>CM076576.1:512646849-513284349 GCA_034641835.2 Pinus albicaulis
AGAATTGCAACATGATCTATCAAAATTACAAGAGCAAGTGCACCAAATTTCGCTCTCGCAAAGAGCAACAAAAAATGAAATGGAAGTTTTGAAGAAAGGCATGGAAGAAAAGATGGACGGTTTGAATAAAGGCGTGGAAGCTAATATGGATGGAATGGAAGCTGGCATGGAAGCTAAGATGGATGACATGAAAGAAAACATGGAAAACATGAAGAATGATCTAAAAGCGAACATGGAAGGTTTGAAAAAGTTGATACAAGAAATGTTTCCTAATGGTGAAAAGATATTAGAAGAAACTCATGATGAGAACAAAATAAATGTTAATCGTGATTTCATAAACTCTAATGTTGGCGGGAAGAACCACCATATTCCAAAAATGGATATGAGGAAGTTTGATAGAAAGGATCCTGTAACATGGATACTACAGATGGAGCAATATTTTGATCTCCATAACGTGCAAAACACACAAAAGGTACGCATTGCAACTTTACATTTAGAACAAAATACATTTGTATGGTATCGATGGCTTTGCTCCCGTAAAAAAATTGTCACTTGGTCAATTTTTACGGAGGAAATGATAGCACATTATGGGGATACAAAGAGAAACACCTTCTTTAGCCAATTGATAAATCTCAAACAAAAGGGTTTAATGGGGGAGCACATTGAGGACTTCCAAAAATTGAATATAAGGGTAACTGATATTCTAGAGGAACACAGGATTGATCTCTTCATAGGTACTTTAAAGGATAACATCCAACACGAAGTTCGCGTTTTGGAACCTGATTCATTGGAGAAGGCATTCAGGTTGGCAAGAAAAATTGAATGTAAAATTATGGCGACAAGGAAGCCTACCACTCACTTCTATAAGGAGGGAAGTGTTACTACTCCTAGATTTCCACAACCTCTAAAATTGTGTCATCAATTGTTCATTTATGTAATGTATTGGAGGTTTTCCCCTCAAATTGGCTTATTTCTAAGGCGTTGATATCTTTTTTCTTCTATTTTTGGAGCTGATTACACAACATTTGGTATCAGAGGCTTTGGATTCTAGGGTTTTCTCTAAATGAGTCATGTGGCATTTGTTTGTAATTTTTTTCAGAGGTTAGAATCTGAAATTTTTGGGGTGTAGAAGTATAAATCCGGGGAAACTCATTAAACAATTTCAGAGCTTGGTTCTAATGTTTTCGGAGATATGATGCGCAGAGGTAGTGCTTTCGGGCTCCTGAATTTCATCTCAAAGAGGTCGTCGTTGAAATGTTTCCATGACTCTCCTTGCGGGCATCGGATTGGAGTGCCGTGAAAAGTGGTCACAAGTACATGGACTTTAGTTTCTTGTCTATCAATTTCAGAGCTGAAGGATGAAACAGTGACACGTGGAAAGTAGTACAAGTTCACTCTACTGAACCAGTCCATAATTAGGTCATTGTGGGAGATTGGACACAACTTTGTCTTGGAGAATCCAAATCAGGTCAGACCTGTGGCATTCGAAAGAGAATTTAGAGGGCTATGTCAGTGCTAAAATTCAAATATTGAAGTGCTACAATCACAAAGATAATCCAATTTCAATATAGAGCTCCTCAAAAGCAAGAAAAAGGTGTGTATTGTTTTCTGAATTGCATAAGTCTTGTTTGAAGAATCAAGTTGAATTGATTCCAAGGGCATCTTGTAGAATAGATATCAATATTGGATTCTAAAATGGCCCCTAAAAAGAATTCAACACCCATCAAGCCTTCAGAAGGCTCTACCATGACTCATGAAGATGAAGAATTGCAGCATGATCTATCAAAATTACAAGAACAAGTGCAACAAATTTCACTCTCGCAAAGAGCAACAAAAAATGAAATGGAAGTTTTGAAGAAAGGTGTGGAAGCGAAGATGGATGGTTTGAAGAAAGGCGTGGAATCTAAGATAGATGGCATGGAAGCTGGCATGGAATCTACGATGGATGACATGGAAGCTAAGATCGATGAAAAAATGAAAGACAACATGGAAAACATGAAGAATGATCTAAAAGCGAACATGGAAGGTTTGACAAAGTTGATACAAGAAATGTTTCCTAATGGTGAAAAGATAGTAGAGGAAACTCATGATGAGAACAAAATAAATGTTAATCGTGATTTCATGAAATCTAATGTTGGTGGGAAGAACCACCATATTCCAAAAATGGATATGAGGAAGTTTGATGGAAAGGATCCTGTAACATGGATACTACAGATGGAGCAATATTTTGATCTCCATAACGTGCAAAACACACAAAAGGTACGCATTGCAACTTTACATTTAGAACAAAATAATTTTGTATGGTATCGATGGCTTTGCTCCCATAAAAAAATTTTCACTTGGTCAATTTTTACGGAGGAAATGATAGCACATTATGAGGATACAAAGAGCAACACCTTCTTTAGCCAATTGATAAATCTCAAACAAAAGGGCTTAGTGGGGCGGCACATTGAGGACTTCCAAAAATTGAATATAAGGGTAACTGATATTCCAGAGGAACACAGGATTGATCTCTTCATAGGCACTTTAAAGGATAACATCCAACATGAAGTTCACGTTTTGGAACTTGATTCATTGGAGAAGGCATTCAGGTTGGCAAGAAAAATTGAATGTAAAATTATGGCGACAAGGAAGCCTACCACTCACTTCTATAAAGAAGGAAGTGTTGCTACGCCTAGATTTCCACAACCTACAAGGTTAACACCACAAAAATTGGAAGAAAAAATAGCAAAAGGGCTTTGCTACAGTTGTGATAGAAAATACACTAAAGGTCATAGGTGTGCTGAGAAGAAATTATTTTACATAGATTGTGAAGAGGAAGAAGAAAATGAACACAAAGAGGATATACACCAAGAACCAACCCTAGAAGAAGAAAAAATGAGTCCAACCATATCATGTAATGCATTGGAAGGAATTAACACTTCTCAAACTCTCAAGATAGAAGGACATATCAAGAAGAAAAAGGTAATAGTGTTGATTGATTCAGGTAGTACCCATACTTTTATTCATTATAAGGTAGCCAAGGAATTGAATTGTTTCCTATACCCAACACCAAAATGTCAAGTGATGGTAGCAAATGGAGGAACTATAAATTGCTCTGGAAAATTCCATAATATCAAGCTAGCCATGGGGGAATATGTATTGAATATTCCAATGCTTTCCATCCAATGGGAGGTGCTTATGTTGTACTAGGAGTACAACGGTTACAATCTTTAGGGACGGTAGCTTTTAATTTTCAAGAACTTTTCTTGAAAAAAAATTTGGAAGGAAAGGAAATCGAATTACGGGGTATCACAGGGAAGCTAGGAAAGATAATAATCTCTAATGTCATGAAAAAGCTTCTAAAGAAAGAACAACGAGGCGTAATTGCACAATTATGCTCACTAGAAGTTCCAACATCAAAATCATCTATTTCTCCATATCTCTAGAATGTCTTGGACAATCATTCCAAGGTGTTTGATACTCCCAAAGGACCCCCACCTATTCGTAATCATGATCATGATCATGCTATTCATGTGATTCCAGGAAGTGCTCCTCCAAACATCAGTCCTTACAGATATCCTTATTTCCAAAAAAGCGAAATTGAACATATGATTGCAGAAATGTTAGAGGCTGGTATAATTCAACCTATTCAAAGTTCTTTCTCTACTCCAGTAGTATTGGTGCACAAAAAAGATGGATCATGGTGTATGTGTATGGATTATAGGGAGCTTAATAAGTTCAATATTAAAGATAAATTTCCCATTCCTGTGATTGATGAATTATTGGATGAATTACATGGAGCAATTTATTTTACTAAGTTGGATCTTCATTCAGGATATCATCAAATTAGAATGAAGACTGAAGATATTCCGAAAACATCATCTCGAACCCATGAGGGTCATTATGAATTTTTAGTCATGCCTTTTGGCCTTACCAATGCACCTTCTACATTTCAAGGGTTGATGAATTCCATTTTCAAACCCTTCCTTAGAAAATTTGTGCTAGTATTTTTTGATGATATACTAATCTACAGCAGGTCTTGGAAGGATCATGTTGAACATGTTGACGGGGTGCTCAAACTATTGCAGGAGAAACAATTATATGCAAAAACATCCAAATGTTTCTTTGGAGTACAAGAGGTGGAATATCTGGGTCATATTGTATCTCATGAGGGTGTTAAGGTAAACCCTAACAAAATTAAAGCCATTAAGGAATGGAAATTCCCCACAACCATAAAGAAGTTGCGCGTATTTCTCGGGTTAATAGGGTATTATCGTAGGTTTGTTAAGAATTATGGGAGAATAGCAACACCTCTAACAACACTATTGAAGAAAGATGCATTTTCATGGACTCCTGAAGCAACTAAGGCCTTTGAACATCTTAAAGAGGCAATGTGTCTAGCACCAGTCTTAGCTACGCCAGACTTCACAAAAACCTTTATTGTGGAATGTGATGCCTCATGAAATAGAATTGGTGTTTTTTTATTGCAAGAAGGAAGACCCATTGCTTTTGAAAGTCGTTCAATCAAAGGAAACTATTTAGAAAAGGCTATTTATGAGAAGGAAATGTTGGCAATACTACATGCACTAAAGAAATGGAGACCTTACCTAATGGGAAGACACTTCAAGGTAAAAACTGGTCATGATAATCTTAAACACTTTTTGGAACAAAGACTATCTTCAGAAGAGCAGCAAAAATGGGTCACAAAGATGTTGGGTTATGACTTTGAAAATGTCTACAAAAATGGGAAGCTAAATGTTATTGCAGATGCACTCTCAAGAAAGGATGAAGAGGTGGAAGCATTGCTTTGTGCCATTTCAATTATCCAACCAGATTGGATAACCGAAGCAAGGGATGAATGGAAGAAGGACGAAGAAGTGTGGACTCTCATTCAAATGTTGCAGCAAGATCCTAGTACATCTGATACATTAGTTGGAAAAATTATTCCTTATGGTACAAAGATCGCTTATATATTTGCAAGAATTCCAAACTAAAACAAAAGATTCTTTTGGAATTTCACACTTCTCCTTTAGGAGGACACTCGAGATTTTTAAAAACTTACCACAGGGTGAAGAAAGATTTTTTTTTGGATGGCCTTAAATATGATATTCAAAATTTTGTGGCAGAATGTTTGGTTTTCCAACAAAATAAAGTTGAGACAATTAAGACCTCGGGTCTTCTACAACCTTTATCCATTCCAAGTCAATGTTAGGAGGAGATTTCAATCGATTTTATCACAGGCTTACCTAAGTCTGAAGGAAGGAGTGTCATCGTGGTGGTAGTTGATAGACTTACCAAGTATGCACACTTTTGTGCATTATCTCATCCATTTAAAGCGAGTAAAGTTGCTACCGCATTTATGGAAACAATTCAAAAGCTACATGGAAACCCGAAGATTATTGTAAGTGATAGAGATCCCATTTTTAGAGGAAATTTTTGGACGGAATTATTTTCTTGTTTGGGTACTCAACTAGCTCATAGCTCATCTTATCATCCTCAATCTGATGGTCAAGCAAAGATAGTGAATAAATTTTTGGAAGGATATCTTCATTTTTTTGTATCTGATAAGCAAGCACAATGGGTCAAGTGGTTACCTCTCGCTGAATGGTGGTATAACACTTCTTTCCATACTGCAGCAAAAATGACCCCATTTATGGCACTTTATAAATATCATCCACCATCCATCACATCTTATTTAAGGGAAATTTCTAGGGTTCAAGCAGTGGAGGATCACATCGAGCATCAACAAGAAGTTCTCCAACTCTTAAAGGATAACCTAAATTTGGCAAAAAAACGAATGAAACAATAGGTAGATCAACATTGCAATGAGAGAAGTTTAGATGTGGGAGATTGGGTATTTTTACGGCTACAACCATACAAAAAAATTTCCCTCAAGCAAGCTAAGAAGGATAATAAATTATCGCCAAAGTATTATGGTCCTTACAAGGTTTTGCACAAGATTGGTACTATGGCATACAAATTAGATCTTCCTGCTTCTTCGCGAGTGCATCCAGTTTTCCATGTTTCATGCTTAAAAAAGGTTATAGGGGACAAACTTCCAGTTCAAACAATATTGCCAGAACTTGATGAGGAAGGAAAAACCATATTCGAACCTGAAGCAATCACGGAAAAAAGAACTCGACAACTACAAAATTGATCAATTTTAGAGTATCTCATCAAATGGAAGAACTTACCCATTGAAGATTCTACATGGGAGGATGATAATTTTATACAAAAGCACCCGGAGCTACTGAAGCGTTGAGGACAACACTTGTTTGAAGGAGAGGGGCATGTTAGGTCCCTATATTAATAGTGTAGTCCCTTATTATGTTAGTGTAGCCCCCCTTATTTTTATTTTTTCACCCCTGTAACCCCAATATTATTATTATTGTGCCCTTAAATTATTATTGTTAGGTCGGCTAGGAGTACAATGTGGCCCCATGGACTCCTATCTAGAGAAGGAGGTTTTGGTCATTTGTATCATCCAATAATTCTTCATTTATGTAATGTATTATAGGTTTCCCCCTCGAAGTGGCTTATTTCTAAGGCGTTTATATCTCTTTTCTTCTATTTTTGGAGCTGGTTTCACAACAGAGATCAAGATGTGCATGAGCTGACGAATATGTTCCATACCCTATGCACAAATTTGGGTATCAAAGATTCGGAGAAACATTTGGTGCTAAAGTATCGCAGTTGTCTGCACATATACATTCAAGATGAAATGGAGTTCCTTGACATCTTCTTGCTTGGTACGACAGACTAGTATGCTGCTAAGATTGAGCATAAATTCAAACAGAAGAAGCGAGACTTTGGATCTGAGAATCAAAATCAAGGGAAAGGTGCCTCCAAATCGCAGAACAAAGGACAAAGCCAAGGCATGGTGGCTCAATACAACTTGTCAAAGCCGCAAGCAAAGAAAAACACTGCGAAGCCAAAGAAGGACACAGGAAAGTGGTGTGAGTTCCATAAGAGCTCCACTCATAACACAAGTGAGTGTCGAGCCAAGCAGTCGCTAGTGGCCGAGATGAGGGCTTCTGAATCAGATGCATGCTCCAACTCTAAATTAGAACCTGACAAGGGGAATGACAAAGGGAAACATATTATTGATGCAGATCCCAACGCCACTGGTGCCACTGCGAAGATCCAGAAGGAGGAACTGGAAGATCCAGAGGAGGAGGAGCGTCTCTTCCATTCCCAGATGTGGGTAAAGAGTTCCCCGCTACAGTTCATTTTTTATAATGGGAGCCAAAAGAACCTCATTTCAGTAGGCGCCGTGAAGGGGTTGGGCTTGCCGACCACAGCACACCCACAGCCATACACCATCGGGTGGCTTCACCAAGAACGAGATCTCTGCGTTAGCCAGCAGTGCCGCCTTCCCTACAACATCAAGCCCTTCGCGGATGAGGTATTATGTGACATTGATACTCTTGATGTTTGTGATGTATTATTAGGCCAACCATACTTGTGGAAGCGACATGTTATGTATGTGTCTCGGCCTCACGCTTTATTGTTACTTTTGGAAATAAGCTGTATAGGATACTAGAGGTACCACCGCCTGTCGCTATATCTTTGGTTACTGTAAAACAATGCAATAAGCTCATTTCCAAAACCAGGAAATTTATTTTTCTGATGATCTGCCCCCAGGGCCAGAAGAAGACTGTGGCCATGACCTCTAGACAGGGCTCCTCTGCACGACAAAAACAAATGGACAAGGTTGTGGAGGAGTACGAGGACATCTTCAACTCACTCGCAGGGGTGCCTCTGCACTATCAGGTCAAGCACCCCATTGATCTGACCCCAGGTGCACCGCTACCCAATGGACTGATCTATCGGTGCTCTATTCTGGAGAACAATGAAATCAAGAGGCAAATTCAGGAGCTGTTGTAGAAAGGTCACATCCGACCTATTTCATTGCCCTGTGGGAGCCTGATCGTGTTGGTACAATAGAAGGATGGGACTTGAAGACTCTGTATTGAATATCTGGTGCTGAACAAGATCACTTTTCGGAATAGGTACCCGATCCCATAGGTTGATGACCTTCTAGACCAACTCAAAGGGGAAAAATATTTCAGCAAGATCGACTTGAAGTCTGGGTATCACCAGGTACCATTTGAACCTTTTTAAGTGTGGAAGACTGCCTTCAAAGCTAAGGAGGTCCTTTTCGAATGGTTGTTCATGCCTTTCAGGTTGATGAATGCTCCAGCAACCTTCATGAGGTTGATGGACGACATCTTGTAGCCATTCACCAACTCATTTGTAGTGGTGTACTTGGATGACATTTTGATCTTCAGTGAGACTTGGGAAGAGAACCTCCACCACATCCAACAAGTCCTCCAAACATTGCGGCAACACAAGTTGTGTGCCAATTTGGAGAAGTGCACTTTTGGCATGACCCAGGTTCAATATCTGGGATACACTATTGATGAAAAGGGGGTGCATGTGGATCCAACCAAGATCCAAGTCATTCGATATTGGCTAGCCCCAACCACTCTAACAGAGCTTCGCAACTTTCTGGGTCTTGCTAATTTTTACCGCAGGTTCATGTTGGGATTCTCTCATATCACTTGGCCCTTGAGTCAAGTCACCAAGGGAGGAGCGAAAGAAAAATTATTTTGGTCAGAACCTCAACAGAAGGTGTTCATAGAATTGAAACATCGCCTCTGTTCTGCCCTAGTGCTCACATTATCAGACTTGAAACAACCATTTGAGATCGAGACAGATGCCTCTGGATATGCTATTGGGGCAGTTCTTACTCGACAAGGGCATCTGGTGGCATATCACAGTGAGACATTGTCTGACACAGTCCGCAAGTTTCTCACTTATGAAAAAGAAATGTATTCCATTGTATAGGCTTGTCGATAATGGAAGCATTACATTTTGGGGAAGGAAACAATCATCCACACGGACCACCAACCCCTGCAGTTCATACAGACACAAGGCAAGTTGCAAAATGATCACCATCAGAAGTGGTCCACATATCTACAACAGTTTCATTTAAATATCAAGTACAAGAAGGGTAGCACAAATAATGTTGCAGACTGCCTCAGCCAACCACCGATCGTGGCGATAACCACCATTCTCAACTCTTGTGGTCACAAGACTTCTAATTGGCCGCTTCTCTACAAGAGTGATCCAGAATTAGACCACAAATACAAGGCACTCTTGGGGGGTATGCAAGTTCCAAATTTTCACCTCCAAGATGCACTGTTATGTCACGTGGGACACCTTTGTGTTCCTTCAAGCGAGCGTGCCAAGATTATATGGGAAGCACACTATAGTCGATTCATTGGCCATTTCGGGGTTGAGAAAAAAGTGGAAGTACGACAGAAGTATTTCTATTGGCCGAACCTTCGACAAGATGTCGGGAAGTACATCATATCCTGCACTTCTTGCGCCATTTCCAAACCGACCATCAAGAAGCAAGGCCTATATACTCCTCTACCTACCCCTAGTCGACCTTGGGAATCCATCTCTATGGATTACATGTCAGGCCTTCCTTCTACTAAGCATGGAAACAACTGTGTTTTCGTGGTCGTCAACAGATTCTCGAAGATGGCCATTATGGCGGCCTGCAAGAAGAATATCACAACAGAATCCACTGTTAAACTCTTCTTTGAATGAGTGTGGGTGCACTTTGGGATCCCACAGTCTATCATCTCAAATCAGGACAGCAGGTTCCTCAACACATTTTGGTCCAGCTTCTGGTCAATGTTGGACACCAAGCTCACCAATTCCACATCTTTTCATCCCCAAACTGATGGCCAGACAGAGGTCGTGAACAAGATGATTGTACACATTTTGCGCATGTACAATTCAAAGCATCCACACACATGGGATGAGAGCCTCCCCTATGTACAACACACTTATAATTGGGCTCTCCACAACTCAACCAGCCACAACCCCTTTTAGGTGGGCTTGGGATTCCAGCCACTATATCCCATTGATGTAGCCATGCCATTTGTGGCTACTTAGGCCAATTCGACTCATGTCCAGTCTGAAGCTGACAAAGCAAACAACTTCATCGAGCACATTCAGCACATCCACCAATAGGTTCATGTCATATTGGATAGAGTCAATGCTAAGTACAAGCAACAACATGATCAACATCGGGTGCCACACAACTTCCAGGTGGGTGACAAAGCATGGCTACATTTGCAGAAGGAGCGCCTCACTAGACCCCACCACAAGCTTCTCCTGCTCTGATATGGGTCATACACCATCACCAAGTTTTTAGGGAATAATGCCTCCGAGCTCAGTATTCCACCATTCCTTGGTCTGCACCCAATATTCAATGTGGACCACCTTCGTCCCTACTTCCCACCTCTACTGGACACCTTTGACATTGCAGAACAACTCACACCAACAGAGTTAAACCCAAAATGGATGGAACAGGCCACCATAGATTGTACCATGAACATGCAAATCAAGAACACTCCCCAACAGAAGATCCAACTGTATCGGGTTGTCAAAGCTGGCCAACTCCTGCACCAAGGAAAGTGGTTCACTAGGGACCAAGTTCAGCAAAAGTTTCCTCATCTCATGGAGGAACTCAACGCAATGGAGACCATTGCTTCCTAATGGGGTGGAATGATCCAGGTGGATATTGGTCACCACCCGCTTATTCCACTTGGGGCCCCACCATTGTCTCTTTCAGTTTTTCAATTTCAGCACAACTTACTATTTTCAACATTTTTTCAGGTCCTGAAATTCCGAAGTCGTTTTGAGGCCTTGAACGACGTTTTTTGGGAAAACTGGGAGCAGCATGGGTCCATGAACCGATGTTACTCACATTAAAAGTTGTAGTCCTCAGATAGATATTTCTAATGAGGTATGGTGCATGTCAAACGAAGATCGTATGCCAAAGTTACGTCCACGGGAAGTTGAAACACCAATTTACCCAAACGTGGCCCATAGTTTTGGCGCTTCATCTCCTAGAGTTAGGGTTTTTGATGTTTAGGGTTTTTCATTGTTTCTAAACAATAAATATGCCCTCGAGCCTCATTGTAACATAGTTCAAAGGCCTGTAGCCACCACATCTCTTCTAAGAGATAAGCTACCAGCACCCTAGCTAGTTTATTTCCATTATGTCTGTAAGCAAATTTCAGTTCTTTAATATTAATGAAATGAAGTGTTATTTTTGTTGCATCTTTGTATTTATGGTTATAGGTGTATTTTTTTGCATTCTAGTATAAATTCGGATCATGCAGTTTGTTAGCATCAATTCTGTGGCATTGTCTTTTCAGTGAAGGAACTGTTAGAAGGTTGGGTCAGCTCATCACAAATTTGAGTAAGAAAAAGATTGAATTAAAGAAGGAAAAAAAAAAAGGAATTCGGTAGTTCCATAGACTATTTTTAGTCTCATGGACGTTAAAATGTCGTTCATTCATTCCAAGACTTATTGTTGCGAGATGTATCTCGCTGAAGGCTTTGTTTTCCTGTGGTTTTTCTTGGCATGATTTTTCCTTTCAGGGTCGGGAATCTGGGAGATCACACCACCGCTACATGTTTGGATTACACGATTTTACTATCATTCCTCCCGGGCCCTGGGCTATTTTCCCCGAGACTTATTGTTACGAGATGTATCTCCACGCAGGCTTTGTTTCACGAAGCTTTTTCTTGGCATTCTTTTTTCTTTCGGGGACGGGAATTTGGGAGACCACGTCACCACTACACGTCTGGCTTAGACGATTTTACTATGTAAACTAGAAATCAATTACATTTGTGCTTATTTTTGGATTTTTCCTCGTCTCTAATACGACCAATATATTTATTATTTATTTCTTTGTTGTGGCATGTTTCATTCCTGATAGATCTGTGCTAGAATCTGGCATGCATTAATCCATTAAAAGGCATGAAAAGGATGGTTATCTTTCTGTTTGTAGTATCGCATTTTACCACTTGAGTTTGATCGCATTAGTCCAAAAAAAAATAAGTGGGAAGAGATCACAAAAAAAATGCTTTGGAGATGATAGCCCTCACCTGGAAGTGAAGGATTGAACCACACATGGCTTGTTTAGAATAGGCACAATGAAGTAAAGAAAGGTCACGGAATAATAAACGAGAAAGGGGGTGAATTGCAAACGATCTCATTGCGAGAATCATGTTGATCGCCAAAACTGAAGAAAACTAAAACGAACATGGTCGACAGCTCTGGGATTGGGGTGATCTAAATCACTTCAGCTTTGGTTTATTTTTACAAATTAATCAATCAAGAGTGACACATTGCATGCTACTGACTTGAATCCTAGTGAAAAACTCAACATTAATATGGATGAGATGAAACTATAGAAAAATCCTAACTTGTTTCCTTATCAAATGTTGAAATTGGCAACAAGAAGAGGTTTCTAATTTAATTTTCCCTTAACTAAATTAAAAGGAAATTGTAATTCCACATCACATGACATCTTGTACAACTTACCAGAACTAGGAAGACTTAGTTAGCTCGGTTAATTCGATTTGGGGGTCAAATTGAAGGCATGTAGAGTTCTCTCTAAGTTTAGGGGGTCTAGTTACAGTTTATTTTGAGTTGTAATTATTTAACTTGATTATTTGAGTTAAAATCAGTTCAACTAGTTATAACCGATGGAGGAGCTAGTGAGAGGTCCATTGAATTAAAATTTATTTAATTCACATGAAGTGATCAATCAGATAACTAAATATTCGCAATAAATAGTTGTTGCATGTCGGTTCTAAGGAAGACCCAATTGAGATATGAGTTAAATGAAAGTATACTACCAGTTGTATAATCATAAAATTGTACAGGTCATGCATGAGGTCAACAGGATGCCTTAATTGTATTGCGCAATCAATTATTGGGAATTTCCTAATTAATAGGGGCTCAATTTCCCTAGGGATTGTGCAAGCAAGGATGAGCATCCAAATGCAAAAAATTGGTTAAGTATTGGACCAAACTTGCTTGGATCAGAGTGAGACGGTCAGAGATAGTGCAGAGAGCTCTCAAGCCTGAGAGAACCATTGTATTGTTTCATATCCTTGACTTAATGCAATATACAGATAGTGTGGTTTTTATCTCAGGCTTTCCCCCTATACATCTTTGTGTTGTGCAATTGAAATTATTTCTCTTTCTTTCTCATGTGATTGTACTATCATAATTGGTTTGTGCAATTTGTAGAATAGATTCAAGTATTTTGTTTTAGCATATTACAAGATCAGTTGAATCTATGTGGACTTTCTAAATGGTATCATAGCAAGAATCACTATAGAAGAGAATAATGCGAGTTTTTTTGGAACAAGTGAATTGAATTTGCAAGTTTATTCTTTAGGAACAACAACCAATCAGGATATCTCTCTGTGGATTGAGACTTGAATATGCCCTTGAGGGTATTTCGATTTACATAGCTTGGAAGGATAGTGGAGCTTCATTCTATATGATCGACAACAAATAATGCCTCAGTAACTTGGAGGAGAAGGATCTCTAGAAGCACATAGAGATGGGAGATAACGAGAGATATAGCGCGACTGACATAGGTACACTTACCTTTCAGAGGGAGTCTGGTACTCCTCTCACATTAAAAAATGTCACGTGTGTTCTTGGTTTAAAGAAGAATTTAGTTTCAGTTGCTATGTTGGAAGACCGTGGCTATGATGTGATGTTTATCAAAGCAAAGGCGTTCCTTCGTCACAAAGCCACAGGACAGGTGAAGAAGATTGGGGTTCGAGTAAAGAACCTCTACAAATTGGATGCAGAAGATCATTTTTCCTTGTGCAAAAAAACAGAGAAGGTACAAATCTGAGACATCAGTGAGTTATGGAATAGATATTGGGCCATCTACACCATGGCCCTTTGAATATCACGCAACATATTTCTATAGGACTTCCCAAGGGTGCACCTGAGCAGTGAGATACATGCAAAGGGTGTACATTGGGGAAGTACACAAAAGCCACCTTTCATGAGAAGGAAATTTGAGAAAAGGTGTTCCTTGAAATAGTTCACTCAGATATGTGTGGACCGTTCTCGGAAACCTCCACAGCAAAGCATGGGTATTATGTGATTTTTTTAGATGATTTTTCATGTAAGTGTTGGATATTCTTCATCCAAAAGAAATATTAGACATTCTCAAATTTTTGTGAGTTCAAATCACTTGTCGAGAAAGATACGAAGAAGAAGGTGAAGGCTCGTAGGAATGAAAATGGTGAAGAATATGTCTCGAATTAATTCAAGAATTTTTGTGCTTCATAATGAATTTTATGGGAATTGATAGCACCTCATAACCCACAACAAAATTGGGTTGCAGAAAGGAAGAATGGAACTATTGTGGGAGTAGCACAAGCGATGTTACATGATTAGGGACTATTGTTGCATCTATGGGCTAAAGCATGCAACATAGAAGTATTTTTTCAGAACATAAGTCTCATCGGATTCTTGGAATGAGTACACCAGAGGAGGATTTTTTCAGGAAAGAAACTAGATGTGGCACATTTTAAATTTCTTTGTTCATCAGTTTATTTCCATGTGAACAAAGATGCCAAGAAGAAGCCAGATCCAACAGCTGATTTGGGAATATTTGTAGGGTACACTGATACACCTCACAACTATCGGGTGTACTTGTCAACACATAGGATGATAGTGGTCAGAAGAGATGTGGAATTCGATGAAGATAAGGCCATGCGAATTTCCTTTGAGAGGGAGCTTCAGCTGCATGCAGTTGAGGAGCTCTTAGATCCAAAAGAAGAACCTCAAGATGTGGAGCAGCCACAAGTAGATGAACAAAGAGTGGAACCACCCACTCATGCAAGGGCATCCCGAGATAGAATGAAATGCACTAGAGAGGCTAATAGATTGGTGCTTGATGCTATAGAGAATGTGGGAGCACCCACATCACAACACAGACAAATATGTTGGGGCCTTCGTTTTTGGAATGAAAAATTAATTTTTGAGACAACTGAAGTGATGGAGGGTGGCACGATGGTCGTTGAAAAGTTACAGAAGTGACAGGGAGTAACTAGAGTGGACTCCAAGTTGCGAAAGGTAAGCTGGAAATAGCAAGTACAACTGAGATGTGGAGGTAGACAAGCAAAGTAATATGAGAGACTAGCAGTTCGATTGGCAAGAGCGGGATAATGAAGGAAAACCAAGAAGAGAGAGGATGGTGGTAGAAGAGGAGGGAACTGCTCTGGGATGTGGTTTCTATGCAACTCTATATTTTTAGTCTTGAATGATCTTTAAGAGAGACAACTTTGTGGTTGATGCAATGTATTGTGATGAATCTAATATAAAGAGATGCTTGTTGGCCTATATCTTGTGTGTATGCTCTGGATTACTGTTATTATTTTAATATTTGGTAGTTAAATTTTTTTTATTATGTATATTTTAATCCTTTTCACTTGATGGTATGTTTAGATCTTTCAGAATGATTCCTTAGTTGTGATGGTTATGTGCTAAAGAAGTAACAATTGATAGTGCTTATGATATCCCATTCTCAACTCTCTCAGGTGAGACTCCTTACATAGTCTTGGGTAATGTGAAAGTGTCGACATTGTCCTAGTCTACAACGGAGCCTTATTGGCCCCTGTGCCCGAACATGGGTCTTTACACGGTTATTATTTTCAGCCAAAAAATGGTTCCATTGCCGGGACCTGAAATTTAAAAGGGAGTTGGAATATGGTATCAATGATTTATAAGAGAGAACTATGAAGTTGGTGGGATAACCTTGTAGATCGATTCATCTCACAACAATCCCATCTTTGAAAATGGAATGAAATGAAGTTGAAGGAACATATCATGTATTCATAATCAACAAGTGTTCAGTGCGAGATATTTTGGGGTAAATTCCCTGAAGAGCTTTATAATTAGTTTCGGAGGCTACAGATCAAAGGAAAAGCAGGAGAACATAATATACTTTGTCATACTTGGACGCACTCAGATCTAGTAGCATTACATTGGTTGGACACTGATCTAACCCGAGTTGTAAACTTTTGGGTACAGTCTATGCTAAAAGGGTATATTGTTGAATTTTATATAGAAAGCCACCAATATTTCTCTAAATCCAAGATATATTCAGATAAGGGTTGCGGGGGAAGCTACTAATGGGGATCCCTTTGTGGATTAAAGTTCTGATGGTGGAAGAAGGTTTGTTGGTCTTCCAAACTTCAAGCATGGAAGCCTAAACACCCAGTACTGGGGGAAGGATCTAAAGGGAGGGATGCAATGGGACGAGGAGATATGAGGATATTTATAATATGGACGCAGATGACTCCAATAAATCTAAGGATCTAAGGGCACATCGAAGAGCACAAATCATAGAGAGATGGAAGGAAAGGGAAATGTGGGAGATCAATAGGCAAAATAAGGGTGTGAACCAAGCAGGAGAGGTGTTGCAAAGTTTGATAGAAGAAGAAGTGGCAGTGGGACCAACAAGGAACGAAGGGTCTACTGGGAGATTTAAGAACCAAGAAGATAATAGGATTCCATCCCAATCCATAGAATAATAGATGTCAGACAGAATAGAAGGTGAAAGCTGAAAATATGACTCAGATGGTGACATGCATGTCATGATGGAAGTATTATTTGCAGAAAGACAAGCGTAAAAAATACAAGGGGGTACAATCTCCCCATGTCCAGGTAGCACCTTTCCCAACCTTCCCCTGGTACTTTACAAAAACCCTAATCAATTTTTGTTGAAGCTAATTAAATGCATTAGAGTTTATAGTGTTCAAACTACATTTCAAGCTCGTACTATTAGCAATGGTAGTACTAGAGAGATCCTGCAAGGATCATCACAACCAAGACCAAGAGGATTTGTACTTATTCCTCAAGTATAGTCAAATATGGCAGGGTCATTCACACGGTACCCGAAGTTCTCTAGAAAATGGAATGATGATGTGGAGAAACATTGGTACTTGTGCGAAGCCATATGGAGAGCCCGCCAAACACCAAATGCTGCCAAATTGATTGAGTTTCAAACCACTCTTAGGGAGAGATCCTTGAGGTGGTTCATCAAATGGTCGAACCTACATGAGAATCCTACAGTGGATGAAATTAAAAGGGAATTTGTGCAAGAATTCAAACTCCCCCAGACAAATACTGTGGGAAAATAAATAGAGAGAAGGAGAAACAACTTGGGAGTTGATGAGAAGGTTTAAAGACATAATTAGCAAGTTGAGCTACCACATAGAACCGAACCATCAACAATATTGGTTCATTAAAGAACTTATGCACCCAACAAAAGATTGATACATTGCAGGATGCTTTAGAGCAAGCAACGAGGATTGAAGCTATGGCAGGATACCCTCGTGAATTTTGAGGGGAAAAACAACACAAGATCCTTCTATACTAGGTTTGAAACATCATATTGCAAGTCTGATGGAGAAATTGAAAGATATGTATCATGTGTGACCAACAAGACCAAATTTATGGTGTACAAAATGCTTTCTTGAAGGATACCTAGTCACATAGTGCCCAAGGTTGTGTGGGCCGGGAAGTGTATCGGGACCGAGCGGGCCCTCAGGAGCTTCGTCGACTGTGGGATTTGTGCAGATAGGGACACAAGGTTTATACCCCTGTCAAACCCAATTCCATGGATTTCCAAATTAGAAAAGCCCAACACCCACTGATTAATGTGAGATTTGTAAGGCATTTGGACATCTCCCACGACTCTGCCTGATTTTACAAAAATATTCAAATGTCCCCAACAACACCTACTGTGAGTTATGTGCCTCACCAACTCATCACACAGACCAATTTAGAGAATTGGACGCATTAGCTGACTAACTAGATAGAACAACATATAGGGTCATTAAAACTCCTCGGGGACGAGGAGGAGCAGGAATAAGGGGGGGAAGGATGGGAGGACAAGGGTCATTGTGATGTTACAACTGTGACAATGAAGTTCATGTTGTGAGGGAATGTCCTCTACCTATAATTTCATGGTGTTCTCAGTGCAAAGTGAACATGTATGCCACAAAAGATTTCCCGGAATTAATTAAAATATGGGAAGAGCGAACTAGATAGAAGGGAGAAAATTTGATCAATGTGGAGCCAAGAATACCAAAAATAGAACCCCACTCAAGTGTATCTATAGTGACATGTGGAGGAAAGAAGACTGGAGATGATATGGGAGTAGGGGAGCAACCTAAAATTATAAAACCAGTCTCACCAAAGTGCTCCTATAATCCAGAACATCAGAAACAATACTACAAAGAAGCGGTGGGGACATTCACAAAGTTAAATCTAAGCAAATAATCACAAGCAGTACAACCAATGGTTGGGAAGGAAAATGGTCTAAATCTAGCAAAACCTATAAAAGAATGGTTCAAGTTATTTTTTAACATCATGAACGATGAGTAGATGCTTAAACAGTTGGCGGAGAATTTGAAATCAGCCATTAAAGGAGGGATAGATCATGACAACACAATCTCTTCCAATCTTCTAGAGAGGCACTTGAGAAGAATCCGAAGAAATAAAAGGAAAACGAGGAAGGAGTTCAAGACTAATGCACAAATTGTATGGTTCCAGATAAGAGATACCATGTTGGACTTGGGTTCATATGTTAATATATTACCAAGGAAGACATGGAAAGCATTGGGGAAACCCAAAATGGAATTTTATTTGATACAATTGCGCATGGAAAATATAGACTACATCATACACATTGGGAGACTATAATATGTTGAAGTTGGCATCGCGGGGGTCAATACGTATGAAGACTTTGAATTCATAGACATAATGGGTGATAAGGACCCCTATCCGACCCTCCTTAGGATAGACTAGGAATTTGAGAACTATGAAGTGATTGACTTAAAGAAATCACTAATGATTTTTGAGGTTGAGGGGATAGAGTAATCCAGCCCCTGGACCCCTACCAAGGTCTGAAATTCATAGAACCGGCTAATGATAGAGAAGATCCTAGACTACTAGATCAGTTGTACCAACTAACAATGGGAAAAATGGAATATTATATCAACCTGACAACTGAAGGGTCAATCAGCTGGCGCAATGTTTAGACATTGGATCAAAGGTTTATTGGAATGATTAGCAACAAGGAGAATATGAAATTGTTACACTGAAAACTGTCACCTTGACATTCTGCTAACTGTATGAGCTCATTATTACTCATACTTCCTCCTTTTGCAAGTCCAATATACCAGCTCCTCATGTCAAGCTTCAAAATCAAAGAAAAATCCCTAAAATCCCCTAAGAATTGGTATCGCACTTTCTCTATGCATTCCCTGCGGTCCCGCACCTAAATCTCAGCTTGCCTGCGGAACCATACCACACGTTCTTTGTGTAATGGGTGCGGACCTCTGTAAAACATAAAAAGGCGAGAAAATGAAGATAAAAAGTGAATTCCAGGTGAATTCTAGAAGATTCTAGACGGGAATTTTCGGAATGGATACGCTTTGAAGCTGGTTCATGCATCCCTCTCTTAATGGAGCTAACCCCTTGATGTAAGGAGCTTATCCCTTTGAAGGAGGATTTTATCCCTTCATATTTGGAACTAGAAACCTCCTCTCTTTCACTATAAAAAGAGGCCTTGGGTAGCCTCAAAGGGAGTTCAAGCTTATGAGATTTGAAGTTAAATGTTGTTGAGATTCAGACTTAGTTAACTAAGACTTTCTGTGAGGTTAAATCACTCATCTCCATTTGTCTTAGTTCAAAGAGTGCAATGCTTGTCAAAGTAGAGGAGATTCCTGCTTCGGACCCCGGGAGGACCTGCACAACATCAAGGCACAGATTGTAAAGGTTTTCTATCTTTAAAGTTAATACAAATATACTCATTTCTCTCATTAAACTGTCAATTTATGTTTTATTTCATAAATTCCTTGATCATTATGATAAGTATGATTTGTAATAATGTCTATACAGGTGCTGCTTAATCTTTTTGCTTGTTTGTGATTGCAGATATACGAGGAACGTTCTTTCAGTGCACGGGAAGGACTTCAACAAAATCAAGAAAGCGTTGGACATAAGGTAGGCCTTACACCCGTATAGTGTTTTTATAGATCTTATATGCTTAGAGAGAGATTAGTATAATTGGCTGTTTGTTGCTAGTTACCTTTTGTACTAGAGAGATCGGTCTTGTCCGCAAGACGGATTAATCTACACAACAAAATGGCGACCATACTGGGGAAGAACTTGTTTGTTCTTGGTTATCTTTGATTTTTGACTTGAGAAAACGTTTTTTCTGGTTTTTGATTGATTCACATCTGTCTGGGTACTTTAGACTTTTTCTTTTTTTGAAAATTTAGAAGTGTTTTGAGTTTTTCTATAATTTTTGCTAGGACCGCACTCTGCATAACTTTGACAGTGCGGGCAGTTTCGCACGTTCTTTACAGAACACAGTGCGGGACCGCACCTGTCAACACTGCTTACATGTGGACCCTGTAAAAATTTTAGAAAAATTCTAGGTTTCTTTTTCTGGTTAATTTTTAGATCTTTGGTTTCTGCCCAGACTGGTTATTGTGTCTATCAAGAATTCATTGTGTATGAACTCCAACAGTGTTAGTGTTTTGAATGATTTTCTAGGAGATTTTGTCGATTGGATTATTTTTCCTGCTTGGTCTTTGTAGTGATTCAAACTTTTGACAATTTGCAGTATCTCAGATTACATTGATCTCTTTTTGTTTTTTGAATCCGACCTGATTGTGGAAACATCCTATGTTCAGAAATTAAGCCTTTTGATTTCTTTGCAAATCTTCGAAAGAACTTGCTTTAAAGTTTTGAATTTCATTCTTTGAGTGTTTTGAAAAAACATATTTTGAGTGTTTTTGATCTGTTTGTTATCTGAACGAATAGATTCTTAGTTTTCTGAACAACTAAGAGAAACATTCATAAAAAAACTCTAAAAAGCTTTTACTCAATTTAGATTAGTTCTCAAAATTAGTTTTTATAGTTTTGAATAGTTTTAATTTTTGTAGATTTCTTTCGAAAGAGAATTGTTTTGTAGCTTCTTGTTTGGAAAAGAAAAGAGTTTTTCTTGTGAGCTTTGATAGTTTATGACAAAATAGTTTCTTTCAATTAGTTTTCATGTTTGAAGAAGGAATTTAAAGGTTGCATTCTCTAACTCTTCTTTAGATAGAAAGTTCATTGAAAGAAAAAAGAATTGAATATCATCATAGGTGCACTTTAGTGTTTTTGGAAGTCGAGTCTTCACATCATACAAAGTTTCATTTCCGCACCCATTGACTTAAGAAACAACTCTTAAAAGTAACGCTTAAATAAAATTCATCTAGTAATCTTTTTATTTCTAGGGCTCTCATCACCAACATAGCTTAGGCTAGTATCTTGGAGTAGGGACTAGTTAACTCTCCAAGATAGATAAAACAAACAAGTAGATTTATCTTGCGGTAGGAAGAATTCCAGTTGTTGCATGTATGCTCTGGGAAGCTCCTCTTAAAGGAGTTAAGCACGAGATCATATCTGAACCAGTGGGGTAATCAATCCTTCCTCATTGGGAACGATATAAGATATACACGTATTAAAAACGGTAAACCTCGGATAGACCATTGTCGAGGAGCCAGGGGTCACTTGTCGGTAAACCTTGGATTCTGTTCAAGGAGCCTTCAAGGGGATTGAGCTTGTTACTCTGCCCTTGCGTGTGTGTCGGATCGTAGACTGTTCCCCCAGGTATATGTGTTTCAGTTGGTAATCTTAGAGGCCATAATATTTAAGATTCTTTCCTAAGGTGACGGTGGAGGGAAGATCCCACTGTACCTGGAACAGACGTCGACTAGACTCACTTGGACTCTCTGGGGGGTTCTCTTCACTCGAGATGGTTATGTGAAGAAACTTGTGCCAGTCTGTTTCATTAAGCAGGTTGTCGGGGTAACTGTTCCAACCGCCCTTTTCGTGTTAAAACTCTACTAAGTTGGAATTCATCACCAACTAGTGATTTTAGTACGGAAAGTTACTTGTTTGTGTGTGGTTTGAACTCTTAGATTTTTTAAGCGAGTGATTCAATTGTTTGTTTCTCAGAGACTTTAGGTGTTTTCATTGAAATTTTTCTTTGTTTGCGTGTGATTAGATAATTTTTCATCGTGGCGGAATTGCCGAGACAATCCCGGAGAATACAAGGGAAACCCCCTGAATTTACACCAGGTCATATTGAAGGGCTTTGAGCTCTGGTACCACACAGTAGCCGTAGACTTAGATCAACAGAAGCTGAAAGCTCTGCTATTGTGATACATCCTGATCATCAAATTCCTACAACAGAATATATTCAAGAACCGATTTCAGTTTCTGAAGTCACTGAAAATATTTCTCCTACTGGAGAATTATCCGACGAACCTGAAATCTCTGAGCCTGAAACTGAATCTTCTGTGTTAGAAACATCTTCAGGATTTATCTCACCAACTTCTAGCGATCCAGGTTCACCTAGGGTTAGAAATATCATTACTGAAAATCTTCCTTCTGGACTAATTTCTATAGAAGAACTTACTAATCCAGACGAAGACATATCTCTTCCCAACTCCCCTCAATCGTTAAATCTTAGGGAGCGTGAATCTATTTTCTACAGCCCCATTCGAACTAATCCTTGGTATCTCTCTTTAACAGATTTTTTAGAGAATCCGGGTCTTGCTTTTTATCCACCTCGAGTTCCATTTCATCCTACACCCAGAGGTTATTATCCGTCATCTATTATGGCTGGAGAGTCATCCATGTTTTCGCAAACACCTGAATCTTTTTTACATGGTGGTCCTTCTGTTCCTGTGGGATATCAGTCTTTGTCTGGTACTTTCTCAGGAGCAACTCCTCAACCTATCGAAAATGTGTTATCATCTGGTCTTGGTGGACTTAAAATTGAAACGTCGAACGCAGAGCAAGTTTATATGATGTCTGGTAACATTCCTAATCCTCAAGCTCAAGGCAGTCAATTTCCTTCTGGGGGTCAACCTCAGGGAACTCAGTTACCGCCTGGGGGGCAACCTCAGGGTAGTCAATTACCGCCTGGGGGGCAACCTCAAGGTAGTCAATTACCACCCAGGGCACAACCTCAAGGTAGCTTTTTCCCAGGACAAACTGTGGATCCATATTATTTTCGGGGGCAACCCCAAGGACAGTACATACCTCAGGGTTACCAACCTCAAGGACAATACATTCCTCAAGGTCAACCCCAAACTCAATATGCTCCTCAGGGTCCTCAACAACCCCAACTTCAGTACGTGCCTCAAGGTTATCAACCTCAAGGGCAGTACCCAATGCAAGGTTACCAACAGCCTTCTGGTCAACCATCTGTTCAAGGAGCCGGAACTTTACCTTATTATCAACCCTACGTTCAACCAGGTTTTGGTCTTTACGTTCAACCTTCTACGGGACAGTACCCCGGAATGATGGTGTGGGATCCGTCCCAATATCAACAGCCTTTGCAGCCTAATGTGCAGTTACCTTATCAACCTTGTCAGCCATTGGTTTCTGGTTCAACTCAGCAACCTGGTCAGCCAGCTATTCAAACTCCTGCACCTAGTTCAGTTCAGCAGGCTGGGCCTAGTACACCTCAGACTCCGCCCCAAACTGCTGCAACTGCTGCAACGTCTGTTCAACCTGTTACACCTGTTTCTGGAGTATCTGTAGCCCCGAGTTCGGCTATCCCTGTATCCGTGCAAATCCCTCAAGTCTCTGTACCTCAGTCAGGACCCTCAGTTCAGACTACAGTTCAGATGCCTGCAGGACAAGCCGGTACAAGTACAGTTGTTACAAGTCAACCTCAATTTACTTATCAACCGTACCAAGGACAACCGCAATTCGATCCCTATGTGTAGAATCCAAGCTATCAACCATACCCTGGTTATACTTATCAACAACCTCAGTATGGTCCGATTCATCCTGGTTATCCGGGAGGTTATACAATACCCAATGCTAATCCGATTCCTAGTTATCCTGGGTATCCGCCTCCTGGATCTGCTTTGGCTTCTCAAGGTTTTCGTGACCCTAACCGTCAGTTACCGTTCATCGCAACTTTGGACTTACCAGATTTTACGCGCCTTACAAATGATCCTATTTTCTATTATCAGAACTGGCCGTCAATGCCTCATAAGTTGCCCAGTGATATACCGAAATTTGAAGGTAAGTCAGGAGAGGATCCATCAAATCATGTTATGACTTATCACCTTTGGTGTGCATCTAATTCGATTATTGATGATTTGATTCGCTTACGTCTTTTTCAGAGGACACTCATAGGTCTTGCAGCCAAATGGTACATTGAGTTGCCACGAGGCTCGTTTCATAATTTCAGTCAGTTAGCAACGTCTTTCTTAACTCATTTCCAGTTGCCTGTCAGATACGAAAATGGCACAGAATTATTAACTTCACTAAAACAATCTACGTCCACGTATATTTCTGATCATATTCATGCGTGGCAACGTAGACGACGTTTGGTGAAGGTTTATATTCCGGATCAAATTTTGGCAGAATGGTTTGTGAAATCATTACTGCCCAAGATCACTGAAGATGTAGCTAAGGCTGGTGTTGTTACTGAAGAGCAAGTAATTGCTCAGGCTCAGTACCTTGACCTCGTTTATACGCAGTCAGGTACTCTACATGAAAAAATTCCCGATTTACCCAAACAAGGACAAATAGATGCTGCTCCTTCAGGGTCTCATGCCGCTGACGGTATGATTGGTACAGTTAGTTCTAAAAGTAAGAAGAAATCCTCAAAGAATTCTTCTCCAATTATAACTCTACCTGATTCCCCGAAAGGAGAATCCTCTCAAGAAGTTTCTGCCGATATTCATGTCGTTGAAACATCTATGGCAAAATCAAAATCCGGTAGTAAAAAGAAGGGGAGGAACAAAAACAAGAAAAATTCGAAAGAGAAAACAGATAGAGAAGAATCCAATGACGAGAAACGTAAACCTCGCTATCCTTGCTTCATTTGTGAACAAGATCACTTCACAAAAGAATGTCCATATCGTGAGGAGGTTACGAAACTCGTTAAAGGATCGCAACAACCTGCTGTCTTGAAGGATCCTTTTCCAGTTCAAGATAGTAAGATGATTGGTTCTTCCTCGACCACTTTAGAAGAGCCTATTATGATGATGTCTCATGTAAGGATTGCGACGCGATCGCAAGATTACGGTTCTAAGAATCCCGTTGATGGCAAAGAAGGAGAGTCTTCTAATGCCAATGCATCAAATACAACTCCTCCTGTTTCCGGTCTGCTACAGATCGAGAAACAAAATCCAGACTTGATAATCAAACCGCCTGCTAAAGGTGTTCTTCGTAAATCAGCTTTCAATCCACATGCGAGAGCTGCTCAGAATTACAACATTGTTGAAGATTTAGCTGTTTCTCCTTCAGCAATGTCGGCTTTGGAAGTGCTGCAATCGTGTCTAGCACAGCGAAAATTGTTATTGTCTGCCATAGGAGCTGTTGATGTTCAGGATTATAACCTCATAATCTTCGATTTAGGAACTAGTACACCGCGTCTTCCTCACCAAATGGCTTTCCAGATTCCAGTGTTAGTCAAAAACAGACCTATTTTTCGGACTGTGATTGATGAGGGAGCTTCAACGTGTATTATGTCACTTCAATGTTGGAAATCTCTTGGTTCTCCTACACTTAACCAATCTCCGACGATTCTAAAAGCTTTTGATGCTCGAGGTTTTCAACCTTATGGTATTTTGCAGGATTTACCCATAGGGGTTGAAGGGAAAATCGTTAATCTAGATGTGGAAGTGGTTGATGCCCCTCTATATTACAACCTTCTACTGGGTCGTAGTTGGTCTTATGCTATGACTGCTGTTGTCTCTTCGGTCTTTCGACTTATAAAATTTCCATATCAAGGAAGGATCGTGACAATAGATCAGTTAACTTATTTTTCGTCAGACCCAGCCTCTACAGAAACAATCCAGCATGTTGGCAAAACGGCTATCCCTTATAAGGATGTCGGAGTAGGTTTGGTTAAAGATTCTGGTTTGCTAGGAACTTTTTCCTTTCCTCCTCCTAACGTATCGTCTTCTACTGCAACTATTCATATGATTTCGTCAGACACAGTTATGTTTGATGATCCTTGGATTATTCCTTCTGAATCCGAGATAGATTCATTTGATGGCGCTATGCCTTTGAGTCCATTTGAAATTGCGTACCAGACTGTACAGTCTTTTTCCAACCCCTTTTCAACCGAAACCGATCCAATGAATGGGATCCAAGAGGAATCGCTTTCTATTTCTAGTTCAGATGCAACGACATTTCCTGAAACTGTTCATACAGATGAGCAAATTCGTGAGTTTTTGTCTGTTGATGATTTACCATGGGAAGATCTCCATCACCGATCTTCATTCTTACCTGAATTAGATCATTTTGAAAATGATTTCGCTTCAATTTTTACTGCTGAATATGCCAAGAAACCTCAGAATCCATTGCAAAATCCTGATTCTGAGTTAAATTTGGAAAATATATCTAGAACGATTCCAATTGACATTTCAGTAAAAATAGGAATAATTGAAAACATTCATATAGGTGCTTGTTGTTCAGACGAAGAAATTCAGACTTATAAAGCCCTATTTCAAGAATTCCGTGACGTGTTTGCCTGGTCTTATGAAGAAATGCCAGGAATTGATCCATCGATCGTAGTTCATGAGATTAAGACTTACCCGGATGCTAAACCTGTTCGTCAACGATTACGTCAAATACATCCCAGAAAAGCTGCTGCTATAAAAAATGAAGTTGAAAAATTACTTCGAGCAGGATTCATTTATCCAATTCCCTTAACGGATTGGGTATCGAATATTGTTCCTGTCACTAAAAAACAAGGAACGATAAGAGTATGTATCGATTATAGGGATATTAATCGAGCGTGTCCAAAAGACAATTATCCAACCCCCTATATCGATCAGATAATCGACGATTGTGCTGGTAGTGAACTATTCTCCTTTATGGATGGTTTTTCCGGCTACAATCAAATAAGCATACTCCCTGCAGATCAACCTAAAACAGCTTTCATTTGTCCATGGGGAACGTTTTCCTATTGTAAACTACCTTTTGGACTAAAGAACGCTGGAGCAACTTTTCAACGGGCTATGTCTTATGCATTTCATGACATTAAGCACATTGTTCAGCCATATCTCGATGATTTACCTGCTCATTCATTACATAGGGCCGATCATCCCACTCATTTACGAGCAATTTTTATGAGATGCCGGCATTATCGGATAAGGTTGAATCCGCATAAATGTGTTTTCTGCGTAGAATCGGGTCGTTTACTGGGATTTGTTGTTTCGAAATCAGGCATTCGTGTTGATCCTTCGAAGGTCGAAGCTATTGTTAAATTGCCTCCTCCTTCGACATTGCGCCAACTCCAGAGTTTGCAGGGGAAAGCACACTTTTTACGTAGATTTATTCAGAACTATGCCGAGCTTGCAAAGGGTTTTACCCGGTTGTTGAAACAAGACATTCCGTTCTTTTGGGACGAGGTCGCTGATCGATCTTTTGATGCACTTAAACACGCGTTGACCCATGCACCGTTATTACATCCTCCCAACTACAACCAGAATTACTTTCTATATCTCGCTGCTTCTCATTCCACTATTGGGATGGTGCTAGTTCAGGAGGATGAATCTCACAACGAACATGTGATTTATTATCTTAGTCGAAATTTGAATCCGACTGAAATCAAATATACACATGTGGAGAAATTGGCCTTGGTAGCTGTTCAAGCTGTCCAACGTTTTCGACATTACATATTATTACGTAAAACCACAGTAATTTCTGATTGCAACCCTATGATGTATATTTTGACCAGACAATTGCTAGGGGGCAAATATTCTAAATGGATAGTTATCCTGCAGGAATTTGACTTGGAATTTGAAAAATCCAAGGCAAAGAAATCTTTGGTATTTGCGGAACTGATGTGTGATTTCCCCTCTACTGATACTGAAACAGTGGCAGAAGAGTCCATTGTGGACGAATCTTTGTTTCTTATCAGTACACTTGATCCATGGTATGGAGATATTATTGTGTATCTCCAAACCCAATCTTTTCGGCCTGAAATTTCACGAACTCAGCGACGGAAAATACGTTTCCAATCCCAACAATATAATATCATTGGTGATACACTTTATCAACGAGGAGCGGATTTTGTTTTCCGACGTTGTTTAATTCATGAAGAAGCTGAGAAGGTTTTAAATGACTGTCATTCTGGAGCATGTGGCGGTCATATGTCTGGGTATGCCACTACCCAAAAGATTTTGCGTGCAGGTTATTTCTGGCCAACATTATTTAAAGATTACATTTATGCGGTTCGGAAATGCCACAACTGTCAAATTTTTTATCGAAAAATGCGTGCACCACCCGCTCCTCTTCACCCTATAATTGCTGTTGGTCCTTTCGCAAAATGGGGTATCGATTTTATCACATGTAACCCTCACTCGGCCGGGGGGCATGCCTATATTATTCTCGCAGTAGATTATTTTACGAAATGGGCCGAGGCGATGCCTACATATTCAGCTGACGGCAAGACTGCTGCAACATTCGTATTTAATCATATAATTGCTAGGTTTGGTGTTCCTCAAGCTATTATTACGGATCATGGAAGTCATTTTCGGAACATCATGATGACTGAACTAACAGAACAACTTGGCCTACGCCACGATAGTTCCACTCCGTACTATCCACAAGCAAATGGTCTCGTTGAAGCCATTAATAAATTTTTAGTCACCATGATTAAACGAATCATTGGTATTCACAAGACGAATTGGCATTCCATGTTATTTTCAGCGCTTTGGGCATATCGAACCTTAGTCAAAACATCAACAGGTTTCACTCCTTTTCAACTGGTCTACGGTTTAGAAGTTGTGCTGCCGATTGAATGTGAAATACCGTCACTAAAATTAGCCGTGGAATTACTTCCAGCTACGTCTGAAGAGGAAAAACGTTTCTTGTACTTGGCCCAATTAGATGAGAATCGACGAAGTGCTGCAATAGCAAATGAGGCTCATGTTAAAAGGATAAAAGCTCAGTATGATAGAAATGTGACCCCTCGGAATTTTTCAGAAGGAGACCTAGTTTTACTTTATGATCAAGCTAATGACAAGCTAGGAGCTGGAAAGTTCGTGCCCATGTGGCATGGTCCTTACATTGTGAAACGAAAGTTAGCAAAAGGGGCCTATGAGTTGATAGATTTTGACGATGTCCCTTTGGATAAACCCAGAAATGGGCTTTATCTAAAGCGATATTATGCTTAAACGAGGTGTGGAGATTTTTTATTAGTTTAGATTTCTTTACTGCTGGTGTGTTTTAGATTAGAAAAGTGTGCCTACTTTAGAAGTGTGTTTTTGTCACTATGACTGCTTATCTGAGTTTTACTCTTGATATTGCAGATGTCGACGTCTCTCCAAACCTACATTGGTTTTGCTGATGGTGCTTGTCGTAGTACACGAAACATTTCTTCCGCAGCTTGGGTTATCTATTCACCCTCTGACGAGTTAGTATCCATGCATGGGGTAAGCCTTGGTCAAACAACAAATAACATTGCCGAGTATAGTGCAGTGATTGAGTTATTATCTGAGTCCATATCATTTGGAATTCGGAGTTTGATTGTAAGGTTGGATTCTGAACTTGTTGTATTACAGCTTAACGGGGTTTATACCATTAGAAATCCGGTGTTATTACGGTTATTTTTGAGAGTTCGTCTCTTGGAACGTGAATTTGATTACATTGAATATCAGCATATTCCAAGACATTTAAATACATTAGCAGATTCAATTGCTTCTAGTATGATAAATAGGCATTTGCAATAATTAAAAGCAGTAAAACAAACAACATTCATTCATGTACGCAGATAGCCGTCAAAATAGTGATATATATATCATAGGAGTGTGTTCAAAAAATATACATCGTCTTCGATCATAGGTTGAAAACACCTTATGATCGGCAAAAATGATAATACAAAAGTACAAAAATGAGTCTATACGATCATCCCATCACTGATGATGATCTCGATAGGAAACAACTGCTCGGGCCACCCTGCATAGGAACCTCCTGAAAGGTCCTGGGACTCCAATCACATATCTTTGTAGCCTGAGAGGGATGTCATCTATGCTAGTCTCTGGTATATCTAGAGTCAAGCGCTCTAGATGATGCTCCAAATCAGTCAAAATCTCTACTGATTGGCCTGCTGGGGCTGGTGCGGGCGCAACTAGTTGTCTCCTCTCGAAAGGTTGGAGATGAGCTGGTCGTTGTGGACCCACATCTGTATTCAAAAAACTTTTGGTTATTAATTTTCTAAGACGATAAAAAATTTAAAAAAAAAAATTAGAACTTAGCAAATGTTGAAAAATGTTTTACCTGAATCATCCCACTGTTCCCTTGCAGGGAGAGACATCTCTCTGTCGCCACAGAAATCCATCCCGGCATACGGAAAATCCTCTATCATGAAAACTTGGTGATCCAGCCAACGAAAATATGAAGCAGGGAATCGTACAATCTCAGTGCCCTCAATAGCATGAAGGGCCATCAGCGCGGACCAGCGAACCATTCTCGGTTCTCGAGGTCGACCGGCATCAACTGAAATACTCTGTGGAGCTAATTGAGGAATCCTCTCCAAAGCAAAAGAAACGACAATGGATCCATATCCAAATTTTTTTAGTTTCCCGGTTTTTGCTCTGGTAAGTTGGCCTTTTATATTGGCCAATACGGCTTCGTACCAGTTGAAGATGGTGCCGCGAAAACAGTCCACTGCAACACGCATTTGGGAACCAGTAGCTACATGAAGCGCGGCGCTCCCACATAGTTTGGTAACAGTGAATGCTATAACCTTCAGTTCAGGACGGATGATATGTTTTATGTCAATCCGTTTGTCCCGAGGATTTGCCTGATCATTGCAAAATTCAAGTTGAAGACTAGCGACAGTCTGGCCACCTGGCCTAGTCCCAAACAAGGATACATGTTCGCCCCTCTTGGACAAACCAGTCAAAAAATATATATCCTCCAGCTCAATTTCGAGCCGGTGGCCACCAATGAAGAAACACTGGTCCTCTACGTGCCATCTATCTACCAACCATGTTAAGAGTTCCACTTGTGCCCTCATTCCAGAGATGGCCCAGAATTTGTATAAGCAGCATGCTTTTAATGCCCTTTGTGTGGGAAAATGAAGTATTGCAGCTTCATCCACTTCCTCATGCTCCCTTTCTCACCAAATAAGCATCTTGTTAATCCTGCAACACAAAATAAGGCAAATTAGAATGATTTCATTTGAAAATTTTTGGCAGAAATTTGAGAAAACCATGCTTTAAATTTGACCGCGCGGGTACCACACCCGCTCTTTGTAAACAGAGCGTAGCTCCGCACGCGAGATGTGTGCCGGGTGCGGTACCCTCGATTTTTTCCCGTTCAGAAAAAATCGGGGTCCGCAGGTAATCTGTGTCCCGCCTGCGGACCCCGCGGGCACATTTTTGAACCAATTTTTGCCCTAAAAAATCAAACTAAAGCCTAAAAATGAATTTTAAACGGATGAAAAACAAGGTAAGGAGGTCGTGGATTACCTGGGGCTGACGATTTTCGATTCCAACGGTTGAATTTTCCAGAATCTTCACGGGAACTTTTTTATCCAAAAGCTTTTTACTTTTCACTCTGCAACTGAACGGTAAAAATGAAATAGAAAAATTCCTTTTTATAAGTTTTTTCGAATGAATGAATTTTTAATTTGTTTATTTTTCACTTTAAAAGGGTATTTTTTGAAAGCATTTTTACTTATCTTAAACAGGTATGTGTAATGTTTTGAGTTTTTGTGCAGAAACAAGATTTTTCAGGTGAAAAGATCGTTTTTCAACAAAGAGCATACTTTTATCACTTTTTCGGACTCTTTCAAAAATTTTACGAAAAAGCGAAACCTTGGAGTCCTCTTTAAGCCCTTTTCAGACTCTCTAAATATGAAAAGATTGCCGAGTACTTGACTATTCGAACTCGTTAAAGTAAATGAACAGTCGTCCCTTCAGGATAAGTTTACCCCTTTTACGGACTGAAATGGACTATTTACGAAAAAGGTATACGTTGACTAAATACGGTCAATAGAGTTCTCTCCCGCATTATTTTATCCTTTTTCGGGCTCGAGAGACTAAATTTACGAAAAAGTACACCCACGGAGTTTCCTTAAGTTTTTCTTCTGACTCCCTAAAATTGAAAAACACCGAGTTTCTCCTATACTGGACTCGTTAAAATTTAACAGTAAAGGACCTGTTTAATTTTCAACAGGAACGAACCACTCCTTCGTAGGGTTCGAATTTTAAACTAAGTTGGACTCATCCGAAGGATGAGCTTATAACCAAGCAAATGTTATCCTCCTCAAGCTTGTCAAAAATAAAGAGGTACTTGCCAGAAATGGTGGGGGAAAAGAGAGAAAAATGGGCGTGTTTTTTGTATTTTAATCTTTGAAAACTCAGTCAACCACTCTTGGACACGACACTTATATTCACCTGGGTTGGGAAATCCTTTGCCTAACAGTTAATCAAACCATATTGAAAATTTTCAGCCGTTTTCTGGGTATTAGCTTTTGGTCAATTGTCACCAAGCCATCTGCAGTGTCGTTATGTGTCCAAGAGAACAGTTCAAATAAAACCATTCATCTGCAAAATATCTTTCATCCATCATTGACCATCCCTGAGTCAGTCCTCGCCAATATATTTTCAAAACTTGATCTATGATTTCGTGTTGTAGGTTTGCCTACGACAGATCGCTTTCTATCGACATCAACACACTATCTAGGAAGTTGATCCAGAAATCGTCAGTACCTTGAAATCTGCATGCCTCAATGGCAGGTTTCTCGCTTTCGACGACAGGTTGCATCAATGACCTTCGATCGAATGACTCCGTGATATGTTCGACTTCAGCTCATTCATTCACATTTCATGGACTGTACTGAGTACTTTGAGAGCCATTGACATTACTGGTGGTTTCTCTCACACTTGTTAACAGTTCACATCATTGACTGGTAATCAAGTGATTTCTACCATGTTCGACTTCGACACATTCATTCACATGGATAGAATCGTACTGGTTCGAGATGCGGAAATCAAGACCCTGGATCTAGTTTCCACCATCCAGGCTGCGAGGAATTTTTTTGTCATCTATACAGTAGACTATTGATAAACAGATGGCTGCGTCCATACTGTGTCTACATATATCTGTACTATGATGTATTCAAAATCATTCTAATATCGGGCTGATTTCGGTTAGTTTATGAATTAGTTTTTGTCTGAGTTTTTGTCTGAGTATGGGAATGCCTACCTCGGTGTTGATTATATGATGTATATTTTTGCATTGAATGTTTCTGGTGTACAGGCTTCAGAATTTTGTTACGAGGATGATCTTTAGGATTTGATAAGTCTTTTACTCTTCATATATGACAGACTACAGCTTCATCTATTACAGACTTTGCACTTTAGGGGGCAATTTGTTACACTGAAAACTGTCACCTTGACATTCTGCTGACCGTATGGGCTCATTATTACTCATACTTCCTCCTTTTGCAAGTCCAATATACTAGCTCCTCATATCAAGCTTCAAAATCAGAAGAAAATCCCTAAAATCCCCTAAGAATTGGTATCGCACTTTCTCTATGCATTCCCTGCGGTCCCGCACCTAAATCTCAGCCTGCATGCGGAACCATACCGCACATTCTTTGTGTAATGGGTGCGGACCTCTGTAAAACATAAAAAGGCGAGAAAATGAAGATAAAAGTGAATTCCAGGTGAATTCTAGAAGATTCTAGACGGGAATTTTCGGGAATGGATACGCTTTGAAGCTGGTTCATGCATCCCTCACTTGATGGAGCTAACCCCTTGATGTAAGGAGCTTATCCCTTTGAAGGAGGATTCTATCCCTTCATATTTGGAACTAGAAACCTCCTCTTTTCCACTATAAAAAGAGGCCTTGGGTAGCCTCAAAGGGAGTTAAAGCTTATGAGATTTGAAGTTAAATGTTGTTGAGATTCAGACTTAGTTAACTAAGACTTTCTGTGAGGTTAAATCACTCATCTCCATTTGTCTTAGTTCAAAGAGTGCAATGCTTGTCAAAGTAGAGGAGATTCCTGCTTCGGACCCCGGGAGGACCTGCACAACATCAAGGCATAGGTTGTAAAGGTTTTCTATCTTTGAAGTTAATACAAATATACTCATTTCTCTCATTAAACTGTCAATTCATGGTTTATTTCATAAATTCCTTGATCATTATGATAAGTATGATTTGTAATAATGTCTATACAGGTGCTGCTTAATCTTTTTGCTTGTTTTTGATTGCAGATATACGAGGAACGTTCTTTCAGTGCACGGGAAGGACTTCAACAAAATCAAGCAAGCGTTGGACATAAGGTAGGCCTTACACCCGTATAGTGTTTTTATAGATCTTATATGCTTAGAGAGAGATTAGTATAATTGGCTGTTTGTTGCTAGTTACCTTTTGTACTAGAGAGATCGGTCTTGTCCGCAAGACGGATTAATCTACACAACAGAAATGAACACCATATGATGTCCCACCATCTAAGGAGTTAACTGTATCGAAATTGAGGTAAGGGGATATCCTACCTTCACCAATATGGGAACAGTTAATAGTTGAATTAATAAAGTTGATAAAATTGTTCCTGAAGAGCATAAAGTACATTTAATGAATGTGGCTTTACAAGAAACATCGACCCGATGGTGGGGAACCCATCGAAACAACCTTAAAAGGTGGGACAATATCTCAAGTGCATTAAGGGTCAAATTTCGACAATCTGGGGGTCTGCAACCAGATGTAAAGTATAGAGGTACTTCAGATTCCCAAAAACATATAAAAGATTGTGGAGAACAATGGGAGGTTGAAGAATTTCCAAGGTAATTTTGGGTACATGACTATGTACATTTCCTGGGAACATTTCCACAAGCCTGGTACATCACAGAAGAAAGAAAGAGACATACTGTAGATTGGGATTCTCTGGCCAACATATTTGTGAGTAGTTTTTCTTTCAAAGATACTGATCAAATGTTAACTGATGTCATGCAAGTGGTTAAAAGGATTTTTCTTACAACATGTCAACTAACGGAAGGAACAATAGACCAGGCCACATTGAAGCATATTTATGATTCAAATTAGAAAGAAGCAGTATCTTGCGAAAAGGTGGATCAAGAGTCATATGAGGATGATTTAGAAGGCTTAAGGCATCTATATTTTGAGGAGAAAGAAGGGGAATGAGGAACCATAGATGGACCAGTTACATAAGGACCTCATTTTCTTCCTTTAAAGGTGAAGAAACACAATATAGGAAGCACAAAGAAGCCAAAAATAACATCCATTGGGGGCTACTGGGACGAACAACAATGAAGGAGATATTTGATCTACTAATTGAGTATGAGGATCTATTTATGTCATTTGTTTCAGAGTTAAAAGGAATAAAGGTGGATCTGGGAGAGATGAGGATTATGCTTAAACCAGATGCAAGACCAGTGAAACACCGACCCTATAGACTGAATCCATGGGTAAAGGAGAAGTTAAAAAAGGAAATAGACAAAATTCAAGAGGCAGGATTGATATTCCCTATTGATGAGGCTCATTAGGTTAGCCCAATTGTCATTCAAAATAAGAAATATGCAACAAATATAAGGATATGCGTAGATTATCACAGTTTAAACAATGCTGGCATACATGATCCCTTTCTAACACACTTCAACGATGAAGTCTTAGCAATATAGCTAGAAATGAAGCCTAATCATTCATTGATAGATTCTCGGGCTACCACCAAGTTAGAATCGTAGAGTAGGATAAAAATAAAACGACTTTCACTATAGATTTTGGTTCGTATGCCTATCACGTGGTGCCCTTTGGTCTAAATAATGCACCAGCAGTTTTTTCCCAGATTGTAATAGCGGCATTCAGAGAATATATCCACAAATTTCTAGAAGTCTACAAGGACGATTGTACGGTGTACAACTTGTTGAAGAATCACTCTAGCCTACTTTGAATAATGTTCGATCAATGTAGGTAGCTGCAAATATCATTGAATGTTAAAGTGTATCTTTTTTGTTCCTTTTGGAACTTTTGTGGGCCACATTATATGCAAATATGGAGTGTGCATGGACCCTATCAAGGTTGCGGTGATCATGAATATGGACCCACTAGGGAATGTTAAGAAACTCATATCAGCGTTGGGACACACTAGCTACTATCGGAGATTCATCTGCAACTACACCCCCATCACAACTTGAATGGAAAGGCTACTTAAGAAAAATTTATATGGACCGAATAATGTAATGATACATTGAATATACTAAAGGAGAAGCTGACAAGTGCACCAATTTTGATCTACCCAGATTGGAATAAACAGTTTCATGTACATATCAATGCCTCAGGAATTGCATTGGGAGCAGTGTTGGATCAACCAGGTGAAGGGAACCTGGACCACCCAATCTACTTTTCCAGTAGGAAGCTATTGAAAACAGAAAATAATTACACAACAACATAAAGGGAGGCACTTGTGATGGTGTATTCATTTCATAAGTTCTACCATTATCTTCTAGGAGGACCTTTCAATTTTTTTATAGACCAATCTGCATTAAAATATTTAGTGAACAAGCCTGTATTGGAGGGGAGAATCCCTAGATGGCTACTATTGTTCCAAGAGTTCACATTTGAAGTGATTTTCAAGCTAGGCAGGCTTAATGTCAGACAATACCACTTATCACAACTTGAGTTAGGAGAAGCGGAGGTTCTGTTGATATCAACTATCGAATGCAGACTTATTTAGGGTAGAAGCAATTCCATACTAGTTGGAGGATCTAGCAATATTCTTTTCTATTGGGAGGTGCCTGGAGGATTACAACACAACACAGAAGAGACATATGGTTGTCAAGGCAACCGAATATCAATTAATTGTAGGTCAAATCTACAAGATGGGGCTAGATCACATACTATAGAGGTGTGTACTAGACCATGAAAGAGAAGAAGTATTGTGGGAAGGACATTGAGGTGTTGCAGGAGGACATGCTGGTGGGAAGAGTATTGCAAGAAAGATTCTACAGGCAAGTCTGTGGTGGCCCACTATTTACAAAGACGCAAAGGAATATGTCAAGAAGTACGGTGTATGTCAACGAGTTGGAAGGCCATCCCATCGCGATGAGTTACCACGTCAATCGGTATGGGAACTACAAGCATTTGATAAGTGGGCTATTGACTTCATAGGCCCAATCAACCCACTTACACATCACTCCCACGCAAGATATAGTATAACCGCAACTGAGTACTTGACAAGATGGGTTGAAGCTGCACTAGTAAGGGATTGTACAATCGACACAACAACTAAGTTTATCTTTGAGAATATCATCACAAGATTTGGGTGCCCTAGAATCTTTACAAGTGACCAAGGGAGCCACTTCATCAATGAAACAATCGCATCATTGTTGTGTAACTTTATGATTCAGCATGATAAGAGTAGTCTGTATCACCCGTAGGAAAATGGAACAGTTTAGGCATTTAATAATATATTGGAGAAGGGCCTGATGAAGGTATGTTCAACCAACAAAGATGAATGGGATAAAATAACTCCAGCTAATTTATGGGCTTATTGCACAACAGTCAAGAAACTTCATAAACAAACACCTTTCCAATTGGTTTACGGTAGAGAAGCAGTGGTGCCTACAGAGTTTATAGTCCCAATTTTGTTTATCGTGAACACAACGCACATTTCAGAGGACTAATCAATTTCAAAAAGATTAGAGGAACTGTGGGAGTTATATGAAGTCAGGTTTCTAGTAGATTTCCATCAGTCAGTAGAGAAGAAACGATAGAAGGCCTGGCATGACTGACATATTAAGCAAAAGAAATTCATAGTCAGAGGACGTGTCCTGATGTATGATAGTAAGTTCCTAAAATTCCTGGGTAAGTTGCAAATGCATTGGATAGGCCTGTTTGTTTTTGCAGAGATCCGAGAATCTAGAGTTGTAAAGCTCGCACAACTCGATGGTATTCTACTACCAGGTTGGGTGAATGGCGCACGCCTGAAACCATTCCAGGAGTATGATACTTAAATTCCAATTCCAATAAATCTCTAAAAGGAGACGTAAGTAGGTATAGGTAGATTTAGTCATGTTTGTTCTTTAATAATTCAACCAATCAGTCTATTAGTCAAAACCTTTACATTTCCATGAATCAGTCTAGTTGCAGATAAGTGTACGCATTTGAGTCACCCCAGTTGTGGAGATATATACACCTCATTGCAATTGATTGTGTTCGGGGGGGATACCATATGTGTTGTCCATAATTTCACAATAATTACACCATAATTCAGTCGTCAGTCCAAATTCGTAAAAATATCTCCTGTACTAGAAACATCATCCACTAATAAATTATGCCCATCACTGGATAATAATTACCCATCACCTCCACTCGGATTTCTAGGATAGCATCAGCCAATTTAGATCCACCTCACCTATTGTCAGCAAATTACACGATGGAAGTCAAGGCGGGGGGGGGGTTCCAAAATAATTAGTTAGGAGGTCTCGTCACCATACGTCATTTGAAAAAAATATACTTAATCTACATGGACATGTTGGAAGTTTCAGAGTCGAGAACCGGGTGCTCAAAGAAAAGAGTCGAGAGTCTATGTCTGTTAGAAATTGTCTTGAGACAAAGTTTAGACCCGTTGTATCAATAGTTTACCAGAGAATTTCAAGAATGACGAAGACCATTGTCTAAGTCGTCGAACTAGAGTTTGGCGGAAGAATTGAAAAATTGGAGTCTATAACAAGGAAACATGACAAGGTCGGGTTGGTCGATACCAACTTCACGGACTCATTTCAGTTTCCATCACTAAAACAATAATTGTATACAACATATTATACAAAGGAGGATAGAAGTAAGGCGGTCCAAATTATTAGCGACTTCAAAGGGATTCAATGGTCAACATTACTTCACCTAAGGAGTCTACCTGTCTTTGGCACTCAAGGGGAAATGATGCAATGCACAAAATTTCTTCTCAGAATAATACACAAAGGGTCACTATGGATCAGAAATGAAATTAAAATACATGTAATCAAAATCCAAACGTTAACATGCCTTTCAGCAGCAGGAAATGCAGTGCCATATGCCTTCCAAAAAACTTCCAAGAGAGCTAGGAAGGTCGGCAAGGACAATTTTTATGACAAATATAAAACCAAGAGAGGAGACAAGGGAACCCAAATTTACCCCATCAACAAGGCCAACATCAAATTTTCTTATTATCTCATAATCGACAAGATTATGCGTCATTACACAAAGAACAAGTGCACACTTGATACCACCTCAGTTGTGGAACACTATGTAGATGGAGAGCATCTCAATTGGTCTGCATATCTACTCCAATAATTATTTTAGGCCTACTATGATAACTACAGAAGATATACAAACTTCATATATGGATATCTGGTCATGGCGCTAGCCATGTGGAAATGGTGTCCTCCAGAAGGAAAGAAATTAGCATAAATAATTAAGGAGAAACCATTGGCGCTAAGGTAAACACCATGGATAGCATCAGGCAATCCAAACAACAAAGAGATCAATGAGGCCTACTTCGAAGGGTGGTATAGAAAGATGCTATATGTTATCAAAATGACAGAGAGGATTCCTAGAGTATTATTAGATAAGTACTCAGAACAAATCTGGTTTGGGATCAGTTACGGTCACACCTGGCTAAGGCCACATTGTGTACATGCCGATATGTTCCAGAATAGGGCACAAAGGTTCATCTGGAGTGTGGAAGCGTTCCACAAAGAAATAATGTCATGGCCAAGAGTTACAGGTGAATTTCGTGACAACCGACACTTCGACTCTTTCCAGGCAATGGTGTCGTAGCCACTGCCGAGCGAGACAAAAGTAGAGGCAAGGCATAAGATCGCGTACATACAATTGCAGCTGGTTATTCATCAACTGTAGATGCAAATGCAAGAGATCAACCAGAAAATGGTAAGTATCAGAGTCATAACCACTCAATTCCCTTCTTTCACTCAGTTTCAAGCTTGTTCTCAACATCCCACAACTGTAAGCACCTTAGTTCTCATTGAAATTCCATTCATAGGCCCGCATTCACAGTCCCAACCCACCATTCAACCATTTATAAAGGAAAAGGCCTCAAAGCCACCCATACCAGTCCCGAAGAAGAAAAAGGCCAAGGTCACTAAATTTATAACCTAGCTAGTGGACTTAACAACAGATAACAATCTAACTTGGTCTGGTTTCCCGATAATTGAAGAAAACATGAGGGCTACATCAGTCACCTCACCCATATCCAAAGAACACCAAACTTTGACCCTCACTCCATAACCCTCATCACGAGACCCATCACCACAGATGACCTCCACCTCTACCACCATCTTTGATATTATCTCAACAAGCACTATAGTTGCGACTGATATTGAAATGGAGGTACATTGAGAGACCCACAAGTGACTACAGTTATGGAACCAGGGGTTGAGCCAGGATCATTCTTAACCCTCATGTTCGGTATAGGCCCTACAAAAATTGAAAGCATAACCATTAATACCCCTCCCACCACCATATCACACCAAATATCATTACCACTCTAGTGATCCACTTCTGTACCACCCACGCATGAATTCACATGCTATATCCTGCACCAAGCTGAACAGTCACAACCACCACATCACCTCGGGGAAAATTAGAAATATTAGTTTCTAGTGGGAAACCACTCCAAGCAAGGTTCCTGAATCCAGAGGAGATGAGCCAGGGATATTTACAGGTTTGGACAAAAGGATAATTATTTACTTGTATTCAAGTAGATGCACGCCGGGCAGAGGCATTACACAACAATCTTGCAGCACAACAAGGGCATCAACAACAACAAATACCGGTGCTTATTGAAGAGCACAACCAACTGTAGCACTAGAGGAATGATCTGCGCAACCAATTAGAGAAAATCACAAATAATTTTCAGGTCTTATGGTCAATATTTGAATATGTGGTCATAACTGTACCATAGGACATGACTACATGCACAATGATAGAATTTTGCGACCACATTAAGGAAACATGTAGTGACTTGTTGAAAACAAACTGTGAGCTAAGGAAAAAATTGTCAATAACAAGGCAAGTGCTACTGGACCCAACCATAGCGTATGAGACAAAATTGTAACAAAAGATGGCCGTGTTGATCCAACTCAGAGAATCCTTGAACGAAATCGCAGAGGATGCCCATGCATTGTTAGAAAAGGTTCATGAGTAGTTGGGATTCTTGGCCATCAAGAATCATCCACTCTACTTGCTATGGAAGCAACTCTAGAAGGTAATGGTTGATTTAAAGACAAACACCGATATAACTACCCGAAAACAACTATATTATGAGACCAAATCCCTACAAACACAGATACAAGGAATTGAAAATGATTCTGAAAAGACGAAGCAGTTTCTTCGAGACTTAAGGCCACCCATGAAGAAACAAGTCGAATTGTTGCAACAACTAAATTTCGAGTCAGAAACACATAGGAAGGCCATCCTTATTACTCGACTGCAACAAGTAGAATTCACAAGTATGACTCAGTTCATTTTTTATGCTTCCAAGAGAATGCATACTTGGAAGGAGGTGATCATAGAATTTTTACACTTCAAGGATGGGGCCCTCACAACAATGCCTGAGTTGGGGCCTTCGTTTGAAGGAGGTAGTCAAGAGAAGGCACAAAAGTAGGAACCGGTAGCAGTGGTAGGAGAAGAATAAGGAGGAGCAACAATAGTACCGACACCACTTAGATAGTATTGACTCGGGGATGAGTCAATAGACTATGGCTAGGGCCAATTGGGGCATTATTTTTTGGAATTAACAAATAATTTTTGAGACAATTGAAGTGATGGCGGGTGGCGGGACGACCGTTGAAGAGTTGTGGAAGTGACATGGATTAAATTGGAGTGGAATCTGAGTTGTGAAGGTAAGTGGGAAAGAGTAAGTACAACCGAGTTGTGGAGGAAGCAAAGAGAAGGAATAGGAGAGGCTAGCAGTTCGATTGGGCAGGAGCGGGATAAGGAAGGAAAACTAAGAAGAGAGAGAATGGTTGCAGAAGAGGAGGGAATCTCTTTGGGATGTGGTTTCTTTGCAAATCTATAATTTTAGTCCTGAATGATATCTAGGAGAGACAACTCTGTGGTTGACGCAATGTATTGTGATGAATCTAACATAAAGAGATACTTGTTGGCCTATATCTTGTGTGTACGCTATGGATTACTATTATTGTCTGAATAGTTGGCAGTTAAATTTTTTTTATTGTTATGTATATTTAAATCCTTTTCACTTGATGGTATGTTTAGATCTTGTAGAATGATTCCTTAGTTATGATGGTTAGAATTAATGATTGATAGTGCTTATGATATCCCATTCTCAGCTCTCTCATATTATTAAGGCCACGACATGCCTCGGGTGAGACTCCTTACTTAGTATTGGGTAAGGTGAAAATGTCAGTGTTGTCCTAGACTACAACGAAGCCTTGTTGGCCCTTGTTCCCAAACCCAGGTCTTTAACCAGTTATTATTTTCAGCCAACAAGAGAAGGTTCCCAGAGCGGTACACTGGCTACATGACTCTTATGAGCAAGAGTGTAGAGATAGAGCCATCCTATTTTGAGGAAGTAGTGAAGCAACCAGTTTGGGTTGATGCCATGGTTAATTAGTATGACTCCATTATCAGAAACAGTGAATGGTAATTTGTCCTAGGACCAGAGGGAAGTCAGTTGTAGGATCTAGGTGGATCTACAAGGTGAATCAGGAAACCGATGGGAGTGCGGAGAAACACAAGGCCATATTTGTGGCCAGATGTTTCTCTCAAGTGGAGGGGATTTATTATGAGGATACCTTTGCACCAGTAGCAAGGTACTCACTAATTAGATCTATCCTTTCACTTTCAGCGTAGAAGGGATGGAAAATACATCAAATGGATGTAAATAAAACCTTCATCAATGGAGTGATTGAGGAATAGGTGTACATTGAGCAGCCGTAATGTTTTGAAACCTTCGACAGAGATTCGCATGTGTGCAGAATTAAGAGAGTGTTGTATGGACTCAAATAAGCACCTCGTACTTGGTACAACATGATCCTTGTACTTGGTACAACAATATTGACATCTACTTCATCGTTTTGGTCTTCACCAAGAGTGAAGCAGATGCAAACCTTTACCATATTGTGGTAGAAGGTAAAATGTTGATCATTGTACTTTATGTCGATGATTTGATACTAAGGTGATGAGAAAATCATCAATTCTTGCAAAGAGGATGTTGCAAGAGAATTTGAGGTGAAGGATATGCGGCTCTTGCACTATTTTCTAGGATTGGAAATTTGGCAAAGAGATGGGGATCTATTTGTATCTTAACGCAAGTATGCCAACGCGATTATAAAGAAGTTCCACATGTAGGGAAGCAAACCCATGGAGACTCCTCTAGCAAGGAACTGGAGGAAGGAGGATGCTACTTCAGGCGAAGTAGTATATGCTACCATCTACAGGTAGTTTGTGGTTTCACTCATGTATTTGGTGAACGCATGACCAAATATATGCTATGTGGTTAACTGACTTAGTGTAATATTCCAAAATAGGAAAAACTAGAATATTGAACATAAAAGTGGAAATTACAGTAAATATTAATACATCGAAACATGAGAAAATAATTGAGCCATCTCGTTATGTATAATAGAATAAATGAGTACAATATCTTGAGGAAAAAGACACTCAAGCTAGGAAAAACAAGCCTCCAATAACCCAATACATCCACACATGAAATATTGTTGCTGCAAAAAATGTCGGAAGGCCATGAATACGCAGTATTATTGAGAATAAATACAACTGGAAAATGAGAATACAAGGATCTCCTTATATAGTGCTTAGAAAATGTCAAGATCAAAGATCTAGGATCTCTAGCACAATTCCAAGACAACCTAGAAAGGGTTTCCGAAAATACACAATATGAAAAATGCAGCCCTAGGGATCAATTATTCTCTTCAACTAAACAACTGTTAGGAGGTGGCTGATATGATAAGAAAATAGTTGATACTCCTCCCCATTATATTTCTGGATGAAGGGCTCAGCCCCATCACTGGAAAACAAGCTCAATAACTTCGGTTCTCAACCCTCCACTGCAATTTCCCTCCTGATTTGAGCAATTCCTGAAGGAGACTACGTTGCTAAATATGGTTGAAGACTGGCCTGATGCTAGATGGTGGAATGAAACTCAAAGGAACCTCTCCTGAGTGGGAATTCGAAGTCCCCCGAGGGTGAGGGTGGGATTTCTGCCCAGAAAAACTCTTGCTAAACAACACAGCAGACTCTGCTAAACAACTGAAGCGTGAAAAAAGTCATAAAAGACCAAAAATAAACTATATTCAGAATGAATTCCTTATATTCCATCCCCTTCCTTATATGCATTGAGAGCCTCCTCTCCCTTGGTCCCACTCAATAATGATGCTACTCTCATGGAGACTCCCTCCCATTATGACTGTGTTGTCCCCCAATATCTCTCCACTACCTCCATGACTGTGCTATTGATTTGTTCAATCTTGACCCCATCCACAGGCATTGACACCCATTCACACCAAGGAGTGCTTTATTCAACTAGATACACTGACCCACTTTCACACTAGAAGTGGTTTTATTCCTACTAAGAAGATTTATGGATCCCCCTACCCTCTTATTCCTCTATTTTATTAAAAAAAACAAAATTTAATATTCCAACTAGCTAAAAGCTAATTAGGAATATTACAATCCGCCCCTCCTAAATGTTGCTTGTCCTCAAGCAACTGCAAGGATGGATGCTGCAAAATATCCTCTCCTACCCATGTAGCATCCTCATCTGGTAGATTCCTCCACTGAATAAAATATTCTCCAATCAACTTGTTCCTTAGTTGCCCCTCCCAAGTGTCCAAGTTAGCCTTTGGTGATAAAACCAAATGGCTCACATCATAAATAGGTGGGACTTCCATGGTGGCAACTACATACTATCCAATAGCATTTTTGAGGCATGTGATATGATAAATTTTGGGGATCCTACTCCCAATGGGGAGCTCCAACCCATATTCTACTCCCCTAACAAGATGGATCATCCTGTGTGGCCCACAGAAAAACTTCTCATCCCCCCTCTTATTCAATGTAGATGGTTTTCATGGATGAAAATGGAGATAGACTAAATGGTTCACCACAATATGTCTCTCTACCCACCCATGATTTGTACATAATTTTTGCTGATCCTAGGCTATAGTGATGTTTTCCTTAAGAGTCAATAAAATATCCTACCTCTCTTGGATCCAATCTAGGATTCTATGAGCCTTGCTTGCTCCAACCATCCTATCAATAACTGAAAGAGAATCATCACCATATGGAACCAAAAATGGAGACACAATGAATGCCATATAAAATGTAGGATGATAACAATAGTCTATTAAGTGGAACCAGTGGATCTCTACTCCTTGTTGCCCCAGAACACAGTTTGGCAAGTAGCTTCCCAACCACTTGTTTACTGCCTCTATCTGCCAATCTTCCTGGGGGTAATAACTGATACTTGGTGTCAACTAGGTGCACCCTAAACAGAATAACACCTGCCAAAATCCATTCAGGAAGTGGCTATCTCTCTCACTAACTATGGTCTTAGGAAGCCCATCAAGTCCAAGGAGAAGCTTGCCCTCTTGCAGAGAAATGCACTGTAAATAAATGGAAAAGAAATGTACATACATTGTTAGTTGACCAATGATTATAAAAATACAACCCTTACGATGTACTGTTGGAAAACTGGTGATGAAGTCCATAAAAGGGATCTCCCATCTCCCTCCTAGAAAAGGAAGTGACTATAAAAACTTTGCAGGATGGTTGTTTTCTTCCTCATTCTTCAAGAAAAATACACACTTTCTGATATGCTGGAGCACATCCTCCTTCAGACCCTCCCATAAGAATCTCTCTCTAATGGCCTAATATGTCCTAGTGAAACCTTGGTGGCAAGAAAGGGGTGAATCATGAGCTGCATGTAGAATTTTCTCCTTGAGCTTATAATCTCCTTAGCAAAGCATCCTATAAGTCCCTAGCCCTCTCAATGGAATCTTGGAGCGTATCTGGTCTGGTGGAATTTACCGACCCATGTATAGGCTTTGCTAGCCCATCAATGAACACATAAAATATCTTAGCTGTAGATAAATTCGGCACCATGACGTAAAGTTTTAGGAATTCAGAGATATAGGTCTCGGGATTTCTTGATTTCTTAAGCTTGGGTAGCTCAACAAAGGGTGCCTTTGGATCTCTCCGATCAAATATTTCTACCAACCTCCAGGTGAATGCTGCATATGCAGTCAAATTGGCATGCCCCAATGCAGAAAGACCGTGAAACCACCATTCATGTGACTCACCTTCAAGGTTCAATGTTGTTATCTTAATAGCTTCAATCTCTGATACTTGGTTCAACTCGAAATAAATGTCTAGTTTCTCCACCCAAGACTTGGCTATGCACTTGGATGACCCATCAAAATAAGGCAGAAACAATCTACCCATAGTACACTGCAGATCATTATTCTTCATGTACCCTCCAATCCTATTGTTAATCCAGGGTCTCCTGTTATCCTTGATCTGAGAGAACTCCTGAAAGTTCATATTCTCTTTGAATATTTGAGCTTGAGACTCGTACTCTAGAAAATAATCTTCAAGAGTATCTTGTTCTTGGGGTCCTCCACCTCCATTTCCTACTGCTATGAATGTAGGCATAGTGGAGCGTTGGGAAACTTATTCTCTTACTGGTTGTTCACACCAATGATGTGAAATGTCGAAGCTTTCTTCATGTAGAAACCCTCTTGGGGTATCCTTGTGCCTTTCCATCCTCATCTCCTTGATTTTTGGAAATATCTTGCATGGTTTGGAGAAGAAGCTTTGGAAACTCCTTTTCATCCATTTCTCTTGATATTGGAGTCCTGCCTTTGTCTTCTTCATTGCTTGTATAATCAAACCTTCGACTTCTATTAATATACCGCTTCTCCATTTCTATGAGAGGCACTTCTTCTTCTAATGACATAGATGTGGTTTCTCACAAGCTAAGCCAAGATTATGCTCTGATACCACTGTAATATTACAAAACAGGAAAAACATGAATATTGAACATAAAACTAGAAATTGCAGTAAATATCAATACATCAAAACATGAGAAAATCATTGAACCATTTAATTATGTATAATAGCATAAATGAGTACAATATCTTGAGGAAAAAGACACTCAAGTTAGAAAAAACAAGCCTCTAATGACCCAATACATCCAAACATGAAATATTGCTGCTACAAAAGATGTCAGAAATCCATGACTGCACAGTATTATTGAGAATAACTATAGCTACAAAATGATAATAAAAGGATCTATTGATATAGTGCTCAGAAAATTTCGGGATTAGAGATCTAGGCTCTCAAGCACAATTCCAAGACAACCCAGAAAGGGTTTCCGAAAATACACAATATGAAAAATGTAGCCCTAGGGATGAATTATGCTCTGCAAATAAATAACTGTTGGTAGGTGGCTGATATGACAAGAAAATAGTTGATGATCCTCCCCACTATCTTTCTAGATCAAGGGATGCTCCCCTCACTGGAAAACAAGCTCAAGAACTTGGGTTCTCAACCCTCCACTGCAACTGCCCTCCTGATTTGCACAATTCCTGAAGGAGACTGCGCTGCTGAAGATGGCTGAAGATTGGCCTGATGTCGGATGGTGGAATTAAGCTCAAATGAACCTCTCCTGAGTGGGAACTTGAAGTCCCCCGAGGATGAGGGTGGGATTTCCGCTCGGAAACACCCTTGTGCTAAACAACACAATGGACTCTGCTAAACAGCTGAACCATGCAAAAAGTCATAAAAGACAAAAGATAAACAATATTCAAAATACCTTCTTTGGCTGCCATCACCTTCCTTATATGCATTGAGAGCCTCATCTCCCTTGGTCCCACTCAATAATTATGCTACTCTCATGGAGACTCCCTCCCATTATGACTGTGTTTTCCCCCAATATCTCTCCACTACCTCCATGACTGCGCTGTTGATTTGGTCAATCTTGACTCCATCCACATTCATTGAGACCCATTCACACCAAGGAGTGCTTTATTCAACTAGATACATTGACCCACTTTCACACTAGAAGTGGTTTTATTCCTACTAAGGATATTTATGGGTACCCCTACCCTCTTATTCCTCTATTTTATTAACAAACAAACAAAAATTAATATTCCAACTAGCTAAAATCTAATTACGAATATTACAATCCTCCCCTCCCAAATTTTGCTTCTCCTCAAATAAATGCAAGAATGGATGTTGAAAAGTCTCCTCTCCTACCCATGTAGCATCCTCATCTGGTAGATTCCTCCACTGAACCAGATATTCTCCAATCAACCTGTTCCTTAGCTGCCCCTCCCAAGTGTCCAAGTTAGTCTTTGGTGATAAAAAAAAATGGCTCACATCATAAAGAGGTGGGAGTTCCATGGTGGCAACTACATGCTATCCAATAGCCTTTTTGAGGCATGAGATATGATAAATGTTGGGGATCCTACTCCCAATAGGGAGCTCCAACCCATATGCTACTCCCCAAAAAATATGGATCATCTTGTGTAGCCCATAGAAAAGCCTCTCAGCCCCCCTCTTCTTCAATGTAGATGGTTTGCATGGATGAAAATGGAGATATACTAAATGGTTCACCATAATATGTATCTCTACCCACCCATGTTCTGTACATAACTTCTACTGATCTTGTGCTAAGTGATGTTGTCCTTAAGAGTCGAGAATATATCTTGGCTCTATTGGATCCAATCTAGGATTCTAGGAGCCTTTCTTGCTCCAACCATCCTATCTATAATTGAAGGAGAATCATCACCATATGGAACCAAAAATGGAGACACACTGAATGCCATATAAAATTTTGGATGATAACAATAGTCCCTCAAGTGGAACCAACTTAGCTCTGCTCGTTGCTGCCCCAAAACATAGTTTGGCAAGTAGCTTCCCAGCCACTCGTTTACTGCCTCTATCTGCCCACCTGTTTGGGGGTAATAAATGATACTTGGTGTCAACTGGGTGCACCCCAAACAGAATAACACCTACCAAAATCCATCCAAGAAGTGGCTATCTCTCTCACTAACTATGGTCTTAGGAAGACCATGAAGTCCAAGGAGAAGCTTGCCCTCTTGTGGAGCAGTGCACTATAAATAAATGGCAAAGGAATGTACATACCTTTTTAGTTGACCAATGATTATAAAAATACAACCCTTACGATGTACTGTTGGAAAACTGGTGATGAAGTCCATAGAATGGCTCTCCCATCTCCCTCCTGGAAAAGGAAGTGATTGTAACAACCTTGCAGGATGGTTGTTTTCTTCCTCATTCTTCAGGAAACATATGCACTTCCTAATATGATGGAGCACATCCTCCTTTAGACCCTACCATGAGAATCTCTCCCTAATGGTCTAATATGTCCTAATGAAACCTTGGTGGCCGGAAAGGGGTGAATCTTGTGCCGCATGCAGAATTTTCTCCTTGAGCTTAGAATCTCTAGTCAATAAGATTCGATCAAGCTAACATATGACTCCATCCATCACTCTATACCTCTCATCAGTCACCTGCCCATCAAGTACATCACATGTGAAGTGACTCTTGGAATAATCCACCAATAGCTAGGACTCCCAATCTGGATCCACACTCATCAATGACAGCGTTGCTGGTCTCTGTGATAAGGCACCTGTTACCTCATTGCTTCCCTCTTTGACATGTTCAATGCGAGAGCCACATGCCTAAATTCTACAAACCTACTTTTTCTGCCTCCCTTGCAGCTGCTTTTTCTCAAGAAAAGATTGAATTTTAAGGTGGTCAATATTCGCTTGGAAGATATTGCCCATCCAAAACTGCCTAAGTTTGGCCAATGCATGTATGAAGGCCAGCAACCGCTTTCCATATATGTAAGACTCCTTCCTCTGTGGAAGTATCTGTTGACTCTCAAAGGCTATGGAATATCCCCCTTGCACCATAATTGTGCCATCATCCACTCTTGAAACATCACCTTCTAGCACAAAACGCTTGGTTAGAGTTGGTAATATTGGTACCAAAAAAATATTCATTTCCCCCTTGAGCCAATCAAAGGCCCTCTACGTTGTGCTGGTTCCATCCAAGGCTCCCCTATTAGACAAATTTGTGAGTGGTGCCACTTGTTGTGAGAAATATTTAACCAACTTCCAATCCAGGGGCCTTCCTGGTGAAATGCCTCCAAATACTAGAAGATCGTGGTCTAGAGTAGACTACATATATGAGTGGACTGATTTTTCCTTGCTTCCTCTGTGAAAATTAGTCTCCATCTTATGTGCAGAGGCTTCCTGAGGTGGATAGGTGTGCATGCCCCTGATCATTTGATGCTTACCGCTCTTCTTATCTATTCCATTTGCAAGGTCTCCCAATCTATGGTGACCTTCCCCAGTGTAATAAACCACTGCACACCCAATATCACATTGGTGTCAATAATATCAAACATAAAGAAGTGATCAGTCAAATTTTATGTCCCCAAGGTTACAGACAATGTAGAAACATACGTTACACATTGCATGGTTCTGGCTCCTGGAACCAAAACTGAGAATCCTTGAAAATCATCCATGGGTATTGTTATTTTCTGCACTAACTGAGCATCAATAAAATTGTGGGTAGCCCCACTGTCTATCAATATTGATACTCACTACCCCTAAACTGTACCTCGGACTCTCAAATTCAGATACTTGGGTACTCCCTTCAAAGATGCAAGGGCCCCTCCAATTGGAGCAAATTCCCCATTTCCACCTCCTGGTGGCGGTGGATCCTCTCCTGGTGCCACAGCCCTAATGTCTCCTTCTGGATCCTCTTCTTCCTTCTATTCACTATTCGAGAATACCTCAATATAGTGTGCCTTTCCCGCAACACATCGGTGCCCTAGTGCCCATGGTTCTTAGCAAGTGAAGCAAAGCTTCCTCCTCCTCAAATCTCTTCGGACATCATCACTAAGAGGTCCCTTGTTGTGGTTCTCCTTTGGTGGAGGAATCTTCACATATTTCCCCTTTGACTGAAAAGTGGGCTTTTGTTGAAATTGAGCTCTTTCCCTTGGCAAAGGATCTTGTAAGTCCCAAGCCCCCTCAATGGAATCTTGGAGCTTAGTTGGTCTGGTAGATTTTACCAACCCATGTAGAGGCTTTGCTAGCCCATCAATGAACATATAAACTCTCATAGTTGTAGACAAATTTAGCACCATGACAGAAAGTTTTAGGAATTCAGAGATATAGGTCTCCAGATTTCCTGACTGCTTAAGCTTGGCTAGCTCAACAAAGGGTGCCTTTGGATCTCTCCAGTCAAATATTTCTACCAACCTCCGGGTGAATTCTACATATGCAGTCACATTGGCATGCACCAATGTAGAAAGACTGTGAAACCACCATTCATGTGCCTCACCTTCAAGGTGCAGTGCTGCTATCTTAATAGCTTCAATATCTGGTACTTTGTTCAACTGGAAATAGATGTCTAGTTTCTCCACCCAATACTTGGTTGTGCACTTGGATGACCCATCAAAAGTAGGCAGAAAGAATCTACCCATAGTATGTTGCACATCATTGTTATGCATGTAACCTCCACTCATATCGTTATTCTTGGGTCTCTTGTTATCCTTGACCTAACAAAACTCCTCAAAGTTCAAATTCTCTTTGAATATTTGAGATTGAGACTCATACTCTAGAAAATAATCTTCAAGAGTATCTTGTTCTTGGGGTCCTCCACCTCCATTTCCTACTGCTAGGAATGTAGGCATAGTGGAGCATTGGGAAACTTGTTGCCTTAATGGTTGTTCACACCAGTGATGTGAAGTGCTAGAGATTTCTCCATGTAGAAACCCTCTTGGGGTCTCCTTGTGTCTTTCCATCCTCATCTCCTTGATTTCTTTGGAAATATCGTGCATGGTTTGGAGAAGAAGCTTTGGAAACTCCTTTTCATCTATTTCTCCTGATATTGAAGTCTTACCTTTGTATTCTTCGTTGCTTGTATAATCAAACCTTAGAATTCTATTAATATACCGCTTCTCCCTTTCTTTGAGAGGCTCTTCTTCTTCTGATGACATAGATTTGGTGTTTCAAAGGCTGAGCCAATATTATGCTCTGATACCATTGTAATATTCCAAAACAGGAAAAACAGGAATATTGAACATAAAACTAGAAATTGCAGTAAATATCAATACATAAAAAAATGATTAAATCATTGAGCCATTTCATTATGTATAATAGCATAAATGAGTACAATATCTTGAGGAAAAAGACACTCAAGTTAGGCAAAACAAGCCTCCAATGACCCAATACACCCAAACATGAAATATTGTTGCTACACAAAATGATGGAAGGCCATGACTGCGTAGTATTATTGAGAATAATTGCAGCTATAAAATGAGAATACAAGGATCCGCTGATATATTCCTCATAAAATGCCGGGATTAGAGATCTAGGCTCTCTAGCACAATTCCAAGACAACCCAAAAAGGGTTTCCGAAAATACACAATATGAAAAATGCAGCCCTAGGGCTGAATTATGCTCTGCAACTGAATAAAAGCTGGGAGGTGGATGATATGTCAAGAAAATAGCTGATACTCCTCCCCACTAGCTTTCCAGATGAAGGGTTGCTCCCCTCACTGGAAAACAAGCTCAAGAACTTGGGTTCTCAACCCTCCACTACAACTACCCTCCTGATTTACGCAATTCCTAAAGGATACTACATTCATACTACACTGCTGAAGATGGCTGAAGATTGGCATAATGTTGGATGTTGGAATGAAGCTCAAAGGAACCTATCCTGAGTGGGCACTCGAAGTCCCCCGAGGATAAGGGTGATATTTCCACCCAGAAACACCCTTGTGCTAAACAACACAACAAACTCTGCTAAACAGCTGAAGAGTGCATAAATTCATAAAATACCAAACATAAAAAATAGTCAGAATGCCTTCCTTGTCTGCCATCCCCTTCCTTATATGCATTGAGATCCTCCTCTTCTTTGGTCCCACCCAATAATGATGCTACTCTCATGGAGACTCCCTCCCATTATGACTGTAATGTCCCCCAATATCTCTCCACTACCTCTGTGACTGCGCTGTTGATTTGGTTAATATTGACCCCATCCACATGCATTGACATCCATTCACACCAAGGAGTTCTTTATTCCACTAGATATGCTGACCCACTTTCACACTAGAAGTGGATTTAATCCTCCTAAGGAGATTTATGGGTCCCCCTACCCTCTTATTCCTCTATTTTATTAACAAAATAAAATTTAATATTCCAACTAGCTAAAAGATAATTAGGAATATTACACTTAGTCAAGCTATGGTTAAGCCTACCAAGCTCTTTTGGAAGGCAGGAAAGCATGTGTTGAAATACCTCAGAGGCACTACAAATTTTGGGATATGGTACATGCGGACAAAGGGAGTGGTGCTTCAAGGCTTCACCGAAACTAGAGGAAATTTCAGCCTAAAAGTTCCCATGAAATTTTCATGTAACCTCCATGTCATAATACGTAAACCAATCAAAATTATTTAAATTTAAAAAGAGGTACATGTAAATATTTTGGAGGGAAAATAAGAAGAACTACTTTTTCTTTTTAAATTTTATTTTTGGCTTATCTTATTATATGTTTACTGAAATTTCAATTTTAGACACTCATTAGATGTGGAATTAAATTCCACATCCAAGGAGTACCCATTATGCATACTTTTGAGAAGACCCACCTTGATAAAAATTGTAGATAGAATTAAAAAACTTGTTTTAACACGATTTTTAATGTATCTGCTATTTTTATCAATGTGGTCTTCTTAAAAGTATGTATAATGGGTGTTCGTTGGATGCATAATTTAAGTCCACATCTAATGAGTCTCTAAACTTGAAATTTGACTAAAACTATAAGGAGATAAGCCAATAATACAATTAAAAAATTAGTTTTCTTGTTTTCCCTCCAAAATTCATAACTCTTATTTTATTATTTTTCCTTAGGAGGCCACTTTTAGTCTGAAATTTCCTCTAATGTGTAGATTGGGAAGGGAGTCCATCTGACAGGAAGAGCACATCATGGGGAATCTTCAGCATTCACTCAGCAGCAGTTTCCTGGGACAACAGGAAGCATAGATCAGTTGCACTCAGTTCAGCAGAGGCATAGTACATGGCTACTAGTCAAGCAACATGTGAGGCCATATGGATGAGGAAGATACTTATTGGTTTGTTTGGTCGGCAGATGGATCACACAGTGATTTATTGCAATTACTAGAGTTGCATCAAACTCTTGGTTAATCCAGTTTTTCATGACAGGTCCAAGCATATTGATATCTGATATCACCATCTCAAAGATTGTATGCAGAGGATGTTGAGTTAAGCATAAAGACACAGGTCAACAAGATTATTTGGATGTATTGCACACTAAATTATTGGGAATTTCCTAATTAATAGGGGCTCCATTTCCCTAGGGATTACAAAAGCGACGCTAAGCATCCATAGGCAAGAAATTGGTTAAGTATTGGACCAGACTTGATTGGATTAGAGTGAGACAGACATAGATAGTGCGGAGAGCTCTCAAGCCTGAGAGAAGAATTGTATTACTTCATATTCGAGTTAATGCAATATATAAATAGCGAGGATTTTAGTCGAGGCTTTCCCCAAATACATCTTTGTGTTGTGTGATTGAAATTATTTCTCTTTCTTGCTCATGTAATCATGAGATTGTAATTAGTTTCTGCAATTTGTATAATAGATTCAAGTATTTTGTTTTAGCATATTACAAGATCAATTGAATCTATGTGGATTTTGTACATGGTATTAGAGCAAGAATCACTATAGAAGAGAAGAATATGAGTTTGTTTTGAACAGGTGAACTGAATTTGCAGATTTATGCTAATGTGAAGTTAACCGCACCAGTCTGTTTTAGTTACTACGCACTGGTTCCGTGTTATTAACTAACGCACCAATGCGGTGTTATTAATTGACGCGCCGGTGACGAAAAGCCGCAAATAAAAAAGTGCAACTTTTTTTTTTGTAAGTGAAAAAAAAAAAGCGGTAGATTGAAAAATGGGTGGCAAAATATTTTCGAAAATCTAATTTCATAAAACAATTCTTTAAATACTAAACAATTTTCATTATTTAACTATTTTTGCAAAAAAATTCAGCCAGAGATTTGCACAAGACATACATGGAGCAAGAGAGCATGAGAGCACTGTGGAGCAGAGAAATACTTTCGAACAAAACTATTCAGACAATCACAATTCCAAACCTCTGGTGATTCAAACCTTGTAGCATAGAATTTCAAATGATCTCGTGATTAAATTTTATTGTTTTTTTACATTTTCTGCAGTATTTTTTACGGAGTAAGTAAAAAATTTAAATTTTTTGTTCCTTTTCAAAAAAAAAGTTAAAAATTAAAAATTAAAAAAAAAATCAAAAATCAAAAAATCAAAAAAATCATTTAATCCTAAACCCTTCATTCTTTTTGTTTCTGCCCTTGCTTCTTCCTAGTTTTGTGATTTCAGAGTTAAGGCTTTTCATTTTAGATTTATAGGGTTTGTATTGCTATATATATATAGGCCTATGACATCTAACCCATGGGACGACTTGCATAGTCAGATCCCAATCCATGTTGGCCCTTGCATGAATTTTTTTTAAAATGATTTTTTTAATCGGTGTGCCCTACGTAACCTAGCGCATTGGTGTGCTGTCTTATCACAACACACTGCACATGTACTGCTTGATAAAAAAATTTAAAACATATTTTTTTAATCCGTGTGCCATATGTAAAATAGGGCACCAGTGCGCTATTTAATTATAGCGCACCGCACACATACTGTTTGGAAAAAATAATTTTTTATTTTGTGCTAATCGATGCACCATGTAACATATAATGCACCGGGTCTCCTTTTTTACAAAGAGCACCATATGGTGGTCCCTTGTTTGCGCGGGGAGTTTATAAGAATATGTCGCACTGCTACCTCCATAATACCATATGCTACAAAAACTAACACTAGACGATTTTTATTATTTTGTCTGTGTTAATCGGTGCAGTGGTTAACATATAACGCACTGGTGCTCCTTGTTGACATAGAGCACCGTACAGTGTTTTATATTGTTTTGGTGGTGTGTTTATAAGAGCATGATGCACCGACGTCGGTGCATAAAGTATTAAAAGCACACCAGTTTCTTGATATTATTTTTTACCTAAAAAGTTGATGATTTATTTATAAAATATATTAATGAATGATATGGCACAAGTTTCATATTGATAAAAAAAAAGCTGACAAGAGATCAAATAACAAAAATACTGATAGCACATCAAGAAAAGCAAAAAAGGCAAGTTCTTTGTAAATTCTTTACAAAAAATATTATTTTTGAAGTATATGTAAGTTTAACTAATATGTATTGTTTTCTGTGTATCATGTAGAGCCACAAAATGACGAAGCTCGATAAGATTATTTCTGATCTAGGACCAGAAGAGCGTAAAATCTTGATGGAAAATTTGAAAAAGGATGAATCAGGTGAATGAAAAAATACTATCGATCCAATATGAGTTTCTTTTTTTAATTTTCATTAATAATATACTTAAAATTATTAGATAACATGTTTCAAATAATCTATTAATTAACATTTTTTTAATGTTCTACAGGGACTAACAATTCAGAAAATGGATGTTGTTCTAAGAAAAGAAAATAATTAGAACATGCAAATGAAAATGAATTGCTCCTTATCTCATATGGAGTGGTGTTGGAGGTTAACGAAAGGGGGAAAATTTTTTACAAAATTTTGAGGGATCTAGTGGAATGAATGTATAGACGTTCTTTCCACTTACAATACAAAAATCAATCCAATGATTCGAAGAGCCAAATTTTACCAAACTACATGAAGAGTTTCCAAAGAATCAATCAATGAGACATGTTAGACTTTTAATAGCAAAAACGTACAACAACAAAAAATAAGGAATGAAAAAGTAATATTCCTTTAAATGTTTTTCTAGAATTATTTATAACTATCACTTTTGTTATATTTACTTTTCATATATCAATATAAAAATTAAATAGTTTATTTTCATGCTACATTTTCAAGAAGATTATGAAAATCTCAAAGGATGAACGAGTTGATATCAAAAACATGCTAGTAGGAATGTCCAAAAAAGGTGTACAAGGAGATGGTCAAAGAAATGGAAAAAATTGAATTACAGAAGGAGCCATCTCAACAACAACGTGCTTCAAATGTAATATGTAATCATTGAATTTTTTGATCATTAGGTACAATAAATAAACAATTTAACATTAAATATTAATTTTCAAGTATTTTCTTGCAGAAAAGAAAAGAAAATGGAACCCATTCAACACATAAATAGGACGACAAGGAAGAAAATGGTTGATATCTAAGTTTGTGAGTAATTATTACTTCCTTATAACAACTTAACTAGATTTCATTTTTGTATATTTTAAGTTCTTTTACAACAATCATCATTGAATGTCTTCAAATAGGTGCTAACGTACAAAGAATAACCATCAGAAAAATTGATTGACATTGGGTTAAATATGGGTTGTGAGTATATGTTAGCATATCAAAAATTAATTGTGGAATTTGTAAGCACTTATCGATCTTGTTTTAATTAGCCCCATCTATAATTAATAGAACAAAAAAAATCTTTATATTAAATATATGATTTGTTATGGGGTATAAAACTTACAGGAAAAAAATTATGGAACCGCGCCAACAGATGAAATCTTGAAATATGGCATGAAATTTGGTTTTGAAAGAATGTGTATAGTTCATGAGTCAATTGTTTCTATGGTACGTCATTTCTTTTCGATATATATATATATATATTTGGTAAGTTGGGCTATTCTATTAATTTTGAAAACATAAAGTTACTTATGCTACAGGCTGGGTTGGCAAGCTACGCTTAACCAATCCCAACCTTTGTTACACTGCATCTGGGATGCCTCGGGGGAGGAAACTAGCCTAGACAAAACTTAGAACTGAGAAATACATTATGCGCAGTAGTGCTGACATATCTAAGAAAAAAAAATTAAATGATAGCAGAAAGGCCCTGAGGGCGAGCATGACAAAAAACAAAAGAGAACTGTGCAGCAGTGCAGACTTTACTTATCATATTCATCATTACTTTTGGGGTTCTCATCCGCAATAGGACAAGCAGGAGCCTACAAAGCAGTTGCCTCCACATCTGCCACAGTACGCCTGGAAATTCTCATAGGAGCGCAGAGGATGGGGGAGTCCGGGTCTACACCATCGGGGACATGCATCTAGATGTCATCGGAGTCCATCCATGACCCAAATTTTTGTGTCCCCATCTTCCTTCTCTGGAGCCATCAGTGGGACATTATTGTGATGCTGAAAATGCGTCTAGGGAGAGGAGGTGGACTTCCCCGAACCACGACCTCCTCCCTACGCAACATGCCTGGAGGCTTCTACGCACTGCTCGGGATCAGGACTTTGGCACACAAAAGTGCTAGAAGAGGAGTCTTCAATCGACTCGAGACGATTATCCTCTCCATGACGATATCGTCCCGGGAGAGCCCCTCTCTGACCTCTGCGGATAGTGCGTTGGCAAATTCTAGGAGCCATTGCACACTTGGATTAGGGAGAGCAGTTCAGGAGAAACAATAGCACACAGGGTCAAAAAAAGGAGACAAGTATCACACTGGGGCTAAAGGGGAAGAAATATCTGGGGGGCAGATGTGTAGGAGGGAGAGTGGAAATCCAAAGGAGACTACACAGCTCCATGCTAGGACATGGGCTTCACAACCGTTTGAAGTCGATGAGAAGCCAAAGCAGAGTGAGGAGGGAAAAAGGCCAAGGTAATAGGCTAAGTGATGAGAGGGGCAGATGGCTCAGCTTTATAAAGGGGCACGGGTGAGAGCCATGAGGATAGCGATGAGTGACCTTCGCACATATCTGCGTGCTATGATTGAGAACCTTGGGGGGGGGGAGGGGAGGGGGGGGTTTGTGTGTATGGTTGCGATACTGGTTAATCATGATGAACATTAATGGTGATAGATGCGAGGCGATGTTCAGGGCATGGTGATGCAGTACCCGTCCTATCGTCATCATTTCTGGTTCTGCGAGTTTCGTGCGAGAGGCTAACAGTATTTGGATCTGTAGCAGATGAAGCTCTACGTGGGAGATCTTCGTTATCTGGGTGGAGTGGGATGTGATTTTCACTCGTGTCTATTCTGTCACCTACATCCGGGGGATTTACATTGATGTATATTATTTAATATTGCAATTTTCATTATTCTGACCAATGTATATACACTCATTACAATTTATTTTTATGTTTGTAGGTGGAAGGTGAAGAAGAAGAAAACAATCAACACTGTGAACAAAACATTCATCAATATAACCCAAGTCATGGAAGTAGCTCGAGCAATGATAGCAGTTCAAGCGAAGAATGATGATCATTATGTTTAGATATCAAAGCAAGGCGTTGTATTTTCTGAAATATTTGTGTGTGAAATCAGACATTTTGTTTAATGTAATAGGCATAGTGTCCCAATTGAAAGACAACGAGATACCAATAAATGTCCCATTTTGTATGACAAAGATTGTCTTATATATATATATATATATATATATATATATATATATATATATATATATATATATATATATATATATATATATATATGTTTAATTTATTCTATTGTGTTTTCCATTTTCACTGTGAAATGTTACACCACTGATTAAATATATGGATGATTAAATATTATAATGAAGGGATGCAAAATCTGATGAGATGATATAACAAATTAATATAAACATCACATTCAAATGCACTAATAAAAATTTAATTGATATGAATACTGTTATAAGATATGTGTCGTCTTTTGATGAATAATGAATTTTAAAAAATCACAATAATTATGATATGATATAACAAATTAATCCAAACATCACATTAAAATGCACTAATAAAAAATTAATTGATATGAATCCTATTATAAGATATGTATCGAATTTTGATGAATAATGAATTTTAAAAAATCACAATAATTGCATTGTCATAGGTCGATCTTTCTAAAAAATACAAAATGAACACCAGTGTGTGTCAGTTATTGTACACAGGTGTGTTTGTATTATAAAGCACACCGGTATGTTTTTACGACCTATGGGCACCAGTACACGAATACCAATACCAATTATAACTGTCGGTGCATTTGTGCGATACTGCGCACCGGTGCGTTTATGTGAGACTGCTCACCAGTGCGTTTGTATGACTTATGGGCACCGCACAAATACCAATACGAATTAGAACATTTGGTGCATTTGTGTGACACTGCATACCGGTGCGTTTCTATAATACTACGAAGCGGTGCATTGATATGACCTCTGGGCACTGCACAAATCCTAATACCAATTAGAACGGTTCGGTGTGTTGTATCACCTATAGTGCGCCCGGTGCGGTTTTAGACCTTTACGGCCCGGTGCATGCACCTTCGACCGCCCCGCACCGACCGTTTGGATGACGTGCACCGGTGCGTTGACACCTGAATAGCGCACCGATGAAAAAAACATCCGTAATAAGCTTTGGCCACGTATTTTTTTTTAGTTGTGTTGAAATTTCGTTAGAATCTATGCCAAAACCTCCGTTACCAAAAATGGATGTTGTAGCAAAATTTTTTTGAAAATTTTGGCCAATTTTATAACACTAAAAACCTCCTTTATAACCTCCGCTAGAGGGTCTTTTCCTTGTAGTGCTAATACCATGTAGAAATATGGTGATAGAATTGCAACTACTCAATATTTTAATCTAAATCAAGAAACACAATTCTACTTTACTACTCTACGGAAATTAATTCACAATTTAGAACAACATTCGCAAACATGCATCAATCACATACACACATACACATATTTATCTAGGGGAAACCAACTGGTAAAAACCCCTTAAGCATGCTTTCATCAATTAGATGAATAGAAGATGTATTACAATTTCTAGCTCGCTGTGAGCTCAACCTGCAAGTGAATATCCTATCTCTATGCTTAATGAGAAGCTCTGAGTAAGACTTAGTCAATTTATGCCTCTGCTTGAGCTCCTATTTCCTTGTACAAATCCTAGAGAACTAGCCCTTATTTTTTAGGAATTTTCCTCCAATTGATTGCCCAATTCCCAATGATTGATCATCTTACTGCATGCAACACCTATACACTCAAACTAGTTTACAACTACTTTTTACACTACCTTGGAATCTCCACCACAGCTTGGGAACTCAAATTATCTGCATGCACTAGCTATATTTGGTTGATTTATTAGTTAACTAGATGATCACTAAGTTAGACTACCATTCCACTGCACAACTGACCTTCCACTAGTTCCTCCAACTGATAGAACTAGTTTAACTGAACTTAACTAGATATAACTGAATTGGATTACTAAAATTTAGCAATCAAGCATGCTTAAATGAAATCCAAGACCTATAACTCGAATTTACTGAGCTAACTGAGTGACAAGAGCCATGTCACACAAGTTAACTGCATCCAAGTTTTTTGCTGATGTGGAAATTTTAATTTTTTAAATTTGTCCAAGGCAAAGTCAAATTGAGACTTTCTTATTGCACTTCTCAACAACCCATTGCATGTGGATGCATAGGGATCCAACCAATGTGAAGTTTTCAAAAATCTACGAGGGCTCTTTTTCAGCGACATTTCCATTCAAAATTGGCATCATATTGCCTATATATATTGGTCAAATTTTCTATTTGATTAGTGTGCTCAGTGTTAGAGTTCGTGGCCCCTCTCTCCTTTAAGGACGTTTTATTCTTCATTGTAGAACTCTTATTAGGAACAAAATCGACCACGTTGGCCCTTTCCACTATGAATTCTACCCCCATTCTCCAGTGACCCGACATGGATACCTCAACGACCCTCGTCAACACATCATCTACCTATCAAACAAAATTGTTGAGTTGGATGAGAGACTCCTTAGTCAACAAATTTGATCTAGATTTATGAAGGAACGAAATGAAATAAAAATATAAACATAAACACAAAGATACATTGAAAACAAAACTTCAATTAATTAATAACAAAGTACTGAAAATTGTTTACATGCATAGTGGAAATAAACTAGCTAAGGCGATGGTAGCTTATCTCTGAGAAGAGATGTGACGACTACATGCCTTCTAAACTATGTTACAATGAGGCTCGAAGGCTTGTTTATCATTGAGAAATAATTAAAAGCCCTAAACATCCAAACACCTAACCCTAAGAGATGAAGTGCCAAAAGTTTGTGGGCCCTGTTGGGGTAAATTGGTACATCAAATTCCCGGGGTCGTAACTTTGGCATATGATATCCATTTGACGTGAAGAATACCTCGTTAGAAATATTTATCCAAGAACTACAGCTTTCAATTCTTAACCTTTTCCATAGGAAAATTTTCAACTTGTATTACAAAAAAACATCATTTAGGGCCTCAAAACGGATTCAGAAGTTTAGAACCCAAAAATAGTAAATTGTGCTACAATTAAGGAAATTGAAAGAAATAATGGTGGGGGTCCAAGTGGAATAGGTGGGTGGCCACCAATATCCACCTAGATTAAAAGCAGAACTGTCATGTTGGAGGAGGAAATAAATTAGTTATGTAGTCATCAAATTGACCTGCAAGCCAAAATCTGAGGTCATCAAAACAAAATCAATTTAATGGGATATGAGCTGGAGGTTCTTCGCCGGAAACAAAAAAGTCAACAAGCCAACCAAACCCATGAAGGAAATAAGAGCACAACTAGCAGTGCCCCCGAGGATCCCTCTAAAAAAATTTCTATTGACCCCCCTGTTTGAGTTATGTCAGTCCCTTGTAAATGCATTTTGTTGTGCAATCAGTTTTTACGAATCTATAGTAGAAAAAATTTTGTTTTTGGTTCTAACTATAGTAGATACAAATGTCTAGAAGTTAATATATTCTCTCTCCATGTCAAGAAGACTATGATCTCTTGGACTGAATGTAAATTTCTCCTCTTTTCCAGCTGCGATTGGGGTGCATACTTAATGAAAATTTCTAATCATCACTATAAGAAATCAAAATTTAAAATAAAGTTATAATTTTTTTTATTTATTTATTTTTTATTTATTTTTTTTAACTACTTGAGATGTATTATGAAAGAAGTGCTTTGATATTTACTATGGATTGATGCTTATTGGCATTTACCAACCATTAATTCATATAGTTGCGTTAGTTATATTGTTAAATTAATTTAATAGTTAATAATACATTCTTAAAAGTTATAGTTTTAATTTAAAAAAAAATAAGGTATATATATCTTCATAAATTAAGTGATCAAATAGTTATACACTCTTATCTCATTTTTTTTTTAAATCCATACATCAAAGTTACAATACTTTATTTTATTTATTCATAAATAAATATAGAGTTTTATATTTTATAAAAGGAAAAATTGGTTTAAAAAAAAAATAGTTAAAATATATTGTTAATATATATATATATATATATATATAGAGTTAGTTTATGAAAATAAATTCTAGTGCTTGGAAGTTAACATTAAACAAATTTGATATTAAAATAAATATTTTCATGAAAAGAAATATTGTTTTTCAAGGGTGGCAAGAGTGGGAGGGGTTATCCTTTGCTCTGATGAACAATAGAGACACAATTTTCTTGGGGTTTGGGCACCACAACTAACAGCCAAGAAAAATATTTAGCTCTTTGGTGTAGGTTTTAACCCTGTACAGATATTATCTGCAAATGAATTCCTAAAAATAGAAAAACTATACAAATGAAAGAACATAAAAACATACACAAATATTTTCTCTTGGAACTCAAAACAAGGAAAACCATATTTGATTTTCGTTATATTCCTTTCAGTGCTACAATACATTATATACATGTCAAAGCATTCATAAACCCCAATCCATTAATCCGGATTAGACATAACCATAGTTCCCTTAACCAAATCTACAAAATACCATGTGAAAAACCATCATGCCCAAAACCATGTGCAAAACCATGGGTGGGTCCACCCACATCCTTGGGTCCTCCTAACCATTATTGAGTCTGCCTAAAAAAATATTTTTCGGGATGCTGCGCCCAGAGCAATGTAAAAACGCGTGGTACTAGTCATGGAAAGAATATAACACATACCCAACATTTGGCAGGGATTAGAATCAATGATAGCCAGGAAAATATCCAAACTTATGGTGTTTAGAGATTTAATGATTGTAATCTGAAGGGTGTGGGAAGCAAGGGCATCGAAAAAGTTTGTTCTTTCCTATATTGCAATGGATTGTTTTACAAACCCAACATTTTGAACAAAGCTACTTCTTTCATGTGTATAGGAAATTGAATACCATTGCTAACATATTGGAAAATAAAGGAGTTGCGCTAGAACATGGGTCCCTAGAATCGAATACAAGCCTAATAATAACCTATCCCTTACCATGAAAAAAATTGTTAATTTATATGGCCTAAAAGCTTCATGTAAAGGCATCGACAACCGAATCAATGTTGTAAAACATAAGGTGGAAGACACCTTACATAATTACCTTAGAAATCAATGGACCCAGGCCCATACTCCAGTGACTGTAATGAAGGAATGACGACCGCCATTTACTTCTAAACCACAGAGATCAACAAGCAAGTGTCGTTGTGTAAATCATTGCAACATATGGCATAGGAATGAAGCCTCACATAAGCACAGGTGGTCGCAAAATTTAATATCTAGAGGTGGTAATTGGAATAAAAAGACAAGAAGTGCATTGGAAATATTACACATTCAATAATCTTCAGGATGGAATTAATCCCCTAATCCCTCTGTATCAACTATCAATCTTCTCACGCCAATGGGTGTTGATGAGTGTGTCATTAATAATGTGGTAGGGAGCGATCCTGACCCTCACACACGATGATGGGAAGACACATGTGGCATGCCAAGGAAAGGTGTCAGGGGATCCAAGAAGGTTTGAGAGGCTCAACATTTCGTTTATAACTAGGTTCGTGATTTGGCTCTGAAATTTGGTGTTTCAAGTTATGGGTGATTGTATTGGTGGTAAGAGCAATGTCGAGTATGCATGGGATTCCAACCTATGCATGCTCTTTAGTTTGGTGATTCCTGCATCTAATATTACAATTGGTTGGCATGGTCTACATCATGGCTCCATTGGTGAATCAAATTGTAGGGCGTGGGACCTTAGAGTGAGGGTCTATTGGAATTTTTCTTATTGCTGGATATTTATGGAATGGGAGGGTGCTTTGTTGTGTTGGCTCGTTGTTCGTCAACTCAACGAAGATTTTGGCTCTTCTAGAGATTTTCTGGTAAGTCATATTGTCTTGGTCCCCGGATCACAAAGAGCTTATTTTTTAAGAATATCAGGTATGGGTTTGTTTCATTTCAATTCTTTCCTCTCTCCCTCATAAAGTGTGGAACCATTTTTTTTGAGTTGATAGTGGTAACTACTAGGTTTTTTCGGTCCCTGACCGCTTTGGGGGGAGGCGATGGAATTTGGATTTTTTGGTCTTTTATTCCCATGTCAGGGGTCTTGATCCCTTGGCCACTTCAGGAAATGTAGATAAGGGGAATATTTGGGTTTTTAGAGACCCTAATGGTCGATTGTGTAGTGCTTGGAGGCACTCTTGTTGTTGAATTCAGAAACTGGATAATATTTTTGATCTCCCATTCTTGGGTAATAATTTGACACAAGTGTTGGAGGTTTATTGTAATTGAAAATATACTTCAACAACGTGAGCAGGCTTGGTGAGGATTGGGACGTCGTGGCCAGCCAACGGACCATGGAGGTCATGGGAGGGAAGTGGAAGGTGATGGGGGGGTGGATGTAGCTTTCAACGGTGAACTAGCTCATGACCAGGTCCCATCTCATGATCGAGTGGACCTTCCACCCTCTGTGGAATCTCTGGACCTACATATGTGCAATGTTACTGCACTCTTGAAAGACCTAGGTTGGCAATGCCATGAGGACCACAACGAAGTGATAGTGTTTATGAATTACCTACAACATAATTAGTGGCACATCCTTGGTGATTTGGCTTCTCTTAGTCGGAGTCAAAGGTGCACAAATGATTGACTTGCTAAGCTTGAGAGTCAACTTGCTTATCTAGAGTTTCATTTTCACGAGGATCCTAGACCTATGGAAGTACCTGGTTCCAGTCATGCACCAAAATTTCCTCATGATCCTTGACGATAATTGGCTGTATTTTCATACTCTGCATGTTATGGGCTCTGTGGTCATTTTGTTTCTAATTTCTAATTAACTATTTTTTTTAAAAAATTACTTCTCTTGACGACATTATCTTTAAAAATTAAATATTTTTTATTTACATATTGATAAAATAGATATATCCAAGATTCTTCTACGAATCTTCTGATGATGGGTCATGATACTTAGCCTGAAACTGCGATTAAAAAATTCTGCACACAGAACTCCAAAAATATCTACTTTGTAAAATTTGGAATTTTTCTCTCAAATTTTATATTGCCCTCCTAACCAAAAAATATGGTAGAAGTGAGGTTGGGAGAGCAGTGATATCCCTTCCTATCTCATGTAATGTTTTGACGAATTAATAGAAGTTGGTTAACTAACAACAAAAAAAAGTATCAATGTTTTCAGGAGAATCGATGATATCTGGGTCTGGATTTGGTATCATTCCACATTAATGCATTGGGGCGCTGGAATAGAGGAAACTCTGTATATATTAGAAATGATTCTGCTCATAATCAAATTGACATGAAAAGATTGTTGAGTGTTCAAGCTAGTGCACACTGGAAAGCATAAATCAAAGGGGGTTATATTCAGCGTGGTGTGATTCGTATTCGAGTATACATTGCATTATCTTCAAGTATCCACATAAATGAGAAATAAAGGACTTCATGCATGGGAATTCAAGAAGTATTGCAACTCATACCTTTCATGGCAAACCTAGGGACAAATTCAGAGGAGAAAGAGCAAATGAAATTGAACGAACTGCTAGAAAGGTTGTTTGAGATAGTGGAATGGTTGTTGAAGGAACTAAACCAAACGAATGATGCAAAGGAAAACATAAGTATGAATTATATAAATTAATGCTAAGTATGAATTGTAGAAAAGCGGAATGGAGAAATTTCAAGTTGAGGTCAAAACAAAATTGGTAGTAATGGATATTATACTGGTAGATGCAGAGGAAAATTACAACAGTGGACTAAAGCTTACATTGGAAGAGGCAGAGACTAGCGAGGGACCAATGAATAAAAAGGCCAGAAAATCAGAGGGCGTTGGAGCAATGGAACGAGAATGATGGAGCTAAGTTACAATGAGAAATTGAAGATGCAGGACTACCATTTACGAGATAATTTACTAAGCCTTGAATTTTTTTGAAGTTATGTGACTATAAGTTGTTATTAGGAGTTTTATGCAAGGAATATGGTAGACACCTATTTATAATAGTTGGTAAAAAATGTCCTAAACAAGAGATATTAATATTTTGGAAATTTTAATATAGTACAATTGTGTAGCATAAAGAACTATGTAAGGGTTTGGCCCGAAAACCACATTTTCTTTTTAATATCAAATTACTATCAATGTGTTTTAAAAAAAAAATTATTAGTTTTCAATTTTTCCTTGTTGACATAAAAGATTTTAAAATAAGAAAATGGTTACAAAAAAAATTTATTAGTTTCTAATTTTTAATATTAAAATAGGAAATTTTAGAAAGTTTCTTTTTAAAAAAATTAGGCTTTAATTTTTTTTTAATATTTAAATTGTTTTTGTTTAAAATCAAGTTAAAAGTTTAAAATAATTGTTGAGAATGTAGTTGTCGAGTTTACATAATTTAAGTGTTCGAAATTTCTCTCCAGATGTTGAATGATTTATGCATTCAAAAATACAATTTAAGCAATGTAAAATTGCAATTTCATCAACAATTGCATAATCAAATTCCAATAATTACTACTAAAAATGTCCAAAAATACAAAATGTTTAGACTTATCAAATAAAAGAATTATTACCCCCTATATTGGGTGGATGCTAGCTCGAAAATACCCATGGCATACAACAAGGATTTAGTAGTTTCTCCCCACTCCATGTGTTGCGTTGCAGCCCCTCCTTCACATTCAAGACTTGATGCCATGACATATCATGATGGTACATGACTTAATGAATTTTCAGCTAGTACAAATGTAGGTTACCTGATAAATGGCTCGGGAATTTGCAAACATAATGGTAGATAGTAGCACTATGATTCTTTGTGAACATATTTTTTATGCCTCGCCTTCCATCGCAAGCCAATGAAGTATTTGAGCAGTGTCCACAATGGTCTCTTGTCAAGAATTTCTCCCTTAGATCTAGGTAGTTTTCATTTTTAGTTCTTTGTGTATTTTCTATTTTTTGTTAATTTCGTGTTCTCCATAAACATATTTTCTATTTTTGGTTAATTTTATGGTCTCCATAAACAATGGCTTTGCTTGGGGTGTTGTGGAAAATATCTAATGCACGAAACCAGGGCGAAACTGGTAGCGAAGAATGCATTGAAAGGCTTTCACCACTTTTTTCCACCTGTCATTGAGCAATGTCTCTACATTATGGGTAAAGAGATCAAGATGGAATGGGCCTATTACTCAAAAGAGGCAATGGAATTCATGGTTCAAAATCTAGTTCAAGATCCTAGAACCAGAATAACCTGTGACATTAAATTTTATCATTTTGGAGCTTTACTAGGATATGCAGTTGTTCATAGCTCATGCCCTCCAATCCCATGGTGTATACTGCTTGGAGTTCCACCAACATCTCATTCGTTTGGAGATGTAGTTAGCTCTTTTGGTCACACTTTGCACCTATTCAACTAAAAGGAATATGAGAGTCCTCATCTCTAATGCAGCTAGCACCTTTAAGGGTAACCCTATCGAGGTCTCGACTACCCCTTCCACATAATATTTATTCTCTATTTTTGGTATCTAGGTATTAGGATTCTAGTTTTTTCTTCTTGATCAATATGATTTCCTTTTAAATTTGAAAGAAAAGCCTTACCTAGTTTCATATATAGCAAGCCTACCATAGACAATATATTTTAAACTCTACATATATTGTGTGGTTTTCCTTTGAGAAGCCACGAAGTACTTTCATTTTGTGGATTATTGCATACTAGGCCATTAATAACTCTTCAAACTTTTCAAAATTACATTTCACAAAATTGTTATAGCTCCTTCAACCATGTCATAATAAAAAAATAACACACTAAAATGTGATTTACATTATAAAATGTGATTATTATTATTTATTCATTATTATTATACAACATATATTTTTAAACAACATTCATCTAAGGGAAAATTAACTTTACTATTAATAAACTCAACATAACATTTAGTAAGTCCATATTAACATGAAAATAATGGTTAGAGTTTTTATTTTTGGAAACAAAATGTCCACTACTTTGAAAGTTTATAATTTTTAAAACTGGGATAAAGTTTATTTCCAAAATCTAATGACTCATATCATAACATAAAATAAACTAAACAAACATAAATATAATAAAAAAAATTATAGAAATTTATTCTTAGATATATTAAACATGTAATTTTTATAAATATTCCCCCACATAGGGTGCTTGGAGACATTGTTGTGAGAGAGGAAATGGCATGAGGCATTCCTCATCGACTTCCAACTACCATCATGATATGACCTTGGGAATGGCTTCAAGAAGAAGAAGAAGAAGAAGTTATTTTAACGTCCATGAGGCTAAATATAACCTATGGGACATATTGCTCCTCTATCTAGCTCTTGTACTCTGCCCTTTTCCTGTGTAGTTTCACAATAAGCTCACCCAACTTCTCAACAAAGCCCTTGCTGAATAGAATATCCTAGGAGCTAGCTGCCAAAATATATACATACCTTTCCCTGATTTCTTTGAAGGCCTCACATTATAAAATGAAATTCTTTTTTGTTTCCACTTTTCCGGAAGAGAAAAAATTACATACTCTTTCTTCCCACACTTCTTTTGGCCTTTTCCAGCGCCCTGTTTCACAATGGAGTTGATGCGAATTAGTCCTTAATTGTGCGATAAGAATTTTGGCTCTCCACGAAATATTGGCCCCTATGTACGCTTTTTGTTGATGATTATGAGAGGGGTTAAACTCTTCAATATAATACTTTTTTTTTCCTCCCTAACTCTTTCCCCCAAGTACATTTGTGAAACTTATCCATAACAAAAGCTTTTATCTCTTTACTTCTTTCGGTGCACATGCTCAAGAAAATGCCCCATTTACTAAACCATTTGTTATTTTGTCGCATCCAAGTTTTCTTTCTTATGCACAATATGTCATTAAACACAACCTTGGGCCATCTTCCCTCTTCCATTTGCTCAATTTGTTTTAAATACCTTATGACCCGTATCATAGCCATTGCTTCAATAGGAGCCGCCCCTGTTTCACTTAACAAGATAGCATATGGAACTACACTTTTAATTTTGAATTTGTTTGTGGTCAAACGCTTCTGAATTTTCTCAATTTGCTTCCACTGCCTATCAGATGTACGACTGGCCCACAGTTCACAACCGTAGAAAATCACCGGAATCACTAGAAGCCTAAAAAGAGTTAGAGTATTTTTCCAGTCCCATAACTCTGCCTCTCTACACCTATTTTGGAGAGCATACAATGCTTTCCACCGCCCCCAAAGTTATTTTATTTCTACATCTACCCCAGCTTAGATTTCTGTTGAAGTCAATTCCGAGATATTTATAATCCGCAACTTCCTTGAGAATGTTTCCCTCAAAGTAGAACTTATGCTAGCTATGATTTCTTTTGTTAGAGAAAACCACTTTTTTTGTTTTGCTGGTATTGACTTGCATTCCCACATTTCTACAAAAATGTTGCAGGGAAAGTAAGTGTTCTTGCAAACCACGAGCATAATTAGAAATTAAAATAAGGTCATCAGCATACAAAAGAAGCTTTATAACAAAATTGCCCAAATTTAACCCGTCACCCCCTTGCGAATTTAGCCACTCTTCAAGTTTGTCAATATAACCCAAAGAGGGTAGGAGACAGTGAACAACCTTGTTTGACCTCGATATCGCTTCTAAAACTTTCAGAAATTCCTGCTGAAGTTCTAATTTTGACTTTCACCTCTTCGTACAACCTATGCACAGCTTCTCTCAAATGCTTGGGAACCCCAAGGTCCTTCATTCTATGCCAAGGCTTATCCCTAGGAATTGTGTCAAAGGCTTTTCTGAAATCAACAAAACAACAAAATATTTATTCCTTTTTCTCCCAAACTTTCTCAATGATATGCCTTAGAGTTATACCATGATCAACTGTGGAATTCTTAGGTCTAAAACCCGCTTGCCCTTTAGCACGTTTATCTTTTTCTTCTACCCACTTGCTAATTTTATTCTCTAACATGCTTCCAAACAACTTTGCAAACAAGGGGTTTATCATTATGGTTCTATAGTTGGAGGGATTATTGATGTCACCACTTTTGAAAAGAGGTATTGCCAAACTCGTTGTCCAATTAGTGGGGAACCCCTGATGTGTGATGTTGTTAAAAAAAATTGTAATGTGAGGTGCAAGAATTTTTGAGCCCCAATTTAGATACTCTGCCTGGCGCTCAACTAAGTCTTTTTCTTTTCCAACACCCAACTTCTTGATACCCATATCTACCTCTTGCACCGTGAAGAGTTTTGTATCAGTGTTGACCAAGGGAGGAAGGTCAGCCTTGGGATCCTGCTCATACAGTTGTCCTGCATAGTCAAACCATTCAGAAGCTATGATATTGTTTTCAATTTGCATCTTTCTTTGTTGAAGTTCCTTCCAAAATAATTTGGGGTTATTTTTCCCGAGGAAGATTAGTTCTTCTCTCCTCGAAACCATGAGGTCGACCTTTTTCTTTCTTAATATCTGCTTGTAAGCTTTGAGCCTTATGTCATCCTTGTTTGACTCTTTCCACATTCTCGTTGCCTTTTTGCATTCCTCGTCAAACCACGCATTGACCAGAAAGCAATTTTTTTCAGACTTCTTGCTTTTTTCTCTTTTGCACTCTACAAGTGCCCTTTGAATTAAGTGTGTTAATTCGTGACTATGCAGGTCGTGAAATGGGATTTTCTCCTTCTCGCAGAGTCTCTCTAGCGCTAATTTGAATGTATTACAATTTGCTGGAGTCAAAAGAATTCTTCCCTTCGGAAAATTTTGTTGTGCATAGTGATTTTTTGACCCTAATTGCTTATTTCCAGTCCAAGAGAACCCTAGATAGATTGGCTTGTGATCTGATTTTAAGTCCCAAAGCTGATCACCAATCAAGACTTCCTGAATTTTCTCACACAAACTATGAGAACAAATTACATAGTCTACTACACTTTCTCCATTGTAAATATTTCAGGTGAAATTACCAGACTTTACCCATGCAAACTAATGAAGGCTCCATGAACAAATTGGCTACCCAAACTATGCATAAGTTAGAGAAGGCATTGTAAAACTACATTCATAATACAGCAAGGGAAATGGTGAAACTAAAAGTGAATATCATGATGAATCAAGCAAGACAAAATTGGATTCATGTGTGGAAGATTGTCCTATTTCCTCGACCCCTCTTCTTGATAAGGCTAGACAATAATTGAATTCATGTGATGTTTAAGGAGGAAAGAAAAGGTGAATTTCCTTCCCATTCTTCCAATCTCTTGTCCCTTTGTCTATGTTTTCATTCGAGTTCCAATTTGGGACATGGACCTTTTTTTATTAGCTTCTTAGTACTATGGCTCATCTTCGATCCACAAAGGAAAGGCTTCAATGCGTCAAACTAGAGTGGAATATAATGCGATTATAGTGGATTTTGTGTATATTTCAGCCACTCCAACTAGTCCAGGTAAATGGGTAAATGTAGTTGAAGAATAAGCCAAATTTTATTAGTCTTTATTTGAAAAAGAGGAAATCATAGCTATCACTAGTGACTTTCTCATATGTCCAAGTGGCATTTTTCATTAAGTCTAGTAGGAATTTCAAGGTGTTTTTTTTTTTTTTTGTTAACCTCGAATAACAATATGATAAATAATACCTTAAGCTAGTTAATGTTATAGATAATGGAATAAGTAGTCTTTAAAAAAAAATGTTTTTATAAATAAATATATATGTATAGAAGCAGTGTAACTAATAGAAAAAATGAATTTTTTGGCTAGAATTTGATAATACAATTTCTAGCAAGATAGTTATTTCTTGTTGTTTAAAATGCACTTTTGAATGCATAAATATCTTAAACACCATAAAAACCCCTTGAGACACTTGAAATTTTCAAATTAAACAACCTAAACTTATGATTATTAAAAATATCTACCATATTTTAGACAAAATTGACAAGAAAAATTACCCAGAAAAAAAAAAGGAACATTTCATCTCTTTTTTTTTTTCAACAGAAAATAATAATAATAAATAAATAAATAAATAATAAAAACTAAATAAATTTCAACTCCTTCTTATTCATAGGATGAATCAAAAGTAACTTACATACATAGATCAATTGTAATGGCATTTAAAACTAATCATCATCCTCCAAAAACTATCAAAAAATCTAAACACTAATAACCTCGTTGTCTAACTATTCATAAAGTAAAACATAAAACTAAGAATAATATTACAATAATCTCACACTAAAGTTTAATTATTAAAATAGGACACTAAAAATAAGTAACTCCATAAAATTCCACTATCAACTAGTACAACATCCTTGTATTCCTAAAAATATATCAAGCCTTCCTGAGATCCAATAGCTTTGTTGGAAAAATCATCAGCCCGACCATTTAGCTCCCTGTAAATATGATCAAATGATATAACATGAAAGGAAGATTTAAACCCATAAATCCTATGTTTCTATTTTCTAAACAAAGAACCTGCAACCTTGAAACACTCAATAACCAATTAATTACCAATTTTGAATCTCCAAAAATCTGTAAGAAATGCTTGTCCCTTAACACTACAAAATAGAACAATAGCCAAACTTCCATTAATTTAGCTTTTATATCCCTTCACCACATCCCATCCCATCCATAGAAGTAAAACCTAGGAATATGAAAAATTAATCATGACTCCATTGCCATATCTTTCATTCTTCGATGCTCCATCAAAATATCCAATATCATAATGACCAATGATAACTAGACCTTTAACAATTCTTGGGCTCGTTATTTTATTATTCTTATAAAATTCCATATATAATCCATAAATCTTACTACAAAACACCTAAATTGGCATCTTCATATTTCCAAATATGCATAAATTCTGGTTCTTCCAAATTCCCTAGGAAACAAAGACTGGCAACTCTTATGACTAGATTTAGAAGATATCCACCTATATAGACTAGGTTTAGAAGATATCCACCTGTATATACTATCTTCAAAAGTGGATCAACTCCAGGAGTTTTAAAAGTTAAATCTTCTAGCTAGTATTTTCAAAACACCTGATGTAATGCTACAACCGATAAAAATATGGGAAATAGATTCTTCCCTCGAACCACGGAGAGAAAAAATACCTAAACCCGAAAAACCCCACTTGTTTGGATTACCCCAAGTTAAAACTTTATTTTCCATCAATAGCCAACAAAAGCATTTTAGCTTTAAAGGAACTCCCAAATCCTCTTATGCCACCATTTTCGAATAACATGCAAAGCTAAGCAATAAATGGCTTCATATGTATCTTTTACTTAGACAACTTCTTCCTTAGTGTTCCAACTTTGCTTCAATCTGTCATCCACATTTGTGACTCCGATTCCTACATTACATAAACTTTGAACATATATTTTCCATTCTGAAACTTGCTCTCCATCTAATCCTAAATCAATCTCTGATAACCAATATGAATTTGTACCATGTTGTCCCTCTTTCCTGGCTTGTGCCAAAGTATGAATACCTTCCTATTCCAAAAACATCAACATGCTATTGGATAGTAAAAATATGCCATTACTACCAATGAAAGTATCCATACCTATTAACATTTTATGACCATTTCCAACCTACTAGGCAGCACATTGTTCAACCATTTGAAAGAATAACATAAACTTTTTCATATCCTCGAAGAATTGTTTCCAGCATTACCACCCCACCTTATCAAATCAATAACAATAATCCTCCTGAGATGTTTTTCCTAAATAATTCTATGCAATGAACCAAGACCAAACACGCCTCTCCATAAAATTTTAAGGGATAAAGCTTCTCCGAACCAATATAGACATTTCATCCCCCAACCCCCTTTGATTTTTGGAAAAAAATAGATTCCCACTTCAATAAATGTACTCATTATTTACTTTTCCTCCTGGTCCAAAGAAAACTTATCATTCATCATCTTACCTTATTTATAATGAAGCAAGGAACTTTATGAAGTGTAAGCCAATAACCCGAAACACTTTCCAAAATAGATTTAACAAGCACCAAGAGACCCCCTAATGACTTACAGTTCACCATCCAATAATCATTCTTTGTCTCTATCTTCTTCATCAACCATCACAAATCCTCAATGAGATAATTATTTGGTTTCAAAAAATATCTCATGTATTTAAAACAATTTTCTAAAATTTCCAACATAAAAGGGAACAATAGAAGAATTTGGTTAAAATATAAGTCTACACCCCCTGCTAAATAACAAGACTTATGATAGCTAATAACCATACCCGAGGCATCACGAAAAAGGGTTAATACTCTTTTGTAAGAACTCCACTCATTATTCTCCCCTCTACCAAATAGTAATACATCATCAAAAAAAAGTAGATGTGTTAGAAATTGATTTTTAGAAACTTTACTACCCTTAATTATCTCTTCAAATTTTTCCTTAGAGATCAATCTATCGAGACCTTCTATCACAATAAGAAAGAGGATTAGGGATAAGGGGCATCCATGTTTTAAGCCTATAGATATTTTAAAAGATCTTGTAGGTTCTCCATTTATAAGCACAAACATGTTGTAGACAACTAAAAACAATCCTATCTGCAACAAAAATGGTCTAAAAAATGACCAACTGACCTTTTCATAAGCTTTCACCAAATCAATTTTCAACACAAGTTCTTCCAATTTCTTCACTTTGATAGAGTGGAGCCCCTCCCATGCAACACCTATAGCATCATGTATTTGTCTATTTTTTAAAAGCCAAAATTCTCTAGAGATATAAATTCAGCTAACTTCTCCCACAACCTATTAGAAATTACCTTGTTAATGATTTTGTAGACGAGATTACAAAGAAAAATAAGTCTAAAATAAAAAAATGACTTATAGTTTGAAAGTTTAAGAATTAATGCTATAAAAATGGCATTTAAATCCCCATAAATAGTTCCTTTGAATCTATATTCTTCCACCACTGCTGCTATCTCTTCCCCCATTAAATAAAAAAAATCTAGAAAGAGCTCCATTGTCGAGCCATCTGGACATGGACTCTTATCTTTTGCAAACAATTTCAAAATATCTTCCACCTCACCCATTGTAACAATATCTCCAATTTTCCTTGATTCCTCATCAGAGAAAAAATGAGAATAGTTTTGAACCACTTATAATCGAGGAAAGATATTATTTTCTACTAATTACTAAAGTTACTGTTAAAGTGTTCAAAAGAAATTGCTTTCATATCTTTCTGTTTTAGTAAATGTGATCCATCTTATCCCAAGAGATCCCAAATAGCATTGAAATTTCTTTTGTGGAAAACATATTTATGAAAAAACTTAGTATTATCATCACCCGCCTTCAACCACTAAGCTTTGCTCTTGAGCCTCCAAGATTATTCAAACTTCGAAATAACCTCTTTCCTTGAATATAAAAATCCCAATAGTCTTTTATGTTCTTCATTAAAAAACCCACTCACAACTTCCATCATCATTGCTTCATACTTAAGTAAATATCAACCAATTCTTGTTTCAATTTTTTTTTTCCTCTCCCAATCAACCACAACTTTTTTAAGGGCTTTCGATTTTGCAACCAAAGAGTCCATCGACTCCAAGTGAGTCAACACCACATAATTTTCCAAAAATACCTAAGCAACAGTTTAAAGGATTCATCTTTGAGCCAACCATGATTAAATTTAAAAGGATAATTCAGTTTAGGTTCCTCTAGAATCACTTGAAAGAAAACCAACATATGTTAAGTTATGCACACATTTGAAATCCAAGATTTGAAAACCCCCAATTTTTCAAAAAGTACCTCTAATTAGAAACATATCTAACATTTTAGCAACAAAGGAACCCTCAATTCTCCCATTCCTCCAATTAAGGGCAATAGGGTTTGGTACTATATCAATCAAATCAGCACCCATGAAGAGTCGCTGAAAAAATCAGAACAAGGATCAACCCTAGCTCTCCCCCCCCCCCCCAAAATATACCTAATAGAAAGGGTTAAACTTAGGTCACCCACCAAAATCACTAAGGGGTCCTTCAAAACTCCACTCTCCACAATATTTGACTAGAAGGTGACTTTGTCACTATGAGGGATATAAACATTTATAATTTTAAGAGCCACATGAAATCCTCTAATAAAACCTTCTAGCAAAATACTTGCATAAGTAGTATATGGAAAAAAATCAATTACCAAAGGGTCTCATGCGGAAAAAATTGTCCCTAGAAATTCCAATCACATCAAGAATACATACTTTCCACGATGTACAATTTTTTCAGAAGAAAAAAAAAAAAAAAACTCCTGAGCTTTCTCACCAATAACAATGGTTTCTTGTAGTAGCACAACAAATGGTTTGTTAACCTCAATCAATATCTTGAGAGCATTCAATTTGGAGCTGCCCCCCACTCCTCTTATGTTTAAAGACAAAAATATCCTTTTAAACCCATGTTAATATGCTTCTTTTCTCTAAGTACCTCGGATGGCGTCTCCCTAAATTTCTGATCTCCTAAACTTGTAATTTACCTAGATCCTTCCTTAGTGAACACACCTCCTTCAACCACCCCCATTAAATCTTGTTTATACTTTCCCCCTTTCCTTTTCCTTATGGTCACATTATTCCTACTAAAGGATGGTGAGATATGTGTTTCAACCAACCCCCTCACTACATAAAATCTACAAACTTTCTCCATTAAAGTTTTTGACCCCTCCTCCATCCTCAAGAGAATGTGAACCCTCTGAAACATGGACAGAAATGAATTTCACCCTATCCCCCTAGACCATAACAAGATGCAAAACCTTGACATATTTATTCAGATTTATAAAATATCCAAAATAATTTTTCGAATCCAAATCATCCCCACAACTTACGACATTCTCTACATTATTCCCCACTGAAGTACCACTTAACAGGTCCAGAGACTCAGGTCTAAAAAGAGTGGAAAAAAGCACACCACGGAATTTTAGAACAAGGTTACAAACCCTTATACCACCAAGGGCTTAAGACAAGTCTCAACTTATGTACCCATAGGGCTAGACTCTAAACTATAATAAACCTCTTTCAATAAATTAAACTTTGATTCAGTAAAAGAGTCAAAGAAAGAGGAGTTTGTTGATAGTAACTTACTTGTTGTATTTGATACAACTTCCTTAACCCGTTCGACTTGATGGCTCAAAAGCCTCGACTCAAATAATGAATCATTCTCTGCTGCTTGCATTCCAGAATCAATGACGACGACCCCTTCTGGATCTCCAATCTGCTTTAGCATCAAAACATACTCAATCCCATAGACTAATCTTGAAAAACATCATCCATATTCACCAGCCCTTCAATAGGTGACACTTCACCTTTTTTGGATTTATAAACAAATCGTCAACTCTAGAATTTTTGGCTAAGTCATAGGAATCTCACAGATGGCCCGTCTTATGACACAACAGACAACAAAATGGTATATGTCAGTAATCCTGTCTTTGAACATATCTCCTACCACCCTAATGGATGACCAAATCTTCAGGAAAAACCTCACTTACATCCATCTTAATAAGCACTGATCCAATCCTTTTGTCAGTTTCATGCAACGAATTCTCATCAAAGAAGATGAATCTTCCCGGGATATTGGTGATTTCCACAAAGGTGTTTTTTGTCCATACCTCGAGTGGCATACTTGAAAATTTTAGGCAAATAAAATTTTACTTTAACATTCCCTTAAAAGGGCCAAAATGGTCCAACTCAACAACCACATAACCCCTCTACCCAAAGTCTAGAGATAACTCAATTTTTTTCCTTATCATTGGCTGATAAAAAATGGAAATTTTACCAAGCATTCATCAGCATATTGAACCTCAACAGGTATCCTAAGAAAGGTTTCTAAGTGTCCTACAACCAAGAATAAAAATCTACCCTATTGATAACCAAAACCTTTAGATGACTAACTAAATCCCTCTTCGACAAACTGTCCACTCGCTCCATATTCACATTTTTACTAAGCGTCAATTCTTTCTTGGTTGCAATGGCCTTCCAGGCCTTTGGCTTTCTACGACTCTTCGACTTCAAGCAATGAAATGCCTCCTTACAGAGAGGAAACCCACAGTTTACCCTATCACCAGTCACAATGGGTAGTTTCTCAGCAAACCCTTGTTGCCTCTTAGAGTTTGTACTAATCTTAGTGTTTGCCTTATCAGGTGACACAAAAAAACTAGCAGTCAGCTTTGGACTAAGGCCTACACTGTCACTCATCCCATCAACCTTCATTACATTACGTCTATCCCAAGACTTCATATCTCGAAGATTCTCCCTACCATACACATCATCTTTAATGAGTTGGAACTTAGCTAGATCCACGTCTTCTAGGGTCCATGATGGGTCTATCTCTGCGATTCTCTAAAGAAATAAAAACCAACCGTCCAATCTTAGAATGTCATCAATCCACATGAAAAATGACCCCCAACCAACTGCTTTGCACCCTAGGCACCTTCGTTGCCTAGTCGTCAGCCCACCTCGCTAGAATTTCACTCCATTACCTAGCCATCTCCACACGTACCAACTTGCTTAATAACCATAGATGATCTTCATTGATCAATCCCGCTAATAAAATTAAATCACTAGCATAAATTTTTTTTGACCATTTCACCCATTAGTTAAACACTCTCTTTATAGCCTTTACACGTGTGAGCATTACATTTTTTATTATGGTTAAAACAAAAACAATGATCATCCCATTGGTATACGAGGCTACAAACATAATTTACAAGTTTTAATTTCATAAAATTCATGGGATTTTGGTATATTCTTCTTTTATTTTTTAATATTTAAAAACACTTTGATGGTCATCCGTAGGTATTTACTTTGCCAAATTTATTAGATCATTAAAATATACATTGACAAAATTTATTAATCATTAAAAACGTTAAAAACAATTATCATCCCATTGGTATAAGGGGCTACAAACATAATTTACAAGTTTTAATTTCATAAGGGATTTTGGTATATTCTTCTTTTATTTTTTATTATATTTAAAAACACTTTGATTAGTCATCCTTGGGTATTTACTTGGCCAAATTTATTAAATCATTAAAATATAAATTGACAAAATTTATTAATCATTAAAAAGATCAATTGGTCAAATTTATTCGACACCTTCCAGATTTATTCATAACTTTCACCTAACTATGACTAAAGTATCTGCTCTGCCAAATTTGTCCAAACTTTCACCTAACCGATGACTAAAATATCTACCCTGCCAAATTTTTGCCAAATTTGTCCGTTGCTTTCACCTAACCCATTCACTAGAAACACAAAATATGTCTTGAGAAGAGTACCTATCGATTTAAATAATTAAATGTGTGATGCCCTTGTTCACTATAACTTTTATATTCGTTTGTTTGTCCATAATCGTAAGGAACTTTAAATCATAGGAGGAATTAATTTGACTAACTTTAAAGTACCGGATGACTTTAATAAGTATACACTCGATGAGTTTAATAAGTACGTAAAGTGAATTTTTCGAAACTTTAATTTGTGTTTTCGTTTTTTAATTATACCAATATAATTTAAAAGCTATGCTTTAAATTAAAATTACTATAAAATTATTTATTTTATAAATAAGAAATTGTGTATATATAATAATTTAATTATTTTATTTATAAAAATATAATTAAAAATTAATTTAAGTTGAGGCTAGTGTGTGGATGGAATAACAATTTACTTAATGTTATCACTAGGGTTGTGCAAAGCGAGCTTGGATGCCTTTTGAGATTATTTACTTCTCCCAAAAGTAGCTTTCATCTTTAATCTATCCTCATGATATTTAACCCTAAGACTTGGTGGGGACTAACTCCACTTAAACCAACTAGTCTACACCTCATGGGTTATATATGTGTGTGTTGGTGTGTGGGTTAAATATTGTATTTGCCTTCTAAATTGGAATATTCATGGATATGCTAAATAGTTTTGGTTAATATTTCATTAGGAAGATTGAACCATGGTCAAAAGTGCACTCTTCTCAAAGAGACATGTTCATGGGTTATATATTATTATTTATATGTGATTTTTAGGATTGTTTTTTGCAAATATATGTTTTATATATGTATGCATTTTTGTTTTAAATATTTGAAAGGGTATTTAATATTATAGTGCAAAATAATAATAATGAGCTCTACTAGGGTTTTGCATAACTTTCGGAATATTGAAGGTTATAAGTTGAATCACGGCTCCGGAAATTCATATATGGGTTATTTCCAATGAATAGATTATTGGCTAAATGAGCGGTCCCTCAGGGAGGGGTGAGACCCCCTCCTGTTGTAATGTAGTTACTAGATCTCATAAGAAAGCGGGGGAACTGCAAGTTCTTTTGAATGCAACGGAAAGGTAGAAACCCTTATACTGGGCACACAATGGATATCATGATTGAAACAGAGATGACTCCAAAAGGAATATACTAACCGAAAATTCATCCTCCCCAATAATAGATTGGAGAAATCATGACAGAGTATGAAATATCACACATTGATTTGCAAATTCATGGGAATTTGACCCAAAGAACAAGACACTATGGAGTGGATCAAATCAAATTGGAGACCAAAAGGATCAACAGAGCTGAGATTGAGGGAAAAAGTGTTTTTCACGGTTATCTTCATAGATATGGAAGATCAAAAGAGGGTTTTTGAAATTGGCCTATATTTTATGAATAATATCGGGTTATTTATGAGAATCTAGGAGGAATGTTATAACCCGGAGAAGGAACAATTCCTTCCAACCCAGGTATGGGTACACCTCTTTTCTCTTCCTAAGGATTTCTAGGAACCAAACATTCTCTAGGGCATCAAAAACACTATTTGGGGTTTTGCATCAACAACACTATTTTGGGTTTTGTGAAAATGTCGGAGATACTAAGAAGAAGATGCACACATCATATGCCCGAATTTGTGTTTATAAGAATATATGAAAAACCCTTCCAGAGTTGATAGTTCTTGAGTACCATGACGAGATGTGGACCTAGTTGTTAGACTATGAAAATGTGCCTTCAAATGCAAGAGATGCCATGAGTATGTGCACTTTATAAGAAAATTCCCATTAACCCTTGTGGAAAATTAAGAGAATAAGGCGCAAGAGATGACATATGGATTTCAAGAAGTGGTAAATAAAAAAGGCAGGTCTGCCCACAATCAAATGATGAAGCCATCACAAGAGAAATCAAAAGGTAAAAACTAGGTCAATCCTAAACCCAATTTGTTTGCAACACTTGGATAACTTGAGGACTCTAGGGTGGAGGTGGAGACAGAAGGGAAACTGGAGGAACCCAGTGGAGGTGAAGGAGCATGGAGTTAATCTAAGAGATGAGCCAAACCCTAATTGGAAACCTGCGGAGTATCCCTTGGATAACTTGGATCTCAAAGAGTTTCTTACCACCACTAGTACCATCATGGAAGTGGAGGAACGACATGCTAATCTGAGTGTAAATGAGAAAAATATGATGTAATTCCTTTGAACATGGGCTAGAGAAGAAGATCAATAAATACCCCTAGAGAAAATGCAACACTTCCTCCATATATATGGGAAATGGAGCCAGAGAAATGCATATATGGAAGGCAATTCAAAGGGTTCTAATGTTGGGAAGGACATGACATCATAGCTACATTAAACTAAAAAACTACCAGAGAGGTGCTCAAAGAGATCGACGAGTTTTTTCTAAACTCAAGGCAAGTTAATAAGATCTCAAACTATTTCCTCCAAAATACATCAGTTTCCAAATGAAATTCATCCCTTGGAATATTCAAGGCCTAAATAGTAATGATAAGAAAAGGTACCTGAAGAATAGAATAGAGAAGGAGAAGACTGAGATAGTAATATGACAAGATAAACAAGTTTCAAGTATGAAGTTAGCAGAAATCATGGAGAAATGTTGGAGAGGCAGTGATTCAATGGTTATTGAATCATGAGGAAACATGAGAGGAATACTGGTGGTATAGGATCCAGATTGGTGGTTTTCTAGGACTGGGTAGCATACCCCAATATCCTCTTAGGAAATTTCAGATGCTCAATAACAAGAGAGGTAGTTTGTTTGACGATGATATATGGACCCTCTGTATCTGGTAAAAAGGAGGGCTTATTGAACGACTTGCCAAATATCAGAATGGATTATCAAGATGAGTGTTTTATAATAGGTAGTGATTTCAACACAATACGTAGCTTGGAGGAGAAAAAAGGGGATGTCAGGATATTGGAACCAACGTCGTCACTCTTTCAGGAAGTAATCCAAGATATAAGGATCATAGAGGTGGATATGATAAAAAATAGTCATTCCTAGAACAACCACCATGGAGGTCGGTACTAGGTGGTTTGTCTTCTTGACTGATTCCTCCAATATGAAGATCTACTTATAGGGATCTATTTGTGGAGGCATCCATTCTACCAAGCTTAGGGTCAGACCAATGGAAAATACAACTAGAGATTGATCTAAAATGGCACTGCATAATAGGTCATTTAGATTTGAGAGCTTCTGGATCCAAAAGCTTGACCTTTTCTCTAAGATGGAGGGTTGGTGGAAGGAAATTTCAATCCAAGGGAGAAATTAGATGCAAAATTTCCAAATCAAATTAGAAGAATTTAAATTAAGAATAAAACAATGGAACCAGACCAAATTTGGGGACATTCACTCGGAGAAGCAGAAACTAGAAGTGTGCATGGAAGAGATCCAACTTGCAATCATAAGAGAAGGCATAACTAAAACCTTGGTGGAGGAGGAGGGAGAGCTAATCCATGAATTGGAGTTGCATCGCAAATAAGAGGAAATATTATGGAGACAAAGTTCTAGAATCTAGTGGTTGCAAGAGGGAGAAAGAAACATCAAGTTCTTTAATAAAGCCATGATCAAGCACTTACATCACAATTATATTTTTTCCCTCACCTAAAGGGAAGGCAACAGGTTGGTGGAACATGAAGACATGGAGGAAGGATTGGTATCCTTTTATTAGGAACTATTAATGAAAGGTGATAAGGACAAATATTACACCACCACTAGGGTTACCAACCATATTCCCAAATTGATTAACCCAAAACAAAATTCCACTCTTATGAGGGAAATCTCATTCTAGGAGGTGGAGGAAGTATTGAAAGAAATTCCAAAAAAAAAAACACCAGGTCTAGATGGCTTAACGATAGAATTTTTCAAGGCATGTTGGCCTTTTATCGCCAAAGAAATGAATGCCCTAGTAGAGGAGTCAAGATTCCCCCAATGAGTATGGTCTGATTTGAATGAAACTTTTCTCACTTGAATTCCTAAAACCAATAACTCAAGTGATCCTGTTGAAAATGCAATAAGAAATTCCAGATTTTATTTTCCCTTGAATAAAATTAGGAGAACGAAAATCCACATCACAAGACAACATGAATGAGTTAACTGAGTTGTTATCACTCAATTAACTTCGTTAATTCGAGTTGTGGGCTTAACTTGAGTTGTGTACAATGATTCCTAATTTTTAGGAGCCTAGGTTGAGTTAATTTTAGTTGTAATAACTTAATTTAGTTAAATTGAGTTAAGGTCAGTTAAAATAGTTCCAACTGTTAGAGGAACTAGAGGGAGCTCTAGAAGTGGGGTGCAACTTCAGTGTTTAACCAGTTAATTGATCAATCGACCTAAATTAACTCATGCATGCATGAAGTTCGAGATACCTAGTTGAGATTGGATTTCAAGGGAAATGTACTATGATATGTATAATTTTCCATGTTGTATAGGTGGTGCATGTAGTCAAAGTAAGGCCTAAAGGAATTGCGCAATTATCAATGAGTAATTTCCCTAATTAATAGGGGCTAATTCCTCATTAAAAAATGCAAGGAAATAGGATCTTGGGAAGGCTTTAAATTTGATAAGTGTTGGCCAAATTCAGTTAGTCAGACAGAGGATAGAAGATACTTGTGCAGATTTTTCTCTACCTTGAGCAAGCATATTGTATTCATTCAGATTCTTTGATTAATGCAATACAAATAGGAAGTGGTTTTTAGAAGTTGCTTTCCCCTAGATAAATCTTCGTGGATGTGTGTTAAATCATGATGCATGTTTTTGATATGTATTCTCAATCGTGAATTTTCTTTCGCAGACGAGTAAAGTAGATTTGAGTCTTATGTTTTAGTACATTACATGAGCAGATTTGAATCTACAATTAATTTCTATAGATCCAAGTGGATTCAGACCCATATCCCGATGTAATTTAGTGTACAAAATCATCTCAATGGACATTGTTAAAGAATTAAGCCTTGCTAAAACATATTATTTCCCTAGAGCAAATGGGGTCTATGGAGGGGAGGAATATTCTGGATGGAGTTGTCACGACACATGAAGTAGTCCACTCGCTAAAAAAGAGTAGGAAACCTAGAATGGTTGTTAAGTTAGACCTATCTAAAGCATAATATAGATTAAATTGGAAATACTTGCTTAGTGTCTTGATATCTTTTGGATTCGTCCCCCAATGGATCAGATGGATAAGGTCCTTCATATCCACACCCTTCTTTTTAGTTTTTCTAAATGGTGTAGAAATTTATAAACATGATAATGTATTTCCAGATTCTCCTGATCTAACAAATTAATCTTATGTTAAATATATAATCCTTCCACTTCATTCTTTGAGGAAATTAAATTTCCAATTGTAAAACACATATGAAGCAAAATCAATCGCACATAACAAGATGTTTTACCAGAAAATATTAAAGCTAAAAACCCCAAATATCATATATTATGTATATTAATGGAACATGTAACAATATCATACAAAGCTCAACTCATAGAGCTCTCAGTACAATATACAATCGTCACACACCGTCATGCATAAATTTTCATATCTATGCACCAATTTCTTGCCTCCTGACAGCCTGCCTCCGTTGCACAATCCTTGCTAAAGAAGATCCTTGAATGAATATGACCTTACCTTGCCTTGACTGCGCAATACTCATAGGCATATCCAATGTGTGTGTAGATGCATCGAATGCATAACTATAGTCACAACAGATAGTGCATCTCACCCTTTCACCTATCTCTCCACTGGGTCTCCACTGGATCTGACATGCAAGTAGTTAACTATTGTATTTGTTCAGTTTCAAGTAAGACACTACTTTTGAATTAATTAACTAATTAATTCACTCATCTTCCACTAGTGTATGTTCAGTTACAACTAGCACAACTGAGTTAAACTAAATAACAACTCACATAACTACTCTTCCAACTCTGTTGCAACTTGCCACAATCAGTTATAACAAAGTCCTTCATGCATGAGTGACCAACCACACTAGGAATTGCGTAATTCCTTCAGCGCACTGATGTGCCGCATCTATTCACTGAAATAAAGTGCTCCAAGAGAATAAGTTACTATTTATTATCTGATTATTATTAAGGGCTAATAATAATCGACATGCATTCTATTTTTATATTAGAAATCTATAAATAGACTTCGTCCATCTTTGAAAAATAGAAATTCATCCAAGGATAGAATTTGATCAACCATCTAGAATCAACATCCTGTTAATTTTAGAATATGCTCACCATTCTAAAAATAGGCATACACCTAAAAATAGTGCGTGTGGGCCCCACCTAGTTTAGGTGATTATTTTTCACTAGGATCAAGGATGATGTTTTTGGATGCCACTTTCACTGTTTCTTGCTGCAAACTTCAACACTCCCTCTCAACAAGAAAGGTATTTCTTTGCATGCTCACTGCAACTCCATGCATCCGCCCTATAATACTTGCATGCAACACTTCCGAAACTTAATAGCCTCCAAACAACTCAATCAGTCTAATGCATTTGTCATCAAAATCTTCTGACTTCTGCTAGTTACTGCACATGTCTTCAAGAACCACTGCGCTATTGAACTCTTCACACATGCACTCTGCACTTTCTGTCAACTCTGATCCGCGCTCCAGTATCCGACACTGTCACTTTGATCTGACTGCATCAATCCAACTGATCATACTACTATTGCTCCGGGGGCGCCTCGTAGCTAGGTTCAATTCATGAGATCCACACCATCTCAATGAATCCTACCCAGAAATTCCTTCTTGGGATTACTCATGCATGTCGCCCCACCTCTCACCTGGTGGCATAGCCGCATGCACTCCCTCTGCCCATCTGGCACGAAATTTCTCTGCATGAGTGGTTGCTCCCACTCCATGATCCTCATCTTGTGGCTGCTCCACACTCTGAGGTTCACTCTTACCTACATGAAAATCTTGCTCCCTCTCAAGCTTCAATTGCATGTCTTCCTCGCACTTCCCAACAGTAGGAAGCTCCGTAGAAATCCCATCTACTCCAAGTCTGTAGAGATTATTAACTCGAATTCCAACCTTCTTGGCTTGCCCTGTTGCTTTGTGGCACAAGAAAACTTTTCCTTCACTAAAGACAACATCATAGCCTCTATCCTCTAACATTGCGACTGAGATTAAATTCTTCTTTAAACCTAGAACGTGCACAACATATTTTAAATGAAAGAGTTTACCTGACACCCTCTGAAAGGTAATGGTACCAATGCAAGTCGCACTGTATCATCCATTGTCGCCCAACTCAACATGCATCTGGAGATCTTTCTCCACCAAGTCACTGAACAATTTCTCATCTCCCATCATGTGAAAGGAAGAACCACTATCAAAGTACCACCCCGATCCCAATGCACTAGAAACCATGCATGCGATCAATGAAAATTAAAGCTCAAATTGCAAGGCAAGGGCCTCACCAGCTGCAGCTCCAGCAACCATCTTGTTCTTCTTCTTATGTGGATAATTTGTGGTAATATGTCCAAACTCGTGACAGTGAAAACACTTCACTTTGGACATGTTGTGTTCCTTGCCATCTTCTCTGGCCTCAAATTTTGAATGGAATTTCTTCCCCTTCTTCTTCTTCGCCTTGGAAGCCAAAGCACAATCCTCTTCATCATCATGCTTTGATGATGAGCCATCCCTGGTGGTCCACCTTATCTCCTCCTGAACTAGATCCGACCACAGTCGCTCCCAATCCGACAGTTTCTCCCATCCATTGACAGAGTCTTGATAAATGTGCCAACTCTTTGGAAGCCCAAGGAGAGCCAAGCTCCCCAAGTCATCATCTGCAACACTGACTCTTACACTCCCAATCTCATCCCTACATTGGACAAAAATTTTCAAGTATACGGTAATAGTGTCGTTCTTCTCCATCTTGATTTTTCTAAGTTTATCCTTTAGCGCCAATTTCTTATGGTTGCTGCTGCTTTGGAAAATATCTGTCAAAGCCTTCGACATTGCAAATGGAGTGGCTTTCCCATGAAGGCTTGAAACAATATGGTCTTTCAGACCTTCCAGCAGAATCCTCCTCGCCCTTGCTACTTTCTTTTGCCATGTGTCAAGTACCGCAGCATCTGCCGAAGTGGGCTTAGGAACATCTCTCTCGATGAATTCCTTCAAGACATTATCTTCAAGCACCATCTCCATCCTATCCTTCTAGAATATTTAGTTCGAGTTGCCCTCGAGTGCATACTCCAACTGCAACCCATTGAAAGCCATTTCAATGTTTACTCAACTGTCGCACCAAGAAATTCTTGCAACAAATTTGAATTGTCCCCCAGCACAAAACTCAACACCGCCTCAATATTACAATCTCCAGTGATTAACACTGCTCTGATACCATGTAGAAATTTATAAACACAATAATGTATTTCTGGATTCTCCTGATCTTACAAATTAATCTTATGTTAAATACAAAATCCTTCCACTTAATTCTTTGCGGAAATTAAATTGCCAATTGCAAAACACATATGAAGAAAAATCGCACATAAAAAGATGTTTTAATGGGAAAACTTAAAGCTAAAAACCCTAACTATCATATATTATGTATATCAATGGAACATGTAACAATCTCATACAAATCTCAGCTCATAGAGCTCTGAGTACAATATACAATCGTCACACACTGTCATGCAGAAATTTGCATATCTATGCACCAATTTCTTGCCTCCTGACAGCTTGCCTCCATTGCGCAATCCCTGCTGAAGAAGATCCCTGAATGAATTCGACCTTACCTTGCCTTGACTGCACAATACTCATAGGCATCTCCAATTTATGCATTGAATGCATCACTATAGTCACAACTAATAGTCCATCTCACCCTTTCACCTATCCCTCCACTGGGTCTCCACTAGATCTGCCATGCAAGTAGTTAACTGTTGTATTTGTTCAGTTGCAAGTAAGACACTACTTGTGAATTAATTAACTAATTAATTCACTCATATTTCACTAGTGTATGTTCAGTTACAACTATCACAACTGATTTTAACTCACTGAACTGAGTTAAACTAAATAACAACTCACGTAACTACTCTTCAACTCTGTTACAACTTGCCACAATTAGTTATAACGAAGTCCTCCATGCATGAGTCACCAACCACCCTAGGAATTGTGTAATTAATTTAGCCCACTGATGTGCCACATCTGTTCACTGAAATAAAGTGCTCCAAGAGAATAAGTTACTATTTATTGTCTAATTAATATTAAGGGCTAATAATAATCGACATGCATTCTATTTTTAGATTAGCGATCTATAAATAGACTTCGTCCATCTTCTAAAAATAGAAATTCATCCAAGGATAGAATTTTCTCAACCATCTAGAATCAGCATCTTACTAATTTTAGAATATTCTCACCATTCTAAAAATAGACATACACCTAAAAATAGCTTGTGTGGGCCCCACCTAGTTTAGGTGATTATTTTTCACTAGGATCAAGGATGATGTTTTCAGATGCCACTTTCACTATTTCTTGTTGCAAAATTCAACAAATGGTTCACCTACTTGTACATTAAGAGCATCTAGAGGTCTTCAACAAGTGGATCCACTATCCCCTCTGTTATTTTTCATAACAATAGAAGGACTGGGGAGATACATAAATACGATAATTAATCACGATCACTTTAAAGGCATCTGTATATTGGACCAATATTTTCCCATAATGAATCAACAATTTTTGATGATATCATGTTGTTTGGAGAATCAATGCTACAGGATATGAGAACACAAGAAATCATCATTTCATATTTCTACGATGATTCATGTTCTCTTATTAATGGGGAGAAGTTTAGTACATATTTTCAGCACTAGCAAGATGGTTCCGAGAAATCTGGCTAGAAACCTAGGGTTCCAAGTAGGCACCTTGCCTGTGAAATACCTGAGTATTATTCTCATCACAAAGTCACCCAGGACTTCATGCTAGTAGGAAGTCATAAATAAAATTTCCAACCATTTGGATAATTGAGCATTCCAATCATTCAACATAGTAGGTTGTATCACTCTTTTGAAGTCAAGATTACAAGCCATTTTGGTCTATCATTGTTAAATATTACCATCTCTAAAGGAGACATATAAGGACATTGTTTCCAGGTTCCAAAAGTTTCTATGGCAAGGGGCCCAACAATATAAGAAGTGAGCATTGGTGTCTTGGGAGAAGGTGTTTCTACCTAAATGGGGAGGAGGACTAATATTGTGGGACCCTAATGTGATCAACAAATTTATGGGGGAAAAACTATGGGGGATATGGGCTGAAGGAGGTTAAGAGATATGAGTTTTTTTTGGGATAGGAAACATAGCCCAATCAACAGTCAAGCAGAAAAGGTAAGAATGTCAATGTTCCCTTCTGGGTATTCAATATGGAATATTGCATAGGAAAAAAAAATCTCTTATTGAAAATCATGTGTTCAGGGATATCATAAATGGTAGAACAACCAAGTTTTTGGAGGAATACTGGCAACAACTTATGTGCCTAGATAATAAAGAGGAGTTCAGACCAGTCATGGAGTTCACCATTTCACATGGCGTTTTTCAAGTTGTATACTTTTGGAAAGAAACCATCTTTCAATCCCAATGGTGGGAATGGAGAAAAATGTACAAACGGGTCAATGACCGAGCTTTTCAAGGTTGGTAGATCTTAGACCAATACCTCAGAGAAAGAAAAATCCATGTGGCATAGGATAATGATAAATTAAGGTGGTGTTGTAAATCTAAAGGGATAATCACCATAAAGTATGCCTACAGAACCTTGGAAGGCTATTCGAAGATACCTTAGGACCTCTATGGAAGAATATATGGGCAGGAAAACTATGGCCAAAGGTCACTCATTTCCTATTACTTATCAAAAGGAAATTACTCTTAACATGGGACCATCTCCAGACAAAAGGTTTCACAAGCCCATCATGGTGTCCTTTCTACAAATAATAAGAGGAAAGCACATAACACCTTTTGAATACTTATGTGTTTGTGGAAGATTTATGGAATAGGGTAAGGGCCTTATTTGGCCATTTGTATCAAACTCCTAAATGTCTGTGGGAAATCATAGAATTGTGGCAGGTATCCCTCTTTAAGAACTTGGTTGTCAACGAGGCTTGAATATTAGTCTTGGGCTTCCTCCTTTGGAATGTATGGAAGAAACGTAACTAAATCATATTTAATTATCAAAGGTTGTCACGAGACTTTGTTTGGAAAACCATGAATCAAAACATGAAAGAATTTTTTTTCAGAATGTTGGGATGTGGAGGATTGGAAGGTAGATGGGGAGGAATCGAGGATACTAAGAGACCTATAATTTTCTCAAGATCTAGTGGAAGCTAAATTTTGATGGGGCTTCCAAAGGAATCCTAGGAGCAGTAGGGTATAGGGGAATATTCCATGACACACATGGAAATACCTTAATATTTTATGTAGGAAATTGTGGTTACACTAGCAATAAAGTGGCCAAATTCAACGTGCTGAAAAGAGGAATAATATTAGCCAGGGAAGCAGCCTTTACTCAGCTTCAGGTAGACAGAGACTCACAACTTGTTATAGATGTTGTACATAAGCTTATTAATGGATTATCAGTCTCCAAAGTAGTTAAAAATTGGTGTCTAAAACTCCTTGTGGGCCTAATATAGAATTTAATACTATCGTTCCATTATGCAATAACACCTCACTTGTGGAGGTCTAGGAATAAGGAAACAAACATGTTAGCCAACTAAGGCAGTCAAGATTCCAAACTTAAGCTTACATCCCACTGGCCATCCCAAATTAACAACAATTGGATAATTCAGTTGAATAATATTTTTGAATTAGACAAGGATCCCCAATGGGGGTGGTGACCCAAGGTAACTTTGGGATCGATGGGGGAGCCTGCCACCCCTCCAACCCAACTGATGCATTCAAGTGAATTAGGGAAAGTCTAAGCCATGTAGGTGCACGAGGGTGGAAAATTCCAAGGCATGTATATGGTGTATAAGAGAATTTTGCATCGCACAACAGTTATTTTTGTGATTTTTTGTATGGGCGTTCACGGGGAGTGGAGTAGGCTATGTTTCGAATGTTTAAGTTATTATTTTGTTCAAGCTAACCTAGGAATGGGAACCTAAGGTGGAGGATGGATATGTTGTAGTGAAAGGATAGAGTGGTGGTAAGTTTATGAAGGAGGCTTAGAGGCAATGAATTTGGGATCCGGGGATGGGGGGCTCTGGACAAAGTACCTATTATAGGCTAGAAAAAATTCTAGTGTCATGGAGTCTTTGCATGGAGGTTTTCTGGGATAAATTGGCATGAAAACCTACATTCATGCCACTGATAAGGTTCATATGTTTTGTAGCATGGTATTCTTTTATAATACTTAGAAATTGTGATGAGTTTGTCTTTTATGGGGTAGTTGGTCCGTGTTTGGTGTATCTTGCTGAGAATGGGGGTTTAAAATGGTGGGAAACTATGGTCTATTGGGGGAGTTGGCACACAAACCTTTTTTCAGTGCATTGTTAAGGCATTCATGTTCTATAGCTTAGATTTCTTGTTTAATTTTTAAAAATTGCAATGATTTTGTCTCTTCTGGGGTAGTCAACCTGAGCTCTACATTTCTTGCTGAGAATGTGGATTTAAGTATGAACATTTTTTTTGTGTCGTAATATTTGGGGTAGGAGTCCAAGCTCCAATGTTTCAGGTTGCGAGGATCTCCATGGGTAGGGGTGGGAATTATTGAACGTTCACTACTTTGTTGATTATTTCAGGGTGGTTAATTCAAGGGTCTTGGTGCTCTATGAGGTATTGGGTGTCTACCTGAGAGACTTGGCGGGGTTTTAAGTTTGATTGTGGTTTAGAAAGAATCTTATGGGTCAGGTTTTGGGTGTTTCCTTGTGGGGAAAGCCCTGTGGGTGGCTGACTAGGCCACAGGCTGGTCCGCAAAACTCAATATGGGATGATGTGGCAAGCTGACATAGTGGGTATGTTGCAATATGGTGGTTTTGTGGTTCAAGTGGCGTTATAGTGGTGACGTGTCGTATTCCTTGGGTGAAAAATATATTGTTTTGTTTGTTCTAAAATCTAATTAAGTGGACTATGCAACACCAACGTGGAAGGGTGCAGGGGGGGATTGGATCGAGGAGGAAACAACATGAGCATAGGATGGAGGACTAAGAGTTGGGGGAAGTGATAGACCCTAATCCCACATAGTCACATGGAAAAGTGGAATTAATCCCCTCCCCCCTCCTTTGTATGCCTTTAAAATTCAACTTAAACATGTAACTCTCCTCCTAGAAAAAATTAATCGAGATCATCCTGATGATAGAAATGATATCATAGGATTCATGAATGACCTGCAATGCAACCAATGGGAAATGTGGGATCGTATGGCCACCCTACAGAGGTGTCAAAGGAGGATATACAAAAAGCTGGAATGTTTAGAAGGAATTTTGACACACATGGAAAAACACGTACATTGTAACTTTAGAGCTCCCTCGTCACTTGGAAATGGACCAAAGAACCCAACTCTAGTCAACTCTTCTGATCCTTGATGGTGTTGGGTTGCATTGTGATATTAAGTGTATTTTTGTTTCATTGGTCATTTTGACTATGGTTACTTAGTTTGGACAAGAAATTTTCTATATTTTTTTTTTCTCTCTTATGGCCAAGAAATCTGGTAAGAGTGTCTAGGGGAATTTTGGAAAACTACATGCAACAATGTAAACCTTCTTTGAATTATTAGAATCCCCTTGACTTATAATCTCTCTCTCTCTCTCTCTCTCTCTCTCTCTCTCTCTCTCTCTCTCTCTCTCTCTCTATATATATATATATATATATATTTGAAATGGTATTTTATTTCAAAGAGGTCATTAACATATTTATTTGACATCTAATTACATCGTAATTTAAAATTAAATTCACATTTAAAATCTAGGTTTACCTCTACAACTCTGAGAGTTACAATGGACGCAACGCTTTTTTGTGCCTATATGGCCTGATCGAGTGGGTCTCCACCTTCTATTCCACCCCATGCTTTGGATATCACTGCGTTTAACTCATTGGTCACAAATGGGCCACAATTTCATAAGGAAAATCCTTCTCATTTTGTCAAGAAGATAAAAAAAAAAAAATTCCAAAGCTCAAGGTTTTTGTGCCATATTCAAGATAACGAGCACTACAACTAGTTGAATTTTGCTTGGTAGGCCAATTAATGGGGGTGTGACCCTCCCAAAATTTTGTGGGGTTATGGGTTGAAAATAATTGAAAATCCATGATCAGGGATTTTGTCACTTTGACTTTATGTGGAAAAGTTTTTTTTACCTTTTTTTCAAGAACAAATGTGATTATTACCTGATCTGTCAAAGTGGGCCATACTTCATGGGGACCCAAGGGTTATATATGAATCGATGGAGCTGATATTTTAACCCTAAAAGTGATGCCACATATGTCGTCCCTGTTTAGGTAAAGCTTCTTTTTTTCCCATGCACTGTTGGAATGATACTAATTTCATAAATATTGAAAATGTACTTCGGAAATACATTGATCAAGTTGAGCCACCAGAGGGGATCTTCACTTGTGAAAGGATATGCATGGAGGTATATCTGGATAAGGTGATCCCAATAGTAATGACCATAAACCTGGGTAGCTAGACCTATATTCCATATATTGACTATGATTAACTTCCTTTTAAATGAAAGTTTTTCCATGAATATGGCCACTTTGTAAGAAGATGAAAATGAAGTAGGAGGGGCAATAAAAATAGGGGAATGAAGGAGAAAAATGTCAACAAAAAAAGAGGAGAAGAGGGTCAAATAAATTATAGAACAATATGCTAAAGCAGCTAGATCATAATGGGAAAAAAGGGAAAATACTAGCTTCCCCTAAGTCATCCACTCCAGGGGGAGGGGAAGGATCTAGTAAAGGCCAAAATGAGAAAAATAACAGCTTTGAGGTTCTCAATTCGGTGGCTGAAGAAGGGGAAATTCACAAAAAAAATGTATAATAATAGGTACAATATTTGGGACCAGGGCATGAACCAGAGAAAAATTATGAATCCATGTCGCCATTAGAAAATGATCCAATACCAAAGTATAAAATAGTAGAATCTTGCTCGAAAGAGGAGCAATTCCTCTCCCCTAAAAGCTCCAAATTGGGGCCTTCCTTTTAGAGCTCAACTTGAAGGAATTTAAAGGCAGAGAAGGAAAATGAATAAGAAAGGCTCTAACGTAAGGTCGATCAACATATCAATAGAGAGGTAAGGCATGAAAAAATAGAGAAGAATAAGCAAATGGGAATACATGAAATCTTAGATCCAAAACTAAAGGGATATATAAACACCAGAAAAGGAGGCAAATCAGCCCCTTAACAAGTGGCTACTCATAATAAAATTAAGTAATGAGGGTCCTCTCCTGGAATTACAGGGGACTGGGGTAGACAAAAGGGATGGAGGAAGTGAAATATTTGATCAAGAAAGAGAGACCATTATTTCTCCTTCTCTAGGAGACAAAAATAGGGGATCAAGAGGTCTTCTAAAATTAGCACAATTTTTGGAATGGTAGTCGGATTATTTCTGGTAGTGCAAGAGGAGCTTTAGGTGGGATATCCACCATGCAGTCTCAATCTTCGCTCAAATATCTAGAATCTAGTTTGACGACTCACTGGTTGTGTTACATGTTATTTTGTCACCATGAAATTTGACTGTCTATATAGGTTCATCATCACCTATATTGTGCTCCCTTAGAGGTCAAAAACCCTAATGTTCCTAAACCAAGTCTTGGAATTGGAGAAAAGCTCATTAAAACCCTTAAAAGTCTAACTCCACACTTTTCCTAGCTCTTTCCTGCGGATTCGCAGATATTTGTTCTATAGACTGCGGCACATCCCGCATGTTCTGCTTATAAAACATGCAGGCCTCCATAAATAGTCAAATAAAGGAAAAAGTAATTTCTAGAAGCTTAGCTGGACGAATATTCTCCCAACTGGAAGCTTCTATAGGTGCGATCAGTTCGAGCTTTATCCCTCCATTCATGGAGCTTATCCCTTGGTCTATGGAGCTCAAATCCCTTCATGAGAGGAATTCATCCCCCTCTTCATGGAACTGAAACTACCTCCATTTCCCTATAAATTGAGCTCATGTTTCATTCTCAAGGGTAGACTGAGTAGCTGGTAAATTGTAGACTTATCTTGTATAAGGTAATTGATGAAGAAATTCCCAAGAGAGCATACTCTCTACACTAGTCATTATTGGTATGAGAATGATCACACACTCATGTCCATAACTTCATGCTGGTTCAGAGAGAAGAAGGCTTGTCAATCTAAAGGAGGAACGATTGTTCAGGACCCCAGGAGGAAATTGTATAGCATCAAGGCGACAAGTTGTAAAGTTACTCTTTTCATACAAGATAATACATATGGATCTCCTTTTCTCATTGAGTTTTCCTTGTGTCTATTTGAATAATTAAATACTTAGATTCCTTGATCTCTAAGTTAGATTAGCTATTCTCAATTATTATATGTTGCAGGTGCTTTTAATTCTTTTATCTGTCTTTGATTGTAGATTCCACTTACTGAAGAAGCCTCTTTGGAGCGACTGGATAAAATACTACATCGAACGTCGAATTTCAAGGTAGGGGCATGTCCTCTTTCTTTGTTTATAATAATTCTGAATTGCAAATAATCTAGAGAAAACGATTTACAAATGGATTTTTGTTTCTAGCTATCCATAAGATACTAGGGAGATTGCTCTTGTCCGCAAGAGGAATTAATCCGCATAACAAAATGGCGACTCTGCTGGGGACTCCACTGGGGAATAGAACTTAGTTTCCTTTTCTTTTTCTTTTTCAGTTTGAATTTTAGAGTCTTCTGATTTTGACTTGTCTAAGACTGGTGTGGGTAGATAAATTTTAGGAATCCTCGAAAAGAAAAGCTGAATATTTATTTTTTCTGTACTTTTCCTTGCCTCCGCGGTTTTTATTTGAAAACAGTGTAGTAGCCTCCACAGTATTTAGTTCAGAACAGTGCGGTACCACTCTGTTCTCCATTCGAACCTGCGGACCTTTGGAAATTTTTTGAAAAAATAAAGGTTCTCTTTTCAGGAGCCAGATTACATGATTCTTTGTGTTTTCCCTAGTCTACCTTAGCTGTCAAATCTTATGTGTGAATTTATTTATAGTTTCATCAGTCTCCATTAAGTTAATTGGGTGTTTTGAGTTTCTTTTTGGAGAGACTCTTAGTTTGATTTCCTTTGGTCATTACTTTGAGGTTTCTCTCCATATCTTAACAATTTTGCATCTTTTTAATCGTGTCTGAGTGTTAATCGCCTTTGAGTGATTTTATATTTTGACCTTTGGAATTCTCACCCAATTTTCTTTACTTACACTTGATTGGTTCTTTAGATTACATTGGAATCATCTTGTGTCTGAGAATTCTCTTGCATAGATCACATTTGCATAATTAGAATTCTCATTTTCAGAATATGAACGAAAAATGTGCATAGATTACATTTGCATAGTTTTCAAGTGAATTGTGCATAGATTACAACTACATAGTTTACATTCTGTAAAAAAAATCGTAGATTTAGATCATTTTCTTTGATTTGAATTTACATCTTTTTATGCTTGTTTTAAAATAAAATAAAATAAAAATTGGAATTGATTAGCATTAGTTTTTCTTGATGAAATTAGTGCATTAGAGAATTTCTTATATTTTCTCTTATTTATCAATTTTCACATTGTTGGAAGTGAATGGAACCTCTCTCCTTACTTTAGTTAGGATTCATCGAATTGAAAAGTTTACATTATCATATTCGATTGCATTCAGTTTTGGGTCAGGTCATAACACCATTGGTTTCATATCCATTTACCCTTTGAGGAAAAACAACCAAATAACACAGCGCTTAATAAAATTCATCTAGTAATTTTTACATTTTTAGGTCTCTTTCCACCAATCTAGTTCAGGACTAGTGCTTTGGAATAGGTTGTAGTTAACATTCCAAAGAAAATAAACAAACAATAGTATATTGCGGTAAGGAAAAATTCCAATTGTTGCAATTGTTCTCTGGGAAGCTCTTCTTAAAAGAGTCAAGCACAAGATCACGTCGGAACCAGTGAGGTAATCGTACCTATCTCATTGGAAAAGATAGAAGATGTGCACGTAATACAAACGATAAACTTCAGATTAATCATTGTTTAGGAGCCTGGGGTCACTTGTTAGCAAACCTCGGATTTACCATGTCGAGGAGCTTTCAAGGGGATTGAGATTTGATACTCTACCCTTGTGTGTATATCAGGTCGTAGACTATTCCCCCAGGTGCAATTGTCTCAGTTGGTGACCTTAATGGCCATAATATTTAGGATTTTTCCCAAGGTGACGATGGAGGGAAGGTCCCATTGTACCTGGATCAGAATTTACTAGCCTCACTTGGACTTTCTGGAGGGTGCACTTCACTTTGAGATGGAATAATGGAGGTACTTGCACCAAATTGTTTCATTAAGCAGGTTGTCAAGGTAACTGTTCTGACCGCTAGTTTTTCACATTGATCTCTGCGACGTTGGATTTCATCACCAACTAGTGATTTTGCTGTGAAAATATAATGTTTTTGTGTGGTTTGACTCCTAGATTTGATAGCGCGTGTTAATTTGTTTGTTTCTACTTTTTAGAGACCTTAGGTGTCGATTGTGAATTTGAATTGTTAATATTTTTGAATTGTTAATAAAATTCACTAAAGTTGAATCTAATGGAAAATATTCCAGAATTTACCAACCAAGGAACCCCTCTTGATGAGAATCCTAGTACTTTTCCTTGCTTTGGTAATGTTGGTCCTCCTTATATGGCTACATTTTCATTACCTGGATTTACCATAGGTTTTTCGGTATGGTTATTTTCAACTTCATTGGCCTTGAATACTCAAATTGTTCCACCTCAACCAGATGCTTCACCTCAACAAAGTTCACCATCTCAACATCACCAACCTCATGTTGACCCTTTACCTTCTTTTCCCAACATGTCTTCCACCCTTCCTCCTCTTCGCTTGGTAAAAGCCTTGATGCTACTAACCAAGTGGCTAAGAAGAAGAAGAAGAAAGATAAGAAAGAAGGCAACCAACCAACCATGGTTGTAAGTGTTGGTAATGTTGAGGAAACCTCCAACATGCATCGCAAACCCATATACCCTTGCAATATTTGTAAGGGTGACCAATTCCTTATCAATTTTCTTGGTATTCCAAAGGTCTTGGAAGTATGGTCAGAAAGATCTCATCAACTTACTATTGATCCATCAACCAGTGATAGTCAGGTTTCTGGAAAAAAGGTTAAAGTTAGGTTTCCTTGTAGGTTATGCAAAGGGAGTCATGAAACTCACATGGATGAAGCCTCAAAATTGTTGGAAAACCTTACTGTTCCACAGCAAAAACTTCCAACTGGTTACCATAAAATTTCTCCCAACCTACTGTCAACTGACGGAGTGATTGATCTAATTCGAAGTACAGTCAATCCCGCTCTTCCACTGGAGAGTGAAAATCATATCACTGAGGTTGATGATCCATTAGTTGATCAAGTGGTCGACTTGATTTCACATTCGGTCGATCCCATTCTCCTTGTAGAGAGTGAAATTCATACCACTCAGGTTCTTCTTATTACAACATATTCTTCTACGCCAAGGGGAATTTCCCCTATTTCTTCAGAACCCCCTCCAAGTACTGAGGTCCTTTCCTTTGATTGGAATAGACTGACAGAACCTCATATTCCTTCCTCCATCCATTTCCAAATAATTGTGAAGGCTTGTAGTAAGAATGTGTGTTGCACAAATGTAGATGAAGGTGCTTCTGTTAGTATTTTATCCTCATCTGCTTGACAAGCTTTGGGTTCTCCTCAGGTTGTGCCTATTACACAAAATCTCCTAGCTTTTAACAGAACCATTAGTGAACCTTTAGGGATAATTCCTAAGTTTCATATTACCTTGGAAGGTAAAACTGTCTGTATTGATCTTATGGTAGTCTGAGGCCCCTTGGATTTCAATTTTCTCCTTGGGCGAGACTATGTCTATGAAATGAAGGTTGTCGTATCGACACCCTTTCATGTGATGGCTTTCCCTCACAATGGAAACATTATGACTGTAGACCAGATTTCATTCCTTAGTCTTGATTTGACTACCAATAACCTGACACCCTTGAATTTTCCTTATATGGAAGTGGTATCTACCCAGCCATGGGTTAATTATGTGGCAACTAGTCCCATTTTTTAGTTACCGATGCAAGCGAGCCTCTCACTGTTTTCTCGACTTCCTTTGACTTAGATCCAGTAATTGACATGGCAAACCCTATGGTATTATTTGAACGCGATGTTATTATCCATGTTGAGTCCCTTGACATGTGTTCCTTCTAGAGAACTGTTCTTCCAATTGATGAAGACCTCTTGGAAGCCATGATCGAGGAGTGTCTCTTGACATGTGTTTCTTCCAGTTGGAAGCCATGAGAAGGTTTCCATGAGGAAAGTTCCTTTTACTGTGTCAACCTCGTTAAAAAATAAATCAGTGGGTTATGAGGAGAGTTCATGTTATTGTGTCAACCTCATTAAAAAATGAAACGGGTTTCCACGTGGATGGTTCCTATTACTGTGTCAACCTCGTTAAAAAATGAAACAAGTTCCATGAGGATAGTTCTTTTACTGTGTCAACCTTATTAAAAAATGAAACATGTCTATGAGGAGACTGTGTCAACCTCGTTAAAAAATGAAATAGAGTCTTATGAGGATAGTTCTTTTCTTGTTCCAACCTCATTAAAAAATGAATCAAGTCACCTTGAGGATAGTTCCTTTTACTGTGTCAACCTAGTTAAAGAATGAATCAGGCAATGAGCGTAGTTATTTTCCTGTGTCAAACTCATTAAAAAATGAAACAAATCCTCTCCTAATTGAGTCGAGTCTTTGTTTAGATCTCATAAGTGTCAAGTCGAGTCTTTCATCTAATCTCGTAAATGAACCTTCATTCCATCCACATATTAGTAACCAGTAGTCTACTTAGTTGAATGAAATGAAGCTTGGGGGCATATGCTCTTGCAAGTTACGCTTGGGGGGCATTGAAACTTATCTCAAGCATCATTTTTTCCTTTTTTTCAAGCTTGTGTAAAAATGAAGCAAACCACTCTCAGGCACAGTTTTCCTACGTTTCAAGCTTGTGTAAAAATGAAACCACTCTCATGCATAATTTTTCCTATGTTTCAAGCTTGTATAAAAATGAAACCTATTTTGAGTCCATTTCGGTTATTATTTTCAAGACTCATTAAACTCATGAAAATCCCGAGATTATTTTGCTATCTTTCATTCTCGTAAAACACATGAAAATGTTGAGTTCTTTCCATCTTTTCCTGCTCGTAAATTAAATTGAAAGTCGAGTAGATGAGTATACTTTTATCACTTTTTCGGGCTCTTGAAAATTAGGAAAAATCGAAACCCTAGAGTTCTCTTTTAAGCCCTTTTCAGACTCTCTAAATATGAAAATAACGCAGAGTACTTGACTATTCAAACTCATTAAAGGAAAATAACAGTTGTCCCTTCAGTATAATTTTACCCATTTTCCAGACTGAAATGGAATATTTACGAAAAAGGTATACGTTGACTAATCATAGTCAATAGAGTTCTCTCCTGCATTATTTAATCCTTTTTCGGGCTTGAGAGACTAAATTTATGAAAAAGTACAACCACGGAGTTTTCTTATGTTTTTCTTCTGACTCCCTAAAACTGAAAAACACCGAGTTTCTCCTATACTGGACTCATTAAAATTTAACAGTAAAGGACTTGTCGATTACAAACAAGAACGAACCACTCCTTCTTAGGGTTCGATTTTAATACTAAGTTGGACTTATCTGAAGGATGAGCTTACACAAAAAGAAAATGTTATCCTCCTCAAGCTTTTCAAAAATAAAGAGGTACTTGCCAGTAATGATGGGGCAAAAAAGAGAAAATGAATCCAGTTGTTACCCTTGTTTTAAAAGGAGTATACCACTCTTGAACACGACATTTTTGTCACACTTGTACCTAGGTTGGGAAAATCCTTTGTCTAACAGTTAATCAAACCACATTGAAAGTCTTCAGCCAGTTTTTGGTTATTATCTTTAGGTCAATTGTTACCAAGTCATTTGAAGTGTCGTTATGTGTTCAAGAGACAATTCAAATAAACCATTCACTGCAAAAATTTGTCTCCATTCTCGTTGACCATCCCTGATTCAGTCCTTGCAAAAATTTCTTCAAAAATCGATCTAATGGTTTCGTGTCGTGGCCTTTCCTATGATGGGTCACTTTCTATCGATGACAATTCATCATAATCCCAAAAGAGCCAAGTCAATTTGACAAGGGCTCAAGGAGACGTAGCCCACGATATTCAGGTGAACTCCTTTATTAAATTTTTTTTTATGTGTTAGTGCTTATTTGTTGCACTTTATGGTTGATGTACATGTTTAATATCAGCAAAAAAAAATGTTTAATTCCTCAGATTATGTGTTGTTTAACTGAGTGGGAGGTGCTTGAAATTCATAACAATTTATCCACCCATTTCAGATCATATGGTATCAGAGCCCCAGGTTTCTTGTTTGACAGAGCACTAGCTTGCTTTCTTGACTTGAAAGGTGTTTAACAATGCAAAGAATTTAACTGTTTGCAAATTGATTGATGCTTACAAGTTTGAGTTTGCTAGAGGAGAAGGGGAGCTATTGTTAGCTAAGTCTAGAAGAGGACAAGAAGGAAGAAGTTTGAAAGCATTATCCTTACATAAAGGACCTCAAGGCAACCCTTGAAGCACAAGAGGGATTGTTTGCAAAAGAGGTGGCTTGAAGAAGAGATACAAGCTGCAGAAAAGAGCTTGAATCTACAGCCATGTTGTTGAAAAGATTTGTCAATTTTTTTTTGAAGTTTTGTGAATTTTTTTTGAAGTTCCTTAATTCATTTACATAAGGATGACAACTTCGTCAAGTGAGGTTTCTAAATCCTCCTCTTTTACAAGATTTTTTGATGAAGAGATGAAGCGAGACTTCTACATCCTGAAGGATATGGTGAAAATTTTGTATGAAGATGAAAGGGAAAACACTAGACTTCATGAGAAATTGGTTGCTATGAAGCAAGAAAAGGAGGGACTTCTTCAAAGAATGCATGAGATGGAGATGCAGCTCCATCATGCCCAAGAGGTCTTAACCAAACACATGCTTGAAGAAGAGGTAAATTTGTCTTCAATTTCCTCTTCATAAATATGTGTAGGTTCATTTGAAAAGCACACTAGAGGTATAGGGTCCAAGTTGATGTTAAAAATGGGCTATGAAAGCAAGGGTCTAGGCAAACATGCACAAGGCATGGTTGAGCCTATTTTGGTTGAGGAAAGGTCTAAGAAGTTTGGTTTAGGCTATGTTCAATCTTATGGCGAAAACTCTACAGCCATGAAGGCATTTGAGACAACTTCAAAAAGAACTTTTGTTACAAGTTCTAAACCAAAAACATGTCAAGTTTTTTTTGAAGTTGATTGCCATGGTTTGAAGCCTATCTTGCAGTAAGATGTTAATGGACATGCAGCTTATGGTGAGCAAGAGAGTTCTGACAGCTATTAATACATGAACACTAATGTTAGTCTTCAAAAGAAAGCTAGAACCTCTTCAAGTTCATCTCCTCAAGAAGGTAAAAAAGATGTACATGCAAAACAACATTTGAGGTATAATTCTTCCCATAGTCAACGTTGATTATGTTTATCTTAACCATGGAAAATCTGCATGCATGAATGGAAGAAAGAGTTGGTGTTCCTGTTGTGGTCTATGTAACCATGAAGTTTCAAAATGCTAGAAGAGGAAGAAGGCATATAGGAAACAGTTGAAGCGAAGGAAACTTGAATAAAAGGTGCAAAAGACTTGCACACATTGCCAGAAGAGGGGACATTTAATTGCCCAATGTTGGACATTGCATCCAACTAAGCATCCCAAGAATTTGAAGCAAGAGGGTAAAAATATGGCAAAATTGGAACCAAGGATTCCATCATTGATTTGAGAACAGATGTTTCACATGAAGAATATTTTCAGCAGCAAAAATCGCCATGGAAGTGGCTTGGTAAGAAGTGGTTTGACTTCTTAACCCAGTAAGACATACATTCATTTGTACATATGAAAATTTCAGTCATGTATGCATTTCTGTTGTAATCTCATGTTTGTTTGAGCCACCTTTGATCGATGATCAAGGAAGCAATGTTCAACCTTCAATTGAAAATTTATTTCCATAAATTTCTGAATGAGTTCAAGGAAGATACAGTTCTTGACAGGAGGACAAGAGCATTCAAGAAGGGAAGTGTTGACTACCTTCGAGTTTGGGGCTCAAAGGCACTAAGCCAAGCAAGGCAAAGTGTAAGGAGGCTGGAAATGTGAGGGCATTGTACTCTCATTTACTGAATAGGTAATCATTATTTTTGGGTCCAAAATATTCCTAATGGGGAGGAGTGATTAGATTTGGATCAAGGACCTAAGTGATAGCTCAAATTTCAAAGTGTTTGAAAGTGTGTCGAACCTGAGTGACCAGATAGATCTCGTCTTCCTGATTTCAGTGTCATGAACAATTCGAAAAATCGACACCATATGAAGAAGTTATCGCAATTTGAAAATTCCAGTAAACTGCAATTTTTGACATTTGACCAGGGTTGACTAGGATTTTGGAAAGTTAAAAAAAAAAGAATATTCCTGGAATATTACTCAGAATATTCATCGTTAAATTCCTTCCGAGTCAGTCACAGTGTAACAAGTGTCGAATGGTTATTCATTGCAGGTTTTTTTGGGCCAATGATAATGCGCCACATGGCCAGCCATGAGGCCACCACGTGGCCCTTGAACTGTGTAGAAAAATTTTGGTTCGGGTCCCTGGAGTCGACCCCGCGACGTCCGAGTGCGCACACACAAATCTTAACCATCTCCGCTACCATAAGGTCTTAACCATATTGGATCAAAGGCTTTATTTAACATGTGTTTAAATTGGCGTTGGGGGTTGGAGGGGCCCGCCCCTCCCCACACGGCCTCCGGCCCATGACCCCAAGCCAAGGGCTTAAGCTCATAACCGTAAGTGTCTTGCAACATATTACATGTCATCGCAACTGACCACGACATTTAATTTAATGCGACAGCTTATCACTACCGTAACCTCCGCCATTCAACAAGATCTCTGCGCGGTCAGGCGTTAACACTGTTCCTAAATTTGGTTTCAAATTCATTAACCCCCAATTTAAGCAGAGTTCTGCTCTGCATTTATTGTAACCGTGGGTTTGGGGGGTTGGCATGTGGCCACCCCCTACCCTTGAAATTTATTTTTACGGTTTAGAACTGGCTGAGAAATAGCAGCGCTCCCCAAATTTGTGGGTTTTGGCCAGAAATAAATCTAGTTAAGTGGAGTTGCTCCATTTTTAGTGGAGTTGTTTTAGGGGTTACTGGACAAAATTTGTTTATGCTCTCTCTTGAGCATTATTCGACCATTCTTGGAGTTTTAAAAGTTAATTTCAACTTTCTTGGACATTCTAGACTCATTATTGAGGGTTGCAGATCCATCAAAGGGATTTTGAGTGTGATTTTTCTTTAGAGAAGTTCTAGGGGCCACTAGGATCCAGCAACAGAAAGAGGCCTAGCCAGGGCAGCTAGAGGCCTTACTCAGGAAACCAATAGTAATTTTTGGATGTTTCAGACATTCTAGATCTAATAGTGAGGTTTTCAGAGCCAATAGAGGACTTCTGAAGTCCGAGATGATTCAGAGAAGTTCCAAGGGCCACTAGGGCCACCAGGTGCCAGCAGGAGAATGAGGCCTATCCAGAGTAGCCAGTATCCATTCTCAGCAAAATAGTAGTCTATTCTAACTATTTTGAGCCTTTTGAATCCAATGGAAGGATTTGCAGAAGCTTTTGAAGACTTCTAAAGGTCAATATGCTTCAGGGAAGTTTTCAGTGAACCTAGAGCCACGGGGTGACACCAGGTGTTGGAGGCATAACCGAAGCAGTTGGAGGCCAATTTCAGTAAGTGAATAGTCTATTCTTATGATTTTGAACATTCAGAATCCATTGAAGGGATTTTTAGAGTCATTTGGAAACTTCTCAAGGTCGATAAGCCATAGGGAAGTTTCAGGAAACCTAGGGCCAACAGTGGATGGAGGCCTAGATTGGGGAGCTAGAGCTCATTTTGAGAAAATGATCAGTCTATTTTGGATGTCTGATATGTGCTGGAGACAATGGGTGAGGTTTTAGGGACAGAAAAGGATTTCTTTAGTTAGTGCCACAGAGAAGCTAAGGGAAGCTTAAGGGTGCCGACAGAAGAGGTCAAGTCTAAGGGAACCTAGGTCTATCTTCATAGAGATAATAGCCATTCTAGGGGTATGATGGTATTCTAAACCCAATGGCATAGTCCAAATAACCATTTGAGTTGAGTTAGTAACTTGTAAAAGAAAATTTTCCATCATAATCCTAAAGATCCAAGTCAATATGACAAGGGCTCAAGGAGACGTAGCCCACGATATTCGGGTGAACGCCTTTATTAAATTTGTGGTTATGTGTTGATGCTTATTTGCTGCACTTTATGGTTGATGTACATGTTTAATATCAGCAAAAAAAAGGTTTAATTCCTCACACATAAAGACTTAAAACAGTTAAAAACACATTCTTCTGGTTCAAGTATTCAATTTCTGCACATTCAAGTATAAGCTAGATCTTAATTTGTTTAACTGAGTGGGAGGTTCTTGCAAAGAATAACAAGTTATCCACCCATTTCAGATCAAGCTCAAATGGAGGAACCTTGAGATGAGCTTCAAGAGGTTGTGGAGCAGACACATGCATTGGAGCAGACAGGAGACAAAGTGGAGGCACCCACTCAAGCAGAATATTCCAGAGAGGGAAGGAAGAGAACCAGAGAAGATGATAGATTGTTGCATGATGCAAGGGAGAATGTGGGATCCACCACATCACAGCGCAGGAAGAGGAGGTCACATGATAGGTACACTGGTTACATGGCTCTCATGGCAGAGCTCATTGATACAAAGCCTTCCTCATTTGAGGAAGTAGTTTCTCAACCTTTGTGGGTTGATGTTATTCTGGAAGAATATGAATCCATAATGAAGAACAGTGTATGGGAGGTGGTGCTAATAGAGGAAACGAAATCAGTGGTTGGTGCTAGATGGATCTACAAAGTGAAGCATGCAACTGACGAGAGTATCGAGAAGTACAAGGCCGGATTTGTGTCCAAAGGATTTTCTCAGATAGAGGGAGTGGAGTATGAGGAAACTTTTACACCAATTGCAAGATATTCCTCAATCAGATTTATTGTAGCATTAGCTACTCAGATGGGGTGTAAAATCCACCAGATGGATGCGAAGATCACCTTTCTCAACAGTGTTGTTGAGGAGGAAATTTTCATAAAGAAGCCATAATGATTTGAGATATATGATCAAGATTTTCATGTGCGTGGACTCAAGAGAGAATTGTATGGTCTCAAATAGGTGCCCCGAGCATGGTACACTCAGATCGAAAGTTATCTCAGTGGATTGGGCTTCACCAAAAGTGAAGCAGATGTGAAGCTCTATCATATTTTGGTAGATGGTAAGTTTCTTATTCTTGTTTTGTGTGTTGATGATTTAATATTGACCGATGATTAGCAGTTGATCCACTCTTGCAAAGAAGATCTTGCTAGGGAATTTGAGATGAAATACATGGGCCTAATGCATTACTTCCTCAAGATGGAAGTATGGCAAGTTGATGGTGATTTGTTTGTGTCTCAGGGGTAGTATGCCTTTGAAGTACTTCAGATATTTCACATGAAGAATTGTAAGCCCGTGTACACACCTCTAGATACAAATTGGAGGAAGGAGAATGCCACTTCAGGTGAAGAGGTTGATGTCACCATTTACAGGCAGCTTGTGGGGTCTTTTTTGTATGTTTTGAACACAAGACCCAACATGTGCTATGAAGTAAACCATTTGAGTCAAGCTATGGTGAGGCCTACCAAGTTGTAATGGAAGTCAACAAAGCATGTGTTATGGTTCCTCAGAGGCACTACCGAGTATGGATTATGGTACAACAGGATAGAGGGAGTGAAGATCCAAGGCTTCACTGATGAGGATGGGCAAGGAGTCCAGAAAGGAAAAGTAATTCAAGTGTTATCTTTAGTGTTGGGTCTCAGGTCTGCAGCTATTTCCTGGTACAACAGGAAGCAGAGGTCTGTGCTGCTAATCTCAGCAGAGGCTAAATACATGGTTGCAAGTCAAGCAGCATGACAGGCCATATGGATGAGGAAAATACTTATGGATATTTTCACTCAGCAGATTGATTAAGAATTGATATATTTTGATAATCATAGTTGCATTAATCTCTCTGAGAATCTGGTATTTTATGACAGGTCCAACTACATTAATATTTGGTATCATCATTTTTGGAAGTGTGTGCAGAGGATAATTATGATGCTACAAGAAATTCCAACTGAGGAGCAAGATGTTGACATCTTGACAAAGGCATTGTCAAGAGGTAAACTCGAATTCCACAGGTGTAGGATAGGGGTTGTGAAAAATATCTTTCTTGCTAAGACGGAGTGTTGAAAAAATATAGTAAGAAAGGCTCAGTTTGACTTTACATTAATCAAATTGAGTAAAATTTAATTTCCACATCGGCAAGATAACTTGCAGGAAATTAACTAGTGTGACATGGATTTTTTCACTTATTTAGCTCAGTAAATTCGAGTTAGAGGGCTTGGAGTTCAGTTATGCAAGTGTGATTGCTAAATTTTAGTAATCTAATTCAGTTATTTTCATTTGTATTCAGTTAACTGGCCTCTAACTATTGATAGAGTTAGTTGAAGGTCAGTGGTGCAGTGGGACAACAATCTAACTTAGAGATCTGTCAGTGAACAGATCAATTAGCCCAAAATAGCTAGTGCATGCAAGGAATTCGAGTTCCCCAGATGAAGTGTAGATGACAAGGCAGTGTAACATCAGTTGTAGACTAGTTTTGAGTGTACATGTATTATATGAGTCAAGAGATCAATCCTTTGGAATTACGCAATCAATTTGGAGGAAATTCCTAAATAATAGGGGTTAATTTTCTCAGGATTTGTGCAAGGAAATAGGATTCTTGGTGAGAAAATATTTGGTTAAGTGTTAGCCAAAGTTTCTCATTGAGCAAAGAAAATAGTTATTCTTTTGCAGGTTTAGAATATTTCATTAAGTGTTGGTGGGAGTTTCTCATTGAGAGGTTTTTCCTAGTTGGTTTCCCCTAGAAATCACCGTGTATTTGTGGTTTTTCTTATTTCATGTCTATGCGTGTTGTTCTAAATTGTGAATTTCATTCCGCAGATCAGTAGAGTATAATTGTGTATCATGATTTTTAGTTACAATTCTTGATCAGTTGCAATTTCTACAAGTCCATACACATGAATAACTTGATCTACAATGTCATAAAGAAAGGAAATCTAAGACACATAGAAAATGATTTTATCTTATTGCAAGAAGTGAAGGAATCCTAGCAAAGAAGACTAGAAGCCTAGCAATGAAGAAGAGGTGTGAAAGTTGTCATATTTTTCCACATGTGCGAGAAGACTGAGGTACTGCAAGGTCGAGGGTACAAGACTAAAGTAGCAGGTTTAAGATTTCATAAGTGAAAGAGAGGGTCAAGACCTTGGTTGACCTGTTTTGATGTGCTTAAATTATGTTGATTATTGAAGGACTTGGCTAGATTTTGACTAGTCTTTTCTTGGAGACTAACTTGGTGATTGGAGGAAGGTCCTTGTTCTAGTGGTCTTGGTTGTCTCATTTGATTTGGTTCTAAAAGAAGAGAAGAGAAGTTTTTGGGTTTTCCCCTAGAAAACGGTTTTTTCCCTGGCTAAGAGCCTACATCTTGTGTCCTTGTTGTTTTGATATTCATGCATTTATGTTTTGGTAGTTGCTTGATGATAAGAATACACAAAAGAAGATAATAAGAATACAAATAAATCACAAGTAATTATCAAGATAAGAAAATATTTCTACCTTTATGATTGTCTAACAAGATGGATATCTTGTTGATATAGTTGAGATGGTAGTCATATGATTTGACTTGGATATTAGTAGGGTTTTGAGGATTGATCTCCCCTACTTTTGAGTGTGCGTTATTCTTATTCAATGAGACGAGTCCAGTCCATATGTTATGATGATGCGGTTGCCTCCCTTCTTATATTGAGACATGTCATCTGTGATGAGACTTATGATGTGAATGGAAATTCCTCCCTAGGTGAGAGGGAGCGTTGAAATTTGGACAATGTCGGGATGAATTTCCCCAAAGGCAAACCCCACTGCCCCAAAGAAAAACCTAGTATGCCTGAAGAAGAATTCATTTCGTGACACTGGAAAATATATTTATTAGATGTGAAATATTAAAATATTATTATTAATGTGGAAAATATTAAAAGAAAATTTATAAAATTAAAAAATGGGTAAAGAAAATATATTTAAAATAATTAAATTCAAAATTAATATAAATGTTCATTGACAAGGGAAAACCAACTTCACTTTTTAAGGAACTCTTTCACCCATCAGATGACTATATATTATGAACATTGGATGGCTCATAAAAGGCACATTTCATGACTCTTATATCAATCATTTGTCTGAGGTTCAAATATGAAATTTTTGAATCACATTTCTAGTCCGCATATGGTTCGCTCTTTTATGTTCCACACATTATGCTTCACATATGGTTCACTCTTGCATGGTCCACATACAACATGGTTCGCATATGGTTCACCCTTTCATGGTCCACATACAACATGGTTCGCATATGATTTTCTCTTACATGGTTTGCATACATCTTGGTCTGCATACATTAGGGTCTACATACTCGATATGTCTATTCTATTGCCTCGCATCTCAAACATCACACTACAATGATAACTTAGTATGGAAATATTCCTCTCGTTTTATAGTGATGTGACTTACACCTATCTATGTCTTGCACGATGATGATTCTCAAGGATCATTCTTAATGCCTGTAGCATCGTTTTATGGCTTCACTTAATATTTGATACATGTAGCATTGCTTTATGGCTTCTCTTCATTTTTTATACCTGTAGCATCGTTTTATGGCTTCGCTTCATATTTGATACATGTAGCATCACTTTTTTATGTGGATTCATATTATATAATCAAAGAAAGCCTCATTCTCCTATGGTTCTCATAGTAACCTATATATGTTTTCGCTATGGTTTATTACCTATGGTTCGATAATCCCTATCACTCTAAATGTTAGATCTCTTTCATATGTGATATGGCTCCCTGTCTTTGTGAGTGGCCAAGTTTGTACAACATACTTGATGATAGTTAGAAATAACAACAATGTAAGGAATGGTAGCATTCTAATATGGAAATGTTCTATTCTCTAGCAAGACGATGCCCTCGATTGTCAAAAGTGACAAGAATTGAAAACAGAAAAGAAGTGGCGAAGAGGATTTCTCTTCTAAGTATTACGAATGATTTAAATAAGATTACATTGGAAACATCAACATTAAATGGCAATCCCGTGATTATTATGAATGAGTTAAATAAGATTACATTGGAAACATCAACATTAAATGATCACAGTGAGACCAAACTAAAATCGGACTAAGTGAAACTGAACTGAGACACTTGGATGGACGGTTTCGACACCTAGCAGGTGGTTGGAATTAGATTCTCCAACACTCCCCCTTAATTACAACCACATAAAAAAATTATTAAGATACCTGCTGGTCTATGTCTCAACGAGGATTACAATTAAAAAAATGGCTTCAACTACATTTAGTTTTTTTCTTCTCTTTTTCCAGATCATGTAGCTTCTAAATTGTTTCAACGTTTCTTCTTGTTGTATTCTTCAAACCTCAGTTTCTTCATTTTTGGTGCAGGTATTCTATTGTTCCAATTTGTCTAAGCATTTCCTAGACTTCTTCAAGAAATGACTTGTATGTGGGCTACTGCCACATATTGTCTTTTGTAGTGTACTTTTTATCATCAATATGCAACAATATAAGATGAGAATAATATTTTATCTCTTCAAAACTCCAATACCTGAAAATTTCATTGACGTGTTCAGCATGCATGTTGTCTTCAACATTCATATATATAGCTTCTGTGTAGACCTCAACTAGACATGGTGTTGTAAGCCATGTTTCAAGGAACTTTAACTCTTCTTCATAATCAATGGTAAGCGTAAAATCATCTCCAAAACCACTTTGGTTTTGATAATTTTACTCTGCAATGGAAGCTTTCTTCTGTTGTGCTTCCTTCTTTGCTTCTTCCTCTAGCTTTGTTTCTGGTTTCTCTTTGCATCTTCCTTTAGCTCTGTTTTTTCTATATTTATCTTTGTCTCCTCTTCACTAACTTGTGCTACTGCAAATAGGTTGTCTTCCACTGACTCAAGTGGGATTATCTCACCAAATAACATCATGTCAATATCATGTTTTTGTTGCATCATCTGCAACCATTCATCATTAGCCAACAAATATTGATCAAATTTTACATCAGCATTGACTGCTCCAATGGCAGCCTCATTGTCCTCAACAAACTGCGTTGTTGGATTCACCAAATTTTCATCAGCAAGCTTTGTTGCTATATTCATCAAATTTTCATCAGCAAGTTGTGTTGTTGGAATCACCAAATTTTCATCAGCAAGCTCCATTGCTAGAATCACCAAATCTTCATCAACAAGTTGTGTTGGTGGATTCACAAAATTTTCATCAGTAAGCTATGTTGTTGGATTCTTCAAATCATCATCAGCAAGCTATGTTGCTCGAATCATAAAATTTTCATCCACTTGTGGTTGTGCACAATGGGTTTCGCGAGCATCTATGTGTTTCTTCTCTGCTACTTCTACAATTTCTTCACAGACATCATCCACTTGTGGCTGAGCACAGTGGGATTCAATAAAATTTCCATCTTGTTGTAGATCCGTTGCTATATATCCACCTTCATCTTCAACTTCAATGCTCCCCCTTGCACTAAAGCACCTCTCAAGGTTATCCCAAGCCTCCTTGGCTATCTTGGCATTTGAAATCAAGGGAAGAATGTTGTCATTCATAGATCCTTTTATGCATTTTAATGCAAAGGCACCTTTTTTCCTCTTCACTTCCAGATCTAAAAATACCTCAAACATCTCTTGTTGTCACTTTAGCCTCTTGGCTTTTCCCATTTGTTGAGTGTTGGCTCACTACGACTCAACAAGTAACACAAATTGTAGACATGACATCACTGCTCGGCTTCCACAAAAAACCCTCTTGAAAACTCTTTTCTTTAAAATATTGCAATGCCCACAATCAATTTTATAGGCCTTTTAAGCATTGCATGATCATTTTAAACTATACCTTGAAGCCCCCTATCTTTATAACAAATCTAAGTTTTTTTTTATAAAAAGAAACTCTGAAAAAAAAACAAAAATCACATTTTATTCACTCTCCCTTTAAAAATAAAAAAATCAAACAAATCCCTTCAAAAAGGATTACATGAACCCTTTAATAATACCACCTCATTCAAATATTATATAAGCCCTTTTTTCTATAACAAAAAATGGTCCCCTTTTGTTTTGTTTTTTTTTAAACAATGACATACGTATATCCCAAATTTTAATAATATAGAGAGTCGTGACTTAAGAGGCATGACTTCATATCTTTTCATGAATTTATCATTTTAACGCTGGTGTCACTCCTCCCGACCCGTGTGTGATTGGAATCGGTGTAAGTGAAGTGAACTAACGCGTCTCTTTTCTTTGGATTGGTGCGTTAGTAACACTCTGACTGAACTAACGCAGACCTGATAGGGCTAATGCAGATCTAAAGAGGTATGTGTGTGTTAATAACGCTCTGCTCTGATTTCCTCGAGTGCGTTATACTGAAACAATTTTTTTTTTTAAACCGACTTTGCTGACCTTTCTTCAATTCGTTTCGGCCACGTCTTCACTAGCTTAGCCGTAACTTGCTTCTTCATTATCATGTTGCTTCTTCGTAGGAGGCATCTTCAAACTTCTTCAAAATTTTGTTGCTCTTTCAAAGAGTCTTATGTAAGCTCACCTCTTCTCTCTACTGCTCCAACTTCGCTCACGTTGTTTCTCTCTCAGGGAGGCTCACCTCTTCTCTCTATTGCTCCAACTTCGCTCATGTTTTTGCTCTCTCACAGAGCCTTATGCAAACTAGCTCTAATACCATGACAAGAATTGAAAATAGAAAATAAGTGGGGTAGAAGATTGCTCTTCTGAGTCTTATGAATGAGTTAAATAAGATTACATTGGAAACATCAACATGAAATGACAATCCTATGAATATTACAAATGAGTTAAATAAGATTACATTGGAAACATCAACATTAAATGATTGCAGTGAGACTGAACTAAAACTGGACTAAGTGAAACTGAATTGGGACACTTGGATGGACGGTTTCAACACCTAGCAGGTGGTTGGAATTAGATTCTTCAACAAAAAGAACAATGATCTTCGTGATGGTAATGAGACGTGACCTAGTTGGCAATGTTCTTGTCATATTACAGTGATCAATAAGAAAGTAAGAAATTAATATGTGTTAATGTCATTATGACAGTGACATAGACAGACATACCTATGTTTGTGAAATTCATATAGCAATAAGCTTGTGACAGTGACTTTAACTCAGGGCAGTGATCTTTATGTATTTCAGTGACTTGGCACAACAATGATTTTGAAGTCTACTATGATACATGATGATGACTGTAGCTATCCCCCCATGTTTACAATGTCCTTGAGTATGATTTTCATAACAGTGACTTTATTACAATAGGGATCTCGATTTATCAATATGATAGTGGACGGGATGTATGGTCGCTCATGTGGCATTGATATTCTTGAATCGATGTAGTTTGACTTATGAGGATCATAAATGATCCTTGGTTGGCCCCAGGTGGCCTAATTGGTTTGACATGTCTCATTTTACTTTTTATCTTAGTTGAACAATTGACGAATATATGATAGAAGAAGAATTTGGATGGGTTTTCCCCCTCGTGGGGTTTTGCCCTGGTCTCTAACCTAAATCTCGGTGTCCCCTTTGTACATTTTTTCTTTTGTTGTTCCTTCATGTTTTGTTTCATTAGTGATGTTATTGTTCTTTCTACATAATTGTTAATGATGCAATGATGTTGTGGGGTGAATACAATAAGTAAATGATGAAAAGTTTGTAAATGAAATTATCAAAAGCAAAGAACAATATATCCCTAAGAAAAATTAACACTTCAGTCATCATCATATGCCATTTTTCAGTGCTGACACAAAGGTGGGTTTGTATACAACGCTCAAGTAATTTCTCATGGTTGTGCAAGGTTTCATCAAACTCATTCCCATAAGGTCTAAAATCATCCATAAATATCTCTCATTAGGGGAATTTTGAGTTCTAAAATGGGCCTATTAAGGAAATTATAAAATAATAGTGGAAATAATAAAATAATATTAGATTCCATCCGTTATCACTCAGTAATTTCTCCAGGTTCAAAAGAAATAGTCCGAGGTAACCACAAACCAACTTTTAGGTACATAATCTAGCCAATCTGTACCCAGAGAGGGCTCTCTCTGTAAAATTTAGCTTTGTTTTAGAAAGATATTAGGCTAGTTATAAAGTCCGAGGGTTTTGATTGAGTTTGGGTGATCGAATTCAAAAACTGAGAGTAAGATTGAGTAATTCAGGGCATTGGGTTAATGGAGTCAAAGGAAATAGCTTAATCGGATTAAGTTTCTTAACAAAAGATGGTTTCACAGGGCAAGATAATCAAACAGGGAACAATTATAGATCTAAAGTGAATGGGATGAAATAAAAATGGATGAAAGGCAATTAAGAATCTTTCAACACATTCAAAAGAGGGAAATTGAGTGATTATTAATAAAGAGCAATTAAGTATTCTTTACTAAATAATTAAAATGCTTAAACTAGAAAAACATGAGCAATTAAGAATTCACTGTTTAAACTAGTTCAGAGGAAAACATTTAGAATAACAACAATTAAAATCAGATTACACTTAAGCACTTTCTGATTTATTCCTTTTCGTTAATCATTCGGAAATGAAACACAGATGATATAATAAACAAATATAAAGACTTTAAAACATAAGAGATAGATGACTTATTGATCCGTAGTCTGACACAAGAATCCTGTAAAAAGTCTTTCGCATCAATTCCTCATCCAACTTGCCACACAAAATTTCTCCAATAGCACTTTATTCCAAAATAGTAAATGTTACAGCAAAGTCTAAGGAATCCACCCCTAAAATACTTCCAAGAGTGAAGTATTTATACAAATTCTAAACTAAAATATCTTGAAAAAATATCAAGATTAGTTAACAAATCTCTCCAACTATTTTACATAAATAGAACTTAAGTAAAGGACACTCAAACTAATGCATCTATTTGGCACTATTTTTTATGGATAGGTGATGAAAAAGAGGAGAATTCGAATTTGATCCAACTCTTAGTTGATGATGAGGCATCCAAGTCACTAACTGTTTCCTTTCTTTGTGCATTCTGCTCCAACAATTCTGCAAACTTGGGGTCCAATGATATCTTTGTATTTCTCAATCCGTAATAGATATGTAAAAAGTGAAATATTTTATTGTATATAAATATGCTGGTGAGATAAACCTCTTTCATTTTCCTAAAATTCCTCTCCAGCTGTGCACAATAGGCTCTGTAAAAATATGTGTAAAACAGAGTTTTACAAAGTCTGAAAAATAGCCTGTAAAGATGTATATGTATCTCTGATTCTGAAATCACTGTGAAAAAATTGAGATAGGTTTTTGTAGATGGGTCTCTTAGGAATAAAAAATTTCTTCAGTTTTGTATGATGTATTTCGGATTGGCCACAATATTATCTGCAAAATAATGACTTAATTGGAATTTTCTGCAAAAAGTGCTTTCCAGCATTGTTTAATATTTCCAAACCATAATAGCTGTTAAAAAAGTGAGAGAGGTTTTCGTAGCTAGACATCTTATGAACATAAACCTCCTTCAATTTTGAAAAATTCATCTTGGATTGGTCACAATAGTTTCTGCAAAAAAATGGCTTAAACATGAATTTCTGCAAAAATGTATTTTCTTGTTGTGTTTTTCATCTTTTCACTTTTTTGTTCTTTTAACTGTTTTACTTTCACTTTAGAAAAACTTCAATGTTGGTGAAAGTATTTTCATTTCTTTTTACCATTTTACTTCCTCTGTATTTACTTTTACTGTTTACCTTTGACTGCTCTGTAATTTCATTTTAACTTTTACTCTGACTTTTACCTGATACACTTTAACCACTGATACTCTTTAACTGTTATGCTCTCTAACCTCTGTTTATCCTTTTATCCTCTTTTATCATGACTTACTATAGTACATAATCAAAAATTCATGTAAGGATAATTTTACAAAAGTTCAAACATTTATTTCCATCATTTAGCTTCTGGTATTCTGGTTCTTTGCAGCAGCAAAAAGTTCGAAGAGGATTTTCACTGAGAACAAGGTTTTTAATTTGGAAATCCCTATCTACTAGAGGCAGATAGTCTGAATCTCTATGAGGGGCATTCAGGGATGTGACATCCAAAGCCACGGGAATTTCCATTTCTGGTTCTTGTGGATTTAGAAATGAATTGCGGGTTTTGACGAAAAACGAGCACAGTCATAGGTTGGGGAAGACAATTGCAATTGAGGAATGAACTAAAGACCAATCTTAAACTCTACTTCATTTTTTCGTGTAGAATTTAAAACAAAAGCCAAGTTTTTACAGAGTTTAACGGGAACTAGGGTAAATACCTGTTTTCCGGGAAATAAACAGTGACTAAACAGGTGTTGGCTATGGCGGATGAACTCTGGATTACTCGACTGCAATTTTCTTCAGCAAGGTAACGGTTGGCAAACTTTGACAGTTGATTTCGAAATTCGTTGCATGGGACACTGGTCACTGCGTGAAATAATGAAAATGACACGGGTTCTTTGTTTTCTTCACAAAGTCAAAGGTTGGTGGATTTTTTATTATTTTAATGGATGACGTCAGCAAGTATGGTGGTTTCGTCACGGGAGGTAAGCGGTAAGCAGTTTCCATCGCACCGCTTTTGGGGAAAGGCGGTTTTCAGCGGAGGGCGAGCGATTCCATACGATGAACGACACGTGGCACGACTCTGTTCAGAAAACCGCTTAGCCATCGCGCGTTATCGTTCGGATGAGGATGGCCAGCGATATTGATAATAACCGTAGATCTGAGATTAGTCGATCGGATGGTCGTCGGGAAAGGAAGATGACAGGGAATTAACTGGCGGGCCCGACGTAATTTATTATGAAATAATCGCATCGGGGGCATTTTGATTGGTGGATTAGGTTATTAATTAACCATGGGGGTTAATTAATCCCTTTATACAGCGGAGTATCGATTTTGTTTATTAATTGGAAATTCAACCAATTAATTAAATTTATATGGTTATTTTTCAACCAACGGGTGGGATATTATTATTTGGGAATTTTATTATTAAAATAATACGGGAAAAGGGAAAATTTACATAGGGATTTAAATAATAAGTTAAAAATTAATATGGAAATGAATAAAAAGTGCTAAGTGTAAAACATTAGATTAATGTATTTAACTTATGCTTGAATAAGAAGGGTTTTTATGAAATATTGCATAATTTTTCTAAGTAAAATATGATTTTACTTAGGAAAAGATTTTTTAGAAGTAAATGAATGTCATGATGAATGATTTTAAGTACTTAGGCTTTTCCAATTATTGGGCCGAGGGTCCGGTTCCTCCAAAAGTCAAGGAAATGCCTTGAGCCCCTTTAATTTTCAAATGCCTTAGTACTTAGGGGAAATTAGTGAATTTTTTAGGGAAAAATGAGCAAGGAAGTTAATAATCTGACTTTGCTTTGCTTGAAATTCTTTCAGTGTAGTGTCTGCCTTTGCACTTGTGATGAAAGTAAAGATTTAAGACTTCTAGAATCATTATCCATCACATGTAATTCTGCAACATCATCTGTCTACCCTACTTACTTTACCCTACCATTTTTTCTTCTTTATTAGGATGCACTTAGACTGGAAAACCCTCATCACACTTTTTCTTTTACAATTGGCAATCTATCTAATTCTATTCTTATTACATCCAAGGGCTCAAATTAAATTGTTGAGCTCCTTTTATTTATTCTACCTATCTACTTATCTGCCAAGATTAAACAGTTTGGTCAGATTTTTTTCTCTATCTCTAAAACATAAAATTGAAAGATGAACTAGTCAAGCTTAAGTTGTTTGACTGTTCATAAATTGTGGTATAGAATACAAGTTGCACACAATTTTATTTATTACATAAGAGCAAAAGGTAGTGGCATTTAGACTTGCACACTTTCTCATTTTTTTGTGTTTTATTTACTTATTTTTATTACATTATCTTTTCACTTTTGATTTTTCTTTAGGGTATACTAGCATTTTTAAATTTTTTGATTTTTTTTTTTTTTCTTTGACAATATGGAAAAACCTTTGTAACAGCAGTCGTGTATGAACATATTACAGCCTATCAAGTCAATCATGATATGCGATAATCGAATAGTATAATATATATTAACATCATTAATACCTAAAGTATTAAAATGGGGTCCATTTTTTTAATTGAAGAATATTGCTTCCTAGCATTAAATTGAAAATAGCATCAGTTGGATGCAGAATTTGATTCATCATCTAAGGAGTACCTTTATTTGTAATGTTATTTATAATTTACACTTAAAACAGAAATACATGAAAAACATGATTACAATAACATTTTTTTCATGTATTTCTCATTTTTCATGTAGCAAAGTCCATTGAAAGTATGAAAAATGAGTACTCCCTGGATGGGGAATTTAATTTTGCATCCAACGAGTACTCCCACTCGAAATTTGAGTAAACCTCTAGGGAGATAAGTTGAAAATATTAGTTGAAAATATAGTTTTATTATTTTATTATTTTTTAATTTTTTTACTTTTTTACTCCAAAAATGGTAAATCATCCCCGATGGTTGACATCATCATATTGAATCCCATTGGTTCTTATAAAATTTATATTGGTTCTAAATTTTTCTTAAGAGACCCATTTTAGACCTCAAAATTCCCCTAATGAGACAATCATTGACCATGTCAGCGAAAATTCCTAACACCGCTCATTGGAATGTTGCAGGTGAATTACAATGTCCAAAAGGTAGGACCCTATAAACAACTTTACCCTAGGTGAAAGTGAAAGTAGTTTTTCCCTGGTCTTCAAGAGCAATCCTTATATGATTATAGCCACTAAATTCATCCAATAAAGAAAATAATTTCTTACTAGACAAAATGTTTAGGACCTGATCAATAAAAGGTAATGGAAAATGGTCCTTTCAAGTGGCTTTATTCAACTCCCTGTAATCCACACAAACTCTCCACTTCCCATTTTTTTGGGGAACAATAACAAGTGGAGATACCCACTGACTGTCAAAAATAGGATAGATGAAATTTGCATCTAAGAGTTATGAATTTCTTCCTTAACAACACCTTTTAATGTTAGGCTCATTCTTTGTTGAGGTTGTCGAACAGGCCAAGACCCTTCCTTTAAATAGATGTGATGAGTACACAAGGTAGGATGGACGCCCTTCATGTCTTTATAATCCCACGTGAAGGCTTCTTTATTCTTTCTAAGTAACAACACTAATTTCTCTCTTTGCTTAGGGGATGAATTAGGGTTGATATTTAAGGATTTCCTAGGCTCAATTTCCACTAGTATGTTGAGATTCAACAAGATGATGAGCTTAGTGAAAAGAGTCGTCTTCACTAAGTGGGCCCGTAGGCTATTTTTGGCACAAGTCTATTTTTAGACTATGTCTATTTTTAGACATGATGATCATATTTCAGAAGTTGCAGGATGTTATTTGTGGATGGTTGATCAAGTTGGGAAAATAGATGAAATTCGATTTTTAGAATATTGGGTGAAGTCTATTTATAGATCGTCAATATAAATAGATGCATGTCGATATATATTAGCTCTTAATAATAATCAGACTCTAAACAACAACTTATTCTCTTGGAGCACTTCAGTTCAACGCACAAATGTGGCACAGCAGCTGACACAAGGAATTACACTATTCCTAAGGGTTTACTGGAGCTATTGCATGGAGGACTCAGTTAGAACTCAAGTAGCAGAGTTATGACATAGTTGGAAGCGAAAGGTGGAGTTAGATATCGCTTTAATTTAAAGCATCTTCGCTTGAGCTAGTTGTATCTAGTCTAACTGACTGATACACTAGTGAGAGTGGAGTGAATTAATTAGTTAATTAATTCATAAATAATAACTCATTAATCAACTGAACAATACAACAGTTAACTACAGTGCATGGCAGTTTCAGTGGAGACCAGTGGAGAGATAGGTGAAAGGGCAAGATAGACTATCTATTGTGACTACAGTGATGCATTGATTGCATCTAACACACAGTGGAGATGCTAATGAGGATTTCGCATTCAAGGATGGATTAATTCGAATTCATTCAGAGCTATTCTTCAGCAGAGATTGCGCAGTGGAGGCAGGCTAGCAGGTGGCATAGATCGATGCATGGATTTGCAATATTAGGCCTGTATAGTGTATGACGATTGTACTGTACTGAGGGCTTGTGATAAGCTTTGTATGCTTTGTATGAGATTGTCATATGATCTCCATGTTACATAATATATAGTTGGGGTTTTTAGCTTCAGGCTTTCCCGGTTAAAATTTTTGTTATGTGCGATTGAATATTTTTGTTTATGCTTCACATGGGTGTGCAATTAATTTTTCCGCAAAAGATTAACAAGTGGAATAGATTCAGTATCTTGCATAAACTTGAATAGTGTGAGATCAGGTGGATCTTGGACATATGCATGCTTAGTTCATATAATTTCTACATAGTACACCCTTAAGACGAGAGGTAGTAGGTATTTCTTGTGTAACAAGATCATCAAGAGTTTCTTTCTCGTCAAATTTTTTATCACAAAACTTAGCAATTGAGATGTAGGTGGTGTAACAACAGAAGGGTCATTGATAAAATTGCTAATGATATCTTCTTCAGTCTCATTTTTAAAATAAAGAAATTTTCCTATGGTGAGTATTGAATGTGCATCAACTTCTTCCAAGTCAAACTTAGGCCATGAAGGTTTCTCAAATTCAGAACGTGGTTTAGCTAGAGGATAAAGAACAAGGTCCTTGGTAGTGTTTTAATCAAAGATAGTCATACAGCCAGACCTACATCTAATAAAAGCATCTGAAATAGCTAACCATGGTCTACCTACAATTAAAGGATGTCATTCTAGGCATGTTTTGGGCTGAAGCACCATGAAATCTACATATCGTCGAGAATCTACCGAAATGATAACATCCTCCAATATTCCTTTAAGTTGGATTCTAGACATATCTCCCAGTTCCAAAATAGTAGGGGTCGGTCTCAAATTGTAATCCCAAGTAGTTCTATAATTTTTCTGGTTTATATTGATTGTTGCACCTAGATCAGTTAGGGTAGTTCGGAGAGTTGTTACACTATTGTGAAAAACTACGGTTGGGTTCCTAGGATCTTCATATTTTTCAAGTATGTTGTCCCCCAACATTAGTTCTGATAATTTCCCAATACCGTGCACAGTAAGGGGACCCCGAAGTTTCCTACCTAGCTTTTTAACACAGATCCTTAATTGTTTTGGCATAAATCAGGACATCTCGTATTGCTTGAAGTAAAGGGATCCGAACATGTAATTTCTTTAACTCTTTTAGGAATTCAGACTCGACTTGATGGGTATTCATGACCTCAGTTAATCCTTTAGGGTAAAGAGGACACAAAGAAGTCTCACTTCTAGTAGTTGTTACAGGTTTTGCAACTGAAGTAATATTTGTTGTTACAATATTATTGCTTGGTACAATAGTATTGTTTGTTATAGTTGTATTGGCACTAGTGCCAGTGATTACAGCTTCATTCACTATTTCAGCACCAATGGTAACATCGATTGTTACAACCTTCTGCTTTTCCAAAGATCCTTGAACTAATTTTTGCTCCCCTAGTTGGTTTTCTTCCTCATTTTCTATTATGATAGGGGAAATAATGGGGGTCACTACCCTTCCCAATCGTAATTGAATCTCATTACATTCCACGAGTGAAATACAATGGTTAGGGAGAATTGAAGTTTCAACATGTTAGTATTGTCTTATTATTAGAGTTAGGATTGGGTTGTATAGGTAGCTGAGGATGCAATGGAGGAATACTCATGGGTACATTAGAAAGAAGTTATACCTTTTATTGTTGCATTAGGATTTGTACAGGCTTCTGGTTAAGGGGAAAAGGCCCTCGACATGGTTGAAACCATGAAGGAACAAGCCATTGTGGCTAGGGCACTAGGTATTAAACCAAAGGAGGGTTGAGAGGTTGCCATGGAGATACTGAATAATGCGATTGTTGGGGGTTTTGTTGGGAATTATACATACCAGACCAAGAATTAAAAGAAGAGAAGGGTTATTGCACCATATCTAATGGCCTAGGTTGCCAAGGATTTTTAGTACCAATGAAATATGTTGCTTCAACATCTTCCCATGCTTCCTTGTAAATTTCCTTGAGTCCAAGTAATGAGGGGCATTATTCTGTGGAGCAGTCCCTCTCACATATGGTATAATTGTTGAGTGGGAATTCCCTCAAAGGGTGCGTCTTCCTACACCGAGCGCAGAAAATAGCCATAGCCTAATCTACCTCCATTTTTTTTTACATTGCTTGCAATACATCGAATTGAAAGGACATCGAGCTCATAATATCAACTTTAAAATCCTCCTACAAATTCCCAATATCTACTCTTGTTGCTCCATTATTATCTAACTTTAAAATACCAGTTGATTCAACATATCAAGGCAATCATCCCTCATTCTTTTAATCAAAATTTTCTTAACTACTTCCTTGTCCAAATTTCTATGCTGAGATCTTTGTAAGTTATATTGAAGACGTTCAACATATTCTTCCAAATTTTCATCTGGTGTCTAGGTGATTTTGAATAGTATATCCTTATAATCCCTAGAACGACAATAATCCTCATATTTTTCTAAAAACAATTGTTTCATCTCATCCCATGAGTTAATGGATGCCTTACTAAGTCCCATAAACCATCTCAGTGTTGCTCCCTTTAATGTAGTTGGGTACAGTTTTATTTATTTTTTCATCGGTGATGTAGTCCTAACTTTTGTAGAGTATAAAAGTAGGGAGTGCGGACAAAATAATGTCTTTCATTGGGGCCTATCCTTGGAGATTCCCAATAGGGAAGTCTAAAGTAGTGACTGAGCTTCCTGCCATTTGATTTTATTGCAAGTTTTGTACAACTATTACAAGTGGCTTCCCTAGTGAAGGATATTTCTCTCTTTTTCGTGATGGGGACTGCTCAAGATTTTCAGCTATTGAAGTTGCTCGAATGGTTCAAGTGGTCCTATTGAATTTTCAATACCCTCTGTAATAGTGTGTTGTTTCACTACACTGCCAAAGTCCAAGGTATGTTGATCAAGCAATCGTTCTTCAAAGATCGATTCCCAATCATGTTCATTTATGTCCCAGTGTCCTTCTTTCAAATCTCGATTTTCACCCTCTGCTAATACAGAGGTGTTGGAAACTCTATGACTAGTTTCTGAAATTGAAAGTTCACCAAAATTTGTTTAAAATGTGCACCCAGCACAAATGTCTCAGGGGATGTCCTCCGTGGAGCATCTCTGCTTGATTCTTTCTTCATAGTGACCTTTCCCTGAGTCGATGATTATGCTTCAGCCTTTGAAATGATCTCATGTATGTAATTTTCTCTTCTCAAGTCTCGATTCTACTTCTTCCTACCTCGTCCTCTTCCACCTACACGATTAGTCTGTTTGGGGGAATCATATTTATCTTCTTCACTACTCATGAAATGAAATCCTATGTGTCATGGCTCCTACGAGTTTGAGCCCACTTCAATATGTTGAAGTGATGCGCAGGTTCTTACCTCTCGACTTACCACCCGAAAACCTCGGAGTCAAGAACACATCTACCACACTTTCAATCAATGCAAGAAGATAAACTAGTCACACTTATGCAACTCTAATAGCCTTCCCCAACAATAGTGCCAAAATTTTGGGTGGAATAATTGTTCTTTTAATTTAAAGCAACAGATTTGAGTCTCACATTAATTATCAATCTGGGTAGGCCTTTTTATTTCAAGGCTATCATGCAAAGTATATGCAAGGACAAATGGTGACTAGCGCTAATGAATCTCAAACCCAATCGTTGTAATAACACTCTTAGAAACCCAACATTCTGACTGTTACACTCTCAAACCTTCCTCACACTTTTAGAAATTAAACACACAATGCAAAATAAACCACTCTGTCACATAGTCACTCTTATTCAAAAAGAAGCAGCACTCTTGGAAACTATTCACTCAAGCGAATTTTGAAATAGACATTGAAATGAAATAAACGCACCATCAAATTGTAACAAGAATTAAATAATTGTCCCAGTAACAAAGGGATCGGTCTAAGACTTATCCTATTACAAAATAAAAAGGTTAGAATTTTTCAATCATTAAAGCATGAACAAAATTAACAGTAACATTAACAACAATCATACATGAATAATAACTCAGAGAAAATAAAACAATTTTCTACAATACCTTCCTAACCAGTGATCCTTGCTAACGAGGCGGGCCCTTCCTTCCTAGTAGGGGCTGGTACACTAGATAGCAGACAAGCTAGTCAGCATAAAGGTATGGCACCACGAATGATTAAGATTTTCATTAATGAAACATACAGGATTACAATGTTGGTGCTCCTTCCCTCTATTCTTTCTATGTTTGTCTATATCTATATTTTCTCGTGGGTAGAGAGCGCGTCGTTTTATAATTTCAGATTACGAAGATAAGGTCATCACGAGAATCTCCTATTTTTCATGTGATCTAAATTGAGACTACATATTAACTGTTTGGTAACAATTTCCATGCTTGGGACAAAGTTCTAACATCTTTTCCAAATTACAATAATTCTTTTATGGACAATCCTAATTGCTTCAATTGTGTTATCCATGAATATCTCCTTTGGTGATTGAACTAAAATTGACCAAATACTTTTCTAGATCGGTCTCCATTATTGATTAAAGGAGATCAATGTATCCAAAATAGGTTTAACGTGTATCAACAACATTCAACAAATCATTGCCCTGTCCATGGCGAGGCAAAACTAGACAGTGTAATCCTGTAACAACTTCTCAATAGACCACATACCCTGAAATAGCCCATTTATCAGTTTTATGATAAAAATAGCCTAAAGCAGTAGTTCTCATGCCAAATTACAAGCAGAATTGGATCATAAGAATGAAGCATACTTGGGTTGATAGTGGTTGTTACAATGATAAAGTATGGTCTTGAGAGTAAAAAAGGGTAAAGAAAAAATAGGAAATGGTTGCAAGAAAATGCTAATTCCACGTCCCAACAATTTGTACATCTACTTTACCTTAATTATTCTTAATTATCCATTTCTCTATATTTTAATGACTATTTTTATTATTATTATTTATGAATATTATTTTACCTTTTATTTTATTTTTAGGTTTTTCTTTTTATAATTATTTGTCCAACAACTTTTTTTATTTTTAATTATTTTTTTTTATAACAGTTATTTTCCTTCTTTGACTTTACCCTGTAGCTCTCCCATTCCCTCTTCTATTTAATCTTGTAGCCTGATCAAATTTTCTCCATCAATTTTTCCTGATGATGAACCCCATTAGTTGGTTCGAAACGTTGACAAAAATAAATCCTAATGTGATGGATCCGAAAGAAGTATCTCTAAACAACTCTCCTCACAAAAACCTCAACTCACAAATCTTATATAGTTGTCTGCCCAAAGTAATAATAACAGTGTGAAGTTTAAATTCATATACAACATGACACTTCCATAAGCATGGAAAGCCTAAAAGAACATCACAAACTTCAAGGGGGGGAATATCACACAACACTTCATCCTTGACGGGCTTGATGCAATAGGGAAAGTAGCACTATTGGTTGACATGGAGATCTCACCCTTGGTTGTGGGGTGTGGTATTGTCAATAAATATAACTACTTGAAGACCTCTGCTAAGATGAGATTTTTTTAATTTCCACTATCTACAATGAAGTGCAACAGAGCACCCTTCACCCACAACTATGAGTGAAAAAGGCACTCACCTTCCTCTAGTGCTTCGGGTTCACTTGGTTGGACCTTGATGGTTGCAATTGTGGCACTGGGTTTTGCATCAATGATTCGATTCTCATTGTCTAGATTTGTTTCAAAGTCGAAACCTACATCCCACTCTAAGACTTCCAACATGATGATCTGAAATATGCGGAATAAGATCGTCTCCTTCGTGAAAGTGAAAAATTAAAATGGGACTTGATAAACGCTCGACTTATTTTAACTAAGCAATTAACCAAGATTGCATGTATGTAAAGTTCAAGAGGAAAATTTACTTGTCTTTATAGTTTAAACATCAAACTAAAATGATGAAATCAACAGCAATAATAAAAGATACAAACTCAGTAACATTTGTTGACGGAGTTCGTCCCTCCTGGACTACGTCTTCGGGTCCGCTTCGAATGGGCGACCGTTTTTATTAGAATTTCTTCAAAGATTTTCTTTACATAATTTTTCGCCAACTAAACTCTACTCATAGGCCCTACTGGTTACTATAGAAAGAAAGCCTTCTGTCGTAGCTTTCCAACGCCTGTCTCTATTCTTGAATAGGCCCAAGGACGGCCAAGAAATGCTCAAAATAGCATCTACAGACAATTGTCGAAACTCTGACCCTGAAGCTTCATTTACTAAAATGTCGCTTGAAATTGAAGTGCAACCTCCGTCCTAGATTTTCTTGCCTCCTTGAAAAGTTTTGCCTCTGAAATAGAAGAGATTGATGGGCTCTAGAACGCCTCTCTTCCTCTTCTCACCAAGGCTAGATTCACCACCTTTCTTCAAAGCATGCAATTCCTTCTTCAATCACCAAGCTAACACTTTCCTCCCTTCTTTGCTTCCTACTCGAAGTATTTATAGGTTGAATTCGTGCAATATTTAGCATGATTAGTTTTAATGGATGGTGTGATGGCCAAATTAAAAGGATCAGTGCTTTAATACATTGTGTATTTAGTTTGAAAACTATGTCATAAATCTTTTTATAGCACACATAATTTATGCCAAGTTCTAACTTTGAAACAGATCCAAACCAACTTTGATATTTATCCCATCCATCGTATTTTGATATATCGCATATGATTATGGAATATATGTAATCCAATTTTATTGGACCGCTTTCCGTCGTATATGCAGACTTTAATACAGTTTGAAACTATATTATCCAAACTCCAAAATTATGGTTGCAACGAACCTTAGTTTTGGCGCTGATGATTTTGGATATACATTAATTCATTTACCATATGCTTTATTCTGGAAACCATATCCCTTTAATGAATCGAACACCGCTCTTGTGGCTCTTCAGACTCCGGGGTTGCATTTCATATGGTCCTGTGGCAAGTACACTGAACCTGTATCAAACTATTATCACCTTCGCGTTGTTATTTCATTGAAAACCACTGTGGCACTGAACCGAAGCACCTCCGATGGCTTATTACCTCCGCGCTGCATGGACAATTGTTCACACCTTTGTTACGTGCCATGGATCTGTTCCAATGGGGACTTGTATTGTTGGCTGGTCCGCGTGGCATGACAATATTCAACATCATTACATTTTCCTGCAATATGGTAAGTTAATACCATAGGTTACAACATGTCACATTTACCATATCTCCGCCAATCATAACTTCATTTAACTTTCTTGCATTCTGCACCAACGTTTGTGCTTCCACCATAGGTTATATCATATCTACTAAACGTATTCCATACGTTTAGGTTTCAAACCATAACCATAAATCATACCTCCGCCATATAATAAAGTTCATTACCTTGGCTTTGACTTTTACGTAGGTTTTTTATGTGGATTTAAAACTCCAACATAGAGTTTTAACATGTGCTCTCAACCTTAAGATATATATATATATATATATATATATATATATATATATATATATATATATATATATATATATCATGCGCCCATGTGAATATTTGTACCAAAGTATTTTGGTTACAAAATATAGGTTTTGTAATATTTTTCATTAAAATATTAATGCACCATAATAAAATATCACCTTACCTTGGCATATTATTTGCACCCATATGTGTGCCCTTTTGAAAATCTTTGCACTGTAGGTTTTCGACCAAGACTGGATGCGCCCACCTGGAGATTCGCACTGAAGATGACATGTCGTGTTGGAGATTTTCCACATGACGAAATCCCTAGCATACCCTGGTTGCGGTAAAAACTTCAACAAACGTTTTCACCCTTGTCCAGAGGCCAAATGTGAATCTAGAGATACCACCGAAATCAACGCATTGAACCCTTCGACCTAGCGCTAATTTCGCAAACAATTGGGACAATAAAACTCTGCACAAGTCGAGAACAATTTTTCCACCTAGGACCATCTTGGTCGTCAACATATAGTAATATTATGACTTGGCTTACAAGATCCATTCTGGATCACACCTCCCAACAGAAAGAACTTTTGGACCTCCAAAAGTTTTATTATAAACATGATTTGTATGACAACATGCATCAGTAAAAAAAATAACCAACTTGACCCTAGTTATAGACTCAGCTAAGGCCTACTAATGCAACAACAATTTACAACACACAATTATACATATGGCATAAAATCTGCCCAATTCCAAGACTATTTTGGAGACTTACATTTCTCTACTCCAGGTTATTATGTTGTCGCTGGTTCTACTGGTGTTGGTGTTGCCTCAAGAGGTAACATCAGACATTTGTTCTTCGAATGCCCTTTCATCTTGCTTTGTTGACAAACTCGTTCTCTGGAGTTTGTGCTTATCGATGTCTTGCTGGATCTGTTTGAGCTTTGAATGGATGATGTTGAATCTTCTTTAGACTGAAATGAAGCCTTTTCTGGTCATTTGTTCACTTGTAGAGTGGCATCTTCTTTCTGTGGCTTATTCTTTGTAGCACCCACCTTTTTGTTGAATGCCTTCTGCTTCCAACATTCTTCTACACAGTGCGTGTTACTGCTGCAAAAGGTACATGGATAAATCCTTTTAATGACTTTCAACATAAAATTTTGGTCTAAGGATTTACCGTCCTAGATTTGCTTGCCTCCTTGAAAAGTTTTGCCTCTGAAATAGAAGAGATTGATGGGCTCTGGAACGCCTCTCTTCCTCTTCTCACCAAGGCTAGATTCACCACCTTTCTTCAAAGCATGCAATTCCTTCTTCAATCACCAAGCTAACACTTTCCTCCCTTCTTTGCTTCTTACTCGAAGTATTTATAGGTTGAATTCATGCAATATTTAGCATGATTAGTTTTAATAGATGGTGTGATGGCCAAATTAAAAGGATCGGTGCTTTAATACATTGTGTATTTAGTTTGAAAACTATGTCACAAATCTTTTTATAGCACACATAATTTATTGCCAAGTTCTAACTTTGGCACAGATCCAAACCAACTTTGATATTTATCCCATCCATCAGATTTTGATATATCGCATATGATTATGGAATATATGTAATCAAGTTTTATTGGACCGCTTTCCGCCGTAAATGCAGACTTCAATATAGTTTGAAACTATATTATCCAAACTCCAAAATTATGGTTGCAACGAACCTTAGTTTTGGCGCTGATGATTTTGGATATACATTAATTCATTTACCATATGCTTTATTCCGGAAACCATATCCCTTTAATGAATCAAACCCCGCTCTTGTGGCTCTTCAGACTCCGGGGTTGCATTTCATATGGTCCTGTGGCAAGTACATTGAACATGTATCAAACTCTGTATCACCTCCGCGTTGTTAGTTCATTGAAAACCACCGTGGCACTGAACCGAAGCACCTCCGATAGCTTATTACCCCCGCGCTGCATGGACAACTATTCACACCTTTGTTGTGTGCCATGGATATGTTCCCATGGGGACTTGTATTGTTGGCTTCGTTGGCTGTTCCGCGTGGCATGACAATATTCAACATTGTTACATTTTCCCGCCATATGGTAAGTTAATACCATAGGTTACAACATGTCACATATTTACCATATCTCCGCCAATCATAACTTCATTTAACTTTCTTGCATTCTGCACCAACGTTTTTGCTTTCACCATAGGTTATATCATATCTACGAAACGTATTCCATACGTTTAGGTTTCAAACCATAGCCATAAATCATATCTCCGCCATATAATAAAGTTCATTACCTTGGCTTTGACTTTTACGTAGGTTTTTTATGTGGATTTAAACCTCTGCTTCAACATAGAGTTTTAACATGTGCTCTCAACCTTTGGATATATATATATATATATATCATGCGCCCATGTGAATATTTGTACCAAAGTATTTTGGTTACAAAATATAGGTTTTGTAATATTTTGCATTAAAATATTAATGCACCATAATAAAATATCACCTTACCTTGGCATATTATTTGCACCCATATGTGCACCCCTTTGAACGTCTTTGTACTGTAGGTTTTCAACCAAGACTGGTGTTGGAAATGTTGTCATTGATGGCAAAGGAGATGGCAAAGGAGGAGCACCTGAAACATTAACAAGGCAGCAAAGAGGTAGCAGAGGCAGCAAAAAGAGAAAAGCAAAGTAGCAAGGAGACATAGCAGTAAGGGTAGAAGGCCATCGAATTGAAAATCTGGCCATTCTGCATGAAGAATATTTAAGTTCAGAGGGTTAGTGTGAAACTCTGTATCATTGGATGAATTAGTGACTCTGTGTGACTTATAATTATCCGAGCATGTGTATGATGCTGTGTATATTCCAATTTGACTTATAATCAGGAAGAATCAATCACTGAAAGGATCGATTCCTGTAGAGTCTGTTTATTGCCTGTCTCAATTTATATAGGACAAGTTGTATGCATTCTGGAATGAACCAAAATTGTGAACCCATTGCAGGTTGAGAGAAAGGGTTCGATTCTTTTAATCCCTGAATTATTACATTATGGGAAAATATGAATTGCTAAACTCTGTGTGAAGAGGCAATTTGTTCCAGAAGCTTTAATTGATTCATACATCTTGATAAATCTCTGTAATTGGAGGGTTCTGGTCTCTGCGGAATCCAATTGCTATCAATATAATCTGTGTTAAGGGTTGATGGATTCGATTCACAAAATCGATATCGATTTGGTCAAAGCACGAGACAGCAAATCAGTAAAGGATGTAATTCTATATGGTGGATTCAATAGGTTTGATCCGTTTGCTGAAGGACGCAATTGAATGGACATCTGATCGTAGAGCATGTTTGCTGGAATATATATAACTTGTGTTAGTTTAGATGCCACTTTAATGTATATTTTCATCCACAAAAAGGGAAGAAGCCTGTCCATTCCAATTTCCGTTGAGAGTATGGGCCAACTCGAATTATATATAATCGTTCCTGTGTGAGGGAGGATCTGACCTTGCAGTGACATAAGGGGATCTATTGTGTTCATAAATGTTGGAATTGGATCATAGGAGACGAAAGTTCAGGTGGTTACTGTAGGATTAAATTACAGTAATTGGATTTAGAAACAAACTGTGCGTTGACTGGTGTTGGGGGTTTTAAAGGACCTGTTGGTAGAACTGAACCAAAGCATCGTCGAAGGATTGTTGAGCAACGGAGGAGGAGTCTCTACAAGGACGAGCGATCGAACCCAAGGCATTGAAGTAATGGTTGAAAGTCGAACTCTGAGAGACGGAACCTGAGTTGCATTAATATAGTCGCGCGGAGGAAGAATAACGAGGACAGAGTTATGTATGGTAAGGCGTTGGTGGAACCTTGAATAACGAAAAGTGGAACTGTGAAATACACAGTAAAACCGGCGATCGAGAAACCAGCAGTCTCGCGCTGGGCAAAAGTGGTAATCATTTTTTGTCAAAAAAACGCGATCTCAATGTAAACCACTTTTATCGCGCAAATGTGGATGAGTAACCTCCGAGCGTTTTAAAAACGTGATATTCATTTGAAAACCATTCGATGAGGGTTTGGAGCGCGACGCAACCTGGACCATTGGATCCGTTTGGCAGTTAATGACAAGGCAAATAGTGATATGTTGTGGGCCCGGAGGCTTCATAAGTAAGTGCGATGGTCGAATGCTTATTACAAAGGTTTCATAACGTTAAATTAAGATCAAAACTATGTATGGTTAACAGTCATATGGGGTAGCACTTTAAGTGAAGTCGTCAATGTTTCATATGGCGATGGCATTAAGTCAATCAAATGTGATCCTTGGAACTAAATTGTTCACGTGATTTCGTGCCATAATAGGCATTGGGGGTTTAATCTTAAAGTCTTGGAAATAGAATAAACCTTTGGGTGTTGATCAAGGCCCTTAGTAAGACTTTAGAAAAGGCTTCTGTTTATGAAAGAAACCTTGGTTGTTGGGTTTTAAATATAAACCGAATATTGAGTGTAACCATGGGTTTTAACCAAGAGAAATGTAAAAGCACAGCGCATATATATGTGTGATATTAACCCCAAGGTTTAATATAAGTGTCTTGCATTCTTAAAGTGGGTTTGGAATATAGTTCCATAACTATAAGATAAGAACGAGTGTGTGGCCCGAGTGTTATTTCATGAACCCCGAGTTATAATATATGTTATGAGGGTTAGTTATATAATGAGAGTCATTTAAGCCCAAATATTTATGGTAGGACTTTGGAAAGGTCGACTATCGTTAAATTAAACGGAACCCTTGGCTATGAGAGTTATTTGGGTTATATAGTGAACACTATATATGCGTTGTATGGATTTTAAAGTTATTGAAAAAAAAAAATTGGATGAGCATTTTAAATGTGCAATATAACAGAAGAGTGAGGGTAGCCCGAGCATCAAGGAGTTTCCGCAATGAAAAGATTCTGCCCAGATATAAAATTAATTGGGTTACAACAATGATTTTAACCTCTGATGGAGCAACTTCAACATTGATTCAATTTGCCAGTGCAGAAATTAAAAAGTATTGAAATTTCCCAAATTAGACAGATTGAGGACCCTTTTGAATTATTAATTTATGCATGAGACTTTGAGAGTTACTGGGGAGCTAAAATTGTAAAACAGATATATATGCAGCAGATACACAATTACAGTTGACAGGTGTACATACACAGAATGTACGAGAGTGTGCAGAAACTGAAAAAGGTAGTGAACAACAGAGGTATGCAGGACAGTTACATGAGAGCAACAGAAAAGACAAAAACCAGCAAGCCAAGGGCTGGAAAAATGGTTGACTGAAATTAATGTGTGTAACTGAAATTGTGAATATAAATGTATTTAATTGACTTTATATTATTGGTGAGGCATTGGCAAGTCTCCGGAGGAAAACAAAAATCCCACTGTGATATTGAAATTAGTACATATTGTAATATTTTTTCTGAATGGGCTGGTAAAAGAAATGAGAAGGCAGAAGGCAAAGAGGCATGGTTGTTCATTTCAAATTCCCTGAGGAATGCTAACAGTCATGAGGCAAACTCTATAAATGATATCACATTGATATGCATAAGAGGTTAGAGAGTGAGGTTAAAAGAATGCAGAAATGAAGCAGTGAGGAAGAGAAGAAGCAGGAGCTGAGCAGAGAAGAAGGTGGAGTTGATAGAGAATCCGAGAAGATGTAGAGATGATACATGACAGATATGAGGACTGATGAACAACATAAGAGAAGGAACATAACAGAGCTGATATCCAAGGTAAATCAGCAAGTGTTTCTCTTTTGAAAGAGTAAGGAAGTTGGAGCTTCCCTATCAAGTTGTAGCTTGATAGATGTCAGTTGCAGCTGACTAAGGTAGGAGCCTCCTGTAGGTTGGTGCCTGCAGAAAATAGATGGGAGTTGGTGCTTCCACATCAAGTTGTAGCTTGATAAAATGTCAGTTGTAGCTGACCGAGGTTGGAGCCTCCTGTAGGTTGGTGCCTGCAGAAAATTGATGGGAGTTGGAGCTTCCTTGCAAGTTGTAGCTTGCAGAATTGAGGATAGAGCCTCCTGTAGGTTGGTGCCTGCAGAAAACAGTGGTGAGAGGGAGTTGGAGCTTGCCTTTGCATCACAACAATAATAAGATGTGGTTTTCTCCCTTTATGAGTTTCCACTTATATCTGGTGTCTATGTGCATGATGTTTGTGTTGATATGGTATATCTATTCTGCTTAATACTTGCTGCTCACATATTAAGACTGCTGGTACATTATCTAATCTGCTTATTAATTGCTGCTCACAAATAAAGATTGCTCACATATCATGTTGATCATGAAATGAAGGTGTTAATAAAGTTTAATGAAAAGTTTTAAAAGACCATGAATGTGTTAAACTGATTCACCCCCCCTCTCAGTTTAACTAAGGGTTCAACAACTGGATGCGCCCACCTGGAGATTTGCACTGAAGATGACATGTCGAGTTGGAGATTTGCCACATGAAGAAATCCTTGGCGTACCCTGGTTGCGGTAAAAACTTCAACGGACGTTTTCTCCCTCGTCCGGAGGCCAAATGTGAATCCAGAGATACCACCGGAATCAGCGCATCGAACCCTTCGACCTAGCGCTAGTTTTGCAAACAATTGGGACAATAAAACCCTGAACAAGTCTAGAACAATTTTTCCACCTAGGACCATCTTGGTCGTCAACATATAGCAATATTCTGACTTGGCTTACAAGATCCATTCTTGATCACACCTCCCAACATAAAGAACTTTTGGACCTCCAAAATTTTTATTATAAACATGATTTATATGACAACATGCATCAGTAAAAAAATAACCAACTTGACCCTAGTTATAGACTCAGTTAAGGCCTACTGATGCGACAACAATTTACAACACAATTATACATATGGCATAAAATCTGCCCAATTCCAAGACTATTTTGGAGACTTACATTTCTCTACTCCAGGTTATTATGTTGTCGTTGGTTTTGCTGGTGTTGGTGTTGCCTCAAGAGGTAACATTAGACATTTGTTCTTCGAATGCCCTTTCATTTTGCTTTGTTGACAAACTCGTTCTCTGGAGTTTGTGCTGATCGATGTCTTGCTAGATCTGTCTGAGCTTTGAATGGATGATGTTGAATCTTCTTTAGACTAAAACGAAGCCTTTTTTGGTCATTTCTTCACCTGTAGAGTGGCATCTTCTTTCTGTGGCTTATTCTTTGTAGCACCCACCTTTTTGTTGAATGCCTTCTGCTTGCAACATTCTTCTACACAGTGCGTGTTACTGCTGCAAAATGTACATGGATAAATCCTTTTAATGACTTTCAACATAAAATTTTGGTCTAAGGATTTACCTTCTGAATCATCATTGTCTGGGTGACTCGTCTGTTTACCTTTGTGGTCTTGCAACTTCTTCGACATCAGGTCAGGGCGTAGGGACCAACATCGATCTACAATGTGACCGCTCTTCCCGCAGTAGTCACATATCGACTGGTCAAAGCCTAAAACTTCATATTTCGGCCTTTCCTGTACTGAGATCCGCTGGAGTCTGCCCTGGCCTTGCTTGTCAAGACCTTGTCCTTCTTGGTAGCCCATCTTGTGCATTAGCTTCATACCCATTCCTCTGGTATGTCTTTCAAATGCTCCAATCTCCTGATCGCTGGAAGACTCGTTCTTCTCCAAGTCTTTTCTTAGCGAGGTCAGTGCATAAGGAGCTTCCAATAGCTTCTTCTACCGACTGTGCTTTTGGAGTTGTGGACATAGATGAATTGTCCTCATCATCCAAATAAAGAGGCAAGACTTCATTTTTCCTTTCATTAGATGAACTGTGAACTGATGGATTGTTTATCTTTCGACTCTTTTGCAAAGCTTCAATCCTTGTCTGGAGTCTTTGCTTATCCTCCTGTAAAGTTTGTACCATTCGCCGCAATGCATCGTTCTCCTGTTGAAACTGTTGATTGAACTCTTCAAGTTCTTTCAACCGAAGTTGCCTTGAATTTTTACCCATTATTGCACCTGGTAAGGTTCTCGCTCTGATGCCAAATGATCTAAAATATGCGGAATAAGATAGTCTCCTTCTTGAAAGTGCAAAATTAAAATGGGACTTGATAAACACTTGACTTATTTTAACTGAGCAATTAACCAAGATTGAATGTATGAAGAATGCAAGAGGAAAATTTACTTGTCTTTATGCTTTTAAACATCAAAATAAAATGATGAATTAAACAGAAATAATAAAAAGACACAAACTCAGTAACATTTTTTGACGGAATTCGTCCCTCCTAGACTACGTCTCTAGGTCTACTTCGAATGGGCGACCGTTTTTATTAAAAGTTCTTCAAAGAGTTTCTTTACATAAGTTTTCGCCAACTGAACTATGCTCACAGGAACTGCTGGTTACTATAGAAATAAATCCTTCTGTCGTAGCTTTCCAACGCCTATCTCCATTCTTGAATAGGCCCAAGGATGGCCAAGAAATGCTCAAAATAGCATCTGCAAATAATGTCGAAACTCTGACCCTGAAGCTTCATTCACTGAACTGTCACTTGAAATTGAAGCGCAACCTCTGTCTCAGATTTGCTTTCCTCCTTGAAAATTTTCGCCTCTAAAATAGAAGAGACTTGATGGGCTCTGGAACGCCTCTCTTCCTCTTCTCACCAAGGCTAGATTCACCACCTTTCTTCAAAGCATGCAATTCCTCCTTCAATCACCAAGCTAACACTTTCCTCCCTTCTTTGCTTCTTACTCGAAGTATTTATGGGTTGAATTCGTGCTATCTTTAGCATGATTGGTTTTAATAGATGGTGTGATGGCCAAATTAAAAGGATCGGTGCTTTAATACATTGTGTTTTAAGTTTGAAAACTGTCACAAATATTTTTATATGACACAATTTATTGCCAAGTTCTAACTTTGGCGCAAATCCAAACCATCTTTGATATTTATCCCATCCATCAGATTTTGATATATCACATATGATTATGGAATATATGTAATCCAATTTTATTGGACCGCTTTCTGCCGCATATGCAGAGTTTAATAAAGTTCGAAACTATACTATCCAAACTCCAAAATTATGGTTGCAACGAACATTAGTTTTGGCGCTGATGATTTTGGATATACATTGATTCATTTACCATATGGTTTATTCTTGAAACCATATCCCTTTCATGAATCGAACCCCGCTCGCGTGGCTCTTCAGACTCCATGGGTGCATTTCATATGGACCTATGGCAAGTATATTGAACCTATATCAAACTCTGTATCACCTCTGCGTTGTTAGTTCGTTGACAACCACCGTGGCACTGAACCGAAGCACCTTTGATGGCTTATTATCTCCGCACTACATGGACAACTATTCACACCTCCGCTGCGTGCCATGGATCTGTTCCCATGGGAACTTGTATTGTTGGCTTCGTTGGCTAGTCCGCGTGGCATGATAATCTTTAACATTGTTACAATTTCCGGCCATATGGTAAGTTAATACTCTAGGTTACAACATGTCACATATTTACCATATCTCTGCCAATCATAACTTCGTTTAACTTTGTTGCATTCCGCACCAAGGTTTGTGCTTCCACCATAGGTTATATCATATCTACTAAAAGTATTCCATACGTTTAGGTTTCAAACCATAACCATAAATCATATCTCTGCCATATAATAAAGTTCATTCCCTTGGCTTTGACTTTTAAATAGGTTTTTAATGTGGATTTAAAACTCTGCTTCAACATAGAGTTTTAACATGTTCTCTCAACCATAGGATATATATATATATATATCATGCGCCCATGTGAATATTTGTACCAAAGTATTTTAGTTACAAAATATAGGTTTTGTAATATTTTGCACTAAAATATTAAGGTACCATAATAAAATATCACCTTACCTTGGCATATTATTTGCACCCATATGCGCGCCCTTTTGAATGTCTTTGCACTATAGGTTTTCAACCAAGACTGGATGCGCCCACCTGGAGATTTGCACTGAAGATGACATGTCGAGCTGGAGATTTGCCACATGACGAAATACCTTGCGTACCCTGATTGCGGTAAAAACTTCAACAAACATTTTCTCCCTCGCCCGGAGGCCAAATGCGAATCCGGAGATACCACTGGAATCAGCGCATCGAACCCTTCAACCTAGCGCTAGTTTCGCAAACAATTGGGACAATAAAACTCTGCACAAGTCGAGACCAATTTTTCCACCTAGGACCCTCGTAGTCGTCAACATATAGCAATATTCTAACTTGGCTTACAAGATCCATTATGGATCACATGGCCACCAATGACTACTTTGAGCAACATTCATTGGTGTTATGCTAAGGGCTCTTATGGAACTTGCACCACTTTCCTGTGTCTTTCTTCTTCCCATTACCCTTCTTTGTTTGTGGCTTAGATGGGTTGTCCTTGGGTGGTCTATCTTGGCTCTATCATTTATTCTATTGGTTAGGGTTTCCTTTGTCATGCTTCTAATGTGAGGAATTCATAGATTCAAACTCTCTCTTTTTCTGTTTAAATTTCTGCTCGATTTTCACAGCATATCAGTATGTCGTGCCCAATGAGAAGACGTCCAAATAAATCCACTTCTATTTGATATATATCTATGCAAACCATTGTCAAACTTGAGCACCAAATGTTGCTCGAAGTCTTTGATACCTAGGTTGGTGCCCAAGGTATGGAAGATATTTGTTAACTCTGGCATTGTTTGATCCCTCTCGTGCCACATTGTGGTCCATCTCATGTATTGGTCGCTGTAGTTTCCAATAGGGTAATATTTTTCCTTAATAGCATCCCTAAAAGTGCCCAACTGGATACGATCGCAAACATTGTAGATTCCTCTATGGCCTTTTGCTCACGATAAGTCTCTCACCAATCCTTGACATGGGGGACAACCTTAAGGAGCGCAAAGGTTATCTTTTCTCTATCGGAAAAATTGTGAACAAAAAACAACCTTCTAGTAGTTTTAGTCATTTGTCTAGAGCATTCGCATCTATCTAACATTCAAATACAGGAATATTAAAATAATATGTACCTTGAAGCGAGCGACACCTCCAAAGTGGTTGCTTGGCAAAGATGCATCACTGATTAGCATCCTTTGAAATATCTGTACAAAATAATCGATCATCTCATTACTTTGTTGTGTGAGGGCTTCCTCGAACAACATATTAATAGGATCTCCTGCTCCCTCGTCTTTCTTTTCTTACGTGATGGGAGACCATCAGAGTTGGCAAGTACAGTCTTGCAAAGGCTCAAGTAGTTTGAGTCCCAACTCTTTATATCCTAACCTCGTTGGGGACATGCACAGAGAAACAGATAAATAGCAGATCACTCTGATACCATTGATCCGAATTTCTGAATGGAATGAAATGAAATGTGTTGAAACTGTAAAAATGTGGAATGAAACAAACTCGCTCAAATGGTGGTAGCTTATCTCTGAGAAGAGATATGGCGGCTACACATCTTTGCCAAAGAGCAATACAATGAAGTTGAAAAACCCTTTTTAACATAAAGCAACAATGAGAAAACCCTAAACATCCAAAAACCTAACCCTAAGAGATGAAACGCCAAACGGTTTGTGGGCTTCAATGGAGTTAATTGGTACGTCAACTTCCCAGCATCGTAATTTTTACATACGATCTATGTTTGGTGCACTCGATAGCCTGTTGGAAGGGTCTAGCCGAGAAGTACGCATTCTGATTTGGCTTCGCCTAGCCCCGACCACATCAAAAAAACATCATTTAGGGCCTCAAAACAACCCTGGAAGTTCAAAACCCAAAAAACTGCAGAAAAACAGAAAAAATGGAAAATTGTGCTGAAGCAGTGGAATAAGTGGGCGGCTAACGATATTCACCTGGATCAAGCTTTGTGGAGTTGCCTTTTCACTTCACATTATGTTTTTTACTTGACATAGTTTCCAGTCATATTGACCCATTATTTTAGTTCCATCTAGACATTATCTTACCTTACATTTGGACCCTTTTGGTCTCACATGTAAGCTACAAACATTTAGTAATTGGTTTAAAATCAGCTTTACAGTAAGCTGTGTTTTTTGTTCCTTTTACTAGTGAAGTGTAGGACTCGCTGGGTTCTCACAACCTGCCATTCCACTAAAGCCACAACAGACAAAATTATTTCCATGTACAACCACCTTCCACTTCTTGAATATAAGTTGGGGACTTAACAGTAATGAACCAAGTCGTCAATTTACACACAAACGTATCCGACAGGATTTTTTATAACATTTCTATCCCTCAGAGATTGGTAGTTACAAACATTAGACATTTTTGGGATGAGTTTTGGAAGTGTTTATATTGTAGACAAATTGAGACTATGCAGTATGTTTTGGCTTTCTCAACTCCATGGATATATCAGGAAAATCCATATTTGCAAGCCTGGTAAAAATCTGCATTTAAATACAGTAAAGTTTAAACATGTTTATATCCAATCTCATGTAGAAGAATAGAAAAGAAGAGAATACCAATTAGCCAGAATAAAATAAATACTTTTGTACCAATGCAGAGACACTCATATTGCACATATTTTTGAAAACTTGTATACATGCCCTTCTCACCCATGTTTCTGAAATTTTCTGTAAGTAGATATAACGAAAATATCTTTTCATTTAAAATTTAAAATTTCAACGAAATATATTCCAGAAACATCACCATAAAGCCCAAAGTTAAAACTGTCTCCGAAAGTTTTCTTTTAATGGTAATCAATTCAAGTTAACTAACACATTTAAATGAACTCGAACAAATATTAAATATAGGCTAACTAAAAAAATACAAGCACACAACATATTGAGCTGACGGTAACCTTCATGACCATCCATAATACATATAGAATGATATACATAATCATTGCTAAAACATGGTTCAAAGTTTAATAAAAGCCGACATTAGGTTGGATTCCAATGTCCATAATAGCGGGTGCTTGCAAGGCCTAGACCTTATGATAACTTGTGCTGTAATATTATAAAGAATTACAGCATACTACCCAAGTGAAATAAACAATGCAACATGTAAAATGATCTCATAGCAGATGTGAAATTGATTATCCAAAGGATGAGAAGGAACAACTTGTGCACATAAAATTTACATAAAAATTTAGTGGCACAATTTGAAATGGTTAATTTACAGAACTCTTAAAATTGTGATTTAACAAGGATATGACAAAACCAGACAGTGATAATTAGTTTAAACTAATAAATAAAATTTCAATTATGTATGATAACAAACTCATCCAAAGAAAGCAACTTCAACTGCCAAAGTATTGATCTGCTACTTCGGTAACTGGTATATAGCTTTCCAAAATAATGTGAAGCCATTGCAAAAAAATTAACTCCTGCCATTCCAATCAGTCAATCAGTCTCTAATCTTTCTATGTACTTATCATAATATTTGGCCGCTGTTTCCAAATCCCCAAGTTCAGTATAGCAATCAGCAATTGCTCCATAAGCTTCTGTATCTCCTGTGTGCTCTTTTGCCTTCTCTGAAATTGATAATACCATGGAATGATATTTTATAGCTTCACGGAACTTCCGCTGTCGTTGGCATGATGCCCCTGCACCAGTTACAACATGTAAGAACTAGAATGATTTCAACTATGGAAAAGACAATTTCAAAGCCCTCTCCTGAAATCTCTATAGGAGTCAGGCTAAACAGACATGCCATAACAAGTAAAAATGATCCAAGCAGATCTATCATCCTTTCATTGCCATCGATGATAAACTAAATGAAAGCAGACCTCTGCATTCCCATTATTGAAATACAAGACCACTGCCCTGTTTGCACAAATACTTCACTGAAGGCAGTATTTGAGACTTATGTCATAATTTTTAAGGTAAAAAATGTTTACCCAATCCTCGAGCTGCCTTTTTAGCTTCAATAGGATCCCCAAGAGCTTGAGCAATTTTAAGGCCTTCTTTAAATTCTTCAAATGCTTTCTTTGGATCCTGAAGCCTGAGGTATTTCTTTCCTTCCTTTAGCTTTGACATCATCTCATCTCTTCTCGTATCAATTGTTGTTTCCAACCCAGGGGAGCGACCAACTGGTGCATAGGTCAGGCTTGGTGCGTATGACTCTATCCGGGATTGTCTTTTCAATGCCATATTTATTTGGCGCAACTGATTATTCAGCCGTTCCAGTTCAAATCTTCTTTGTCTTGCAATCAAACCTTCAAAAGATAATCATATAAGTAAAAATCCGGCAAAATAGGCTACACAAAACAGCAGATTTGAAGAGTGAAAATTAAATACCAACACTAGTAAACTTCAGAATTCAATCAAGTGTAACACAATATCATCATTCAATAAATCTGTCTTATAAAGAGAATTTACTCACAACTACAAGTGTATAATGGAAAAACACCCGTTTCCATGTGCAATTAGATTATTAATATGCCAACAGATTAAAGCTGTAGGCACTTGTAGGATTCATTCGTGATAACCAAGTCATCAAGGTAAAATAAAAAACATAAAATCAATAATACGGTAAAAGTTGATTATTAGTTTAGGACTTCAGTTTCTGTTACTGATACATATTCCAGTCGCATTCCAAAGACCACATCATATACATGCATGTTTATGAAGTTATTGTTGCAGGTTGATAATCCACAATAAATTGGGCTGGGTATCTTTTTGTTTTAAGTAGGAAAAACCATTTCTTTACAGTGTATATTTTAGAGCATTATCAAAACAGTAACATCTGAACAGTTGATTCTATTAAATTTAGCCACCTGAAGTTCTTTTTAGAGACCTAAGATGTACCATTAATGACAAGATCTTCAAAGTTGCCATGTATTTGATGAATTAGCCTGCAGAGCATGGAAATGAGTTTTCTACACTAAAAAGTGAACTTAGATCTAATTATTTTGGACATGGGCTTGTAGTCTAACAGAAAAGTGGATAAATTGCCCAACACTGATCATGAGTTCTATCCTCGGCAGCAAATCAGCAATAGCAACTATTGTTACTCTTGTGATAGGAAATAAGCAAGCTGGCTACCATTTGGATCCCATGCCTAAGCGTGGTAGTGAAGATCCAGGCTACCCGACATTGGCATTTCATTCCTAGACTCCTACTATAAGCTATGTACTCAGTTGCTCCTGCACCTAATGGTACCATGGAAAATGTTGTATTGTGCCAAGACTTGACGTGCTTTCTGATGTGATATATACAATGTAATGAAAAAAGAACTTTCAACAGAAATTTATGTCTAACTCATATATGATAAATATGTGTCAAAGATTAGAAGCTTACAACTGGGAGAGGACCAACTTATATATGATAAATATGTGTCAAAGGCTAGAAGCTTACAACTGGGAGAGGACCGATTATCATAGCTCTTCATTTATAAAGCTTGGCACTAAATCCCTTTTGAAGATCAAACCAAAAACACTGCTCTAAGATTGCACATTTGAACAACTAGACTAGCTCTAAATCTAAAGTCGTATATTTTACCTTTTTGGAGGAGAGACATGTAACTGGTAACTTAAAATTCATGCAGGAATCATCCTGTACAATGAGGAATAACAGAACACATGGAAAAATAGAGAATATTGATGATCAAGGAAAGATTATGCTAGTCAAAGGGCATTTTTTCTATTCACCCTCTTTATTGTGAGTTGGGATTGGACTTGTTACCCACCACATTGTTGGGTACTGTTATCCGCTAGCCTGTGGATGAATTCTCCTCACAAATCTGTCTGGAGAAGGAAGAAAAACAGGAGTGACAAAGTCTGAAATGGAGAGATGCCTCGTGTCTGAATTCAGGTCTGAAAAGGAGGAATCTGTTATCACTCAAAAATTCCTTCTGGCTGTAGGAGAGAAATTCCTAAGGTAACCATTTAAACCAATCTTACAGATTGAAGGCTAGCCCCTTCAATCCAGAGAGGGCTCTCTCTGACAGTCTAATCACTAAATTAATTGACTGTACATTCACACAATGGCTACATCTTCAATTGAGCTGTGTTGAAGTAGGGTTTGGTTGAGCATGAGGGAGATAGTCCATTGGGCAATGGAGTCAACAAACTAGGGTTTAAGGCAACTTACCAAAATACTGGCTGTCTAATCAGGATTGACAAAGGCAAGGTAGATGGCACAATCCTAGATATTTTCATCATTGTAGCTGAAAGAGGAAAATAGAAGAACAACCCACTACAGTAGGGCATATGAAATGAATCCTAAAGTAGCTTTAGAAGATAGGAGTGCAAATATTTGAATCTATGAGACAGAGCATCAAAAGCAAGGATGAATTCTGTAACATTTATTCTCATTCAAATATCAGAAGACATTACATTCACATGATATTACAAAGAAGAAAACACTGAAACATGTAGAAAATACAGACTAATAGATACTATCATTTGTGTCACTGATCAAAATCTTCTGATCTTGGCAAACTGTAAATTAATAAAGCTCTCAACACACAGACAATAGCTATCTTTTCATCAAAAACCAACATTTTTTCCTCATTTCTCATGTAATATATAGGAAAAATACAATAAAGATAAGATCCACAAAGTCTGGCAGCAATAACTGCATAATATTTACAATCTCTGAAAGTTTAATTAACAAAAAATAATCAGAATCCTATCATTTTAGCTATTTGGATCTCTATCGGGCACATAACATTGGTCAAAGTATATTGTGGAACTTCTGTGTGTATCTCCTGCTATTCATGATATCTGGAGCTGCATTGTAGGATCTGCAACTGTTCACTCCTTTGTAGGCTTGATATCTGGAATTGCAACTCGTCTTCCCTCTTGGTATCAAAACTGGTGCCTGAACCTGTAAACTATGTTGAAACTGTGCAACTTCCCTTATAACTAATTGCCCCTTTTAAGGCCATTTTTCCTTATGTTGACTTGTATTCTCTGCACTTCCTCAGCCACAAAAACCCTGACAAATTACAATGACATATCGAAAATAACTTACTGTCAAAAAAAAAAATGGAGTAGGTCAAAATGTTGAGGTATAATTAAGGTTTGTTCAACATTATTAGGGTTTTGTATATTTCTCTGCCCCATGAAGTAAACTGATCATTTCTCCATAGCTTCTGCAGCCTAAGCAAGGAGGTCTAACTTATCCTGGCTTCTTGTCATCCTTCTGGTAGCTTTCTGTATGATTTTATCAGCCTTTAGGGTTTCTTTCCCCTTTCTGACAATATTCTCTGTTTTCCTCTATTTGGTGGCCTTCTTTCTGCTCTTTGAAACTTGCACAGACTCTTTATCTTCATCAAGAATCACTGTCTCCTTCAGCTTAGGGTTCATTTTTGCCTTGAAATTCAGTCTTAGTTTGTTTGTAGGGCAAGTATTGTTCCAAATACTCAGAGGGAGGGGTGAATCCGTATTTCTTTTCAATTGTTATTTTTACCAATTTGATCACTTATAATTTAGAACATAAAATGAACAATAAGAATAAATACTTTTACTAATCTCAATAAATCAAGTACAATATTTCTGTAGGGCTCCAACCCTAGACGAAGACACCAATCTTCAATATCCCAAGCTGCAACCTGTATTATGCCAAGCACCGATTTGGACTTCGCAAGGCTCCAACCTTGTTAGTTTGAGGCACCAACCTCTAGGGCTCCAACCCTATCTTTGGTACAGGCTCTGACCTAGTCTTTTGAGGACTCCTAACCTCTAGAGCTCCAACCCTATCTTCCAAGGCACCAACCTTGTCTCTACGAGGCTCCAACCTATTACACTCCAACCCTCAGCTTCAATTCATCAAGATGTTTTTGATTATTCTTCATGGCTCCCAATCTATGCCTTTACTTGGTCTCCACGTCACTTCATCAATGACAACCTTGTTCTTTACCTAAAGGTGTCTCCACTGTTCTTCATGATACCCATGTGAAAATTTCTGAATACAACAATATAGAAATCCTACTATAGTATCTTGGTACTTCTCCTATTTGTGATTAAATTATACAAGTTATTTTCAGAAAATATTCAGAAAATACCGAAGTAAACACAACTTATAGCCTACACACATACAGATCATTTACTGAATATTACGCTCATTCAACAAAGTGACATAGATTTTTCGAACAAATGTCCCTGGAAAAACCCAATGCGGGAAAACCGGTGCAACAAATATGAGGGTTTATTATTATTAAGTAGAATCTGAGTACAACAAATCTGGGCACCTTACTGGTTAACCCGACAGAGAAAAAAATAGATTTGAAGCAATACCTACTGTTCTGGAGACTGAAAACTTGACTGATCCACACCCTCAAACGAGATTTACAGGGCTAGCCACTTTCTGCCTCTAGAAACCCCAGCGCTACTGTTAAAGCCCCTGCGTCAGCCCTGCTAGCCTCTGCGTGCCTCTGCGCTAGCCTAGAGAGGGCTGCGTAACCCCAGACTAGGTGACGCAGTCCCTACGCTGCCCTGGATGGCCTCTGCGTAACCCTGGAGGGTCTCCTACTAGCTCAGCACTGCCCTTTCTAGGCCTGCGTAACACCTGTGTAGCGGCTGAAGCCCTCTGCGCTGCGTAGCTGCTGTTGCTACTACTACTCTGCACTGCTCCTGATTGCTGCTCCTCTGCCTCTTGCTGACTCTAGGCTCCGGGATCAAATCATCCCCTTAGCCAATACTACCCCTCACTGCAGAAAACTCTTATGGATATTCTTAGCAAACCTGCCTTAGAATTCCAACTCAATCTCTCAACTCTGCCTCTGTGTTTGTGTCTCCAACTGACCCTCAAGCCTTTCTCTTATACTTTTTCGTTGAGACTTCAACGACCGTGATTTAATCTCTTATCGACGACTAAGATTGAAAGACTGCTTGATCCGCGTCACTTACAACATTTCATCACGTGTTTAATTTATTCACTTTATTTTTTCTAATTCCTTAAGTTTAGACTTAGGGTCCTCATTAAAAAAATTAATTATTTTAACATCTCACACATAAGATGAAATTTCTCCAAATGCTTTCTGGGTTTTGGAGGTGATGTGTGTCTTAGCCCCTCCACAAAGTTTCAGGGCTAGAGAACACCCGATGCTACCTCAACACTCAAAATATCAACAACCCAACCAAAGATTTCCAAGTTACCTCATGATGGCTAATGCATCATGGTCTTCAACATTATCTCCAAGACCTTCAAGGTGTCTACAATAGGCAGCCCAATTTTTTCTCCTGCTCTAAGCCTCTTCAAGGGCTACTTCAAGAAATTGTCAAGGGAGTCTTCACAATGTTTTGCCCAATAAGAGATTTCTCCACAAGCTATTCAATAGGTACTCAAAGATGTCTTCAAGGTATTTTCACTACGTTGCACCAAGTCTGTTCCAGAAACTGCTCCAAGCTATGTCTTCACAAAGCTTCAAATATTGTTTGAAACCTTCTTCAAGGATGCTTCAAGGTCTTCAAGGCTGCCTCCAAGATGTCTCAAGGTGTCTTTAATAGTGCTTCAACAGATCTTCAATGAATGCTCCTTCAACTCTATCAATGGAGGGCTCAATGTTACTTGAGAGATCTTGGCCTTAACTCAACCTTGTATTCCAGCAACTGCTCTCAAGGAATGCCAAATTCCAACCACGGGTCCAAGCAAAGAACTTTCAACAAGGTATGTAATCATGCCACTAATCCGAGCTTAATACAGTGGAGATGCCAACCAATTTTTGAGCCTCCACGGGATTGGACTGCAGTCCGAGTTCTACACCAGTGAACAAGTCTAAGTGATTGTGTAAGATTTGATCCTAGCCTCCAAGTAGTTGTTATTTTGTTTGAGCACGAGGAGTCTTATCACCAAAACTGCCACAGGTTATCTGTAAATTTTTGTAGATGTTCTATGCTTGATGCAACTTTACTTTTTATCCCGAATATCAAACAACAATCACATAAACAAGAAAGTAAAATGTTGATAGAACATACCAGTAGATCGACAGAAGACAAGCCAAAAATATATATGCGTGTTGGTGCGTTATGGCGGTCAACAGGATGCTTCAACCAGCAAAGTCTCAATACGGTCAGCCAACCAGAAGTGTCACACAACCCTCTCGGATAGCAATATCAGTCAACCCAAAGTCAATGCTGTCACATTCAAAGGTCAACGCAAAACAGCAGCAACAAAAAGTCAACATATCCCGGTCAAATTCAACGATCAACCTCGATTTCTGTGCCAGAAAATGAAGACTGCAGAAATCGAAATTTTGACCAAGATTTGGGTCAGTTTGACCAAGTGTTGACCAAAGTCAACACTGGTCAAATTTGCACTGAAAAACCCTAGGTCGAAAATAGAAATCTTCTTGCTGCAATTTTCCCACGTGTGGAGAAGAAAAGACTCCAAGTGATGATCGAACCAACCAGATGAGGAGAGAGTGTGATGTGATGGATGAGTGAAAATGACCTCCAACATTGACCTATTTATATGTTCAGGTCTGCTTGACTAAATTTTCAAGCAGACCTGAACATATTTTGACTAAATTCAAAATAAATGTTCTGCTCATCGAATCAAGATGATCTTTAGATCGGTCTTGCACCTCTCTGAAAGAGGAATCCAATAAAAATATTGGCATCTTCATTTGAGCATCACAACATGGAGTTTGGATCTAGTTGTCCAAAATTAACATTATCTATACTATAGTGATATGATTACTGAGCCCCTATCCGAACCACAAGTCTGTGAAGCAATCCAAACCACTTTTAAGCCACAGGTCTATGACACAATCCGGGCCACTGTCCAAGACACAGGTCTGTGAGATAACCGAGCCACTATCCAATCTGAATCTGTGATATCAAAAGTCTGTCTAGCCCACAGGTCTGAGTCAGTGTGTGTAGAGTTTTCCTCTTTCTTAAAGTATAGAGACCACAACAGTGCTAACACCGAGCTACAGCAAGTCAAGTCTGAGCTACTACAGTAGGTCTGAGGTATGCTTCATGTTGATAATGATTACGAGCTACTGTGAGAGGTTGATTTTCACAATCATAGTCTACAAGAAGAGGTATTGACGTGACACTGCTCCAATTGATGATCACAGTAAGGCCGAGATTGAAGTGAACAAGTCCGAGTTTTGTTGTGTCAATTGCTCAATCCATAGGTAGTTATGCCATAGTGTTGTCCAGTAAAAATCCCAATCAAGTTCTTGGCCTTTAAGGCCTTTGTTGAGAAACAATCTGGACATCAAATTCTTAAGTTAAGATTTGACAATGGAGGAGAATATGTTAACAACAAATTTATCAACTTTTGCACTGAGCATGGCATTCAATTGCAACATACTATTCCGTACAATCCACAAAAAAATGGTGTAGCTGAAAGGAAGAATCGCACTCTAAAAGAAATGGCTAATTGTATGCTTCAATCTAAAGGACTTGGTCTTAATTTTTGGGCAGAAGAAATTAACTATGCAAATTACATAGTAAATTGCACTCCTACTAAGGTTTTAAGGGATATCACTCCAGAAGAAGCATGGAGCTCAATCAAACCAGATGTAAGTCACTTTCGTGTTTTTGGAAGTGAAGCTTGGGCCCATATTCCCGATGAGAAACATAAAGCCTTAGAACCTAAGAGTGAAAAATGTATTTTTGTTGGATATTCTGAAAATGTCAAAGGATATAGACTTCTTCAACCCAAAACCAAAAATGTAATCATTAGAAGAGATGTAAAATTTGATGAAAATATATTGGACGACGAGCCTAGTTCGGCGGGTGTGCCACCTTTGGCTTGCGAGCCTGATTAGGCATATGTGCCACCTCTCTCTCTCTTCTACTTCTGACACCATTCCTTCTACTTCGGATGATGACAGCGAGGATGAAAATCCTCTTCCACCTCCTTAGGATCTTCCTTCAGCTCCACAACTTCCAAAATGGGTCCGCTCACTCGGGATGCAGCAGGTTCTCTTGTAGGTGACCCTGCAGATAAACGTTGTACACGTTCTCAGTTCGACAAAGCCTCTTCTTTATTGGCTCAAGTTCCAGAAAATCATGATCCAGATACCTTTGAAGAAGCTTAGGGTCATCCAAATTGGGATGCAGCTATGAATGAAGAATATCGTTCCTTATTGGCAAACGATACTTGGGATCTTGTACCTCTACCAAAGGGAAGTAAACTTGTCAGATGCAAATGGGTTTACAAAAAAAAATTTGGACCAGATGGAAAAGTGGATAAACATAAAGCTAGTATTGTTGCTAAAGGATTTTCACAAGTTGAAGGCATTGACTATACTGAAAGCTTCTCCCCTGCTGCCAAAATGAATTCTATCTGCCTTGTTCTTTCCCTTGTTGTCTCCTTTAAATGGGAAGTCCATCAGATGGATGTTAAATCTGCCTTCTTCCATGGGGACTTGCATGAAGAAAGCTACATGGAACAACCCCCTGGCTTTATCCAAAAAGACTCTAGCCTTTTTTGTCACCTTAAGAAGTCTCTCTACGGTCTCAAACAAGCCCCTCGGGCTTGGTATGCCAAAATGGATAGCTTTCTCTTAGATAATGGCTTTTCTAGATGTCATTCTGACAACACTGTCTACACCAAGAAAGTGGGTAAGTCCTTAATGATCCTTGTTCTTTATGTTGATGATCTTATCCTTACTGGGAGTGATCCCAACCATATAAACCATGTGAAGTCCAGCCTCAAAAAGAAGTTTGAAATGACAGACTTAGGACACTTGCATTATTTCCTTGGTCTTCAAGTCTTGCAATCCAAAGAAGGTATTACCCTTTCTCAGTCCAAGTATGCATGTGATCTTCTACGCCACTTTCACATGGAAGACTATCAGCCAGCCCCTTCTCCCTTTTAGTCTGGAGTCAAGCTTTCAGTCACTTGTCCTTCCCCTAAGGTTGATGCTACCTTATACCATCAACTTGTTGGTAAGCTTTTGTTTCTAACCCATACTCATCCTGACCTTTCCTTTGTCGTTGGTCTTGTTGCTCGGTTTATGCACAAACCTCATGAAATTCAGTAGAAAGCAGCTAAAAGAATACTTCGATATGTTCAAGATACAGTTTAGTTCAGGATTCATTACAGTGCATGAGCATCTCCATTATTGGCCGGTTTCATTGATTCTGATTGGGCTGGTAACCCTGATGATCGAAAGTCTACTGCAGGTTATGTATTCACTCTTGGTTCATGACCTATTACATGGTCTTGTCAGAAACAAAGTGCCATCTCTCTTTCTTCCACAGAAGCAGAGTATCGTGGTGTTGTTGAAGCCAGCAAGGAAGCAGAGTATCGTGGTCTTCATCAGCAGCATCCAACTACTTTGTTGTGATAATCAGAGTGCCATTCAGCTATGCAAAAATCTAGTTCAGCATCAGCGCAGCAACCACATTGGGCTACACATGCACTTCATCAGAAAGCCCATTCATGATCATGTTCTTGAAGTGCACTATTGTTCAACCAATGATCAAGTTGTTGATATATTTAAAAAGGCTCTCACAGAAGTGAAGTTAACCAAACTTCGATCTATACTTGGAGTTCAGGAAAGTTATCATTAAGGGGGGGGATAGGTTCTAATGCTTCATTCCTTCTCCTATTGTGTCACCTTTGTAAATCCTTCAATCCTATCCCAAGTTGTTCTTAAGGGGGGATTTTAGGATATTTCGACACATAGGAAATAGTTAATAACTTGGTCTAGCACAAAGTTAGGTAAAGTGTGTTTCTTTAGTATGTACTTTTGTAACTTATAATCCGACGGTCACGATATGTAGTGATCCGACAATTCATTCTCTCCTTGGTATTACCAACACTTGATTCGTGGCTTAACACCCGATTGGTCCATGATCTCTATTTAAAGAGCATGGAGGGCCATTTCTCCGGTGACCATTTATGAGAGAAGCCTATGTAAATTTTCTTTCTTTATATTAATAAATTGCCTGAAGTAACCGCGTTGGCTCAGGTCGTGGACTGTTTCCCTCTTTAAGGGTTTTAACCACGTCAAATACTAGTGTATTGATCTGTGATCTGTTTGTGAGCGGTGACCTTTGATGTTTTGATCTAAGGAGCTTACCCTGTAAATTCCTACAAACGAGCCCTGTCAATCTTCAGTTATGCCTTTACTTAGTCTCCACGTCACTTCATCGATGACAACCTTGTTCTTTACATGAAGGTGTCTCCATTGTTCTTCATGATACCCAACCAAAGATCTTTGTTTGGGTTATTTTCTATCACACGTGCTAAAGGAAGACTAAGGTTTCTGCATTAGGGCTAGGGGTTTTATCTTCAAGTTCTATCTTGGAGAAAAGGAGACAAAGAGGTCAAGCGAAGGTCACCAAGGATCATCCTAAAACTCCAGAAGACAGGGAAAGGCAAGCGAAGGTCAAGGTAAGGCTCTACAGGAAGATCCTAGCTCACGCATGGGAAACTACAACTGCAGGGAGGCCAAAATTTCATACCTGCAGTAGGAGGCCGAAGAAGTGCTACTGGAAGAGATTTGACTGGGTTTGACAAGATCAAAGTTAGCACATTATCAGAAGAGGTTGGTCTTGGTCTTGGAGGGTATTGGTCTCAGTGTTAAGGTCATGGAATTAGTCAATTGAAGAATCTATAAGGAAGAGACGAGATTTACCAGTTTCCTCTCAAAAGGAGAGGTTTTGGCCCTGGCTTGCAGCCTATATTCTATGTTCTTGTTCTTCTTGTTTTTGGTAGTTATTTGATGATTCACACATATGATAATAAGGAACAAAGCTAATAAGTAAAAGGACATCGCAAGAAGTTATCAAGTAAAGAGAATTAATTATAATCATTGCCCTATAGAATTCTCAACATGGTATCGGAGCTAAGGTTGGCTAAGGGCATTATGAAGATCTCCACTACATTGAAGAAGCTTATTAAAAAGTGTTCAAAAGTAGCAAGCTATATCAAGAAAAGCATCAAGCATGGAATCTCCTATTCAATACAAAGGAGGAAGCAATCACAACAAAAGATGAAGGTCTCTTCTCGGCACTCATTGGCACATTCCAAGACGAGAGCATTTGGGTAAGTGATAGTGGTGCATCTAGACACATGACTGGTCATCACAAACAATTGAAGACATTATCAAAGGGAAAATATTTTTATTCAGTGGAACTTGGAGATATCAAAATCTATCCCGTGAGAGGAATTGGATCAACCTCTATAGAGCTGGAGAATGGAAGCAGCATTCACCTCAACAACATCTTATTTCTTCCATATTTTCATAAGAACTTACTTTCCATTTCAAGTCTATAAGATAAGGGTCACAGAGTAGCTTTCATTGATGGAAAAGTTGTTGTATGGAGTAAAAACTCAAGCATAGAAATTCTAGAGTAATTGGTATTTGAGAAGGAATACTTTACAAGTTGATATCTCCTCTAGATCAAGCTTTGGTTCACATCGAAATTATCCCATGTGAACTTTGGCATAGAAGATTTGGTCATCTTCATTTCAAAATCCTTCCAACTCTAAGTTTCATAGTAGATGGAATACCTGAATTGAAAGAAGATCATGGAGTATGTAAGGGATTTGCATTGGGTAAGAATACCAAGAGACCATTTGGAAGCAATGCTTCATGGTCAAAAGAAATCTTGGATCTCATTCACTCCGACGTATGTGGTCCTATGAATCCTAAATCTCTTGGAGGTCATCTATACTATGTCACATTTATAGATTATCATTCAAGAAACACCTGGGTTTACTTAATGAAAACCAAGGATAAAGTATTTACAAAATTTCAAAAATTCAAAGTTGAAGTGGAGAACCTTACAGAAAGAAGAATCAAGATACTAAGATCTGATAATGGAGGAGAGTATACATCAATGGAGATTATAGAATTCTGTAAGGAGTCGGGTATTAAGAGGGAGTTGATAGTCCCATATAATCTTGAACAAAATGGAGTTGCAAAAGGAAAGAACCAGTCCATTGAAGAGAGTGTAAAAGAAATGTTACATGATCAAAAATTTTGTGGGGAGAAGCCACGAAAACCAGTGCTGTGAACATCTCGATAACATCCTGATTTTATCTCGAAATCACGATTTTTTGGCCTAGCCAATGTTTGCCGATTTTTAAAGATATTTTTATGGTATCTTAATGTTGTTGATGTTTGCCGATTTTTACTGATATTTTCACGATTTTTTGGTTTTTAGGACCCTTGCCGATTTTATCCTGCTGCCGATGTTCGCAACATTGATGAAGACAACAGTATATATTCAAAATCGAAGTCCCCACAAGTCGCTAGACAACAAGACTCCCGAAGAAGTTTTCACTGGGAAGAAACCTACAGTAGAACATCTATGTATCTTTAGGTGTCCCGTATATATTCAAATTTCATATACCAAAGGACAAAAGAAAGAAGTTGGATCAATCAGGCATGAGAGGAACATTTGTTGGCTACAACAACTCCTCTAAGGCTTATAGAATCTACATAAAGGAAGGACACCATATAGAAGTAAGTCGAGATGTCATATTTGACGAGAGTATCACATTCAATAAATCTAAGGAACTTCCCATGGACTTTGATGACGAAGAACTTCCAATATTTGAAGTAGAAATTAACAAGGAAGAAGAAGAATCTCATCATCAAGATGAGGGTCCCAGTGAACCCATTCAACCTGTGGTCCTCCCCAAATCAAGAAAGAGACCAAACTGGTTGAAATTGACACTACTTGATGCAGAAGGTCATGGAGCAGCGAAAGGATCATTTAGAGAAAGCAAGAAACCCAAGAGATATTTTGGGTATGTTGCATACATGACAAAACTAATAGAAGAAGAACCGTCCACCTTAGAAGAGGTTGTCAATCATCAAGAATGGAAGGATGCCATGAATGAAGAATATCAATCTATAATGAAGAATGGATTGTGGGAGATCATACCTAGGCCCGAAGACAAATCTGTGGTAACTTCCAAATGGATCTACAAGATGAAACATGTGGAAGATGGAAGTATCAATAAGTATAAGGCAAGATTTGTGGCTAGGGGCTTCTCTCAACAAGAAGGCATCGACTATGAAGAGACATTTGCTCCGACAGCAAGGTATACAATGATTTGTTCATTGCTTTCTCTAGCAAGCATCGATGGGATGGAACATCCATCAAATGTATGTCAAGATTGTGATTTTGAATGGCACAATTGATGAGGAAGTCTATATAGAGCAACTCTTGGGATTTGAAGTTAAAGATAGGAAGGCATATGTTTGCAGATTGAAGAAAGGATTATATGGCCTCAAGTAAGCACTAAGGGCATGGTATGAGAGAATGGATGCATACATAGAAAGAATAGGCTTCAAAAAAAGTTTTGTTGACCTGAACCTTTATATCAAGGTTGTAGAAGGAGAACCTACAATCATTCTTCTGTATGTAGATGATATTCTCCTGACAAGTATAGAAAATCAAATTGAAGAATGTAAGAAGCAACTAGCAGCAGAATTTGACATGAATGATCTAGGGCTGATGCACTACTATTTGGGACAAGAAGTCTGGCAAAGACCTGATGAAATTTATCTGGGTCAAGGAAAGTACGTGATCAAGATGTGGAAAAGCTTTGACATGATGGATTGCAAACCAATGACCACTCCGATGATCACAAACTTGAAGAGACTAAGGAGTTCTGAATCGAGCCCTGTGGATCCTTCAGGCTTCAACAAATAGACAACTGATTGGCTCACTGATGTACTTGGTGAACACTCGACCAAACATATTTTTTGCAATAAACATTCTCAGTCAATTCCAAGTGGAGCCAAAGCATGATCATTGGTTAGCAGCAAAACATATATTGAGATATCTGCAAGGAACTATCCTACTGCCTGAAATATGACAGAAGGAATGATGTCCACCTGATTGGATATACAGATTCTGACTGGGGAGGTTGCGAGCAAGACTGAAGAAGCACTATGGGAGGATGTTTCGGTTTGGGATCCTCCATGATCTCATGGATGAGCAGAAAGCAAGACACGGTTGCTTTGAGTAGTGCTGAGGCTGAGTATGTTGCAACCTCTAAAGTAAGCAGAGAAGCGGTCTGGTTAAGGAAGTTGTTATTTGACCTATTCGAAGGACCAATGGACCCTACAGTGATACATTGTGACAACACCAGTTGTATATGATTGTATGAAGACCCAGTATTTCATGGAAAGACAAGGCATATAAACAAGAAGTATCACTATATTTGGGAGCTAGTACAAAATGGTGTGTTGTAGCTATAGTATATCTCCACCAATGAGCAAGTAGCTGACATATTGACGAAATCTCTTCCTAACAAGAAGCTTGCGTACTTGAAAGACAAGCTTGGCTTGGTTGATATATCCTCCCTAGTTGAGAGGAAGAGATAGGCACATCATTCTTGTCTTCACTTGGGAAGACAGAATGGAGGATTGGGTAACCATCTGGCATTCGATACTCTTGAGGATGAGGTAGGGCATCCAAAATAAGAATAGTCATGGACCAATATTCTTTGAGGACTAGCTATCCAAGACAAGAATAGTCCAAAGAAGGTCATACTCGGTGAACACTCGAGTGGAGTATGTACTATGTACCTTGAAAGACAATGATGATGGTGTCTATAAATCATTGGTCTCGCCAGCATTGTGCTCTGATCTTGTGGAGAGATAGAGTTGTTAGTCAATGCCTGCTATGTGAGAATGTTGGTAGATATGATGCTAAACAGATGGGTTACCAATCCAACTCTTCTTATGAGGTCTCTTCATATTGAGAATGTCCATGTACCTCTTATGAGTACCTCACTAGTTAAGAAGGAGTGTTGAAAAATGTGTACTAGGTTCAGTCTTCATAAGTATGAAATGTATTTTTTATTCTTGTAAATTGTAAAATGAAAGAAAATTATTATTATTATTTTTGGAGCATGGGTTTCATACTCAAGGTCTTTAATTTTATAGGTCAAGCGCCCATTAGAGTGCTTCTAGGGTTTGTCCTAGATCAAGAAGTCAAAAGAGTCATTACCATAAGTTGAAGATCCCTCTCGGCACATTGTAACTTGTAAAGAAAATTATTTGTCTTTAAAAGTGTCGGAATACCCTCCAAGATCAAGTCGGCTTGGCAGCTGCCAAGTCGGCCTAAAGGAAGAGCCACGTCCACCTTTAAAGAGCCTATAAATAGAAGAGAACTCGTCCTACTTGAAGCACACTCACTCACCACTCATTCTAGCGAAGGAAGAGGAAGGAGAAGGCATCGAAGAAGGAAGAGGACGAAGAAGATCTTTGTTTGGGTTATTTTCTCTCACACATGGTAAAGGAAGACTAGGGTCTCAGCAACAAACATAGGGTTCTATCTTCAAGTTCAATCTTGGAGAAAAGTAGACAAAGAGGTCAAGCGAAGGTCACAAAGGGTCATCCTCAAGCTCCAGAAGACAGGGAAAGGCAAGCGAAGGTCAAGGGAAGGCTCTATAGGAAAATCGAAGCTCAAACGTGGGAAACTGCAACTGCATGGAGGTTGAAATTTCAAATCTGAAGTAGGAGGATGAAATCCTTGCAGCAGAAGGTCGAAGAAGTGCTACTGGAAGAGATTTGACTGGGTTTGACTAGATCGAAGTTAGCACATTGTCCGAAGAGGTTGGTCTTGGTCTTGGAGGGTATTGGTCTCAATCTTAAGGTCATGGAAGTAGTCAATTGAAGAATCTATAAGGAAGAGAAGAGATTTACGGGTTTTCCTCTCAAGAGGAGAGGTTTTGGCCCTAGGTTGCAGCCTATATTTTGTGTTCTTGTTCTTCTTGTTTTTGGTAGATGTTTGATGATTCACACATATAATAATAAGGAACAAAGCTAATAAGTAAAAGGACATCACAAGCAATTATCAAACAAAGAGAATTAATTATAATCATTGCCCTATAGAATTCTCAACACCATATTGCTAACTAGTAAAGACTCAACCATGCCTTAGCTCCTCCTGTACAAAACCATCTCATAACCCTTCCCAATTGGGCATGTTCTCTTCAGCAAGTTGCAGCAGTACCTTATACAACATTGTTCCATGGTTTCGAAGAACCATTCAAGGCTGTTCTAACCAACTCTAATTACTCCACCTTCTCACCAACAACGCCCAACTCATCACACACCTAGAGGCTGTGACACTCTGGTAAGGTATAATGTAACAATATCAGTTTTAGTCATCTTGGTGTTCCTTAATTTCTCTTTTAACACCATTTTTCTATCTTGGTTTGAACTCTGGTATAACTTGCACAAAGATTCCCACATGTCAAATGCATTCTTCTTACGTGTAACATGAGGAATCACATGGTCTTTAATGGCATCAAAGATAATCCTTTTGGCTTTAACGTTTTTTTTTATTATATTCATCCAGAAGTGTTGGATATGTAGGAATTCTGACAGGATTCTCAACTATGTCCCACAATTTGTATTCCTCCAAAATCAACACTATCCTCCCTTTCCAAGGGTTAAAATTTCTTGCCCCTTCCAATCTGTCCTCAAATCTCAAACCTGTAGCCATGACCTGCTCAACTAATAACTAAGCCCAAAACCCTCTACTTGGTGAACAAACCCTGCAACTCTCTTGCAAACCCTTGTGTATTTTTGCTTCTTTCTGGTTCCCCCCTTCAGTGTTGCTTTGATACCATGTAAAATTTTCTCAGAGCCAACTCGGTTTTAAGTTTCAACAAGTTTTCATCAGCATAACGCCCAACTCCATACACTGCTCATATAAAGAATGTGTAAATTGAACTTGTAAATTAAAACACTTAATCTTTTTAATAAACTGATGCAAAAATAAATAGACACGCCATTAAATGACACAATATTTTTTAGGCAATGCCCCAACGAGATTGTACTATTTCTTGAGCCCACAGAAAAATTACCTTTACTACAAACTATTTTCAGCAATAAATACACAAACTTATCTCAAAACCCGTGCCGATAAAAACCCTCGAAAATAGTGCCAAACTGCTCCTCGTTTCCTATGCCAAATTTCATCAATATTTATGTTGTACGGTTACCTCAAAACCTGTCTTGTACTACCTTCATTTAATGTGTTGTACAGCCAGCATTCAATGAAAAAAATCACTTATCTCGATTTTCGAGAAAGGGGGCTGCTGTCCTATCTTTCAAGGTGGAGGGTGGCACGAAAATCGAGATAAGTGATTTTTGTGTTTGCTGTAATTTTCTGTGTATTACTGCTCACTGTAAAAGCATTTTTTAAAAATAAAAGAGAAGCTTTCAGACTGGTTTTCCCCAAGAGTTGTAGGGGGTTTTTCCAGGGTCATGTTGACCAAAAATATCAGTGTTTAAATGTGTTGAATGGCTGTTTTGAGCTTGCTGATTTTTATTTCTGCATTTTCCAGCGTTCTGTAAATTTTCCAGAATTTCTGTTTTCAGCAAAAAATTATTTTTCTGTTGTTGAATGTAAGGATATGGGAAAGGGCATTTAACTAAAAGGAGAAATAAGGTGAAACTGAAAACCGGGGTGGGAAATAGGAAATTTCTACACATCTCTCCACGAGATCTTGAGCTCCACTGTTCGCGAGACCAATGATTAATAGACACCTTAATCATTGTCTCTCTTGGATCATACCCCACCCGGGTTCACTCAGTGTATGTCCAAGACTATTCTTATCTTGGATTCCCAATCCTCAAAGAATATCGGTCCTTCCATGACTACTCTTATCTTGGATGCCCTAATACATCCTCAAAGAGTATCGGATGCCAGATGATTACCTTGTTGATTTTTTTGAGTGTAGGGGTAGCATCGGATGTGCCCTACCTCCCAAAATTTGTGGAGGGAGTAGAGTAAATGAGATCTCCAAGACCTAGAAAGGGATTTGGGAAATTCCATCCAGTTTGGGAGATAATTAATTAATTAATATTTTTAATTAAGAACCTTAAGTCTAACTTAGGAAAATTAAAATATTAAAGGTAATTAATTAAAACATGTGATGGAATTGACTTAAGTCACACAAATCAAGATTTCTTTTAATCTTAGTCGTTGAATCAAGATTAGATCACGGTCGTTGGTTTCCCAACGAGAAAGTATAAAGGAAAGGCTTGGGGTCAGTTGGAGCACACACACACGGAAGCAGAGCACTGAGACTAAGCTGAAATTCCAGGGCAAGGTTTGCTACGAATTTTCAGAAGTGTTTCAGCTGCAGCGAGGGGTAGTATTGGCTAAGGGGATGGTCTGACCTCGGAGCCAAGAATCAGCAAGAGGCAGAGAGACAACAACCAGGAGCAGCGCAAAGAAGCAGAGGCAACAGCAGCAGTTGCGCAGCGCAGAGGGTTTCAGCCACTACGCAAGTGCTAAGCAGGCCAAGAAAGGGCAGCGCTGAGCAGCAGGAGGCCCTCCAGGGTTACGCAGAGGCCTTCTAGGGCAGCGTAGGAACTGCGTCACCCAGTCTGGGGTTACGCGGCCCTCTCCAGGCTAGCGCAGAGGCACGCAGAGGCTAACAGGACTGACGTAGGGGCTTCAAGCGCAGCGTTGGGGTTTCTAGGGCCAGAAATTGGCTGAGTCTTGTAAATCTCGTTTGAGGGTGTGGATCAGTCCAGTTTTTGGTCTCAAAACAGCAGGTTAGTTGCGTATCTATTATTTTCTCTATCGGGTTAACCACTAAGGTGCCTAGATTTGCTGTATTCAAAAACTACTTAATAATATAAACCCTTCAGCAGCCAGAAGAACGGTTTTCCTGCATTGGGTTTTTCTGGGGACAGTTGTCCAGAAAATCTTGTGTGTCACTTTGTCTATGTGCATGTATCTTTTGTTTAGATCTGAATCGATGAAATTCTGTTATGTGTTTACTTCGATGTTAATCTGAATATTTCAGCATTAATAACTTGTTTAAGTAGGAGAAGTATAACCAGATCTAACAGTAGGGTTTCTACATAAAGTAATATTCAGAAACTTTCACATGGTATCAGAGGGATTGTAGATCTAGCAAGATCACCAATAGAAGACTGAAGAATCCTTGTCGCAGAAAGAAGCAAGAGAGCAGTAGCAGCGACAGAAAGCCAAATCTAAAGGGACAACACAACAACCGAGGGAGCAGAACCACGCAGAGACCAGAGTGACGCAGTCCTACGCAGTCTCCACACAGGCCCACGTACTTACTGCGCAGAGACAGCGCTAGGACTGTCTGCTCACGTAGAGGCCAGCTAGGGTGACGCAGATCTGAAGCCGTGCTGATTTAGAATTACCAGAAGCAGAGTTGCAGAACTTCAAAAGTTGCTGGTGGGGTTAAATTTCTGAAGATTCAGAATTTAGCCTAAGCACTAGGTGACAAAGAGCGAGAGGAGATCAGCTTCTCAGAGGGTTTCTAGCCAAATAAATTTGTAGATCGATCAGAGGATCGAAGAGAGTTGTTTTGTTGTTGATTTGGCAAACTTCCAAGAGAGGAAGTCAGTTGTCAGAGGGAGCAAAGGGTGTCTTTTCGCCAAGGATCCTAGATCCGAGTTTCAGTAGAGAAGGCATACGGTCTAAGGGACCATGCAGAAAAAGTCCTGGCCATGCTGACCGATGTTGTTCTCCTAGCGAAGCATGATGAGGCTACGACACATGCCAAACACTTCATAATGGATGGGGTTAAGGATCATATAGTTCCACACATAGCCGACAAGAAGACAGCTCATGAGATGTGGAAGGCCTTAACTACCCTATATGAGGGAAGACTGTCCAAAGGAGAATGCTTCTGGAGAACCAGATGCGGTCATTCATGACGGCCAAGGGAGAAAAAATAGAGCCCTTCCTTTTCAGATTACAGGCGACCAGAGATCAGTTGTCTGCCATGGGAGAAAAGGTGGAGGATGATGTGATGGTAAGGACTGCACTCAATGTCATCATAGAGGACTGGGAAACTTTTGTCCAAAGTGTCTTGGCCAGAGCGGACCTTCCCAACTAGGACAATATGTGGGCAATCCTTTGTCAAGAACTTCGTCGATTCACCAAGAGGCAGTACAGCACAGGGTCAAGTAAGGTGAAGAAGGAAGAGGAAGCAGATGCAGCCTTGGTATCAAAGAGGCAATAGGGGAAGAAGAAGCGTGATCTATCCAAGATCAAGTGTTTCCAGTGCGGCACACTAGGACATTTCGCGAAGAAGAAGGACAAGGAAGCTTCTACTTCCAAGGTTGTTGTGGCAGACGATGGTTCAGAAGATGACATAGCCATGAGCGCTCATGAACCACGAAAGTGGGGCGACATGGATTTGTAGAGCAGCTACAGAGTGGGGGCGGGATCCTTGAGCAGTTCATCTCTTGGATCACATCCGAGCTATAGGAGCCTTAAGACAGTAGCGAGGCAAGTGGAGCAATTGGTGCAGAGAAAAACGGATGAAGCAGAGGCAGAGCTAAAGGCTAAAGGGAGCAGCGCAGTACAGATGCAACAGCAGTAGTGTAGGGCTTGATGGGACTTCAGTAAGCGCAGAGCAGAGCTGCAACAAGCAGAGGCTTCAGGAGGACAGCGCAGCGTAGCAGCAACATGGGAGATTTCAGTGTAGAGGCTGATGTGACTTCAGCACCGCAGAGGGATTTTGCTTACGCAGTGCAGGTTTGTAGTTGTGCATCATCCTCTTGATGTCAGCACAGAGCAGCAGCCGATGGAGCTTCAGTCATGAGGATGCAGCCCAACTGACTCGTCTGTCAAAGATTGGGCAGGAGTTTCAGTTGTTTCTCTCAACAACTGAATTGAAGTGCAGCAGTTGGCAGCACGATGCAGAATATTGAGAGGGAGCTGCAGTACAGATGTGGTAGTGACGGTGGCAGCGTCATAGGCAGCGGTACCTAATGGTAGCAATATTGTAGTGATGAAGGGCAGCAGGTCCAACATCAGCACAAAGACCCACACCAGAGACCAGTTTAGAGCTTCCGGGTGAAGCAGTGTTGTACTAGAGCACATTCCTCGCTAAGAGGGAGTGTTGAGTTTTTTGAGTATAGGGGTAGCATGGGATGTGCTCTAGCTCCCAAAATTTGTGGAGGGACTACAGTACATGAGATCTGCAAGACCCAGAAAGGGATTTGGGAAATTCCATTCAATTTGGGAAATAATTAATTAATTAATATTTTTAATTAAGGACCCTATGTCTAACTTAGGAAAATTAAAATATTGGAGGTAATTAATTAAAACATGTGATGGAATTGACTTAAGTCACACGGATCAAGCTTTCTTTAAATCTTAGCCGTTGAATCAAGATTAGATCACGGCCTTGATTTCCCAATGAGAAAGTATAAAGGAAAGGCATGGGGTCAGTTTGAGCACACACACACGGAGGCAGAGCACTGAGACTAAGCTGAAATTCTAGGGCAGGGTTTGCGAATTTTCAGAAGTGTTTCAGCTGCAGCGAGGGGTAGTATTGGCTAAGGGGATGGTTTGATCCCGAAGCCAAGAATCAGCAAGAGGCAGAGAGGCAACAACCAGGAGCAGCGCAGAGAAGCAGAGGCAGTAATAGCAGCTGCGCAGCACAGAGGGTTCCAGCGGCTACATAGGCCCAAAAAGGGCAGCGCTGAGCAACAGGAGGCCCTCCAAGGTTACGCAGAGGCCTGCTAGGGCAGCGTAGGAATTGCTTCACCCAGTCTGGGGTTACGCAGCCCTCTCCAGGCCAGCGCAGAGGCTGCCAAGACTGACACAGGGGCTTCAAGGGCAGCGCTAGGGTTCTAGGGCCAGAAATTGGTTGAGTCTTGTAAATCTTGTTTGAGGGTGTGGATCAATCAAGTTTTTGGTCTTCGAACAGCAAGTTAGCTACAGATCTATTATTTTCTCTGTCGGGTTAACCAGTAAGGTGCCCAGATTTGTTGTATTCAGAAACTACTTAATAATATAAACCCTCCAGCAGCCAGAAGACCAATTTTCCCGAATTGGGTTTTTCCGGGGACAGTTGTCCAGAAAATCTTGTGTGTCACTTTGTCTATGTGCATGTATCTTTTGCTTAGATCTGAATCGGTGAAAGTTTGTTATGTGTTTACTTCGATGTTAATCTGAAGTTTTTAGCATCAATAACTTGTTTAAGTAGGAGAAGTATAACCAAATCTAACAGTAAGGTTTCTGCATAAAGTAATATTCAGAAACTTTCACATACCCAATCCTCCATTCTGTCTTCCCAGGTGAAGACCAAAATGATGTGTCTATCCCATTCTTTCCTCACGGCCTTCACTAAGACTCGCGTCTGTTAGTCCTGGTCTAGTGCATGACACGTGAATTAGAAAATCATATTTGTCACTCCCTTTTAATTTAGCAAGGACATATTCCAATGTACTCATCCCTATACAAGGAAGGTACCTAAGCTCCCTCTCGGCTTAGGAATTACCAAGTTTCTTCCAAGTAAGAAACTTATTACCAGGCTCCCTCCTAATCAGGGACCTCCAGCAGCTCTTCAGGAAAATAATGGGACATCCAGCTACTCTAAAGAACTCCTTCCTTCGATGTCATGAATTTCGTCGTTGTTGAGGAGTCTTCATCTTTGGGATCTCTTCATAGGGCACAGATCATCCATCACTTTCATTCACGAGTCATGTCTTCATTATATTAGAAAATGATCCATCATTCTTCTCATCTAGTCTAGCTTCATGTCATGCTACTTTTCTTCGAACCATATTTCTTCAAACGATCTTTCATCCTACCATATCGTTATCAACTTTGGAAGACATATACTTCCCTTTGGCAACCCTGCATAAGCTCATCCAGATATTATATAAATATGAACTCTTAATTCAAAAGTTACCTTAGTGATGATCTTTCATCATGACATCTTCTTGTAGGTATCAGCATCCTTCATACAGATTGACACATCTCCTAAAGATATGCACTGTCAAGGGTCTCCATCTTTTCCATACTTCTACCAAAGTATACATATCATTCCAGAAGATTTCTCAGTCAAGTCTTCTTGGTTTCCTTGGATGTTGACTGCCTTTTGCCATGGTTTCACTTCTCACGATCTTTGCCTTTCTTTCTCCACACATTTCATTCCCAAGAGCTTCCAATCAGAGTTCCTTGATTGTATTCAACCACCTCATATTTCATATGATGACATATTATGTTGATTTCATCTAGTGTGAACCCTTTCGGCAACCTTTTATAGGAGGAGATTCATTTTTCCTTCGATCATGCTTCTCAAGATAGAAGTAGTGATCCATATTACCTGCAACCATACGACATGATGTTATAATATTAAATACAAGCATACATACCTTATTTACCTTCAGGCCATCTAGTCTTCTTTCAACAGCTTCCTTGATTAAAGTGTCTTCAATCCATTGATCTACTTCATCTCTTATGTCATCATACCATCATCCCATGAATTCCACAAGTTGGAGTTCCTGATGAAACACTTGATTCTTCACTAGATCGGTGAATCCTTTGATGAGGATTCCATCAGAGAATCTTGAGGATCTTGAATATCCTTATCTTGGCAAATGTTTTCTTTTGATGTACGATGAACCTTGTCCTGGATGAATTCTTCCTTTTCTCCAATGAGGTTCCCAAGAGCTATATCTTTCATATTTGATTGCCATGAATTTTGTTCCTCTTGTCCTCCATGATTCCCCATGGTGATGTCACAAGCTCTTGCTTCTAATGCTTTCATGATGTCACACCGCATCTTATTATTCATTGTAGTCATATCCTATACAGGATTTAGGAGCCATGAAAAGACCTTTTGTGAGGGAGACTATCTTAACCATAGTAAAGATCTCTTACTCCCTTGAACTTCTTTTCTTCAGCTTTCTTCATCCTTTCCGGTGATATGAGCTTTCTTCCTGTAATGTCTGAGTCCTTTAACTTTCAACATTCTTACCCTCAACTTGTCTTCTTCTATATAGAAGCCACAAGTTGTTAGATATGGTAACTTTCTTGTGCCATGGACATTTGTTACCTTTCCCATCAGATCAGTGATGATTTTTCTTTTTATCATTTCTCCTAGATCTCACAACTGAGATTCTATGAAGAGATTCCTTCATTTAGTGTAGATCAGGTCTAAGTGATATGACCTTCTTTACTGCATCTTCAGAGAATATATATCTTCTAGCTTATCACTTATCTCCACTCCTGCCATATATATAGGGATGAGAGGACCTTTGACTGATTTCATAAGAATCCTTTGAGTAATCAGAGGAAACCTTTTCAATGACTTCACTTTCTACGAGGATTATGTCTACCCTCCTTTTTCATGCAAGAAACCCAGCTTACAAATCTCCTTGCAAACACGAAGTCATTTTACCAAATTTGATTATAGAATAAAAGATACTTACTTGACATGTGAAGATAGAATCTTCACCTTTGTCACTTTGATGGCAGTTGAAGAAGATGTATTGATGTTCCCTTTTTGTAGATCTGAAATGTTTCTTTTGGCTGTCAATACTTTGTGCTATCTTTATCTTGATAAGATGACTAGAGGATTCTTTGCTGATACGAATTCTTAGTTGCCTTGATTTGATTGATGACCTTCCATGTAGATCCATCTTGATCTTATGATACCGAGACAGCGTGATAGCGTTGGAGTTGCTGTACCACTGCAATCTTTGAACACACAGATTATCATATTACTGAATCTGTCATCACTTCATTGAGCCATTATGTCACTGTAATCCAAATTACACCGAGAAAAATTTTGCTGAGATATAGTGTCGAAACAGTGAAGAGATGTCATTGTGGTGTCATTAAAACTTTTCCTAGGTTCTATGCTTCAATCTGCATTGTGATCTTGAGATTCCACTGAGATTGAGTGTGTTCCTTTAGTGTCTCTTAGATTGTATGCCCTTTCCTTTCTTGTCACCTTAGCTCTGAAACCATGTTGAGAAATTAAGGCTTTTCTTCAAATTTCTCTTCTTGATAATTACTTGTGATTTACTTCATGCTTCTTTCTCTTAGATCTTATCTTCGTTAGATTATTATGTTCATCATCAAGTCAATTATCAAATACACAAGAGACACAATAGCTAGGCTTGCAAGCCAGGGCCAAATCAAATTCTTCTTATAGAGATTCCAATTGACGAATACCAAGACCATGACCCTTGACTTATATTGCCACTCCCAGACACAAGACACAGTCATCCTTCTTCCATGATTCTTCGATCTTCCTTATTCTGAGATCTTCTCTTGCATGGCGCACCAAAACATGCTCACTATAGCAGCATTCAAACTGTGGCCTTACTGAATTGCACATCATACTTTCACTAGCACCGAGCTGCACCATGTAGTATCTAATGATACTGATCATAACTGTACCGAGATTACTCACTGTGATAGCATCACCTTATCATCACAGCATTCAGACCACTATGATATGCATAACAGAAAATATACTATCCGAACTGTCGGTATGCTGAGAAGGTCTTATGGATGATCCGCACCTTTCTCACTGTAATTACCCATCCGAAACTACAGTCATTATAACGAAGTGTATCATGGTTGATCTGCATCCTTTTCTCTGTTGAATCCATCCGAAAACTCAGAGATTGTACCGAACTGATCTTCTGAAAAGGGTCTGAACTGTATCTCTTTTTTATCACTCAAAGACTCAGAGAGATATCCGAATTTACTCATTGTTGATCTGCGGTTTCCATCCGAACTGTCCCCATCCGGAAGTCTCAGACTTGTATCTGAATTTCTCTGTGGAAGTGCGAGGAGCCTAGCCTCCTATTTATAGTTGTTCATCCATCTATTAAGCCGACCTAAGCATATGAGTAGGTGTGTCTATTTATGTGAGCCGACATAAACATTACATATATCTTTGAGGTCGACCATGAAGAGAGGATGATTGTTCTTGTCTATTGGAGGACTTCTAGACAACCTTTAAGTGTAACACGACTTCACTTACATGACTCTAATTATCTTTATGAAAAGATGACAAAATCCTAAAGACATCAAAAAGAAGTCTTTGACCTATAAATAAAATCCTTGCTCATGAAACCCATGATGCAAGTTATACAATAAATACATTTTATTTTTCCTTTGTCTCTTCTTTACATAAAATCATAATTACATGTCATTATGAAAACCAAACCTAGTTACACGTTTCAACAAATATGGGCGTTGCTACTCAGCTAGATCAATCAAGTCCATTATGCCAGCAAGGATTGGACCGCTTGTTTACAATTCAACCAACTCGGCTGTGACAGTTACAATTCCCCATTTTGGTCTCTCGCTAAATGAAGATGTTACAATATTTCTTTTATTTTCAACAAACTGTTGTACTCTATTATATAATACTCTTAGTTTGGAAAGCCTAAGAATCGAGAGATTCTCATGGCTAATTATGGCATCGAGATTAGACATGATGTAATTCTATAAAGACATAAACCCTCTACCTTGTGTGTGTGTGGCACCATCATCTTTTGGGAGCTATGCAGCTTGTAATTTTTAGAAGTTAATACACTCTTTAATGGGTTCGTGGCCTAATTGTGGTTTGTTGTGTTACCTTGCGAGTTGTGTGTTGGAAATACTGAGGGGGGGGGACGATCAGTGTTTCTTATCAATTAGCACTTTTAAATCTTTTCAGAGCATTAGTAAATCTTCAATTATTCTTGATGTTTATCCAATAACAACAGTAAACAATAGAACACAATAAGCACGCGAATTTTAGGTGGAAAACCCCCTCTAGATCAAAAACCACCGAACACTTTTCTAATAAAATCTTTAATCTTCAGCCCCAACTGAAATGAAAGGTACAAATTCCTAGAATTCTAGAAAAGCATTATTCTCCAACTCCCACTGGAAGGACGCCCCAATGCCCTAGTTTCTTCATTAGTCAATTGAATGGATGCCCCAACATCCTAGACCGACCTACCACCCTAAAGTGTTCACAGGCTCCAACCTGTAGGTGACTTCATACACCAACCTAGCACCTCCCTACCACCCTATAATGATCAAAAATAAGACAAGAGTGTGGACTCTCGTACCAGGGACAATGATCCACAATACAATATGATTCACAATGATTTTCTTGAACTAGACCAATCACCCAATCACACTATGACCTGCAACCCAACCATAACATTGTCCAACAATGACACTTTTACCTCCCAACAATACCTCTCCAACTCTAGGCAGATTGACTCTTTTACAATAATGACTCTTTTATAATTTTACAATGATGATTTTTACAATATTGACTTTTGACACGACCTGATACTTGACTTGACACTGCTTCTTTGAACACAAGCAGTTGCTAAGGTATTGTTGTGCCTGCTTCAAGTAATGGTACTTTTGCGTTGCATTGTCCTTCTAGTATGTGTCCGAGTTGTCCTATTGTGTCCTCCTTCCTGCACATGCATTAATGAACAAGACCCAAACCAATATACAAACAAAATACTTACACTGTCCTGCAAACCATATGTCAGAGAAATATTCAAAATTCAAATGTAAATACGTTCAACATTTATGAACAAAACCCAATCAAACATATATACAAAATAATTAAAATGATATTCAAATTAAAATTCAAACACTAATCATACATACCTTGTTGTAGCCGACTTACCCTTGGCTGTTGATGTGTTGTCCTTACTGCAGTGATCCTTGAATGCAATTTTTTTCTTTCCTTCTAGAAGCTCGATATTGAATCTGCTGTATCTATGTAATTTTGGATCTCCAAGGTCTGAAATTGCGCCCTGTCGTAGCTCTCTGAGTCCTCTTTCCAACCCCATAGGTCTAATCAATATTGGATTCTTCAAGAAATAGTTATGCCCAATCTCCTACGATGACCTGATGATAGACTGGTTCAATAGAGCGAACTTGTACGAAGTGCCACGTGTCACTGTTTCAACCTTCGGTCCTGAAAACAATATCCAACAAACTACAGTTCGTCCTCTTTCTGTCATTTTTTATGAAATTTGAATCCAATGCTCAGAGAGAAAGTTATGACAATTTTCCCAAGGTCACCTGTTTGACATGAAATTTGAGAGCCTGCAAAAACCCTAACTTCCTCAGATCATATCTCCGAAAATATAGCGAATCAATATCTGAAATTTGGTCACCGGCTTCATCAGGATTTCAGCTTAAATGGGTTTTTTTTTCAGCATCTGAAACTTCGCATAAAAAAAGTTATAGCGATAATGCCACGATGACCTGTTTTAAACAACGAAATCCTTGCATCAGGAGGATACGAGGGTCACAATTTATATAAATGCTTAGGTTGAGAGGGTCTTCAACAAGTGAACGTTGGAGGGATTTTAGGAATTTAAAAAATTATTAATTATTGACTATTCAATGATCACAACCAATGATTACTGTCATGCCACAACCCCGTGGGGTTTTAGCCCACTAACAAGGGTTACTAACTTCAAACACGAATATCTCTCAAACCGTGAAGAATTATGTGGCGTGCCATATATCAACGGAAACATCTCGACAAGTAGAAACATCCAAAATATCCTTGACTCGATAGAATAAGCTGTCAAGTCAAAATTCCCATGCAAGATCGGGGTAGCCCCTAGTGTTGCTTGGGTTGACATCATTAACAACCACTAATCAACAATCTCCCTCTTTGGCATTGATGGCAACACAAGTACTCCCCCTGCGATCATGACACCTCTTCCTATAACATTCTCTCTCCCTTTTTCATCAATGGAAAAGGGTAATTCACCCTGACAAATGTTATCCTGCGGACCTGTACACACCTCAACTCCCCTTTTTTTACTTAGTTAGATTAGAGAAAGAGTCTAATGAGAACTTGGGAAAATCCCAAGTTTTAGGCGAAGATACTCAAATGCTTCATGAGGTAATGGTTTGGTAAAGAAGTCAACAATTTGTTCCTTTGTGCCAACATATTCAAACTTGATATTCTTTTCGATGACCTGCTCACTAATGAAATGATATTTGATTGGAATGTGCTTTATTTTGGAATGCATCACAAGATGCTTGGAGATATTGATGGCACTGGTGTTATCGCAAAAGATGGAAATAGGCTCATCAAACTTGACTTGAAGATCTTGCAAAGTTTGCTTCATCCAGAGAACTTGAGTACAAGAAGCTGTAGCCGCAATATATTCTGCTTCTGATGTGGATAATGAGATTGAAGACTGCATTTTACTTAACCATGAAACGAGGAAACCACCGAGATAGAATGTTGCTCCACTGGGACTCTTTCGATCATCAACACTACCTGCCCAATCTGCATCTATATAAGCTTGGATAACTAGATTATTTCCTTTGGGATACCATAAACCATATTCTGTTGTGCCCTTAAGATATTGGAGAATTATTTTGACGACAATAATATGAGATTCTTTTGGTGCTGCTTGGAATCTTGCTACTTGTCCAACTGCCTGCATTACGTATGGCCGAGAAGTTGTCACATATAGAAGACTGCCAATCATAGATCTATACAACCTCTGGTCCACATCCTTTGAAGAATCTTCTAAACTTAACTTGCAACCTATTACCATTGGGGTAAGGTCGGGCTTGCAATCTTCCATCTTGAATTTCTTGAGCATTTCCTTGATGTACTTGGTTTGATATATAAATATTCCTTTATCCTGTTGAGATATTTGAAGCCCTAAAAAGTATGTCAGCTCGCCAAGTAGAGACATTTCAAACTCACTTTGCATCTTTGTGGCAAAGTTTTTACTTAATCTGTCATCATTGCTTCCAAAAATTATATAGTCCACATATACCTCGATAATTGTTAGGTTATCATGATCCACTTTCACATATAGATTGTTGTCGGGGCTTCCTTTCTTGAATCCTTGTTGATGTAGATATCCATCAAGACGAGCATACCAAGCTCTAGGAGCTTGCTTGAGACCATATAGTGCATTCTTTAATCTGCAGACATAGTCTTCCTTTTCGAAGAGCAGAAAACCTTCAGGTTGTTCAATGTAAACTTCTTCTTCCAATTCACCATTTAGAAAGGCTGACTTAACATCCATTTGGTAGACCTTGATTTTTCTCGAGCATGCATAAGCGAGAAACATTATGATAGCTTCCATTCTGGCAATGGGAGCAAATGTTTCTTCAAAATCAATTCCTTCAACTTGTGCATATCCTTTGCAGACTAATCTTGCCTTATTCCTAGCAACTTGTCCATCCTCATTCAATTTGCTTCTAAAAACCCATTTAGTTCCAATATCATTTTTATCCTTTGGTCGTGGAACCAATTCCCAAGTGTCATTCTTCTTAATTTGATCCAGTTCTTCATTCATCGCTGCTACCCAGTGTTCATCTTGACTAGCTTCCTCAAAATTTCTAGGCTCTAAAGTTGCTAAAAAAGAAAGGTGGGCTTGTTGTGATGAACGAAGTTGTCGACTTCTTCTGGTTCTAATTCCTTCATTTATGTTGCCGATGATTTGATTTGACAGATGATTCTTTAGACACCATTCTTTTAAAGCTTTTAGAGAATTCTCTTGTACATCCTGCTGATCATTTCTTATTTCCTCTTGGTTGACTGTTGTTTCCTTATTTGATTGGTCTTGTTCTGGAGCTTCTTCTTCATCCTTCACAGATTCTCCCTCAGATCCCTCAAATTTGCTTTAAGGGACAATCTCATCGTCATCCTTTGTAACACAATCTTCATCAAAAGTAACATTTATGCTTTCCACTATTTGTTTTCGCCTCAGATTGTAGCATCTATAAGCCTTCCTTTTGCGTGAATAACCAACGAAAATATCTTCATCGACACGGGAATCGAACTTGCCCAGTTTTTTATCTTCTCTTTTGATGTAGCATTTGCTTCCAAATATTTTGAAGTATTTGACGTTAGTCGGTCTTCCTTTCCATAATTCGTATGGAGTCATGTTACAATTGTTCCTTACCAAACCTCTGTTTATAATGAATACAGCTGTATCAATTGCTTGAACCCAGAATTTATCATCTAATTTTGAGTCATTTAACATTGTTCTGGCCATTTCTTGTACGGTTCTGAATTTTCTTTCAGCAACTCCATTTTGTTGCGGTGTTTTGGCTATTGAGAATTGCCTTTTTATTCCATTTTCATCACAGTACTGCTGAAATACCTTGGAAGTGAATTCTCTGCCATTATCTGATCTCAGACATTTGATCTTCAAATCAATTTCATTTTTGACCAATTCCTTGTAGATTCTAAAACACTCGAATGCCTCGGTCTCTTTCTTTAAGAAGTTGACGGTTGTCATTCTGGTGTAATCATCTATCATTAGCATAAAATATAATTCTCCATCTAAACCTTATGTTATCATAGGACCACATAGATCAGTATCTACTAATTCCAATGGACGTGATGCAAAGTGTTCTTTTGTCTTGAACTCAACTTTTCTCTGCTTGTCATGCCGACAAGAATCACATATCGTATTGGTAGGTTTTGAAATTTTAGGCATTTCTCTTATTGCTTCCTTCTTGCTGATCCTGACCAAATTGTCGAAATTTATATATCCCATTCGTTTGTGCCATAACCAACTTTCGTCTTCTTTCGCCAAGAAGAACCCTTTAGGTGTCTCATCCAAAATATATGTCATTTGGAGCTCTGCTTGCTGTAGCGACAATTTTACCGAACTTGCCTTTCCTGATTTCACATTTCTTAGAGTTAAATAGCATCATGTGTCCTTGATCGCACATTTTTCCAACACTGAGTAGATTGTGATTCATATTTTCAACCAACAACACATCTTTTGCTAATGCATTCTTGCTTCCAAGTGTGATTTTACCTACTTCTATGACGTTTGAAGACCCGTCATTTCCAAAAGACACTGTTCCATCCTTCTTTTCCTTCAAGGATATGAACTTATTCCTATCTCCAGTCATATGAGTTGAGCAACCACTATCAACATACCAAATGTTTATGTTGCTTTGAGCCTTGAGAGCGATAGCACATTTTTTAGTCTTCTTTTTCCATATTGTTCATTCTGATTTTGCGAGAATTCCTTTGAAGAACTTCCAAGACTGCAATCGTTAGCCAGGTGTCCAAAATTGTTACATTTGTAACATTCGACATCATCTCTCAAATGATCAATCTGTTAATATTCTGCTAAGTTCCGGAATATCCATTTCTGAAAGATCTCCTGAAACTATATTTATTCCAAACATACGTGCGACATTCTATAGCTCTATGTCCAAACCTTCCACATGAATGACAATGACCATAGAAGATAGGTTGATACCTGGGAGGAAATTGTCTTCGAGGAATTATCTTCCATGGTTCTTCCTGCAAGCCCTGATCTCTTGAGTTGGCTGGGAGGTCTACCTGCTTGTTATATTTTGCATATCCATCTTCTTTTGTTGTCATAGAAGGACTTGGCTCCTTTTCAGATTTTTCTTTGTAACCAAGACCAGTCTTGTCACTGTTTGATCGTAGATTGTTGATGATTTCTTCCAATGCCTTGGAGCTGTTGGTGTAGTTCTAAAGAGTTTTTCCATTTTTCACTCGCTTTCGTAGAGAAACTATTTCAGCTTCCAATGCTTCTCTTTCCTTGTTGCTTTCCTTTAATTCTTCCCTGAGCAGTTCTTCAACTCGTTTGTATTCTTCGACCTTGATTTTAAGATTTAGGACCTGTTCCCTTTCTATCTTTAATTCGTCTTCAAGAGCGTTGAGATGCTTCTTCTCGACCTTGAGCTCTTTGATAACCCTGATCACTTCGTTTTGAAATTCAACCTCAATCATCTCTTCTTCTTCGTCTCCTTCTTCATCAGATGCTTCTTGCTTATTATGCTTGGCCATAAACAATACTCTTCTATTGATTTCTTCTTCGTTATCACTGTCTTCATCAGATGAGGAGCTATCTTCTTTGGAGAAGAAACTCTTCTTAAACCATTTCTTCTTGCCTTGCTTGTTGAGCTTCCTCAGACCTTTCTTTCCTTTCGTAACCACCTCATTTTTGTGAGGACACTTGGCTGCAAAATGCCCAACCTCACCACAATCGAAACATATCAATGGAAGTTTACCATTGAATTTCCCCGTACCTGTTCTCATTTTTCGTGTGAAGTAGGCAAATTCTTTATCTGAAAATTCTTCTTCATCTTCTTCCTTTTCTTCTTCCTTACAACTACAAGTTTTCACTTTCAGAGTATGCTTGTCCTTACTAGTCTTCTTGGATGCGGCGAATGCTATTTCTTGGTGAGATGTGTCGTCCTCTTCTTCAATCCTCATTTCATATGTCGTAAGCACTCCATGCAATTCATCTTTGCTGAGATTGGTTAGATTCGAACTATATTCCAAGACGGATACCTTTGGGTTGAATCTTGTCGGCAATGCTCTAAGGATCTTTTAGACAACAATTTTCGTGTCGATAGGTTCTCCCAAACCTTCCAATGCATTTTTTATTTCATCAACAAGCTGTAAGCATGCATCAATATTTTCATCTTCCTTCATTTTGAGTTGCTCAAATTTTGCCCTGTAAATTTGAAGCTTTGCTTCTTTCACGTTTGATTCACCTGCATATATATTCTCAAGCTTGCCCCATACTTCTTTAGCAGTTTTGCAACTCAGTACATTAAGATAGACAAATTCGATAAGCCCACTCATAATGAGATCTTTAGCCTTTGCATCATCTACCATATTTTTCTTACCTTGTTCATTTTGGGTCGTTGTAAAGCTGTTTTCAACGATTTCCCATACTTCATATCCTTGCGCCAGCAAATGAACCTACATTCTTCCACTCCAAAGTGCGTAGCTATTTCTATTGAACAGAGGAACTCTATTCTTAGTATACTCGATGATCTCCTTCCAGTTGTTAGACTGCTATTGAAGGAACCAAGCTCTGATACCAATTGTTGGAAATACTGAGAGGGGGGGCGGCGGGGAATCAGTATTTCTTATCAATTAGCACTTTTAAATCTTTTTAGAGCATTAGCTAATCTTCAATTATTCTTGATGTTTATCCAGTAACAACAATAAACAATAGAACACAATAGGCACACGAATTTTAGGTGGAAAACCCCCTCCGAGTCAAAAACCACCAAACACTTTTCTAATAAATTCTTTAATCTTCAGCCCCAACTGAAATGAAAGGTACAACTTCCTAGAATTCTAGAAAAGCATTCTTCTACAGCTCCCACTGGAAGGACGCCCCAACACCTTGGTTTCTCCAGTAGTCAACTGAATGGATGCCCGACATCCTAGACCGACCTACCACCCTGAAGTGTTCACAGGCTCCAACCTGTAGGTGACTTCATGCACCAACCTAGCACCTCCCTGCCACCCTATAATGATCAGAAATAAGACAAGAGTGTGGACTCCCATACCAGGGACAATGATCCACGATACAATATGATTCACAATGATTTTCTTGAACTAGACCAATCACCCAATCACACTATGACCTGCAACCCAACCATAACATTATCCAACAATGACACTTATACCTCCCAACAATGCCTCTCCAACTCTAGGTAGAATGACTCTTTTACAATTTTACAATGATGATTTTTACAACACTTGCTTTTGACACGACCTGATACTTGACTTGACATTGCTTCTTTGAACACTAGCAGTTGCTGAGGTATTGTTGTGTTTGCTTCAAGTCATGGTACTTTGGCGTTGCATTGTCTTTATAGTATGTGTCTGAGTTGTCATATTGTGTCCTCCTTCCTGCACATGCAATAATGAACAAGACCCAAACCAATATACAAACAAAATACTTACACTGTCCTGCAAACCATATGTCAGCGAAATATTCAAAATTCAAGTGTAAATACGTTCAACATCTATGAACAAAACCCAATCAAACATACATACAAAATACTTACACTATCCTGCAAAAACACATGTCAGAAATGATATTCAAATTAAAATTCAAACACTAATCATATATACATTGTTGTGGGAGACTTACCCTTGACTGTTGATGTGTTGTCCTTACTACAGTGATCCTTGAATGCATATTTTTTCTTGCCTTATAGAAGCTTGATATTGGATCTGTTGTATCTATATAATTTCAGATCTCCAAGGTCTAAAATTGCGCCCTGTGGTAGCCCTCTGAGTCTTCTTGCCAACCCCGCAGGTCTGATCAATATTGGATTCTTCAAGAAATAGTTATGCCCAATCTCCTACGATGACCTGATTATAGACTAGTTCAGTAGAGCGAATTTGTACGAAGTGCCACGTGTCAATGTTTCAAACTTCGGTCCTAAAAACGATATCCAACAAACTACAATCCATCCTCTTTTTGTCACTTTTTACGAAATTTGAATCCAATGCTCAGAGAGAGTTATCACGATTTTCCCAAGGTCACTTGTTTGACATGAAATTCGGGAGCCTGCAAAAACCCTAACTTCCTTAGATCATATCTCCGAAAATATAGCAAACCATTATCTGAAATTCGGTGACGCGCTTCACCGGGATTTCAGCTCAAATGGGTTTTTCTCAGCATCTGAAGCTTCGCAGAAAAAACGTTATAGCGATAATGCCACGATGACCTGTTTTAAGTAGCGAAATCCTTGCATCAGGAGGATATGAGGGTCACAATTTATATAAATGCTTAGGTTGAGAGGGTCTTCAACAAGTGAACGTTGGAGAGACTTTAGGAGTTTAAAAAATTATTAATTATTGACTATTCAATGACCACAACCAATGATTAGTGTCATGACACAACCCCGTGGGGTTTTAGCCCACTAATAGGGATTACTAACTTCAAACACAAATATCTCTCAAACCGTGAAGAATTACGTGGCGTGCCATATATCAACGGAAACATCTCAACAAGTAGAAACCATCCAAAATATCCTTGACTTGGAATAGAGTAAGTTGTCAAGTCAAAATTCCCGTGCAAGATCGAAGTAGCCCCTGGTGCTGCTTGGGTTGACATCAATGACAACCACCGATCAACACTGTGAATCACCAACTCCCTGCTAAGGAGGAAGGGCCCTCCTCTTTAGTAAGGATTGTTGTGTTAGAGAGATAGTGTAGCAATTATATTTTAATTCACTAGTATATTATGTTTAGTGTTTTAGCTATCACTATTATAAACTATTATTGATAGTTTGCAGCTACTGATTATTAACTAGTTTACAGAATACCTGATATAGATTGCTTGTGTGATAGCATAGTCCCTAGATCGATCATTTCTAATCATATATTTCTACCGTTCAATTGTTGCAACAGTTTATGAGTTTTTTTTGAAACAAAATGTTAGAATGATTGTTGTTGTATATGTTACAGTGTGTTACACACGTTGGAGTTTTGTAGCTTCGGTTGGTCTTCATTATTTGTATTAGCCCTCCAAAATTGGCAACTTTAAATTGGCTTCAAGTCAGCTTTAAAAGAAATGAAATTTGAATTTTTATAATATGAATTTTGCCTCCTAAAATTTGTTAAGTCAGCCCACCATAAAGTCATGTTGCCTCCTCTCGCACCTCTTGGGGCTCCATTGATCACTGCAAATAAGGTCAATCGTCCTCCTCATTTGCACAAGAATTTGGATCACTTCTAAGGTAAAATTCGAATTGTCTGAGGAAAAATTCATGACTAATGGAGGGCAGATCTGAGGCTAACCTGATTTCTAGGCATATCTCGATAGCAGACCGAGTTTATGGAAGGATGAATTCCCTGAGCAATAGATTGACATGGGCTTATGGAAAGTTTGACCAAGTTTGGTCTATGTTAAATTATGTGGTCAGGATGACCTAGTTTGATTTAGAAGTTTAGATTGTATCTCTTGTTGAATGGAAAAAATTCTCTAAGAAAAGGTTGCTAGGTTTTTCCCTCAGTTTGGGGTTTTCCCAAGGTAAATTTGTGTCTCTTGTGTTTGGCTTTCTCTTCTTGGTCTTACTAGCATTATTGTTCTATTGTTGATCATTTTTCTTGTATAATTGCTTAATGATGAACATGGTATATGATGAATTGAACTAAGAGTCATTGGAATTAATTATCAATTAAGAAAAATCTTTGTAAAATCAACAACACAGTCAATAGTTTGGTTGATTGAGATTGGCTTGTTGGTTGTGTGATTGTGATTGAATGGTTAATGCAGTTTATTTCCTGGAGTGCTATTTCCATGTCTTGCAAAAGTGATCTAGAATAATCCAATGATATTTTATTTTGCAAGGGAGATTCTATTCCCAATACTGTGTGCAAAACTAATTAATTGCTTAAGGGTTTGACAGTGATTCCTTTGGTGTGCAAGAGTGAAGAGTTATAGCGGCCTTTGTTTTAATTGAGTGCCATGATCTTATAGAGAGAGTTTGGAATTGATCAATGTTAGTTATTAGTTGCTACTTGCATATATTTTGCACAATAACCTTGAAACAAATAGACCTACCTTAGTTGACAATTTATGTGTGTGCAAGTAATATGTTCTATTAAAATACAATTGATTCGCCAAACGCTGCGTATAAATAATTGTGGGAAACATAGATGAGATCTGGTGTTAAAAGATTGACACATAACTCCCAAATACCTGTGTGTTAACCACTACATTAATGGCTACATTCAATTCCCCATTATTACACCACTTTATCAATGAGCATTTATCATTTGTCTAAGTCCTAATACATCTAAGTTCTAGATATGATCATTATCTCAAACGGGATTGAATAACATTTGATGTTGTGTATCATTGAGAATTGGTGACACTCCTCACAAGATTCTACCAAAGTCAATGTGAATGGTACACTTTCAACGTATTCCACTATAGCATTCCATCTATCATGAGTACTGGTGGCATCATATCTTTATGTGATTGCACAAGATGCTTTGCGTTACTTACAGGAGCAAACCAAAGAGGAAGGAAAAATCAAAGGTGTCTATTGGCAAAATGGTAATCCACTCTTTGAAGTTCATTTTGTCAATGACTTAGGTCTAACTCTTGAATTAATGCAACAAAATGTAGAGGGAATTATAATATGTTTGAACACTTCAGTGAAAGTTGTCGAGATAATGATTCTGGAGTGTAAAAACTCTGGTAAACTTGATAAATATATATTATTAATGATGAAAAGATGAGATGATTACAATGAGGGATCGCCTAGGCTTTAAATAGCCTCAAGGTGTCCCTTGGCGAAGAGGCATGATCTTTGATCATGCCCCTTCAGTTAATAAAACCTAATATAACTATATCTAACTAATAATTAACAAAATATTCATAACATTGCCCCTCTCTTAAAGATGCTTTGTCCTCAAAGCATATGTAATCGATGGACAACGTTGACGAATGTCTGGTTTCCGCGAACGGCGAGCTCTTGCTTCCCATATTTTAAAAAGGTCATGGAGCATATTCTCGAGCTCAATTGTTGTTGATCTGGATAGTGAAAATATCTGATATCGACAGGGTCGGATCCTGTCTTGATTTCTGGAGACTCTTCATGGCTCCCTTTTGAAGATAACATTTCTAACTGCTGACATTGTACTGTAGATACGACTTGATTTCCTGGGGCTTGGAATCCATACAACTTGTATTTCTGCCCTTTCCACTTAAAACTTATAAACTCCTTCTGATGGTTGGCAGAATAAGTACCTAGAGTTCGTAGCCATTGAATTCCTAAGACCACATCTACTCCTCGTAATGGAACGGTGTAGAATGGAGATTCTAAATGAAAGTCTTTAATCTGCAATTTGACTTTATGGCATTTTCCTACTTGTTCAATCTTCTTACCGTCGGCCACCATTACCTTCATATTAGGCATGAGAAAAGCGAAGAGGTTGAGTCTTTTGGCCATGGTGGAATCTAGAAAATTGTGCGTGCTGCCTGTGTCTATTAGAATCATTACATTGTTGTTCTTAATATGTCCTCTTAACCTTAGGGTTTGAGGTTGTAATATGCCTGTCATAGCCGATAAGGACACTTGCGGAATAGTTTCGCCCCCCACTTCTGGAGAGAACTCTAAATTGTCTTCTAATCCTTCTATACATGAATCAGTACTGTTAGTGTCGTTAGTTGCTTCACAACTGTATAGATTTTTTGCTTTTCCATTAGCACATCTGTGCTTAGGGTCCCAGTTTTCACCGCAACGTTTGCACTTGCCCTCTCGCATTCTTTGTTTTTCCATACTAGATTTTTATTCTTCACGAAGATGGGCAGGGACATATTTTGTGTCATCTATATTTTCAGATTGAGGAAACCGTCGTCTCGAATATACTTTTTCTGGTTTTGATAATCTTTCAAATTTCTTTTCAGCAGCTTTTGCTTTTTGCCTTGCTACTTCTACGGACGTAATTTCATGTAGTTCTAGCTCTTCTTGTATGTGGATTTTAAGTCCTGAGATGTAAGACTGGATTAGACGAGATTCCGACAATCCGGGTACTCGTGTTGCCAAAGTCTCCCATTCTCGCATGTACTCATCCACATCTCCTTTTTGGCGTAATTTGATAAACGTTGAAAAGAACTTTTCTTCTTTTATGCCTTGAAACCTTTTGAAGAACGCATCCTTAAATTTCCTCCAACTAATAGCGAGCGTCGTCTTTTTCCACCACATATACCAATTATATTCTTCTCCTTCCATTTTCATGGAAGCATGTTTAATTTTTCATCATCACTAGTAATGTCATAAATTTCAAAATATTCTTCTGCCTTATTAAGCCACGCAACGCTATTCTTTTCATTACCATCAAATTTGGGTAGGTCGATCTTGGCTTTGCGCTGATATGCTAATGGTGGAACAAGAAGGGGATATTGATTAGCGAATGCATTCCAGAGTTGCTTATTTTGAAAATCTGCATTACTATCTTCTTGATGATGTGGAGAATCAGTCTTTTCCTGATGCTCTTCCGAGTTCCCTGAATCTGCGGAATTGTTTTGTTGATTTGGTTCCCTGTTAGGAGATGTTGGGGATTGTGTTTGACTTAACTTATCTATTTTATCATTTAGCTTATTGAAGAGTATTGTCATATTGTTCATTACTTCGCTATGCTCTGTCATCTTGTTCATTGCTTCGTTAAGCTTTTCTGTGGCCTCGTGATGATTTAGCCACATTTGTCTTTCTATTCGATTTGTTGTATCATGAACCCTTTTGATGTCGTTGGAATGCCCTACAACTGTGTCTTCAAGGTCGAGTAATCTTTTTCCGAATTCTTCGGAATTATTAGTGATCTGTTTCTCGAGATCAACCAATTTTTTCTGGAATTCAGCCATTGACATTGACGACGACATCGAACGCGTATGAGGTGGAGAGTATTTTTCTGCCAGTTTCTCTCCTCCTTTTTCTTTTAAAATTAATTAATTAATATTTAATTAATTAATTTTTTTTTTTTGAATTAATTAATTAATTAATATTTAATTAATTAATTAATTAATAATAAAAAAAAAAAAATTTAAAACTATATAATTATTATATATATATATATAATTTTTAATTAAAAATTATATAATATATATAATTTAATTATATAATTGTTATATATATATAATTATTAAATGAAAATTATATATATAAATGAATTATATAAGTATAATATATATGTATATAATTATCAATCAAACTATATATTATATATTTTATATAGTTAAAAAAAATTGCTCCGTCACAAATGTGCCCGTTCCGTTTGGACACACTGTTTGATATGCTTTTAACAATTCGATTTTTTAATATATATGCCCAGAATTATATCGATAGTCCGTCCAGATTTAAACAGCCGTCCAGATATATGCAGCCGTTCAGAATTATACCAAACCACGTTACCCGTCCAGATTTAAACACGAGACCTCCTACTTTTATATCACTCGTAAAACGTATATTAAAAAGTATGTTGTATCACTCGTATGTTGTATCCGTATTTTTAGAACGGCGTATTTTTAAACGATGTATCGTATGATGTATCACCCGTATCTGTATTTTTAAAACAGTGTATTTAAAACGTGGTATTATTTACGATGTATCGTATGGTTTGCAGCGGAAGTATATGATATATATTTATGTAGGTCAGAGCAGTGACACGACGACAGCCCTGGACGTGGACGACACCAGCGGTCCGCTTAACACCGTTTCAATTTCTCTGTGTTTGTTTTCGAATTTAAAACTGGCCGGGGGGTGTGTGAGAATGGGAGGCCGTATGGCAGTGTAGGGTTATTATTTAATACCTGTTACCAACGATCACACACGCTCGATTCTCTGGTTTTTTTTTTTGAATTTAAAACTGGCCGGTGGGTGTGTGAGAATGGGAGGCCGTATGGCAGTGTATTACCATGAGGGAGAAGGTCTGGGCGGAGAGGGAAGTTGGGAAGTATGGGTAATTTCAGAATCTCAAATTCCAATGTTTCTATGTAATCCGCTGTCACTGTTCAGACACCCACAAAATTGTAGGTCCGAGCTACAGATCTCACAGCGAAAATCCCTGAAATTCCTTCGAGATTTTTTTAACCTGTTGATCACATAGGTCCAGAAGGGCGATGGCTCCGATACCAATGGAGTGTAACCTCAGAACTTAAAATTAGATTTGTGTCACTGCTGGCGTCTTCAATTGCAGAATTTAAATTTCTGAAATGGCTGCTGAACAGTTCGGAAAGTAATTATGCACTTGTTTTAAAAAATCTGCAATTCTGGAATTGCAATTCTGGAATTCTGTAATTCCTGGGTGATCACACAAATCCCGAAGAGCGATGGCTCCGATACCAATGGAGTGTAAAAACTCTGGTAAACTTGATAAATATATATTATTAATGATGAAAAGATGAGATGATTACAATGAGGGATCGCCTAGGCTTTAAATAGCCTCAAGGTGTCCCTTGGCGAAGAGGCATGATCTTTGATCATGCCCTTTCAGTTAATAAAACCTAATATAACTATATCTAACTAATAATTAATAAAATATTCATAACAGATTCGTCGAAACTCAGGATAAAAATAGGTGTTTTTTATTGCCCGAGAGGATGCCCAAGCTTCCTTGAGCCATAAGTAGAAGTACATCAGCCCTAGGGAGATCATTTGGTAGTTTGGTTGATGGTCATCCACTCTACGATGTAAGTTTTTATGGTGAAAAGTGCAGTTGGATCATGAGAAAATTTGAGAAGAAACTTCAAGCTTGATCCCTTCTTGACTTGCCTCTGACTAGAACAATTATAATTGTGGACAAAATTTTAGCAACACATCATATGTATTACTCCTCATGTCTTTACCCTTTTCAAAGAGCATATAATGCCTTGGAGCATGTTCTTCATAGCTTCCTCTAGGTCACACAAGGAGGGTCAAAGGGGCTTCCCCTAGAGGCTTAAACATTTGTACCTTACCTCAAGAACATGGCTTGGGCTTCATTAACCTACAAGCCAAAGTGGTGCCCATTGCCAACCAATCGGTGTTATGGGCAGTAGAAGGTGATGCCCTAAAAGGACTGTGTGACACCAAATTCAACAAACTCAACACACTAGGGAGATTATAGCTCCTTTCCAAATTTGTGACATTATTGGTTATGTGATTCCAAACTTCGTTCCACTCAAAAGGGTGTAAGCGACCTGACAAACAATCATTGGCTCTCTCTACTAGCAATTTAAGAGACCACATCATGCTCGGGACCTAGCATCCCAACAAAACTATAAATTCCAATCTTGGAAGGGTCAACTTGCACTCTCATCAAAGTATGAATGTAAAATTTTGGTTACAAAAGGTTTGTTTCTTTGGGCACCCAAAAAGAGCACCTGTGGACGACCCTAAATTTCACTCAAAAGCTATCTCGTTTAGAAAAGGTTAACAAGGTTGTTTTAGAGAACCTATGCCACATGATTCCATAAAGTTGTTTATTTAAAATACAGATGCATGGAGAAAGCACTATGTGCAGCGATTGAAAATGGAGTTGAAAGCCTATATATATATATATATATATATATATATATATATATATATATATATATATAACCCAAAGGATCTAATGAGTTGATTAGGTTGTCCTTTGACATTAACACCCACTTAAATAAAATATGGGAGTGTTACCACAAGATTTAGCAGGCCTTGGAGACGAAAAACCTATAAGACAAAAGCTAGATAAAGTGTAAACAATGGGGTAGAGGCCCAATATCACCTCAGCCAAAAACCCCTGCTCTTTTAGGACCTTCATTGATGGGGAGAGTCTCAGTAGGAAGGAGATCACTTAGAATAGATAAGCTAGGTATAGGGCACGAAGTGATCAAGCTAGAGCTCATTTGAAAGAGAGGCTCAATAAAGGTAGAAGGCTTCAAAGTAGCAAATCACCCTCTAAGAAAAGCCCTAGCAAAGTAGGCACAAGACCTAGGATTTTGAGGTTTTCGATGGTGATAGGTATTCATAAGGTCAAGGCTCGGGAGAAAGGCTTCTTATGCTCTACTTCAACAAGTACTAAGCTCATAAAATATTCAACGAAATCCTCAAGTTTAGGGGAAAAGAACTAGGGTTTCCCCCTAGGAGTTGTTACCCACCAAAACCCATAGGAGAATTTTTTCTCCTAGATCTCTCTTCAGCCGATAGCCAGCAAACCCTGACAGCCACCAGTGTAGCCGATACATTGTGCCACTTGATCTCCACTCCCTACACTAGTCATATGTCCCTTCACCCATCCGTCGAGAGCATATGTTCGAAAGTGGGAAATCCAACCCAAAAGGTATGTTTTTCATTGTACAATCAGGTGTTTATGCTTGTTTTTCATTGGTCATCTTGAACATGGATTATTAGGTGACTTGGATGAAGAAATCGTTTTGACCATAGTTTTGTTCTCTCACCTTAAATGGGAGGTTAATCCTCAATTCTAGTCAGTGGGGTCTCCCCTATTGATCTATGGTTTTAGGAAGGGCGCTACTTGGGAAACATCGATTTGGTTGCATGGTCTCGTTTTCCCATTCCACATTTTTCACTCCCCTTCGCATATTACAAGCCCTATTTCATCATATTCCTTCTCTGGGTCCACATGACCACTGAGTCCACGAGGCACTAGCACATCCCTTCCTCTAGTCCACATATCTGGGTCGCGTCTGGAAACATGGCCCCAGAGGTTGATGTAGCTAAAAGAATGTTAAAAGCATATCATGAACACAAGCAAGAAACAAAAGAAAAATATCACAAAATGTAAAAGATGGTCGGGACATTTAGTAGAGCACGTGAGCAAAAGCCAAAAATGAGCTCTACCCCTTATTATGGAGATCACCCTGGTTCGTAGGGCCCCATGAGTGCCCCTACATCATTAAGGAACCCATGAATGTCCCAACCCCTAGTGGGCGATGAACTGCCCTGCCTTAAGGGGATAATAACTACTTATATCATACACAACATGCTCTCATTTCCTAGAACCCTGAGCAATAATACAAAAAAAATCAAGAAAAAGGACAAAGGCAAATAAAAAAGGGCAGAAAAACAAAGGTCGGGTAACTCGTGTATCCACGATTGCTCCCTCCTACATCTATACACCCAATATGTGGATATCCCTCATCATTGCCACCCTTTAACCCATTGCATTTGGTTTTGAGACCCTAGTGTCCCCATCCATTCATCATCATTCATAAGACACCTATCAAGTGAAGGATGTACCACAGAACTTTCTTTCCCCTTGGGGGTTGGGAACACCTAATAGGGTTGTTTATTAGCCACTCCTACCTAGGAAGGTAACACTGTTATGAGCTTGAAGCCCCAAATTTGAAAGTGAAGCCCACTATGATGTCTCAATGTGCCCTTGATAAACAAGCTTGGTCCAATTAGATGCACTAATGAATTATTGTACCTGATGGTGAGGATGCGTATTTAACATTACATGTAATTGGCAGGTGGTTTCATCATGGATTGGGAAACTTAATTGGGGCCCATGTCCACCAGAGGATCATATTGACACCCCCAGATGAAGAGTTGAGAGCCATGGGACTCTCATCATGTGCAGAGAATTATTCCATGCCATGGGCACCTTCAGGACCTTCAACAGTCAACTCATTGCCCCACTTTATTCACGAGATGATGCGCTTGGACCAGTGTGCCCTAGTCGGCTTAGCAATGATCACATGGTTTGGCAACTAATCCAAGGCGCAGTGGAGGTTTGTCTCGCCCCTTAACACATGGTAGGGTAAGCACCATCATCAGAGCTTTCAGTATTGGAGAATTACAAACTATTCCATCATCAGGAGACCCATGAGACCAACTTTTGTGCCCCAAACACACTTTGGGGCCCCACATGATGACTTCCATGGAGAATTAGCGGCCATAGCCTAGTTCATGATTTATGGAGCCCTCTCACACATTTTGGTACCAAGAGGACTCAACATGTCCCTCCAACAACATTACATCAGCATGATGTCATCAATTCGGTTAGCATTTGGATGACTAGTTCATAATTTGTAAAAGTTACTTGCTCGGCTTGTGACCAAGGCATGTATTTTGGACATTTTTATAATGTTAGGGGGCTCTTAGGCTAATAATTCAACCTAGGACTCATAAAAATGAAACTCAACTTCATTTGTATTGGATCATCATCACACTTGGATTCTTTCTCTTGTAAAGAACTCGCACTTGTTTCTTTGGTTGTTGGAGACTCTTTTGGATGCATTTCGATGTATGGAGATGATTCCCACTTCTTCTTTGGAGCTATTTCTTGAATAATGGATGGATATATTGCATGTCTTCTAGTAAGTGCCTAATGTTGATAAAAAATTTCTCTTGAATTTGTTTAATGTATGGAATTGTTGCTCTGGAATATGCTAAATTTGTGTCCTAATTGTTGAAGATCGATTTTGGAAAGCTTTCTAGTAGAGTATTGCATGTGTTATCCAATGTATGGCATGTAATGAATGTTCCTAGTGGATGAATATCTTTGAATTCTCCATAAAACTCCATTATCTCTTGAAGTAGGTAAATGTTTGAAATTGATACCTAGGGCATCAACCTTAAGCCTCCTTAGGGACGTTTTATCTCATCTTGCACATCCTAAGACTCCATATACCCAAAGGAAAAGGCACCACTACAATGTTGAGATTTTGTGTATTTGGGGTAGCATCAGTTGTGCTCTGGGTCCCATATTTTGAGGAAGGACTAGAGTACACCTGATCTACAAGACCCAGAATGGATTTGGGAAATTTCATTTGGTTTAGGAGATATTAAATTAATTAATTATTTTAATGTATTTCCTAAGTTAAAATTTAGGGAACTTAAATAATTAAAGTGAATTTAACTAAACATGTGATGAAATTGTCTTAAGTCACACGGATCAAGCTTTCTTTTAATCTTAGCCATTGATTCAAGATCTGATCATGGTCGTTGGTTTCCCAACGAGAAAAGTATAAAGGAAAGGCTTGGGGTCATTTGTAAAGAGACACAGAGGTAGAGCACTAAAGCTAAGCTGAGATTCTAGGGCAAGGTTTGCTAAGAATACTCAAAAGTGTTTCAACTGTAGAGAGGGGAATTTAGTCCAAGGGGATGATTTGATCTCGGGGTCTAGAATACACAAGAGGCAGAGATCAGCGCAAGGACAGCGCAGAGGAAGCCACCAGCAGCAACGGCAAGGACAGCGCAGTCTCTCCAGGACAACGTGATTTTCAGTGTAGTGACTGCGTTACCCAGTCTGGGGCAACGCAGTCTCTTCCGGACCAGCGCTGAGGGTTTGAGGGGCTTCATAGGCTGACGCAGAGGCTTTCAAGGGCAGCGTTGGGTTTCTAGGCCCTAATCTTGGCTAAGTTCTGTAAATCCCGTTTGAGGGTGTGGATCAGCCATTATTTTGGCCCTAGATCAACCAATGAGCTGTAGATCTAGTATTTTCTCTGTCGGGTTTTCCAGATCTGGAACCTAGATTTTTGTATTCAAAAATATTCTTAATAATAGAACCCTCCAGCAGCTAGAGACCGGTTTTCCCACATTGGGCTTTTTCGGGGACTATTTGTCCAGAAATAACTGTGTCACTTTGTCAATGTGTGCATGTGCTTATTCTAGATCTGGATTGGTAGAGATCTGTTATGTGTTTTGCTTCGATTTTAACTTGAAATTATTCAGTTAATAACTTGCATAAGTAGGAGCAGCATAACCAGATTAACAGTAATAATTTCTGCATAAAGTATAAGATTAAGAAATTTCTACATACAAGTCCTTAGTGGTCATCTCTACTCTTTATCCAAAAAATTTCCTCTTAAAATTCAATCCTTTTAAGGTTGGGGCGAAAATCTAGAGCTTGCAACGAAAATTTAGGGAGGTGATTTTTCGAGAATTCGAGAGCCTAAACATCAAGATTAGGGTCTAGGCTACCTATGCTCCAGGTTTGGTGGGCATCAACTTGAGTTTCATCCATAAAATTTCTTTCCTTAGGTGTTGCTCCAAGAGGGAAACCCTAGGTTCTTCTCCCTCAACTTGAGGACTTCCTTGAAGATTGTATGAGCTTATGTTAAATTTAGATAACAATGGTATGTTTTATGCTTAGCACAATTACTTCAATGTTCCTTTAGCAGCCCAATGACAATTTCCAATTGAGTTTACCAATAGCAATCACATTAACCATTAATCACATTGATAGTAAAAGTAGATAGAACATGAAACAAAATGCAGAAGACAAACCAAGACAAGAGGACACCAGATTTGGCGAATGCCAGGAAAAATCCCCAATGTGGGGAAAACCCTTTGATCAATTCTTCCTATTATTATATCAAATGTTCAACAGAGAGAGTACAAAAGTCAAAATTGACCTGCCAAATCCAAGTCAAAACAACCCTGTCAAATCTACAGTCAACTACAATCAAACTCAGCCCTAACCAGAAAGTCAAAGATGGTCAACGCAGCCGCCAAACTTGACTCCTTGCGCTGGGTCAACCATAGTCAAATTCGACCTTCCTTGTTGGTCAAAATCAGCCCAAAACAGTCCAGTCAAATTTGGTCAAAGGAGAGAAGTTTTGCTGTAATTTTTTGAGGTCAAAGTTGCAATTAATCACGAAGTCAACGCTGGTCAAAATGCCCCGATTCTCTCGATTTATGTGCCCAGAAATGTGTCCTAGAGAAATAGAAATAATCCACCAAAAATCACAGTCAAAGTTGGTCAAAGAACACCTAGTCAACGTTAATCAAACTTGGTGAGCTCCTCAAATTTTCGGCCCTACAACTTTGTCTAGAAATTTGACCTCTGTGCCACACGTGTGTGAGAGAGAGAATACCCAACGTTATACGAACCAATGAGAGGAGAGACAAGAATGTGTGAGTGATGATGGTGCCAAATGAGGAGAGAGGGAACTTGTATTTATACAATTCGTTGAGGGTGAAGAGTCACATCCATTGGGCTTTATGAGTCTACATGATGTTGTGGCCGACCTGAACAATTTGCACGAGTGGGCATAGATTCAAAAACACACTTCTGCTTGTCCGAATTGGATGATCTTTATGTCAATTTTGGTCCTCTCGAAAAGAGGAATTTAATGCAATCATCTTTTGAATCAAATGAGTTGCCCCAAGGTGGAATTTGGCCCTAGTTTCCAATTTTAACACTCCCTCTCAACTAGGGATAATTCCACCTGCCAATCCATCCAACATCATCGATCATCATGCCATCCTGTAGTCATGCACCATCTTTGTATCTCATCTCATCTCTGCTCTACTAAACATTGATATGAATAATGAAGAAGAAACAATCGAGAGTGAATTACGAGACCTTACCACTCTCCACTGACAAAATTCAGTCTAGAGGTAGAACCTCAATCTGACTTGATCCCAGATCAAGTTGTTGAACACCATGCATCCTAAACATAGGGATTACAACAGTACACGATGCATACATCGGTAGTGCTATGGTCCCTATCCACTTTTCCCCACTCATTGGCCAGATGAGAGGTACTTCCCATGAGTCCCGGACTACATGGGTAGGATGTATGCATTGGCACCCAAAGGAGAAGGTGAACCACTCGTCCTATGCATATGTCAATCGTAGGGGAAGTTGAACCACTCACCCTACACACATGTCCACCATCATGGGGTATGACAGGGGAAGGTGAACCACTCACCCTATGGTCGCTCATAGCTCCAAGAAGTACCCCAAGCCCCCAGGAGCTCCCAGAGCTCAATGTCCAACTCAAGAAGGACCCTCATGGGAGGGTCTTTCCACGACTCCAAGTCTCTCTCGGAAGGCTAAGAATTTGACCTTCCCTAAGGGCTTCGTGAGGATGTTTGCGACTTGCTCATTAGTTCCAATGTGTTGGAGCCTTATTGCTCCCCGCTATACCATATCCCGGATAAAGTGGTACTTGATATCAATGTGCTTGCAGCGATCGTAGAACACGAGATTCTCTGAAAAGCAAATCCCACTCTGGTTGTCAAAGTAGATCATGGTGGTATCCAGCATATGCTCAAATAGCTCACTAAAGAGCTTCCTCAACCAAACAGCTTCACACCAGGCCATACTAGCAGCAATGTATTCAGCCTCGGCAGTGCTTAGAGCAACCGATTTTTGCTTCTTTCTCATCTAAGAAATTGAAGCAGACCCCAACGAGTAGCAACATCCAGATGTACTTTTACGATCCACCACACTGCCAGCCCAGTCAGCCTCAATATATCCATGTAGCCTCAAATTCCTAGCAGTGTATCTCAGTCCATACTTGATTGTGCCACGAAGATATCTCAGATATCTCAGAAGATTCTTAGTAGCAATCCAATGTATGTGATGAGGGTTGACCATAAATTGACTCAACGTATTTACAACGAAGCATATATCTGGTCGGGAGTTTACCAAGAACATCAGGGGCCCCCACAAGTTGTCTCTATTTAGAACGGTTTTCCAATTCGGGCCTGTTACCACTCAAATCAGCAGGGGACCTAAAAGAGTTTCCTAAGAGGACAACTGCTAGGTTAAGGGCAATGGTGGAGGCTTAGCCCACTATCACCACAGCTAAGGCTCCCTACTCTTTACGGACTTTCACCAATGGGAGGAGTCTTGATGTTTTGGGAAGCCACTTATGAAGGATATGTCAATGAATAGATGTGAAGTCACCCCAGAAGCCCTTTCCCTGGGATAGAATAAAGAGTGAGACTTGCTTGCCTTTTAAGCAAGGGACCTGATCTTCTTGGGGACGGCAGGTGAGGATTGAAGGGTGAGGATGAAGGGTACAACTTGTAGAGGTACTTCCCGATCCCTAAAATCCTATAAGAACTTGGACCCAAATAGTCTTTGATGAATAGTCTTTAACAACAAATGGGACCGCACAGCACCAAGTGGACCCAGCCCAGGTTCGAGGATGAAATATAGCAACCAATGATGCTCCTATCTCGGACAAGGTGAGGGGAAAGGATCAAAAAAGGCCAAATTGATCCTGCCGGGTGCTAGCCTTGGGAAACACAGGGAAAAACTTGGTCCTAGAGCTAGGGCTTAAGGTCCTGGGAGATTCCATCGTCGGAATTGGCCCAAATTTGAAGGAGAGTGAAGGGACCCACCAGCGCAGTTGCCTCTAGGAGATCAAAGTTTTCCTATGGCTGGATTCTCGGGAATTTGATGCCCTACGTGACCTAATGGGGCTAGACCTAGGGAAAAGGGGGAAAATATGAAAAATAGGGGAAAATGACTACCCTTTTGAGAGGGATGAGCACCTAATTCAATTGGGGATATGGAGTCAGAAAATAATGATTAAGAATTCATTTTCTTGTTAAAGGAGGCCCAGAAAGTCAACTTCGTCTAATATTAGAGAAAAGATAAGAAAAGTGACTTTCAAGCACTTATACTTCATACAAATGGTGCAAGATTATCAAGATAAAATGATCTCTAGGACATTTCATTCATCTAACAATGGCCCATACATATATTAAGTTAAATAGATATACATAATTCATATTTCAATCATGCAGCGACTAGCCCTAATTATAGAGAAATCTGGTAGTATGCTGCAACAAGAAAATATCATCAAATTTACACTTACAATGTTAGAGAGTATATCCAACCAGCATCACATTTGCACATAAGAGGCTCCAAGATAGAAATAGCCCAAATCCATACATCAAAATTCATCATCATCCAAAAATCTCCACCAAGGAAAAAATACGAAATTCTCTTAAGAGAGAGAGATCCCAGTGAAGTGATGATACAAATGAATCCAACTAACTCCAATTTATACCCCTTTTAGGAGTTTGATTTAGCCTATGAGCCTACATTATACCCTAATAATAAAATAATGTGCAAATAAAACCACTTTTGGTGACAATACCACCAAACTAGCTCAATAATGGAATAGTAAGCCTCTCAGGAGGTCAAATAATAATATATGCATGTCATGGGGCTTGCTAGGCATAGTGTACCAAGCATATCATCATCCAAAAGTGGATATCTAGTAGTCTCTGAACATCGGTGGGGATCCGTGGAGTGTTTTCTGCTGTTGTGGAGGCCCATGGCCCTCCACACACACCTTATAAGTACAATGTAGCCCTATGGGGGTTAGGACCCCATAAAGGGAGACCAAATCCAAATGGAAACCACCTACAATCCTGCATAAGATCCAATGCGTCTCCTAGCCTTCCAGTACAACAATTCATTAGAGTAATTGTGTAAAAGAGCTTACAAACCATGGATAACAAAGTGGGCACTTCACAATGGGATGTCCTTCCGTAGTAGGCTTTGGCATGTGCTAGTGTCTCCATGCTCCAAAGGGGATTAGCCAAGTACCTTATTAGGTGGTTTCATCCCTTAAAGGAGATAGTATATCCATGGTACATCCCTCCAATGGGGGTGGCAAGTGATAAATAAGTGAAATGGAGTACGGAATGAGAGGGGCAATCCTGAGCCACATATTGGGGCATAGGGGCAGCTAGATAAGGGGAAGCCCACACCTGGGTATATAATGTATAGGAGGGAGCAATCATGTACATGAGATGCCCCAGCCTTGATTTTTCCATCCTTCTTTATATGCCTTTTTCCTTTTATGAATTTTCTTTAATTAACTGCTCGCAAGATAAGAGCATGATGTGTAAGATATAGCAGTGATTACCCCCTTTATGTAGGGCGGTTTATTTCCCTCCAAGGGTTGAGACAATCATGGGTTCCTAAATGAAAAAGGAGGCTCATCTAGGGCCTATGGAACTAGGGTGATGACGATGGGTATGGGGTAGAGCTCATGTAATGGATTTCTCCCATGCGGTAATTATTTTTGTCCCGACCATCTTTTGCATTTTGTGGTACAATTTCATGTTGAATGTGGCCATTTATGCTTTTACTTTTTCTTTTAGCTGCTTCGACCTCCGGGGCATCATTCTAGGCCTGACCCAAGGTGGTGGCCAGAGGATAGGGAGGCTAATCCTATGTGGACCCAGAGAGGCAATGTGGACCCAGGTGGGAGAAATGATGGATTGGAGTATAATGAGTGGAAAGGGAGTAATATATGCAGATAAAGGAGCGGGACCACGCGCCCAAAGTCAGGGTTTCCCAAGTAGTACAACCCTAGAACCAAATGGTCAATAAAGGAGATCCCACGGGACTAAGATCCAAGGATAACATCCAAAAGAGATCAAGGGGACAGGAGCACAAACTAAGCCCACTCTTTCTGCCAAATCCCCCCATCAATCCATGCCTAGAAGTGTCCATGACAAGTAAACCCAATACTCAATTACCAGATGACAAGACATACCTTTAGATTCAGGAGGCCCACCTTCAAACATACGATCAATACAAATGGGTGAGGGACCACATGGTTGGCTCAAGTGGCAAAGAAATGGCACAACAATCTAGAAGAAGGCTACAAGGGATTGTTGGTTACCGATTGAGTTCCATCATGGAGAAAAATTTCTCCTAGGATATCACCCACGAAGTTGTGGGTAACATCTGGCTCCAACTGGGACATGATCTCTCAAAGAAATGGGCAAGGTTTCTCGAACGGGAGGTCACAAGAACTCTAGCAATCTCTTGGTCACCTTAGACCTGTTATTTGCACACGTCAATGATCAAAGCCACGGGGCAACATGTTTTTCATGGTGTCTTATGATCACCCATGCTTAATGTCAGCTCATAAAATCAACGAGTAATAAAATGTGCAATTTTTAATCTAAATGCAGCTAATCTATCATGAGAAATATCACATAAGGTCAGTTCAAATGCAGAAATCAACATGCAATGCATCCTACACTAACATGCATATAGTACATCATCAAGTATCAAGGAAAGGAGTTATGCGACTTATTTTGACCAGCTGAAGCTCGTTTGTTTCATCCTCATCACTCTCGTCACTCTCACTAGGCTCATCTCCAGAGGATGAATCTTGGTCCAGTGCATTGGTTGGAGCCAAGGTGTTTCGGACTTGAGATGAGCTAGGCCTATCTTCCTCACTTTGCTCTCTTGGAAAAGGTTTCCCTTTTGGAATATAATTTGACCTTTGGGCCTTCTCCAAAGCAGTGATTTTGTTCATGACAATTCGATCTCGTGAATGGACTTTCTCCATAAGCCTTTCCATCTTCTTGAGGATAGCCAGAAGGGTTTCTTCGTGTTGATCCTTTGATTTCTCCTTCTTAGTCTCAGTTTTGGCTTTGAGGAGGTCACCAACATTCATTTTTGAGATACGAAGGTGGTCTTCAACTTGCATTGCCATCTCTTTATCTTCAGCCAATGTGGAGGGTTTCTTGTCTCTCAAGGCATTAGTTAGGTGGCCCCCTACAGCTTTGACAAACTTATCAAGGATGTTGGCATCGGAGGGCTTTAGGTGATCAGGGATATCATGGAAAACCCTATCAACATTTTGAATGAATTCCCGGGTGTCTTCCCTTCCCCTTGATATTTGATAAAACTTTTCAATGTTGAAGGTCCCTTGGGCGCTGCAAGACCACCTTTTCATGAATAGGTCTTCAGATTCGTTAGAGTCATAAATGCATCCTGGGGGAGGACTAAGGTACCATTCTCTAGCTTGTCCCTCGAGTGATAAAGCAAAAAGCATCATGATCCTATCTTCATCAAAGATCATTCTAGGGGAAAGGTGCCAATAAAATTCTTCAACGAAGTCACGGGCACTCATAGTGGCATCTCCTTTGAACCTGGGTAAGAATCGATTGTATTTTTCAGGTAATGGTTTGGGATCATCACTCAACTTCAAAGGAGAAAATACACTAACCAAATATCTTTCACTTTTGGTCATCTTGTTTTTGACAGTGCTAAAAGTCCCTCCCATTTTTGGAGTGGGGTCACTGACTTTTTCAAAATCAGGAAGAAAAGCAGTCCCAACAAGTGATGGTTCACGTTCCCTTCTACTTGCAGCATCCCTACTTAAAGGAGGAATATTGTCACCTTCAAGTAAACTAGGGGTTTTGACAACGAATGGAGTCGCCAAAGGGAATAATGAGAGTGTCGTCAATGAATTAATTCCTCAATGATTCACTAGGGAGGCAGAACTGCTTCCTCCTTGGCAACGGCACCAAAAATGTTACCACTCAAACTAGCAGGGGACCTAAAAAGATTTCCTAAGAGGACAAAAACTAGGTTACAGGCAACGATGGAGGCTTAGCCCATTGTCACCACAGGTAAGACTCCTATTCTTTATGGACTTTCACTGATGGGAGGAGTCTCGATGTTTTGGGAAGGCACTTATGAAGGATATGTCAATGAATAGATGTGAAGTGACCCCAGAAACCCTTTTCCTAGGATAGAATAAAGACTGAGACTTGCTTGCCTTTTAAGCAAGGGACCTAATCTTCTAGGGGACGGGGGGTGAGGATGAAGGGTACAACTTGTAGAGGTACTTCCCAATCCCTAAAATCCTACAAGAACTTAGATTCCCAAATAGTCATTGATGAATAGTCTTTAACAACAAATGGGACCGCACGGAACCAAGTGGACCCAGAGGTTCGGGGATGGAATATAGCAACCAATGATAATCCTATCCTGGACAAGGTGAAGGGAAAGAATCAAACAAGAACTTTTACTTCAAAAGGCCAAATTGATCCTGCCAAGTGCTAGCCTTGGGAAACACATGGCAAAACTTGGTCCTAGAGCTAGGGCTTGAGGTACCGGGAGATTCCACCATCAGAATTGGCCCAAATTCGGAGGAGAGTGAGGGAACCCACCAATGCAGTTGCCTTTAGAAGATTGAAGTTTTCTTATGGCTAGATTCCCGAGAATTTGATGACCTAGGTGACCTAATGGGATTAGACCTGGGGAAAGGGGGAAAATGACCACCATTTTGTGAGGGACCACTACCTAAATCACTTGGGGATATGGAGTCAAGGATAATAATGAATAAGAATTTGGTTTCTTGTTCAAGGAGGCCCAGAAAGTCAACTTCATCCAATGTTGGAGAAAAGATAAGAAAAGTGGCCTTCAAGCATTTATACTTCATTAAAATGGTGCAAGCTTATCAAGATAAAATGATCTCTATGACATTTCATTCATCTAACAATGGCCCATACATAGATTAAGCTTAAATAGATACATAATTCCATAATTTCAATCTTGCAGCAACTAGCCCTAATTATAACGAAATCCACTAGTATGCAGCAACAAGAAAAACAGCATCAAATTTACACTTACAATGTTAGAGAGTATATCCAACTAGCATCACAATTGCACATAAAAAGCTCCAAGATAGAAATAGCCCAAATCCATACATCAAAATTCAACTATCATCCAAAAATCTCCACCAAGGAAAAAATGTGAAATTCTCTTGAGAGAGAGATCCCCAGTCAAGTGATGATACAAATGAATCCAACTAACTCCAATTTATACCCCTTTTAGGAGTTCGACTTAGCCTGAACCTACATTAGCGCCTAATAATAAAATAAGGTGCAAATAAAACCACTTTGTGACAAGCCCACCAAACTTGTTCGATAATGGAATAGTAAGCCTCTTAGGAGGTCAAATAATAATATATGCATGTTGTGGGGCCTGTTGGGCATAGTGTACCAAGCATATCATCATCATCCCAAAAGAGGATTTATAGTAGTCTCTGAACATTGCTGGGGATCCATGGAGTGTTGGTTGTTGATGTGGAGGCCCATGGCTCTCTACACACACCCTATATGTGCCAATGTAGCCCTATGGGGGTTAGGACCCCATATTGGAAGACCAAGCCTAAATGGAAACCACCTGCAATCATATATAAGATCCAATGTGTCCCCTAGCCTTCTAGTACAATAATTCATTAGAGCAATCGTGTAAAAAAGCTTACAAACCATGGATAACAAAGTGGGCACTTCACAATGGCATGCCCTTCCGTACTGGGTTGTGGCATGTGCTAGGGTCTCCATGCTCCAAAGGGGGTTAGCCAAGTACCTTATTAGGTGGTTACGACCCTTAAAGGGGATAGTACGCCCAAGGTATATCCCTCCAATTCGGGTGGCAAGTGTAAATAAGTGAAATGTAGTAGGGAATGAGATGGGCAATCCTGGGCCACATATTTGGGCATAGGAGCAGTTAGATAAGGAGAATCCCACACCTAGGTATATAATGTATAAGAGGGGGAAATCGTGGTACATGAAGTGCCTCGACCTTGATTTTTCCACCCTTCTTTATATGTCTTTTGCCTTTTATGAATTTTCAATAATTAACTGCTCGGGGCTCAAAGGATAAGAGCATGATGTGTAAGATATAGCAGTGATTACCCCCTTTAGGTAGGGCAGTTTATTGCCCTCCAGGGGAGGGGACAATCATGGGTTCCTGAATGATAAAGGAGGCTCATCTAGGGCCTATGGTGTTGAGATTTTTTAGTGTTGGGGTAGTATCGGATGTGCTCTAGCTCTCAAACTTTGTGGATGTTGAGATTGTGTGTAGTTGGGGTAGCATCAATTGTGCTCTAAGTCTCAAATTTTGAGGAAATACTAGAGTTCACCTGATCTACAAGACTCGAAAATGGATTTGGGAAATTTCATCTGGTTTAGGAAATATTAAATTAAATAATTATGTTAATGTATTTCCTAAGTTAAAACTTAGGAAAATAAAATAATTAAAGTGAATTTAATTAAACATGTGATGAAATTGTCTTAAGTCGCTATTACATCAAGCTTAATCTTAGCCATTGATTAAAGATTTAATCTTGGTCGTTGATTTGTCAACGAGAAAAGTATAAAGGAAAGGCTTGGGGTCATTTGTAAGACACACAGGCAGAGCGACTGAAGCTGTTTCTCGAGATTCTATGCCAGGGTTGCTAAGAATTCTCAAGTGTTTCAGTTGCACGGAGGGGAATTTAGACCAAGGGGATGATCTGATCCCGGGGTCTAGAATACACAAGAAGCAGAGAAGAGATTAGGAAAGACAGTGCAAAGGAAGGCAGACGACAGCAGCAGCAGCAGAAGACGGAAGCAGCAACAGAGAGAAGCAACAACAGACGGCAGCAGCAGCAGCAGCAGACAGCAACAGCAGCAGCAGCAAAAAGGATAGCGTGATTTTCAGGAAACCCTTCGGGGGTTACACAGAGACCCTTAGGGGCAGCGCAGTGACTGTGTCACCCAGTCTGGGGTAACGCAGTCCCTTCCAGTGACAGCGCTGAGCATTTGGAGGCCTTCAGAGGCTGACGCAGTGTCTTTCAGGGGCAGATCTGGGGTTTCTAGGCCTAGATCTAGCTGAGTTTTGTAAATCCCGTTTGAGGGTGTGGATCAGTCAATACTTTTGGTCTTAGATCAACCAGGTGCTGCAGATCTAGACTTTTCTCTGTAGGGTTTTCCAGATCTGGAACCCAGAGTTGTGTATTCAGAAATATTCTTAATAATAGAGCCCTCTAGCAGCGAGAGACCGGTTTTCCCACATTGGGTTTTTCCGAAAACAATTTGTCCAGAAATAACTGTGTCCCTTTGTCTATGTGTGCATGTGCTTATTCTAGATCTGAATTAGTAGAGATCTATTATGTGTTTTGCTTTGATGTTAACTTGAATTTATTCAATTGATAACTTGTACAAGTAGGAGAAGCTTAACCAGATTAACAGAAATAATTTCTGCATAAGAATTAAGATTCAGAAATTTCTACATGGTATCAGAGCAATTGCAGATCTAGAAGGGTCACCAGCTGAAGCATCTGAAGGATCTAGCTATAAAAAGAAGTTGGAAAGGCAGCAGAAAAGCAGATCTGAAGGGACAACGCAGTTTTCAGGAGGAGATTCACGCAGAGGGAAGGGTGACGTTGTCCAGCGCTGTGTCCTAGCAAGCCCACGCAATTACTGCACAGAGGCAGCTTAAAAACAGCGTTGCTTAGGTCTGAAGCCAACCAATGTGATTCAAATCTGAATCTGTCAGATCTAGAAAAAGTCTGCAGAAAAGTTGCAGAAATTCAGAAGACTTGGTGGGGTTAAACTTCTGAAGTTTTCAAATTTTTAACCTTAGCGCAAGTGACAAAGTTTGAGAAGAGAACAGCTTCTCAAAGAGTTTCTTGCCAAAGGAAACTTGCAATTTGGTCAGAGGATCAAAGAAGAAGTTGAATCATAGTTGATTTGGTAGATTTCCAAGTTGGGTAATCAAGTGTCAGAGGGAGCAGAGGGTGCCCAATTCGAAAAGACCCTAGATCCAGATCTCTAGCATAGAGAAGAGGAGCTCCGACACATTCTAAGCAAATGGCTCCCCATGGACTGCGTGATCAGGATAGGCTAGAGGGCCTCTCAAACTTTTCGGTGTGGAAAGCAAGGATCCTGATTGTCCTTGAGGCATACAGTCTAAGAGACCATGCAAAGCAAACCCTAGCTGCACCGACAGATGAGAATCTCCTACGGAAGCATAGAGAAGCTGCTGGGCATGCCAAAGGGCTGATAATGGACAGTATCAAGGACCATATTGTACCACACATAGCTGAGAAGAAGACAACTAATGAGATGTGAAAGGCCTTGACTTCCCTGTATGAGGGAAAATCAGTGCAAAGAAAGATGTTGTTGGAGGCCCAAATGAGGTCATTCATGATGACCAAGGGAGAAGACATCAAGCATTTACTCTTCAAATTGCATTCAATCAGGGATCAGCTGACTGCAACGGGTGCAACCGTAGATGATGCAGTGATAGTCAGGACTGCCCTCAATGCAGTCACAGATGAGTGGGAAACCTTTGTCCAAAGTATCTTGGGCAGAGCGGACCTCCCAGATTGGGACAGCTTGTGGTCGATCCTGCGGCAAGAAGAACTACGAAGGTTCACCAAGAAGCAGCATAGTCCTGCGTTGAGCAAAGTAAAGAAGGAAGAGGAGGAAGATGCAGCCTTGGCATCGAAGAATCAGCCGAAGAAGAAAAAGGATCTTTCTAAGATCAAGTGCTTCCAGTGTGGCGAAATGGGACATTTTTCCAGCCATTGTCCAGAAAAGAAGGACAAGGAAGCATATTCTTCCAAAGCAGCGGTGGCAGATGATGGGTCTGAAGATGATGTAGCCATGAGTGCTCATGAACCACGGAGGTGGGGTGACATGGACATGTAGAGGAGCTACATGGAAGTGAGGCGGGATCCTTGAGCATCTCATCTCTTGGATCAACAAGCGAGCAACGGCAGCCTTAAGACAGTAGCGGGACAAGTGGAGCATTGGGTGCATAGATCACAGATGAAGCAGAGGCAGAGGCAGAGGTAAATTTGGAGGCTGGGAGGAGCAGCACAGAGCATAGCAGCAGTAGCGTAGAAGCAGTAGTAGCGCAGAGGCTCATGTGACTTCAGCAACGCAGTGCAGAGCTGCAGCAATGGAAAGAGCTTCAGAGGGACAGCGCAATGCAGCAACAGCATGATAGATTTCAGCACAAGGAGCTTATGTGACTTCAGTAGTGCAGAGGGAGTCCGATTACGTTAGCAGATTTGTAGTTGTGCATCGTTCTTTAGATGCCAGCACAGATCTGTAGCCTATGGAGCTTCAGTGATGAGGATTCAGCCCATCTAACTTGTCTGTCCAAGATTGGGCAAGAGATTCAGTTGTTACTCTCAACAACTGAAGTTGCAGTGCAGCAGATCAGCAATGGCAGTGCTATGAGCAGCACAGATGCAGCATATTGAGAGGGAGTTGCAGTACAGTGGTTGTAGTGGCAATGGCAGAGTCATGGGCAGCAATACAGAATGGCAGCAGCAGTGCAGAGTTGAGTGGAAGGAGGCCAAGCTTCAGCAGCACAGAACCAGTGCCCAAACTCTTGTAATACATAAGTGCGATGTATTGCTAGAGCACACTCTTGATGCTAAGAGGGAGTGTTGATATTTTGTGTATTTGGGGTAGCATCAGTTGTGCTCTAGGTCCCAAATTTTGAGGAAGGACTAGAGTTCACCTAATCTACAAGACCCATAAATAGATTTGGGAAATTTCATCTAGTTTAAGAGATATTAGATTAATTAATTATTTTAATGTATTTCCTAAGTTAAAACTTAGGAAAATAAAATAATTAAAGTGAATTTAATTAAACATGTGATGAAATTGTCTTAAGTCACACGGATCAAGCTTTCTTTTAATCTTAGCCATTGATTAAAGATTTAATCTTGGTTGTTGATTTGTCAACGAGAAAAGTATAAAGGAAAGGCTTGTGGTCATTTGTAAGACACACAGAGGCAGAGCACTGAAGCTAAGTTGAGATTCTAGGGCGGGGTTGCTAAGAATTATCAAGTGTTTCAGTTGCACAGAGGGGAATTTAGACCAAGGGGATGATCTAATCCCGAGGTCTAGAATACACAAGAAGCAGAGAAGAGATCAGGAAAGACAGCGCAGAGGAAGGCAGCAGCAGTAACAGTAGACGGCAGCGGCAGCAGACAGCAGCATCAGCAACAGCAAGGACAACGTGATTTTCAATAAACCCTTCAGGGGTTATGCAGAGACCCTTAGGGGCAGCGTAGTGACTGCCTCACCTAGTCTGGGGTAACGCAATCCCTTCCAGTGACAGCGTTGAGCATTTGGAGGCCTTCAGAGGCTGACGTAGTGCCTTTCAGGGGCAGATCTGGGGTTTCTAGGTCTAGGTCTGGTTGAGTTCTGTAAATCTCGTTTGAGAGTGTAGATCAGTGAATATTTTTGGTCTTAGATCAGCCAGGTGCTGCAGATCTAGAGTTTTCTTTGTAGGGTTTTCCAGATCTGGAACCCAGAGTTGTGTATTCAGAAATATTCTTAATAATAGAGCCCTCCGGCAACCAGAGACCGGTTTCCCACATTGGGTTTTTCCGAGGACAGTTTGTCCAGAAATAACTGTGTCACTTTGTCTATGTGTGCATGTGCTTATTCTAGATCTGAATTGGTAGAGATCTGTTATGTGTTTTGCTTTGATGTTAACTTGAATTTATTCAGTTGATAACTTGTATAAGTAGGAGAAGCTTAACCGGATTAACAAAAATAATTTTTGCATAAGAATTAAGATTCAGAAATTTCTACAGTGGAGGGACTAAAGTACATGAGATCTCCAAGACCCAGAAAGCGATTTAAGAAATTCCATCCTGTTTAAGAGATATTTAATAAATTAATCTTTTTAATTAAGGACCCTAAGTCAAACTTAGAAAAATTAAAAGATTAAAGTTAATTAAATTAAACATGTGATGAAAATGACTTAAGTCACACGGATCAAGCTTTCTTTTAATCGTAGTCGTCGATTCAAGATTAAATCACGGCCGTTGGTTTCCCAACGAGAAAAGTATAAAGGAAAGGCTTGGAGTCAGTTGGAGGACACACACAGAGGTAGAGCACTGAGACTAAGCTGGAATTCTAGGACGTGGTTTGCTAAGAATTTCCAGAAGTGTTTCAGTTGCAACAAGGGGCAGTATTGGCGGAAGGGATGATCTGATCTCAGGCCAAGAGTGCAACAAGAGGCAAAGAAGCAACAGACTGAGCCCAGCAGAGGCAGCGCAGAGGCTTCAGGGTCTACACAAGGCTGACACAGGGGTGTAGGAGCAGCAGGAGGCCAGCAAGGCGGATGCAGGCCCAACCAGGGCAGCGCAGCGGTTTCTGAAGACTGAAAAACGCTGAGTTCTATAAATCCCATTTGAGGTGTGAATCGGTGAATTTTTATGTTTCTAGAGCAGAGGTATAGCTGCAGGTTATTTCTTCGTCGGTTTAACCAATATGGTGCCCAGATTTGTTGCACTTGGACTCTACTTAATAATAAAACCCTCCAGCAACCAGAAGACTGGTTTTCCCACATTGGATTTTTCTGGGGATAGTTGTCCAGAAAACCCTGTGTGTCACTTTGTCATTGTGCTTGTATTCAGTTTAGATCTGTATGTGTAGGTTATTAAAGTATTTACTTCGATGTTAATGTTGAATATTTCACATTAATAACTTAATGTAAGTAGGATACGTAAATCTGAAAATTAACAGTAGAATTTATGTTTGAGATATTCAAAAATTTTCACATATAGAACCAGCGTGCTGACCATGGGTATGGGGTAGAGCTCATGTATTGGCTTTTGCCTGTAGAAATTTTAGACCCAACCCCGGTTATCAGTTTCTCCTTATCACTCCCATATAGTTAAATGCCCATCCCATAATCATATATTCAAAATTCCGGAAATGCTAAATATTTCTGAAAACACAAATTTTGGAAATTTCACAGTGCTGGAAATTGCAAAAATATAATAGAGAAAATATTTCAGCCACACAGAAAATTAACACATTGATTTTTGGTCAATATGACCCTAGAAAAACCCCCTACAACTCTTTGGAAAAACAAGTTCGAGAGCTCTTCTTTATTTCTGAATATTGCTTTTACAATGAAACAAAAAAACCAATGTTCCACCAAGTCCCCTGGAGGTGGAAGTGAGGGGGCGAGGGAGCCAGGAGCGGCCTATGCAAAAGCTCCCTACCAATTTTCAGGAAACGTGGGGGGACGTCGGGGTCATAAAAATTATAAAATTTAATATTTATAATGTAACTATATTTTTGCAAGGAATGTATATACAGTCATCATACACTTACATCATGACAGATAAATCATAAATGATAAAATTATAAATCAATGAATGATGAATCATATAACTTAAACAAATTTAAAACTTTAAACTTTAAACATACATCATACAATCATACATGTAAGTTTGTAACTGTATAATCATTAATGTAACTACTAACAATGTACAATGAAAATAAAGTTTAAGATATCATATGACATATTATATCAAGATTCAAAATAAAGTTTAAACTGAAGTTTACAACTCAAGTTTGAAACATAAAACTTGAAAGCAAATAAGTTTTGTCTAAAACATAAAACATAAAACATAACATATGAATATCAAATGATAAATTAACATAAATGCTCAAGGTAATGCCCCACTAGTCTATGCATCTAGCTGCTGCACAAATATATCAGGATCAACCATGTCACCATCTAAATCAGAATCACTTGGATTCTCAAACATGCTAAATGGCACACCAACTTTTAACACGAAACCATAAACTAAAAGGGGCATGAGGGGGCGTGAAGGGGGTGTGTGGGGGCGTGAGGGAAACGCCCCCTAGAAGTCCCCAAGACCCCGGAGCGCGAGGGGGCAAGGAATATAGACCCTTAGGTGGGGGGGCGAGACCCCGTGTAACACTGAGAAAAACAGTGAAAATTCCAACAACCAAAATTACAGACTTATCTCGATTTTTGTGCTTGAACTCCGCCTCCGAAATTGTGCCAAATCAGCAACTTACGAAACAAAAAAATTTACCGCATTAATGACAACAATAAATGTTGCATGGCAGCCTCGAAAAATGTGTCGGAACAGCGGTACGGAATTGTACGAAACTGTATGGATTTGTACAGCAGCCCTCCTCGAAATCTGTGCCCAAAAAATGCCTCAAAACCTGCATTGAAGTTGCTGTCTTTTTTCTCGATTTTTGTGCCAAATATATCAACAGTACTTCTCCTCGATTTTTGTGTCCAAATTCTACCTCGAACATCGTGCTTAATGCTTTTGTCCTCTTCCTCGATTTTCGTGCCTCCCTTTCTTGGAAACAGTGCCTCTCTCTTACTATACGGATTTATGCCTTGGGATTTGTGCCAATATTGATGTTGTACGGATTCGCTAAATGTCCTTACTGCTCTCCTCCAACTTCTCACTGCTAAGAAATTTCTCCTGCTCTCCTCTCTTTCTCTCAATCTGCTCATGAAAGACTGAATGACCTTTTCTCTTCTTTTCCTCCTTTAACCTAACCCCAAGTGACTTTTGGGGAATCCCTAAATCCAATGGCTGAGATAGCTTTAGATCTAGGGTTGAGATTAAATGTGCATTTAATTCTCACTTTCTAATTTTTAATTCACCCCACTTAAATAAAGACCCACTTAGCCTTTTATTTCCATAGTCACTTTTTCACTTTCAAATTTCACATTGACTTTAATAAAGTCACTTTAAAATTAGACTTTGTAACTTTATCACTTATAAAGTCACTTTTGAATTAGATTTGACTTTACCACTTATAAAGTCACTTTAGGAGAAAAGTACAAATACATTTGGACACTTTTCCCTAGGCCAAAGATCAAAGCCTTAGGGAACCACTTGTCTTCTGGTAGCCAAATTTTAACACTCCCTCTTACCGAGGAATGTGTTCCTCACCACCCCCATCTTGTCTCTAAAGTAGACATGCTTGCCCCATGGTAAGGCTTTGGTGAATATGTACGCTACCTGCTCATCTGTGGTAATATACTCAAGCTTCACAACTCCCTTCTGAACATAGTCTCTGTTGAAATGATATTTGATCCCGATATGCTTTGACCTATCATGAAATACTGAATTCTCCATGAGTTTAATGCAACTCTAATTATCACAGTAAATCATTGAAGGTCTCAACGCTTGACCAAATAAGCCAAACAACATCTTGCGAAGCCATATGGCCTCACAGCTAGCCAAAATAACTGCCATGTACTTTGCTTTCGCTGAACTCAATGCTACTGACTGTTGCTTCCGGCTGAACCACGACACAACTGTCGAACCCAACTCAAAACAACACCCTGAAGTGCTCTTCTTATCAGAAGACAACCTGCCCTATCAGAATCAATGTACCCTGCCAATCTCACTCCATCTCCCTGTCTATAATCCAAACCATAATCCACTGTCCCCTGCAAGTAACGAAGTATGTGTTTTGCAACAACCCAGTGCACTCTCTTGGGCTCACACATGAACTGGCTCATCGTGTTGACTGCAAAACATATATTTGGTCGAGTGTTGACCAAATACATCAAGGAACCAATCAGTTGTCTATACAAAGTACGATCCACCAAATCGGAATTTGAAGCGTGAAGCTTCTTCTAGTTAGTGATCATAGGTGTAGACATGGGTTTGCAATCCTCCATGTGAAATCTACTAAGAATGTCCACAATATACTTCCCCTGTCCCAGGAAGAAATGCCCCTCCTCTTGCCACACCTCCAATCCCAAAAGGTAATGCATCAAGCCAATGTCCTTCATCTCGAACTCTGAAGCAAGATCTCTCTTGCAGCCCTCTATGAGTCTCTTTGCACTTGTAATGACCAAGTCATCCACATATAGCACCAGAATGAGAGGCTCTTCACCTACCACAATAAAATATAGGTTCGGATCTGCATCACTCTTTGTGAAACCCAACTCCTGCAAGTATGTATCAATCCTCGAGTACCAAGCTCTAGGAGCTTGCTTCAGGCCATAGAGTGTCTTCTTCAGTTTGCATACATGGGACTGCTTCCCATGCACCTCAAAGCCCTGCGACTGCTCAATATAAACCTCCTCCTGTATGAAGCCATTGAGAAATGCGGTCTTCACATCCATCTGGTGGATCTTCCAACCCATCTCTGCTGCTATCGATATAATGGAGCGAATGGAAGTATATCGAGCCACAGGAGCGAAGGTCTCCTCATAATCAACTCCCTCTCCCTGGGAGAACCCTCTAGCCACAAATCTAGCCTTGAACTTCTCGATGCTACAATCTGCAACATGCTTTATCTTGTAAAGCCATCTGGAAGCAACCACTGATTTCCCTTCAGGGCTCGGCACCACCTCCCAAACATCGTTCTTCATGATAGAAGAATATTCCTCCTACATGACCTCTCTCCAGACCTACTGGCTAGCTGCCTCCTCATAGCTAGAAGGCTCGAAGTCAACGATGCTAGCAACCAATGCCATATAGCTACAGAACCGCTCAGGTGGTCTGCTCTCTCTAACCTGTCTCTTTGGCCCAGCAACAGATGTGGCCTCTCTCAAGGTGTCCTGAAGCCACTTGGGCTTCCTCTTCCCTGAGCACACTTCTCCCACCGGAGTGAAAGAATCCTCATCCTCATCAGAAGCCTGAACTCCTGAAGGCCTGCCAACCGACCTCATGTCTGAACCTGTGCCTGTAGATGCTAAAGTACCGTGTGAACTGTCCATCAATGGGCTACCCTGTGAACTGCTCTATGGACTGCTCTGCATGCTGCCCGAAGCACCACCCATCTGACTCTGCGACCCACTGCTCACTGATGGACCTGACACCGTAATCAATGTACCTCCTGATACCTTTCCACTGGATCCCTATGACTGACTCAGCTTGTTATGAAACTAGCTCCAAAAATAGAAGAAAAGAGAGATAAACGCCTTAGAAATCAGCCTCTTCAAGGGGGCAACCTCCAATACATTACATAAATGAACAATTCTTGGATGATACAAATGACCAAAACTTCCTTCTATATATAGGAGTCCAAGCGGCCACGATAAAATCCTAGCCGACCTAACAATAATAATGTAAGGGCACAATAATACCAATATTGGGGTTACAGGGGTACAACAATAACAATAAGGGGGCTACACTAATAACAATAAGGGACTAAACTAGTAATATAGGGACCTAACATGCCCCTGTCCTTCAAACAAGTGTTGTCCTCAATGCTTGAGTAGCTCTGGGTGCTTCTGTATAAAATTCTCATCCTCCCATGTAGAATCTTCAATGGGAAAGTTCTTCCACTTGATGAGATACTCTGAAATTGAACGATTTCGTAGCTGTAGAGTTCTTGTTTCTGTGACCACTTCAGGTTCCAATATGATTTTTCCTTCCTCATCATGTTCTGGCAATATTGTTTGAACTGAAAGATTTTCACCTATAACCTTCTTTAAGCATGAAACATGGCAAACTGAATGCACTCGCGAAGAAGCAGGAAGCTCTAATCTGTATGCCATAGTACCAATCTTTTGCAACACCTTGTAAGGACCATAGTACTTTGGCAATAATTTATTATCCTTCTGTTGTCCTCTACGACAAACCCCCCATTTCATATAATTTTTATTCACAACACTATAATATGAAATGGGTCCCTTTTAGTTTTATTTGGTATCAACTTTGTATTATTCAAAAAGGTCCGAAAACGAAATGAAAACATTACAAAAAGTTACCTTTTTGACAAACCAATAATGGCTTTATGATATAAATAATTAAATCTTTTATCATTGCGATAAAGCGATCGCAAGATCGCATATCGCAATGAAAAAGGAGGCATAACTTAAAAACCATTGGTTTGCTCCGACGCGATAACACGCAATAGGCGATCGGCGATATACCATGCATGCTTTAAAAAGAGCCCCAGTTAATGCTCCCGATGCGATGCGATATCGCTATCGGCGAACGAGGATTCCAAGAGATGCCAATATAACAAAAGCGCCTTTTCGCCCCGATGCGATGCGATAAAGCCAAAAGCACGAACTTCAAAAAAGTTGTTAAAACGGGGATATTACGATTAATTCATATTAAAAGCCTTATCTTTCTAATAGAGATTCACCTGCGCTCAACCGCCAAAACGGCCAAGGCACGCTTAAACAAATCATTCCACCAATAAACGACGTGATGGACATTTAAAAGATTGACAGGTTTTTACGGCCATTTAATGAAATAGTAAGTCTAAAATCTTTTCACGGATTGGATCCACGGCCACCTTAAGTTAATTCTTCATCATGCATTAATCAATATATTTCGCTCGTATTTGGTTTTCTTTGCCAATTCTCTGTGTTACGCTTATTTTTACTCCTGTGCAGAATTCTTCCAAGCTAATAGATGCAAGCAAAATGGGGAAGAAGTCCAAGAAAATTGCAAACGCTTCCGCTTCGCCAGCCATAAAACAAGCCATTACTGATCCAGGAAATAAAAAGAAAGGATTGATATCTGATACTACATGTTCAGGTCTCGGCAAAACTTCTTGGCAAAGTACCTATAATTTGATAGAAGCCGAAGAACCTGAAGTGACAACAGTAGAAGCCACAGTAGATACGACTCAAAAATCTGAAGGTACTTTAAAGGACTTAGCCGACTCTTTCCTTCATCGGATAGCAGCTCGGGAACAAATTCTCCCATATACGGATGTAGTAAGGTGGGCAATTGAAGAACTCCCAATCACAGACAGAACCTTCTGCACCAGAGATGGGAGAATCTTCGGTTCATTTCAAGCTAATGATTTGAGGCAAATGTATCATTTGCCTGAGCCAGAGAAGAAGTACAACAAGGCATTTCCGGAGAAATTCCGAAATGAGAACGAAACTGAATCCGAACCCATTCGGGATTGGAGGCAGAATCCGGCAACACACAAGCATAAATCTTCCGGTATGTATTCTGTTGATTCTCTATGTTCTCCTTATTGTTATGCTGGGATCATGATGTGTAGATTATGGGGTTTGCACGACTCCTCTAATTTCACTATAGAAATGGTTCCTTTGATAGAGGCAGCGTGTAATAGTGAAATTATGGATTGGGGAACTATATTGTCCGATAAGTTAGCCACCGCAGTTATTGATTTCAGAAACAAGACCCGCATCATTGAAAGGCTTATTCCCCCATTCTACTACAGCGCTTATATCCTGGACACCCTGTGTTTTAATTCTGAATTTCCCGTGCTCGGCTGGAGGTGGACTCCACAAGACCCCATGCCCATTCACATATACCATCAAAAATTGTGGAAAACCTCCCATAGGCACCATTTATACCAAATCTGCAATGGCTTCATGTTACCCATTCATTACTCTATTTTTGATAAACCGGCTCCCAAGATTTCCTACCAAGCAGGGATTGATTTAACTGGCTTAGGGAGATGGTTTGCAGAGGAAAAATTTACTTATATAAGAATTTTCAGCAGCCAAGCCAAACCTCATGTTCTTCCTTTGTACATACCTGATAAACTGCTGGCAAGGGAGATAGCCTATCAGATTATTTCCGAGGGCGTTACACAAACTCTAAAGAAAAATAAGAAGCAGGTCTGGCCCTCTTTTCCTCTTAGATGTGGTGTCTACACCTTGAATGATCTCAAGCATGCAGAGAAAGAAGCTACAAAGATGAAATCATTAACTCTAGCAACTCTCCCTAATAGGCAATTTGATCCCGACAAAGTTGCCTATAATGCCCTTGAACAGGCCAAATTGGCAAAGTTTGATCATAAAGAAGATATGTTTGATGATCCGTTCTCCACAGCCGAGTCAATGTCCCAAGTTAGATCGTTGGCCAGAATGAAATATCAAGATGAAGGGTTAGTTGAATTCAACAGACTTAGAGAACAGAGGTTGCAAACTCTGCCCCTAGATCTGTTAGCAACAAGCCCAGCAGCAGGATCAAGCGAGCCTGAACAACGACATACTAAGGAACCTCCGGTTATAACAAAAGAACAGGAGAAAGTGCAAGAGGAAACCTAGACGAAAGAGCAGGAACAGAGCACCATAAAGGTAAATCAAGATACTCAAATTGATCCCAAATTGCTCCAGGAATGGCAGCAATTCGATTCAATTATCAACAATCCTGAGGGTTCAAAGGAAGCCCAAACATCAAGAGTAGCAGACACACAGGAGACCATTTCAGAACAAGTTCCAGGTGAAACCAGCGGCCTACCCAGTTCTAAAGGAGTAGAGATAATCCCAAAGGACCCCTCCGATCAAGTTATTTTGCAGATAGAAGAAATTCCTCCCTTAGATGTCTTTATAGCCCGAAACACAAAGCTGTGGTAAAACGACAAAGGAAGAGGAGAAGGACTGATCAGCCTTCCCTATTCCCAGAACTAACAGTGACGGGCAATGTAGTTTGGAAGGAGGAATTTGACCCCTCTGAGGACCTAACAAAACTATCACAATTTGCTGGAGCCTATTCGGCAGCAACAATAGATAAGGCATCAGAGGTGAGTCTTTTATTAAAAACAAAAGACCAGGAGATTTTCTCATTACAAGCACAATTATCAGAAGCACGGCAGAAGGAAGAGCAGGCAGAACTGCAATTGTTAACACAACAGCAAACCAATAATCAATTAACTCAACAATTGCAGGAGGAAAAGCAGAGGATTGATCAGAGTGCAGTCCAAAAGCAGAAAGAGTTATCAGAGGCATTGGCACAACTCAAGACAGCCAATGAACAAATGCTGAAGATAAAAGATGAGCAGATTGCTCAACTATCAGCCCAGCTTGAGAAAACAAAGAATCTTCCACAGGTAGCTGAATTCAGGGCAGAGGCAGTGCAAATAAACAAAGCATTATTAACATAGATAAAGTTGTTATGTCAACAAATCGCCCAGGCAGAACCTTTATGTGACTCAACAACATCTCTAAGTGATAAATCGGCTGATGCTAGAACAGACTTCGAGCAGGCCGATGAGACATTGACCAATTATCTTGAGTGGCAAGGTACCGAGGAAGGACAGTCAGCTAAATTGCCAAAGATCCTAGAATCGCATAAAGAGATATTATTTATGGAATGGCAATCCCAGTTAATGAAAGCAGAGAGGGCAGTTTCCAGATGCAAATTAACCACAAGTAATTTGGTTGAATTGATTAATGACACTCTCTATTTATCTAACATGATTTCTCAATGTACCCCAGGTAAATTGACATCAGCTAAAACATTGGAACAGTCATGTTACCCAGAGCTGGAGAAAACTGGCAGATTAATCGCAGGAATTAACAGTTTGACATGGGACACCTATTGGATGTTCTTAGTCAAACCTTACAGCCAGAGAGCCGCCCTCAAATGCCTCTCAGATGCAATCGGATGCATCATTCCCGAAATACAAGATGCCACCCATGATGCCCAACTCAATTCTCGCCTTAACCGACCACCAGAAGTGGAGCCGATGCTTGCAATATGCCAGCTCAGGACTAAAGACGAACAGCCTAAGTCATGAATCATGCTGCCGATTACCAGATGGCCATAGAAGGAGATATTCCAGATCAAGTTATACCAACTTAGTAGCATTTTAATTTTGTAGTTTGTTAGTTTAATTTAGTATTTATAGACCCTTTCATGTATTTAGAAAAGGTCGTAAGTTTTTGTATATGACTGAAACCTGAAGTTGCACTACTGTACTTCAGGCATATTTTTTTATGAAAACTGGACCAATTTTTTCCAAATTTTGATAACGAAGCTTTTATGTGGATGTGCACTACTGCCTTTATCTAAAAGTATTTCTGAGTCGGAAGACGGAATTCAAATTGCGATTGAAGTTGAGAATGATTTGCAGCTCATATGGTACTATTATCTATGTCTGAATTTATTCTTTTATGAAATTGTTGTTTGATTACTTTTGCTATTATTGAATATTTAAATGTGTTTTAACAGTAATATTTATACTTTCCACTATTGGATGTTTACAGTTTGCTATTCTTTCAATCATTTACGTATCAGTAATATAAAGATAAGTGTAACAATGTTTTATCAATTACTTCATTCAACTAATTGAATGAAGTAATTATTATTTAAATGAATATCTTTGTTTATTGAATAGTGTCATCTATATGCCTATTGACAAACACAGATCATCAAACGTTGCACTTAAGAATAGAAGCTTCCCGGGATAAAATAGTCATTTATATTTTTTTATAGATTAAGTACTCCATTCACTATCACTTATTATTAAACCAATCACTCATTCACCCATTTCTATTCTTTATCGGGAAACTGGTCCCATTATATCCAGTCAGAGCCACCATCCCAAACGGAAAAGGAGTTGTTTAAGGTCCGGACCGGGTGGTCATCCCCCAATGTTGTTGCAACGATTTTCGAGGCATCAACACCTTCTTAGCTTGCTTAAGGGACATTTGTTTGTATGGTTGTAGTTGTTAAAATACCCAGTCTCCTACATCAAAATTTCTCTCGCTGCGATGTTGATCTACCTGTTGTTTCATTCGATTTTGTGCCAAATTTAGGTTATCCTTTAAGAGTTGGAGAACTTCTTGTTGATGCTCGATGTGATCTTCCATTGCTTGAACCTTATAATTTTCTCTTAAATATGATGTGATGGATGGTGGATGATATCCATAAAGTGCCATAAATGGGGTCATTTTTGCTACAGTCTGGAAGGAAGTGTTATACCACCATTCAGCGAGAGGTAACCACTTGACCCATTGTGTTTGTTTATCAGATACAAAACAACGAAGATATCCTTCCAAACATTTATTCACTATCTCAGTTTGACCATCGGATTGAAGGTGATAAGATGAGCTATGAGCTATTTGAGTACCCAAACAAGAAAATAACTTCGTCCAAAAATTTCCAGTAAAAATGGGATCTCTGTCGCTCACAATAATCTTTGGGTTTCCATGTAGCTTTTGAATTGTGTCCATAAATGTAATAGCAAATGTACTTGCTTTAAATGGATACGATAATGCACAAAATTGTGCATACTTGGTAAGTCTTTCAACTACCACCATGATGACACTCTTTCCTTCGGACTTAGGTAAACATGTGATTAAATCCATTGAAATCTCCTCCCAACGTTGACTTGGAATGGATAAAGGTTGTAGAAGACCCGGGGTCTTATTTGTCTCAACTTTATTTCGTTGGCAAACCAAACATTCTGCCACAAACTTTTGAATATCAGCTTTAAGGCCATCCCAAAAAAATTCTTTCTTCACCCTGTGGTAAGTTTTTAAAAATCCTGAGTGTCCTCCTAAAGGAGAAGTGTGCAATTCCAAAAGAATCTTTTGTTTTAGTTGGGAATTCTTACAAATATATAAGCGATATTTGTACCATAAGGAATCATTTTTCCAACTAAATTTATCAGATGTACTAGGATCTTGCTGCAACTTTTGAATGAGTGTCCATACATCTTTGTCCTTCTTCCATTCATCTCTTGCTTCAGTTATCCAATCTGGTTGGATAATAGAAATGGCACAAAGCAATGCTTCCACCTCTTCATTCTTTCTTGAGAGTGCATTTGCAACAACATTTAGCTTCCCTTTTTTGTAGATTATTTCAAAGTCATAACCCAACATCTTTGTGACCAATTTTTTATACTCTTCTCAAGATAGTCTTTGTTCCAAAAAGTGTTTAAGACTTTCAAGATCAGTTTTTACCTTGAAGTGTCTTCCCATTAGCTAAGGTCGCCATTTCTTTAGTGTATGTAGTATTGCTAACATTTCCTTCTCATAAATAGGTTTCTGTAAATACTTTCCTTTGATTGGACGACTTTCAAAAGCAATGGGTCTTCCTTCCTGCATTAAAATTGCACCAATTCCATTTCCTGAGGCATCACATTCCACAATAATGGTTTTTGTGAAGTCTGGTGTAGCTAAGACCGGTGCTAGGCACATTGCCTCTTTAAGATGTTCAAAGGCCTTAGTTGCTTCAAGAGTCCATGAAAATGCATCTTTCTTCAATAATGTTGTTAGAGGTGCTGCTATTCTCCCATAATTCTTAACAAACTTGCGATAATACCCCGTTAACCCGAGAAATCCTCGCAACTGCTTTATGGTTGTGGGAACTTTCCATTCCTTAATGGCTTTAATTTTGTTAGGGTCCACTTTAACCCCCTCGTGAGATACAATATGACCCAGATATTCCACCTCTTGTACTCCAAAGAAACATTTGGACTTTTTTGCATATAATTGTTTCTCCTGCAATAGTTTGAGCACCCTGTCAACATGTTCAACATGATCCTTCCAAGACCTGTTGTAGATTAGTATATCATCAAAAAATACTAGCACAAATTTTCTAAGGAAGGGTTTGAAATTGGAATTCATCAACCCTTGAAATGTAGAAGGTGCATTGGTAAGGCCAAAAGGCATGACCAAAAATTCATAATGACCCTCATGAGTTCGAAATGTTGTTTTTGAATATCTTCAGTCTTCATTCTAATTTGATGATATCCTGAACAAAGATCCAACTTGGTAAAATAAATTGCTCCATGTAATTCATCCAATAATTCATCAATTACAGGAATGGGAAATTTATCTTTAATGGTGAGCTTATTGAGCTCCCTATAATCCAGACACATTTTCCATGATCCATCCTTCTTGTGTACCAATACTACAGGAGCAGAGAAAGAACTTTGACTAGGTTGAATTATACCCGCCTCTAACATTTCTGCAATCATACGTTCAATTTCACTCTTTTGGACGTAAGGATATCTATAAGGCCTGATGTTTGGAGGAACACTTCCTGGAATCAAATGAATAGCATGATCATGATCATGAATAGGTGTGAGTCCTTTGGGAGTTTCAAACACCTTGGAATGATTGTCCAAGACTTGTTGGAGATCTGCAGAAATAGATGATTTTGATGTTGGAACTTCTAGTGAGCATAATTGTGCAATTACGTCTTGTTGTTCTTTCTTTAGAAGCTTTGTCATGACATTAGAGCTTATTATCTTTCCTGGCTTTCCCGCAATACCCCGTAATTCGACTTCCTTTCCTTCTAAAAAAAATTTCAAGAAAAGTTCTTGAAAATTAAAAGCTACCGTCCCCAAAGATTGTAACCATTGTACTCCTAATACAACATCAACACCTCCCATAGGAATGGAAAGCATTGGACTATTCAATACATATTCCCCCATGGTTAGCTTGATATTATGGCATTTTCTAGAGCAATTTATAGTTCCCCCATTTGCAACCATCACTTGACATTCTGGTGCTGGGTATAGGAAACAATTCAATTCCTTGGCTACCTTACAATGAATAAAATTATGGGTGCTACCTGAATCAATCAACACTATTACCTTTTTCTTCTTGATATGTCTTTCTATCTTGAGAGTTTGAGGAGTGGTAATTCCTGCCAGTGCATTACACGATATGGTCGGATTCATTTTTTCCTCTTCTAGGGTTGGTTCCTGGTGTATATCCTCTTCTTGTTCATTTTCTTCTTCCTCTTCACAATCTATGTAAAATAATTTCTTCTCAGGACACTTATGACGTTTAGTGTATTTGCTATCACAACTGTAGCAAAGCCCTTTTGCTCTTTTTTCTTCCAATTGTTGTGGTGTCAACCTTGTAGGTTGTGGAAATCTAGGTGTAGCAACACTTCCTTCTTTATAGAATTGAGTGGTAGGTTTCATTGTCGCCATAATTTTACATTCAACTTTTCTTGCCAACCTGAATGCCTTCTCCAATGAATCAGGTTCCAAAACGCGAACTTCATGTTGGATGTTATCCTTTAAAGTGCCTAGGAAGAGATCAATCCTGTGTTCCTCTGTAAGATCAGTTACCTTTATATTCAATTTTTGGAAGTCCTCAATGTGCTGCCCCACTAAACCCTTTTGTTTGAGATTTATCAATTGGGTAAAGAAGGTGTTGCTCTTTGTATCCTCATAATGTGCTATCATTTCCTCCGTAAAAATTGACCAAGTGACAATTTTTTTACGGGAGCAAAGCCATCTATACCATACAAATGTATTTTGTTCTAAATGTAAAGTTGCAATGCGTACCTTTTGTGTGTTTTTCACATTATTGAGATCAAAATATTGCTCCATCTATAGTATCCATGTTATGGGATCCTTGCCATCAAACTTCCTCATATCCATCTTTGGAATATGGTGGTTCTTCCATCCAACATTAGAGTTTATGAAATCACGATTAACATTTATTTTGTTCTCATCATTAGTTTCCTCTACTATCTTTTCGGCATTAGGAAACATTTCTTGTATCAACTTTGTCATACCTTCCATGTGTGCATTTAGATCATTCTTCATGTTTTCCACGTTGTCCTTCATGTTCTCCATGTTGTCTTTCATGTCATCCATCTTAGCTTCCATGCCAGCTTCCATGCCATCCGTCTTAGCTTCCATGCCTTTCTTCAAACCATCCATCTCAACTTCCACGCCTTCTTCAAAACTTCCATTTCATTTTTTGTTTCTCTTTGCGAGAGCGAAATTTGGTGCACTTGCTCTTGTAATTTTGATATGTCATGTTGCAATTCTTCGTCTTCATGAGTCATAGTAGAGCCTTCTAAAGGCATAATGGGTGTTGAATTCTTTTTAAGGGGCATTTTATAACCGAATACTGATCTCTATTCTACAATATTCCCTTGGAATCAATTCAAACTGATTTTTCACACAAGACTTGTGCAATTCGAAAAAAAATACACACCTTTTTATTGATTTTGAGGAGCTCGATATTGAAACTGAATTATCTCTGTTATTTCAGATCTTCAATATCTGAAATTCGGCCCTGTAGTAGCCCTCTAAAGATTCTTTAAATTGCCACAGGTCTCACCTGATTTGCATTCTTCAAGACAAAGTTATGCCCAATGTTCCACAATGACCTAATTATGGATTGGTTCAGTAGAGAGACCTTGTACGGCGTGCCACGTGTCACTGTTTCCTCCTTCGGCTCTAAAATTGATACAGAGGAAACTACAGTCCGTGTACTTGCAGCCACTTTTTACAAAATTCCAATCCAATGCTCAAAGAGAGGGTTATGACGATTTTCCCACGGCCACCTCTTTGAGATGAAATTCGAGAGCCTAAACAATCCCTAACTTCCACAGACCCTATCTCCGAAAATATTGCGAATCAAGCTCTGAAATTTTTCCACGACGTTCCTCAGGATTGCGGCTTCACTCTGTAAAAATTTCAACTTTTGAATCCTCGTAGAAAACAAGTTATAGCGAAAATGCCACGATGACCTGTTTAGGTTAAATTCAGGAGCTTGCAAAAATCCCTAACTTGCACAGATCATATCTCCGAAAATATTGCAAACCAAGATCTAAAATTTTTCCACGACGTTCCTCAGGATTTCGGCTTCGCTCTGTAAAAATTTCAGCTTCTAAGCCTTCGTAGAAAAAACGTTATAGCGAAAATTCCACAATGACCTGTTTGGAGCAACGAAACCCTAGAATCCAAAGCTCTAATTCCAAATGTTATGAAACCAGCTCCAAAAATAGAAGAAAAGAGAGATCAAAGCCTTAGAAATCAACCTCTTCGAGGAGGAAACCTCCAATACATTACATAGATGAACAATTCTTGGATGATAAAAATGACCAAAACCTCCTTCTATATATAGGATTCCATGGGGCCACAATACAATCCTAGCCGACCTAACAATAATAATGTAAGGGCACAATAATAACAATATTGGGGTTACAAGGGTACAACAATAACAATAAGGGGGCTACACTAATAACAATAAGGGACTAAATTAGTAATATAGGGACCTAACACAGCTGCTCCTAAGGGTCTAGTGAATCCAGATACTCTAACTCCCGTGACCTCTTGAAAGCCCTATCCTCCTCGAACTTCACATCCCGCTTGACAAAAACTTTCCTCCTCGCAGGAATATAAATTTGAAAGGCTTTCGAGGTCTCGCTAGAACCCATAAAAATGCCCTTCTCTGCAGTGGGCTTTAGCTTGGTCCTCTTCTCCTTGGGAATATAGGAGTAGGCAATGCACCCAAAGATATGGAAGTGACCAACATCAGGCTTATTCCCGAAAAAATCCTCCTCCGGAGTCACATGCCCCAAGGCACGATGTGGACTCTTGTTCTGTAAATACACAGCAGTGATGCAAGCCTCTACCCACAAAAACAACAGTAACCTCTGATCATGTTGCATGGCTTTGGAAACCCCAACGATGGATTTGTTCTTCCTCTCTGCAACCCTGTTCTGCTGGGGGTTGTAAGGAACTGTGAACTCCCTCCTGATGCCTGCCTCCGCACAATAATCAACAAACTCACCAAGGGTATACTCCTCCCCATTGTCCGACCTGAGGGACTTGATCTTCCGCCGACCTGTCTGAGTCTCCACAAGAGCTTTGAACTCCTGAAACCACTTGAACACCTCACTCTTGGTCTTTAAGAAATAAATCCAGGTCTTCCTGGAGTGATCATCAATGAATAAAACATAATACTCATATCCACTCAAGGATACATGAGACATTCGACCGCTCACATCGGTATGAATCAAATCAAGAATCCCTGTCGATCTGTTGTCACTGTTGGGAGGCAAACTTCCCCATAGCACATCCTCTGCATGTATCAATGTGGTCAGAACTGTAATCTGGCACAACAATGGTGACCTCCTACAATGTCCTCAAGGCCCCATGATACATGTGCCCCATCCTGCAGTGCCAAATCTCGCACAGCTTTCAACTGCTAGCTCTGCTGCAGGTACTACTGCTCAATGGCATAAGGGGCTGAAATGAAACTTTTACACCTTGGCATGGCGCACACCAATCACTCTAGCTGAATCAGCTGGAGCGCCCCTGGGATATATAAGCACATGTCCTCTCCTGAACAACACCTCATACCCATTGTCCAGGGCCAATGTAAGGCCTGCATCACCCTCTCAAGGGTTACACAGTCCCTCTCTGGGCAGCACAGTGGCACTCTGAGGCTAGCGGGGCTATTCTTTGCCAAGAGGAGATCAAGAGGATCACCAAGAACCAGAATATCAGTGATGGAAGCAGATCAGCCAGAGTGAAGAAAGAAGAGGAGGATTATGTAGCCCTTGCATCAAAGGAAAGGAAGAAGCAAGGGAAGAAGAAGAGGGACCTTTCCAAGGTCTGGTGCTTTCACTGTGGCGATCTTGGACACTTTGCCAGCACATGTCCTAAGAAGAAGGACAAAAGATCTTCTGATTCCAAGGCTGCAGCAACAAAGGATGATGGCTCTGATGATGATGCAGCCATGAGTGTTCATGCACCTCGAGAGAAGAGGTGGGGAGACATGGATCTATAGAGCAACCAGACAGGAGTGGCAGGATCCTTGAGTCAGCCCTACTCTTGGATGACATACGAGCTACGAGAGCCTTAAGACGGTAATGGGATGAGTCGAGAGATGGTTGCAAAAGGTCACAACGAAGCAAAAGGGGGAACTGAAGAACTGAAGAGGGAGCAGCATAATGCAGAAGCAGAAACAGCATGGAGGCAGCAGCGCAGAGGGGCTGATGGGACTTCAGCAACGCAGAAAATTTGTGCTCACGCAGTGCGGTGTTGCAACATAACAGTGCCTCCAGGAGGACTGCGTAAATCAGCATCCAGGGAGCTTCAGTGATGGAAGGCAACCTGACTTATCTGACAAACAGTTGGGCAGGAGTCCTTCAGTTGCTTACTTCTCAGCAACTGAGTTGCAGTGCAGCAGTTAGCAGTGGCAGTGCTATGGGCAGCATGATGCAGCAATTTGAGAGGAAGTTGCAGTACAGATGTGGCAGTGGCAGTGGCAGTGGCAGCGGCATGGGCAGCAGTATAGAAAGCAGCAATGTAGTGGATGGAGGGCAGCAGGCCAAGATCAGCAGCACAAAATCCAACTTCAAGATCTTGTAGTGCATGGTGTGAATGCATTGCTAGAGCACACTCCATGCTAAGGAGTGTTGAGATTTTGTATAGTTGGTGTAGCATCGGGTGTGCTCTAGCCCTGAAATTTTGTGGAGGGGCTAGGACGCACTTGAACTCCAAAACCCAGAAAGTATTTTGAGAAATTTCAGTTGGTGTTCAAATTATTCAAATAATTAATTATTTTAATGGATTTCCTAAGTCTAAACTTAGGAAAATTAAATAATTAAAGTGAATTAATTAACACGTGCTAAAATGTTCTAGAAAACACGGATCAAGCAGTCTTTTAATCTCAGTCGTTGATGAATGTTTTAATCTCGATCGTTGAAGGATTCAACGAAAAAGTATAAGAGAAAGGCTTGAGGGTCAGTTGGAGACATACACACAGTTGCAGAGCTAAGAAATAGATCTGGAATTCTAGGGCAGGGTTTGCTAAGAATTTTCAGAGGAATTTTCTGCAGGGAGGGGTAGTATTGGCTGAGGGGATGATCTGATCTCGGAGCCAAGAGTCAGTAAGAGGCAGAGAAGCAGCAAACAAGGTCAGTGCAGAGAAGCAAAGAGCAGCAACAGCAGTTACGCAGCTGCTGCACAGCCGCTACACAGGTGCTACGCAGGACAGCACAGAGGCTCTAGAGGGCTTCAGAAATTACGCAGAGGGTCTCCAAGGCCAGCATAAGGCCTGTGTCACCCTCTCAAGGGTTACACAGTCCCTCTTTGGGCAACGCAGTGGCACTCTGAGGCTAGCAGAGCTGACGCTGGGGCTTCAAGGGTAGCGTTGGGGTTTCTAGTGCCAGATCTGGGCTGAGTCTTGTAAATCCCGTTTGAGGGTGTGGATCAGTCAAATATTTGGTCTTAGAACAACAGGTTAGCTGCAGATTTCTTTTATTCTCTGTCAGGTTTTCCAGATCTAGAACCCAGATTTACTGTACTCAGAATCTACTTAATAAAATAAACCCTCATATCTGATGCACCGGTTTTCCCGCTTTGGGTTTTTCCGGGGACTTATGTCCAAAAATCCATGTGTCACTTTGTTGGATGAGCGTATTATTCAGTAAATGATTTGCATGTGTAGACTGTAGTTGTGATTATTTCGGTATTTCCTAAATCTAATTTCTAGAAATAACTTGTAATAATTTAAATCAAGTAGGAGAAATAAACCATGATACTTCGATAGAATTTTCCCATCAAGAACTCTTTCCCACAAAGTTTTATGAATTGAAGGGTATAGTAGGAGACCTAGGCGTTATGAGGATTACTCTGAAACCTGACACGAAGCCAGTAAAGCAAAGACCTTATAGGTTGAATTTGAAATATAAGGAAAAAGTGAAGGCGGAGTTAAAAAAGATGATTAGGGCAAGGATCATTGAACTGGTTGAAGAATCTGAATGGGTAATTCCTATGGTAGTGCAGGAAAAGAAGACAAAAGGCGAGATCAGAATATGTGTGGACCTAAGAAAATTGAATGATGCATGTGCGCATGATCCCTTTCCCACACCATTCACGGACGAAGCATTGGACAATGTAGGAGGACAGGAGGCTTATTCTTTCACAGATGGTTTTTCAGGTTACCATCAAATCAGAATTTCGATAGAAGATAGACATAAGACAACTTTTGCTACGAAGTGGGGTTGTTATCAATACACCGTAATGCCTTTTGGATTGAAGAATGCTCCTGCCATATTCTCTAGAGTTGTAGTCGCAGCTTTCAAGGAGTATATACACAAATTTTTGGAAGTTTACTTTGATGATTGGACAGTCTTTGGGTTGTTGAAGAAACATGTTTCAAGCTTGAGATTGATGTTGGATCCCTGTAGGCAATATCAGATATCGCTGAATTTGAAGAAGTCCAACTTTTGTGTGCCTTTTGGTATACTATAGGGGCATGTTGTTTGTAGACAGGGATTGATGGTAGATCCCGCGAAGATTGTTGCTATTGTGAACCTAGAGCCACCTAAGACAGTGAAGCAACTGCGCACGACACTTGGCCACAACGGCTACTACAGGAAGTTTATAAAGGAATATGTGCAAATAACTACGCCAATGGAGAAGCTATTGAAGAAAGACGTTACTTTTTGTTGGGATGAAGAATGCCAAAATGTTAAAATTGGACAACTAGGTCCAAACTCCAGGTTGTGCTGCTCAGATGATGATCCCAATATTTTTATTGGATTCCTCTTTCGGAGAGGTGTAATATTGATCTAAAGATCATCTCGATCGAATGAGCAGAACATGTACTTTGAATTTATTCCACTTATGTGTTAGGTCGGCCTAGAATAAAATATAGACTTAAATGTCTTAAAGGACGTGTCACACACCCCCAAAGATGCCTATATATTGGAGAGACTTGGAGTTCATTCGACACACATTGTGTGGAGGAATTCCTTCTCTCTTGATGGCGTTGGAGCTGCGTTCTTGATGCTGCGTATTTATGGAGTGTTCTTTGTTTGGGTTGTTCTAGGGTTATGTGTGACACGCTTGGCTGAATGACCTGTTGGAGACTTTGCTGGTAGAAGCATCCTACTGATCGCTGTAACACCACCATTCATCATCTCTGTTTTGGCTTGTCTTCCATCGATCTATTAGTATGTTCTATCTCCTTCAGTATTGTGTACCCTAATCTGAAATGGCATAGAACATGTTCAGAAATTAACATGGTATCGGAGCTTTAAGGGGAAGACAATGCCCAATTTGTGTTGAATTGCAATCTCCGATCTATTGATCCATTGTGCAACACATACACAAGAAGTCTAGCTCGTTGGAGGAGGAAGATCACTGTCTTGCGCCGCAGTAAAGGAGTACGACCAGCATGGAGAAATAGGGTTGTCTGAAGCCTATTTCAGGAGGCAGAAGTTGCTGTTAGAGGGCCGAGACAGGGAGGACTTGTTTGAGGGTCTTTTTGAGGGTGGACAGTCCTCAAAAGAGGTTGCCGCAGGCTTGTCTAAAGTCCTGTAGGATGTCATTGTAACTAAGGGAGGTCAAGTCTGTGTTAAGGGCTTGAAACTGCCCTAAACTTGCAGCGTGAAGAGGCAACCTCCTATTGAAGGACAGTCGCAAGCCTTAAGGAAGAAATCTGGGCAGTATTGGAGGGTTGTAATGATTGTGAAGTTGCCCTAACCAGGCCTAGGAGGACTGCAGAAAAATCAGATAAAGAATACACAAAAAGGTTCCTCTGAAAATTTCAGTGAAGCTAGAAGTCGCAGCTAGGAGCAAATAAATGGCGTGGAGGAGGTCTGAGACAACGTGGAGGCTTCTTTGATTGGGCCGCAGTCTTGTAGGTCACTGTTTGTACTTTTGAAGGGTTGTTTGGGCTAATTTCAAGGGTTTTTTAGGCTCGGATTGCTAGGCAGCTTAGGCTGCATCAAGGAGAGGCAATACTGGGTTATGTTAAGGGTCTTTTGGTGGCTGGAACATCTGCGTGGAGAGTTGGGAGCAACCAGTGGTAGGCCGCAGACCCTAACTCCACAATCAGACCATTGTGTGGGCTATTTTGGGATGGTTTGAGAAAATCAAAACTATGAGAATCTACTGAAGGCTGCTCTCAAAAATATATATGGATCAATGGTGAGGTCAGATATTTTTTTTATCAGTTGTCAGCAGAAGAAGGAACTAGTATCTCCGAAGATGTCTTCCAGCAAAGGAAAAGCGGGTCTGAAAATAGGATACGCTGATATCGTGGAGAAATGGCAGTGTATGCTGCTAGAGGTAGGCCGCAATCCCACCTCATCTTTGGAGAATGTCGCAGCTCTGTTTGGTGTGGTCTTGCTGCAGATTGGAGCCACTGTCTCAAAGGTCGATTTTCGGGCTGCGTTGTTAGTATTTACCAAAGGAACTTCAGCTAAGCTAACGGCATGAAGAGCGTGCATTCATCCATTTATGGCTTAATCAATTTCCAGGTAAAATCCAAATCCTTTTTTCTAATATGGGTTGTGTATCATTCATCGTGGGTTCTGATGGGAGGAGTTTTATCCCTGTGGGGGACAAGTTCTACCAGAACTAAGGTGAAAAAGGCTCGAATACATCAGCCTAGAACCCCAATTAGTTGGGCGTATATCAAATGTTCATTAGCACGGGAATAATCACTGGAAATTGCACTACTGAAAATCACATTGGATTCAAGCTTGAACACCAGCTGAATTTCTCTTTCATAAGCAGAGACAGGTTGTTCTAAAGACCGAATGTCACTATATTAATTTCAGCAAACCGTGTGATAATCTGGGCATGCAAAAGAATGACAAATGGGCAGATCTGGAAAATAAGAAGCAGTACAGTATGAAATACCAGATGTAGTAGATGAAGCCCTCAAGTGAAAATCTTAGAGGCCTAGAAGAACATCAGGTAATTGTTGTAAGCTTGAAATTTTCAGTACTGTTAATGATGAAGAAAACAGTGATGACAGTTCAAAAGGTATCTATGGAAATGCCATTTTGAGGAGCTAAAATCTGTGATTCTATGTCACTGTCATTATGACAGTGACATAAACAGACACCCTGTTTACGAGATTCATAATAGCATCTAGCTTGTGACAGTATCAGTCTTACATTACAGCGTAATGATAAACTTAAAGTGCGAACTGAGAAGTTTTTGCAGCTTTCGGTCACGTTGTTGGAATCTTGAACCATGATCAGCAAAGCCTGTTGGATGGCTTTGACTGTGGGAGATTAAGTCCCCTTTCCAAGTTGGTGTCTGGGATGCCCTCATTTAAAACAGATGTCTTCTCTCGAGAGAGAAGCTAGCATTAAGATGGAGAATACAACTGTATATGCTGCTGAGCGCATACCATTGTTGAACGAAAGAAGATCCTCATGGCTCAGAGACATATAGCTTCAGAGGGGGAAATTCTGGAGGAAAACCAAGAAGCCATATAAATACCAAGGGTATCTAGCTGCCATAAGTACAATATGAGCCTAGATCATTTGAAGAAGCTGTAAAGCATCAAGCCTGGAAGGATGCAAGGATGATGTCTGGGATATGGTTCCTAGAACAAAGCTGTTGTCACCTCGATATAAGATCAAGCATGAATTTATGGAAAATTTTGTTGCCTGAGTCTTCTCTAGGAAGACATTGATTATTATTGCACCTATAATCTATTATTTCCCTTGCTGCTACGCAAGGACGGAATCTTCATCAGATGGATGTAAAGACTGCCTTTTGGCATGATGCGATAAAGGAAAAGGTGTATGTAGAGCAACCTTTGGGGTTCGAAGTCCAGGATCGGGACACCCATGTCTGTAGGTTGAAGAAAGTCCTCTATGGGCTGAAGCAAGCACCCAAAGCTTGGTACGAGAGGATAGATAGCTACCTGATGAAGCTGGGCTTCACTTGTAGTAATGTTGATCCGAACCTTTACATCAAAGTTGATAGAAAGAAGCCTCTCATTCTGGTGTTGTATGTGGACGACCTCTTCCTAACAGATGCTGACCCTCTCATTCATCGGTGCAAGAGGGAGCTCGTTGCTGAGTTCGAGATGAAGGACCTAGCACTGATGCATTACTTCCTAGGCCTAAAGGTCCGGCAGAGACCTGGCGAGATTTTCCTTTCAAGGAAAATACATTGTGAAGCTTCTAGTATGGTGGACTGTAAGTCCGTGTCGACACCGATGGAGCTTAACTTTAATAAATTGAGTAGCAGCGCTGCTGGGCCCGTGTTAGCAAATCCTACTGAGTATCATCAACTCGTAGGGGCTCTAATGTTCTTAGTGAACACCCGTCCGAACGTATGTTGTGTAGTGAACACCTTGAGTCAACACATGGTTGATCATAACATTCACTTGGTTGGTGCCAAGAAACTCTTGAGATATCTCTGTGGCACGATAGACCATGGGCTGAGATACACTGCCGAGAGCATGACACTCCTTGGATATACTGATGTCGATTGGGCTGGCAGTGTGGTGGATCGCAAGAGCACATTTGGATGCTACTTCACAAGTAGATCTGCTTCGGGCAGGAAACGAAAGACGATAGCCTTGAGCACCGCTGAGGTCGAATACATTACAGCATGTATGACCTGTTGCGAAGTCACTTGGTTGCGAAAGCTCTTCAGTGAGTTGTTCGAGCATGTGCTAGATGCCACCGTTATCCTTTGTGATAACCAGAGGGGGATTTATTTGTCATAGAATCCTGGGTTCCACGATTAATCCAAGCATGTTGATGGTTGGTACCTCTTTATCCGAGATATGGTATAGCAAGGCGCCGTAAGGCTCGATCATATAGGAACTGATGAGCAGGTCGCGAACATTCTCACAATGCCCTTGGGGAAGGTCATGTTCCTAACCTTCCGTGAGAATCTTGGAATCATGGAACGACCCTATGATGTGGGTCCTGTTGGACGATGAGCTCTAGGAGCTCTATGGGGCTCTAGGGATAGCTTTGGTGCTATAAGCAACCTCGGGGCTAGGCTTGCCGAACCTAGTTGGTGTGCTTCTACCCCACCATGATGATATTGAGATGGTTTACCTCTCTTTGATATGTGCCTCGTATGCATCCTACCCATGGAGTTTTGGACTCATGGAAAGTACCTCTCATTTGGCCAATGAGTTGGGAAATGTGAATAGAGACCATAGCAAGACCGATGGACGCATCGGAGATTGCCATACTCTCTATGTCTAGGATGGCACGTGTCCAACCACTTGATCTGGGATCAAGTCTAGTGAGGTTTCAAACCTCCAACTGACTTAGCTCAGTGAAACTAACTTCGGGTTAGTATATGACTCTCTTGAGTCATAGTGAGGTTTTGGACCTCCAACTGACTTCGGGTCAGGTAAACCAATTTCGGGTTGGTATGTGACTCTTTGTGAGTCCTATAGAGGTTTCGGACCTCTGGGCTGAATTTGTCAGCCGAGTATGATGTCTTTGTGACTGACCCACTTCTGTTCTGAAATAAAGAGGCCAGCAAAGCAAGTTACGACGGGAGGACGAACGATGTTTGGATTGCACTTGTGGACGGAGTTCTCCCTAGTTGAGAGGGAGTGTTAAAATTGGACAACTAGGTCCAAACTCCGGGTTGTGCTGCTCAGATGACGATCCCAATATTTTTATTGGATTCCTCTTTCGAAGAGGTGTAAGATTGATCTAAAGATCATCTCGATCGATGAGCAGAACATGTATTTTGATGTAATATTCCTAAGTAGCACCGCTAATTGGAATATTTGATTTTTGTATAGTTTTGCCGACTATAGTTTATTAATAAATAAAAGTGAGAAAAGGGGTCTAACTCACTTAAATAAAATAAAGTGTTTCCCTAGTAGATGCAACGTTGTAACTTAAGGGGGGAGCCAAGGGGGGCCACACACCACATGGAGGAGCCAATGAGAGAGAGAGGACGTTGGTTTTGGAGGGAAACCAACGCTATAAAAGGGGAGGAGCCTCCTCATTTGGGCATTATTGATATTGTTGATGATATTGAGCTAGAATTCTGTCTACTTGAGCACGCTGGTTGTTTAGTCGGTCTGCAGCACTGTTTAGTGCGACTGAGTGTCTCCGGTCGGAGATCTCACCCTTGGCCCCGGGGGACTTCGAGTGCCTGCTCGGGCAAGGTTTTTCTTCAGTCTTTAGCAGGAGATTTGCAGGTGTTTTGCTTGGGAGTTTTGCTGAGGAGCTGAGCTTCATTGGGTGACTGCGCAGTCCTTAGAGGGAGGACGCAGTTTGAGTTGGAGCTGTTCAGTGGTAGAGATTTTTGCAGGAAATTCAGGCGTATTCCGGTGTGGAGGTTCAGCGTTTATCATTTGGTGAGTTTCCTGAGGAGTTGTGGCCCCATTTCAGTCTATTTCAGTTGGTGCCTGCACTGGTCCTGGAGGGACAGCGTTTTTCTAGGAGGAGGGTTTCTGGGGTGATTTTCGGAGGTGGTCCATTTTGTATATGGTTTCTGGGTTTTGTCCGGGGTGGTGAGTTCAGGCGGTCTGTCGATTTTCAGCTCATTCTGGCAAGGAGATCAGCCCCTAGCTTCAGTTCATTCCAGCAGCAGCAGTTTACGGCAGTTTCTTCCAGCAGCTGGGATGCAGTTTCTTGTAGCAGCCATTTCCTGTTTTTCTGAGAGGGTTCTTCACTTGCCTTGAGCAAGGATAGGTGCATTTATTTTGATTATCCATTGTATCTCATTATATTCTCGGATTAATAAAATGGCTTAGCATTTCCGGCATTTTTATGTGTATTTGCTTTATGTTCTATTTTCGGCATTTCCTATATTGTCGTATGCTTGTATTGCTGTCTATTTCCCTTTCGGGATATTACAGTGGTATTAGAGCATAATTCTGGCTCAGCCTGTGGTCTATGACATCGGGAAAGAGATCATACAGAGGTTTGCTGGAATTTTGGAGAGCAATAGCAGTTGCAGTACCAAAAACGAAATTGGAAAAAGGGCCGAAATATAAAGGGTCAAATTTTGAAGGTTGGAATTAGAAGAAACGTTTTCTGGGTTTTTCTGGGTTTTGGGCAAGGATCACCTTCCCAAATTCCTACCCAAATTCCTAGAATTTTCCAAGTAGTTTTCAGTGGGTAAATCGGAGGTCGAAGTTAAGCAGCAGTATGGTTTTGCAGCAGCCGTGCAGTTTCTGAGGAACCTGTAGACACATAGCAGAAAGAGCCGATGGCAGGTGATGATGATGAGAGGAGATTTAGAGAGGCGCTCCTCCAACACATGCGGAATGTGTCACAGAGACTCACTGCGCTGGATAGGCAGTGGGGAACCCCAAGGGGTTTTCAGATTGGTGAGGGATCAGGCACATCCCACCATTTGCCGGAGCATGATGCCACTCAGCATATGGCATCACATACACCCACACGTCCTACCATGCCCACTTTTCTGGATGAAAACACAGGGGCAGGAGCACAGCAGGAGCCAGAGCCTGGCCACATGGGTGATTATTTCGCTGAGTATCAGGCATATGGGCCGGAGCTCAGAGATCTTATCTCATTCAGAGATTTTGTTCAGCTCCAGCGGGATAGTAGACCTCACAACTTTCACAGAGGGAACAGGCGCTCACATGATGGGGGCTTACAGCGCACAGTGGACAGATTCCATCTACCGACATTTGACGGGTCATCCAGGCGCTTAGGAAAAGCTTGGGTGGACAAGTTGGATACCTCTTTCCAGCTTGACCGAGTATCGGAGAGGGAAACCATTAAAATGGTTACCTCGCACTTGGAGGATGAGGGCACACAGGATTGCAGGGAGTCTGAGGTTACACCTAGTGTGACACAGGATTCCCCCTCATTGGAGACCTCCTTGGCCATGTTGGTTGATGTGGTAGTGGAGAAGGTGGAGCCTACCTTAGTAGAGCCATCCATTGAGGTGATGACCGGAGTCGTGTCCGAGTCTTCAGGTGGTAGCAGCACACGACAGATGGGTGAGGCGTTAGGAGATATATCCACCTTCGATGAGGCACTAGCAGGTACAGAGGTATTGGATGATGGTCGCAGACAGTGGTATCATCGGCTTCGGACGGACCTTCGAGTTTTGAGAAGGAAGGCCACGTTAGTACGGGAGGCCATTTTGTTGCAGGACCAGGAGCTGGAGGGTATGAGAGTGACTTGTGCCAAGTCGGCGGCCAAGTTGGTCCGCATTGGGGAATGACTGGATTCCCTGATGGTACAATCAGAGGGCACGTTGGAGCGTCAGATCATTCCCCTTCAGGAATGCATGGATGGGACTAGCAGTGTTGTTGGGTCATCTCTTCCCATTGGGGAGAGAGAGGCAGAGCCACCTAGTCAGATCTCATATGTTGACTTGGATAGCGGTATGAGACGATCAGAGTTGCACAGGGTACAGCATCCACATGTTGAGGTTGGATGGAGAGAGATTTTGAGTTGGTACTCGGTGGAGTGGGCTATGGAGATGGTGATGGATCCGAGTGTAGCTCAGCAGGAGTTTCTATGCATGGGGATTACAGGAACCCCAGATTGGCATTGGGATCCAGGTGGGATCACCTACCGTTTCCCAGGCAGGTCGGCTGACTATGCCTTGGAGAGTACAGTTGGCCTAGTAGTAGAGCATGTGCAGTTTCGGTCAGCTCCAATGGCCAACCAGTTTATGGGCAGACTCCCTAGGTTGTCTTGGCATGACATTCATACACGGGATCACGGGGTGGTCAGCACACCTTGGCAGGAGCTTGTCGGAGCAGGTGGCATCGGCAGGCCACCAGATGGCACCTTGTATGGGGCCAAGGATTCTTCACCTTTGTGTGGGGCACAGAGGACGCAGCGGAGCCGAGCAGTGGTGGTAACACTACTGACACACAGGGAGATTCACTTCTCGAACCCCTTGAGGAGGATTTGGAGTGATGATCCTTTCGTCGGCAGGTATAGTGATACGACGGTGGAGACGATGTTACCGATTGGTGGTAGTCCGACATGTAGGGGCATAGCTCTAGGTCATCACATCCAGGGATGTGTGGGAGCCTCTAGCATTGAGCGGTGGATTGCCGGTGGACATGGAGTAGCATGGTGGTGTACCATAGTGCGTGGGACTGCATTGTGGAGTAGGAGTATCCTACATCACATTGAGAGCATGCGGAGAGTGACCGATGCCTGGACACAGTCAGGGCACGAGACGGTACAGGGTGCTACAGCAGTAGCACATGGTATCCAGCAGCATACCGAGGTATGCCTCAGTGTGCAGTGGCATGTTGAGGAGTATATGGATGATCAGTGGCATGCGAGGGCATACGGTGCTGCACAGCAGGGTCTTAGAGCATTGCTTCCAGAGAAACTCATGGACAGGGACATCGGGCTTACCTTTGGTAGTAGTTCACCCAGAATCGATGGAGAGACAAAGGAGCGATACTTGGCGGTATCTGTGGGGACTCACACACCTGTCTCGCTTCGACATCACTCACAGGTACCGCTGATTATATTTTTGACCTTTGGCACTTTGGGCGTGAGCAGCAGGGTACGCGAGGTTCACCCTATATATTTGGATGACACTCAGTACACTAGGCGAGAGACTTCTCAGCAGTGGCACTGGGTTGGTGTGCTAGTTGACAGCCACAGGTTGGGGGATGAGATGATCCTTTGCAGAGGTGGTGCATCAGTCATCACTGAGCCTACGCTTGGGGAGCAGGTCATGAGGGAGACATGCATCATTTTTCCCTCAGGGCATGTCGAGATCATGCATGAGCATAGGATATTGGGCTCAGTAGAGATAGCATTCCAGCATGCGTCTAGACTCCAGACATTGTATCGACACTTCATCAAGAGGGTGGATGGCATATTCACTGCAGATGAGGTGGTGGAGGTAGAACAGGAGGACCTTTCTCCTGTATGCCAGAGTGAGGACTCTTTTTCACATGAGTCCATAGGATCAGTTGAGGTCGCTTCTGGGGAGTGAGGGCAGTCATGCAGGTATGATGACAGAAGATTGCAGTCGTATTACAGTGTGCAGGGTGAGCAGTCAGGGGATTGTATAGGAGATACTCTGGGTGATGAGTCACTTGTGACGCTTCAGCTAGAGCAGCACATGATGGAGCCTGAGTCAGCAGAGGAGGATACTATGGACATCAGGCATGACATTTCCTTGGGTGAGGTTCAGATGGGTGGCCACATTGAGCCTATGATGGATATGTGGCTAGCCTTGGGGTCATCCTTTGAGGTGGAGCAGTCAGATGCACAGACACCGAGTACCGTGACAGCAGCTACAGATCCATATCCTCTGGAGATGTTGGAGGTAGATGTGATAGTTTGGCAGTGGGAGATGATTACGGGTTGGCGGCAACCTTCCAAGCAAGTTCCACATGCAGTTGTTGTTGCTACATCAGATGCTTCCTCCAAGATGGACTGGCGGGAGATCATGAGTTGGTACCCTCTTGATGGTACGGTATTCTTCGTAGGGAGCACAGTGGAGCAGGGGCCCTTGGACATAGTAGATGTTACAGATCCCAGTCGGCAGGAGGGCACCAGTTGTCGTTACTTCGGGACTCCTTCCCAATTTCAGGAGAGCAGGATCAGCATGGGATTGAGTCATGACTTGGATTGGAGAGAGGTGATGAGTTGGTATGCAGTTGGAGGGGTAGCATATGCAGCTACAGGTACAACGCAGCAGGAGCCCAGGAGCATTGATGCTTATTGGTGGTCCTCACCTCTTAGAGCATTAGTCATAGCCAGAGGCAGTGCACAGTCCGAGCCGTGGGACTTGGGCGATTATTGGCCATGGTGGCGATGGGATCCGGGGGGATTATTGGTTGACTGGTACTGTGAGAGGCCAGTTTGGGATCCTGGCATTGAGATATCCCTTCGTATCAAGGTGATGCAGGAGACAGAGAGGTTTCAGTGGGACCCAGGCACATTTTGCAGTATCGGTGGGGAGCATCAACTAGAGAGTAGGCTTGTTCAAGCGTTGCTTGAGGACAAGCAATTTTTGCCGGATGAGGATGCCACTTGGGAGAGCGAGCAGATTTTACAGCATCCATCACTTCAGTTGCTTGAGGACAAGCAACATTTTGCCGGGGGAGACTGTAATATTCCTAATTAGCACCGCTAATTGGAATATTTTATTTTTGTATAGTTTTGCCGACTATAGTTTATTAATAAATAAAAGTGAGAAAAGGGGTCTAACTCACTTAAATAAAATAAAGTGTTTCCCTAGTAGATGCAACGTTGTAACTTAAGGGGGGAGCCAACGGGGGCCACACACCACGTGGAGGAGCCAATGAGAGAGAGGACGTTGGTTTTGGAGGGAAACCAATGCTATAAAAGGGGGAGGAGCCTCCTCATTTGGGCATTATTGATATTGTTGATGATATTGAGCTAGACTTCTGTCTACTTGAGCACGCTGGCTGTTTAGTCGTTCTGCAGCACTGTTTAGTGCGACTGAGTGTCTCCGGTCGGAGATCTCACCCTTGGCCCCGGGGGACTTCGAGTGCCTGCTCGGGCAAGGTTTTTCTTCAGTCTTTAGCAGGAGATTTGCAGGTGTTTTGTTGGGAGTTTTGCTGAGGAGCTGAGCTTCATTGGGTGACTGCGCAGTCCTTGGAGGGAGGACGCAGTTTGAGTTGGAGCTGTTCAGTGGTAGAGATTTCTGCAGGAGATTTAGGCCTATTCCGGTGTGGAGGTTTAGCGTTTGTCATTTGGTGAGTTTCCTGAGGAGTTTTGGCCCCATTTCAGTCTATTTCAGTGGGTGTCTGCGCTGGTCCTGGAGGGACAGCGTTTTTCTAGGAGGAGGGTTTCTGGGGTGATTTTCGGAGGTGGTCCATTTTGTATATGGTTTCTGGGTTTTGTCCGGGGTGGTGAGTTCAGGTGGTCTGCCGATTTTCAGCTCATTCTGGCAAGGGGATCGGCCCCTAGCTTCAGTTCATTCCCGCAGCAGCAGTTTACGGCAGTTCCTTCCAGCAGCTGGGATGCAGTTTCTTTTAGCAGCCATTTCCTGTTTTTCTGAGAGGGTTCTTCACTTGCCTTGAGCAAGGATAGGTGCATTTATTCTGATTATCCATTGTATCTCATTATATTCTCAGATTAATAAAATGGCTTAGCATTTCCGGCATTTTTATGTGTATTTGCTTTATGTTCTATTTCCGGCATTTTCCTATATAGTTGCATGCTTGTATTGCTGTGTATTACTGTCTATTTCCCGTTGGGGATATTACATTTGAATTTATTCCACTTATGTATTAGGTCGGCCTGGAATAAAATATAGACTTAAATGTCTTAAAGGACGTGTCACACAGCCCCAAAGATGCCTATATACTAGAGAGACTTGGAGTTCTTTTGACATACATTGTGTGGAGGAATTCCTTCTCTCTTGTTGGCGTTGGAGCTGCGTTCTTCATGCTGCGTATTTATGGAGTGTTCTTTGTTTGGGTTGTTCTGGGGTTATGTGTGACATGCTTGGCTGAATGACCTGTTTGAGACTTTGCTGGTGGAAGCATCTTGCTGATCGCCGTAACGCCACCATTCATCATCTCTGTTTTGGCTTGTGTTCCATCGATCTATTAGTATGTTCTATCTCCTTCAGTATTGTGTGCCCTAATCTGAAACGGCATAGAACATGTTCAGAAATTAACACAAAAGAGCCTCGACATACTGAAGGAGAAGATGGTAACTGCGCCTATTCTAGTTTTCCCAGACTGGAATAAGAAATTTCACGTACATGTCGATGCCTCCTACATAGCATTGGGTTCAGTATTGGCACAGCCAGTAGTGACATTTTTTTCTCTCCAAAATATAGAATCACTCACAAATAATTTATTGATAGGATACAAACCCAACCAAAGTTTTTGCATAACAATGCCCTTCCAAGCTTCAGATTCATGCAGTCTCCACATTAGGTTTTCCATCTTCTCAATCATGATTAATGGAGTAACCTTGACCAATAACATATATTCAGATCAGTATTCTGCTATTATCTGTAAATATTTAAATGTCCTTTCATTAACACTGCGGGCTTATATGTTTTTAAATCGGATTCTTTTTTAGGAATAGGTTAAAACTTGAAAATTTTAAATAATTCTTGCAATGCTTTTATAGCGTGGAATATTAAGGAAGAAGCAAGAAGGAAAAAGGTACACAAACAATCTCTATTGAAATCAGATTGTTTTTTAGGTATAGGTTAAAACTTGGAAATTTTGAGCAATTCCTGCAATGCTTTCATAGCATGAAATATTTAAGGAAGAAGCTCGAAGGTATACAAGCAATCTCTATTTTATCAGCTTCTGTCGTTATATATGAAATAATCTTATTATATTTTGAATAAAATCCTTCCATTCTAATAACATGGAACGTCTGAACTCAATCAAGAACACAATTTAAATATTAAAAGTATAGTAAAAACGCAGCAAGCCATGAAATGCCAAAAGGACTACTGTCTGTGACCTTGAAACATCGTTTATGTTCCATCAAATTTTTACCTCCAACAGCAGCTCCTATCAGGGCTATACCAAACAATATAGGCATGCTGAACATTGACGCAGTATAATCTGTGCATGTTTCAGCCAATGCATCATAAGGGCACAGTAAACCAAAGACAAGTGCAGCTAATGCACTGAATCCTTCTTTAGTAAATATTGACAACGATGTAATCTGCAATATCCAAGCATGAGAAAAAAATGACTGTCATTAAATTTATTATGCAAAATTTCACATATACTTTAAATTATGGGACTTGTCGCATTCCAACTATAAAAACAAACATAATCCCCAAGTTGGAAAAAAAATTGCAGAAAGAAGACTATTGCACTTTCTCTGGTCAGCTATGACCAAATCCAAGAATATCTGATTCAGGCATTAACTTCCAACACTCATGAACAGTTTTGCAAGTTTATGTCTATATCACATTATAGAGTTATGCAATTTGTGCCCATGCAATATATCCAATTTGGTGAGATGGTTTAAAAGGAAGTAAAATTTCCTTAATTTTCAGATAGACTTTAAATTATGGGACGTATCCATTCCAACTACAAAAAAAAACACAATTCCCAACTTAGAGGGAAAAATTAAAATTAAAATTGCTGAAAGAAGACTACGGCACTTCCTTTGCTCAACTATGAACAAATCAGAGAATATTTGATCCAGGCATTGACTTATAACTTTTATGAACAGAATCACAAGTTTATATCTACATCACATTACTGAATTAAGCACTCTGTGCCAATGCAATATATCCAATTTGGTAAGATGGTTTAAATTAAGGAAAATTTCCTCTCAGGTGCATCGTAGTTATATTTTCCTGATTTCTGGGTTTGTGACAAAATAGAACGGAATTTTTTATTCTGATTTTGAGATGGTGAGCCAAGTCCAAAATGATATTGAAAACAATCACAATTAGTTGAACACTCTAGCTGCATCATCCACACAGATAGATATGATCCACAATAGATGCTGTGAATCTCCCTGATCGATCCCAACAAACTTCCTATGGATCAGATAATCTCGAAGCAAACACAAGTATAAAGGCAACATTCAAGATAGAATGTAAAGTTGGCAACAAACCTTCATAGAAGGGTAATGAAAGATATTTTTTTTCTCTCACAAGAATGTCTCTTGTGCATTCACCAACTCAACTCTCATAGATTACAACTCAGAATCTAGATTCTAGCAATACAAACAAAATTGCAACCCACTAGCCTATTAATTGATCACTTTAGAAGCCATCCATACACTGGAATTATTTGAAAACAACTTCATTTTCTCACTCAAGAGTTGCTGCATGCATAAATGGACTTGTCAGGCTATCATTTGCAGTTGGGAATGGCTACCAATTTGACAAGTCAATATTTTGGTGTTGCAGGTAGATTGTTGCACAAAATTAGTGCCCAAGTAAACACTAAGCGGTTGCAGCTCCAGCATTCATGACACGACTCAGCTACAAGTAGTAGATTTTGTTCTCCCGTGAGAATTGACAGTTGAATTACTGTTTCAAACATGTGAATCAGCAGTTGATAAGACCAGTTTCACCTTTTAGATGCAGGAAGTAAATAAGGATATTCATGTACCATAACTGTGAATATATTACAGAATGGTATTGATCAGAATGAACATTACTAATCATTGTAAAATGGCATTAGATTTGTATAAATAAAAAAGTCAATACTTCCATTACAAAGCATTGGATGAGAACCATTCAAGAGTGTCCTGTAAGTTGCAACTCTGCAGTTAATTGTTTTACTGGGCTGATAAAGATAAATTTGAGTGGTTACCCACAACAATCAAGTAGTTCTTTGTGAACTGCGGATGCTATATTTCTGTTTCAAAGGGTTATTCCTTCGAAGTTGAGGTGTAAGGTCCAACTTGAATGCAATAGGACCCATTTGGAGTGTGATGGTGTAAGGACCATACTGGATGGGCTTGAGTTTGTGACCGTGTTGATTTTCGAAATGATGATTGTATAAATGCAACCAAACTCTATCACCAACCTGAAAATGTGTAAGCAACTTGATGTTGATCATTTAGTGCCTTTTACTTGGCCTTTTGTTAAAAGTGTCATGGGCTTGTTACCGCAAAATCTAGCAGGCCCAGTGCAAAGCCTCACTAGGCAGATCCAAACATCCTGGCAACAAGAGATTGGCCACGACCGTCACTTCGACAGCCTTTCTCCAGCTATTTAGTGGTAAATAAACCACAAGGAAGTTTCTCTACATACAGATCACCTAAAGGATACAAAATAAGAAGGGCTCAAGGTGATGGATAGGTCTAATAATTGGGATAGGGTATTGGCAGAGCCAGGAGGGCTAAAATATTCTTTATCAAAGTTCAAGTACTCTACCCTTAGACCAATTAGATAGTTGTTATAAGTTAGGAGTTTATAGTTTTCAAATGATATGGCATGCAATGTCATCTAATAGCTAGACAAAAGTCCTACGATGATAAATCAACCAAGGATAAAGACTATCAATTAGATATGCAAAATTTATGGTTTGCAATTGAGTTTTTATGGCTGAAACATACATAAAACAGCAATATAATGATGATGTCAGCCCTAGAATTAGGGTTTTATAATCCAATAAATGCTAAATTTTGATTTTTATCAATTATTTAATGCAATCCCTACCTAAAGGGCAACAACACATCAAATAGAATTATATTTGGCAGTATTTCAAAGAAACCCTAACCCTAGATATCTAGAATTTTATAGAGAAAAGAGAGGAAATAGTTGAAGTAGAGAGATTGATCACCACCACCTAGACTAGTGCCTTGATCTAAATGGGCAATGGAGTTACCTAAGGCAAATTCAATTGAGACAGTTGTAATATTCCCAATTAGCTTTGCTAATTGGAATATTGCATTTTTGCTTTATTTTGCCGCTTTAGATAGAAATAATAAATAAAGTGAGAAATAAGAGGGGTCACCTCACTTTATAATAAAGTGTTCTTTTTCCTAGTAGATTGACGTTGTAACTTAGAGAGGGGGGCCTTGGGGGTCCACGTGAGTATGATGGGGGAGGCATCAGGCTAACCCAAGGTAAACTGCGCAGATCCAGGGAGAGTTAAGTTTTGGAGGGAGTTTGACATTATAAAAGGAGAGGTTCTCACCTCATTTGGATCATTCATGATTTGATATTCTTATCGATAGCTAGACTTTGTCTGCTTCAGCACGCCGGTTGTTTAGTCGGTCTGCAGCACTGTTTAGTGCACGAGTGTCTCCGGTCGGAGATCTCACCCTTAGCCTCGGGGGACTTCGAGTGCCGGCCCTGGTAAGGTTTTCTGGTTTCACCCTTAGCTTCTGGGGACTTCGAGTGCCCGCCCTAGTAAGGTTTGTTCTGAGTACACTTTTCAGTTCCAGTAGCAGAGCAGCAGCAGTTTCTGAAGCAAATCTGAGGAGGATAAGCCCTCTCGTGGCTGCGCAGTTCATTAAGGAGAGGACGCCGTCTCATCCAGAGAGAGGACGCAGTTTTATTCAGGAGGGTGAGGACGCTGTCCTAGGAAGGACGCAGTCCAGTTCTGGCAAGGGAGAACGCTGTCCAGTGAGGAGGAGGACGCTGTCAAGTCTGGAAGGGAGGACGCTCGTCCACTTCTCAAGGAAGGTGATCCGAAGGCCTATGGTTTCACTCCAATCTGGAAAGGGCAGAACGGCGTCTACTTCATGTATCCGCTTCAGATCTTGTAGATCCGAGGTTTAGCTCCCAGATCCATCTTGGGAGTTGCGATTCGAGGAAATATCGCGTACCTGGGTCCCGATCTCGAAGGTTAACATCGATCCGCAGCCCTAGAGGCTGTAGATCTGAAGAGATATTGTCAGATCCAGTATAGATCTGAAGGGTTGGTGGCAGATCTGATAGGGGAGGACGCAGATCAGGGAGAGAAGGACGCAGATCTGGTTTGGAGGCTTCAGATCTGTCAGATCTGAGTGTTCAGGAGCAGATCCACTTGGTAGACGTCATCCGATGAGCGACTTGGAAGAGGCATGTGCTCAACAAAGGCTTAGCCTTCGTAGGCCGATCTATTTGTCCTGAGGATTTGGTGACCTGTGCTCTATCTGCCTCACACATACTAGCAGAGACAGTTATCAGGAGGGTTTGCAAAGGAGATCAAGAAATTTATCGCTCTTCAGCTCTGCCGCCGTTAGCCATCTTCACAGAAAGGCCTAGGACGCCGTCCTTGTCATGTTCTATTTTCTCGTTGAGAGGGTCTCCACTGCTCTGGCAAGGATAGGTGCACTTACTCGATTTATCAGACCTCTCTATGTACTTTCCGATTAATAAAATGGCTCAGTTTCTGGTATTACATGTGTCATGATTCAGTGATCTGGTTCAGCGTTATATTTTCTATATCTGTATTGGTGTATTTCTGTTTATTACTGGTTATTCCCTTTTGGGGATATTACAGTGGTATCAGAGCTTAGATCTGGCTCAGCCTGTGGTGCTAGCAGTCTATGGCACCTAGGGGTCACCCCAGTCTCCTCGGGGGAAGCGATTCTGATTCAGAGGCAGAACGGAGGAATCCAATGGAGGCCATGTTTGCGAGATTGACTGAGAAGTTGACTGAGAAGATGGATGCAAAGATGGATGCATTCATGCAGGAGGTAACCAAGAAGGTTGCAGAGGGGACGCAGAAAGAACCCCCTAGGGTCTTTCAGGTAGGGGAAGGATCGGGAGCGTCTAGTTGCATACCGGATGCTATTCCCATTGTGACAGCACAGAAGGTCGATTCCATGGACACGCGACCTACCATGCCTACTTTCCCGGTAGAGGAAGAGGAGCAAACGGCATCAAGAGATGGGGGTCTCGATCATCATGCAGTTCTGTTTGCAGACTGGCGAAGCATGGGACAGGAATTCATGGATGCTTTCCCTTTCAATCAATATATCCAGTTCCGATGTGGCGACAAGCCTCATGATCGAAATAAGGGACGGGGCTCCCACCGTGATAGTAACCGTGCAGCCAGCAAATTTCATTTGCCGATGTTTGATGGGTCACCAAAGACTACAGCCAGGTCTTGGGTGGAGAAACTAGACCTCTATTTTCAGCTTAACTAGATGCCAGAGAGGGAGGCCATTAAGATGGCTGCATTACATCTAGAGGGTGAGGCCCAGAACTGGTGGTTTCATGGGTTGACAACACTGGGGCATTCCACAGTGACTACATATGCTGAGTTCACCATGAGGGTGGTGAAACGTTTTGATCAGAAGGACCCGGATCAGCCTTTCCTCGAGCTGACCAAGCTCAAACAGACAGGTAGTGCAGAGGCATACATCTCGGACTTTTTGAGGGTTTCAGTGATGGTACCTGACATATCAGCAGCTCGGTTGATCACGATGTTTGTAGAGGGGCTGTCAGAACCACTTCGTGGTCTAGTCCGGTCGAACAAACCGGCTACACTTCAGGATGCTATCAGTAGGGCCCGTGACCTACAAGATGTCTTGCCCAGGACTCGGCCACCTTATCCCCAGAGACAGGCTTTCCAGCCTAAGGGTAAGGACACGAGGGTTCCGCCTCCCAAGGCGAATCCCGGACGAGGACAGTATGATGATGAGGCTAGGAGAGAGCTGAGACGGAAGCGATTATGCTTCACCTGCCAGGAGCCGTGGGCACCAGGACACAAGTGCACAGCAGGGAAGGCACATTTCATAGAGGTCTTCTCCGAGGGCAGGGGAGAAGAGGATGAGTTGGATGATGAGGAGGCAGGAGAGTGTTATGCAGCGCAGAGTGCTTTACCACCTCCACCACCCGATGCAGGAGAGGCATCATTTGCACCTACTGGGGGAGCTCTAGCAGCATTACGAGGAGTCCCCAAGTATCTGACATTGCGCGTACGTGGGACAGTGCGGGGACAACGTGTCTCAGTTCTAGTTGACAGTGGGGCCACCCACAATTTCATCGATGCCCAGATGGTCGCACGGAGAGGCATACCCACAGAGAGCTTCGATGGGTTTTCTGTTTTGGTTCCAGGAGATCAGACCATGGCTTGTGCTCGATATGTACCAGAGTTATCAGTGACGATGGGCACCTATACTTTGACTGATCACTTCTTTGTGGTGGACATTCCGGACACCAATGTGATATTGGGAGTGCAGTGGCTTATCACTCTAGGGAAGGTCACAACAGATTGGAAGGCCTTGGAAATGGAGTGGGATGATCCCAAGACGGGGAGGCATGAGAAGATCCGAGGACAGAACACATATCCGCCCCAGACAGTATCGGCACACAGCATGGATGCGACATTCCGCAGGGGAGATATAGAGTGGGCAGTCGAGTTGCGGGCTTCAGAGATAGTAGATACGGGAAGGGCGGTGCACCCTGATCTACAGACTCTTCTCGACAGGTATCCAGTAGTTTTTGGAGACATTCCACCAGGACAGCCACCAGATCGGGGGTTTGAGCACACGATCGAGCTGGAGCAGGGGATACAGGCAGTGATCACCACCCCATATAGGCATCCCAAGGCCTATCGGGATGAGATAGAGCGGGCCATTCAGGAGTTGCTGGCCCTTGGGCACATCCGACCTAGCACCAGTCCTTTCGCTTCTTCAGTAGTGCTGGTGAAGAAGAAGGACGACACATTACGCATGTGCATCGATTACAATGTGCATCGATTACAGGGCTCTGAACAAGAAGACCCTGAAAAACAGGTACCCCATTCCCAGGATCGATGAGTTGATGGACGAGTTGAGAGGAGCACGGTTCTTCTCAAAGATTGATTTGAGGTCCGGGTACCATCAGATACGCATGAGGGAACAGGACATTCCCAAAACTGCTTTCAAGTGTCATTATGGGCACTTTGAGTTTCTGGTCATGCCATTTGGGCTGACCAATGCACCTGCCACTTTTCAGTCTTGCATGAACCATATCTTCAGGGATCATCTGAGGAAGTTCGTGCTGGTTTTCTTTGATGATATTCTCATATACAGCAGGACCTGGGAGGAGCACCTCCAGCACATTGAAACAGTCTTGCGCATTCTGGAGGAGCAGCAGTTCTTTGCCAAACTCTCCAAGTGTGAGTTTGGATTGACAGAGATGTTGTATTTGGGACACATCATAGGAGTGGACGGGGTGAGAGTCCATGACGAGAAGATCCGGGCTATCAGGGACTGGCCAGAGCCGCGGAATGTGACAGAGCTTAGAGGGTTCATTGGTATCTGTACTTACTACAGGAAGTTCGTCAAGGGTTTCTCACAGCTTGCCGCACCCCTCACAGAGCTGACGAGGAAGGGGGCATTCAGTTGGACGGATACCGCCCAGCGAGCTTTTGATAAGCTCAAGGAGGTGATGAGTAGTTGTCCGGTGCTGGCATTGCCCGATTTCACTCAGCCCTTTATCCTAGAGTGCGATGCATCAGGGGAAGGGATTGGAGCAGTTTTGATGCAGGAGGGTCATCCGATTGCGTTCGAGAGCCGGAAGCTCCTTCCACATGAGAGACTTTATCCCATCTATGATAAGGAGATGTTGGCCATCATGCATGCATTGGCCAAATTCCGGCAGTACCTGGTAGGCGGCAGATTCAGAGTCAGGACAGATCATAACAGCTTGAAGTACTTTCTGGAGCAGAAACAGTTGCAGGAGAGGCAGCAGAAGTGGATCAGCAAGATCCAGGCTTACGACTTCGACATAGAGTATGTCAAAGGGAAAAACAACGTGGTAGCAGATGCTCTTTCCCGTAGACCGGCCACGTTATCCCTCATGAGCTTGGACGCTGATTGGAAGGCTCGACTACTGGTTGAGTATTCCAAGGATAGATTTGCATGTGAGGTGCTGGATGGACAGGTAGCAGATAGCAGATACATGGTGGCAGATGAGGTCATCTATTACAGGGATCGGATCTTCTTGACTGAGGGATCTCAGCTCAAGGAGAAGATACTCCATGCCTCTCATGATTCACCATTGGCGGGCCATCAGGGGTTCACCAAGATGTACAGGGCCATCCGGGAGAGATTTGCATGGAAGGGCCTCAAGGAGGACGTACTCCAGCATGTTCGGGAGTGTGAGGTTTGCCAACGGAACAAAGGGGAGATGAACCATCCCGCAGGGTTGTTGCAGCCGCTTCCCATTCCAGAGGGGAAGTGGGAGAGTGTTTCGATGGACTTCATCACGGGTTTGCCCACAGTGCAGGGCAAGGACTGCATCTTCGTGGTAGTTGATCGGCTAACGAAGTATGCTCACTTTTTCGCCATTTCGGCACATTATACAGCAGCGCAGTTGGCAGAGCTGTTCTTCCGGGAGATTTTCAGATTACATGGTCTGCCCAAGACCATCGTTAGTGACAGAGACAGCCGTTTTATGGGTGGTTTTTGGCAGGAGCTCTTTCGATTGGTAGGGACTGAGTTGACACCGAGCACTAGCTATCATCCCCAGACAGACGGGAAGACAGAGATAGTCAACAAGTGGCTGGAGGGCTACTTGCGTAACTACGTCAGTGGGCAGCAGAGAGCATGGTTGAAATGGCTACATCTGGGCGAGTACTGCTACAACACAACCCACCACATGACCATTGGCATGACACCTTTCTATGCGTTGTATGGATACCATTCCTTATCTTTTGTGGATGTGATGTTTGGTGTTAGCAGGGCTCCACGAGCCAAATTATGGATCCAAGAGAGCCAAGACATCCTCCGGGCTCTCAAGGACAACATAGCCACCGCACAAAATCAGCAGAAATTATATGCAGACAGGGGCCGAGTTGAGAGACACTTTGAGGTAGGGGATTTGGTCTACCTACAGTTACAGCCATACCGCCAGTCTTCACTCAAACAGAAGGGGGCAGAGAAGCTTAAGCCTCGCTTTTATGGACCATACAGGGTGATTCGTAGGATCGGACAGGTTGCATATGAGTTGGAGCTGCCCCAAGGCAGCCGGATTCATAACATTTTCCATGTATCATGCCCGAAGAAGGCACTGGGCCAGCACGTGACAGTCACCGGGGAGCTACCACCGACAGATGATGAGGGGCACTTGGTATTACAGCCAGAGGCCATTATTGACACCAGGGAGAGACAGCTGCGGAGCAGGAAGATCAGAGAGTTCTTGGTGAGATGGAAGAATCTGCCAGATGAGGATGCCACTTGGGAAGATGAGAAGATCTTACAGCATCCCTCACTCCAGTTGCTTGAGGACAAGCAACGTTTTGTCGGGGGAGACTGTAATATTCCCAATTAGCTTTGCTAATTGGAATATTGCATTTTTGCTTTATTTTGCTGCTTTAGATAGAAATAATAAATAAAGTGAGAAATAAGAGGGGTCACCTCACTTTAGTCACCTCACTTTATAATAAAGTGTTCTTTTTCCTAGTAGATTGACGGTGTAACTTAGAGAGGGGGCCTTGGGGGTCCACGTGGATATGATGGGGGAGGCATCAGGCTAACCCAAGGTAAACTGCGCAGATCCAGGGAGAGTTAAGTTTTGGAGGGAGTTTGATGTTATAAAAGGAGAGGCTCTCACCTCATTTGATCATTCATGATTTGATATTCTTATTGATAGCTAGACTTTGTCTGCTTCAGCACGCCGGTTGTTTAGTCGGTCTGCAGCACTGTTTAGTGCACGAGTGTCTCCGGTCGGAGGTCTCACCCTTAGCCTCGGGGGACTTCGAGTGCCGGCCCTGGTAAGGTTTTCTGGTTTCACCCTTAGCTTCGGGGGACTTCGAGTGCCCGCCCTAGTAAGGTTTGTTCTGAGTGCACTTTTCAGTTCCAGTAGCAGAGCAGCAGCAGTTTCTGAAGCAAATCTGAGGAGGAGAAGCCCTCTAGTGGCTGCGCAGTTCATTGAGGAGAGGACGTTGTCTCATCCAGAGAGAGGACGCAGTTTTATTCAGGAGGGTGAGGACGCTGTCCTAGGAAGGACGCAGTCCAGTTTTGGCAAGGGAGAACGCTGTCCAGTGAGGAGGAGGACGCTGTCAAGTCAGGAAGGGAGGACGCTGTCCACTTCTGAAGGGAAGGGTTGCAGATCTGAAGGCCTATAGTTAGATCCAATCTTGGAAAGGGTAGATCTGAGCAGCCACTTGCAGATCCAGTCTTGTATCTTGCAGATCTGGAGGTTTAGCCCTAGATCCATCTTGGGGAGTTGCAGATCTAAGGAAATATTGGCAGATCTAGTCCCGATCTGAAGGGTTAACATCAGATCCAGCCCTAGAGGCTGTAGATCTGAAGAGATATTGTCAGATCTAGCATAGATCTGAAGGTTTGGTGGCAGATCTGATAGGGGAGGACGCAGATCAGGAAGGGAAGGACGCAGATCTGGTTTGGAGGCTTCACATCTGTCAGATCTGAGAGATCACATCGGATCGAGTGTTCGGGGAGCGAGATCCACTTGGTAGGACGCGATACGATGAAGCGGACTTGGAAGGCGAGCTCTATATGAGCTCCCCGAAGTGGTGATCTATTTGTACGGAGGATTTGGTGTGGTGCTCTGTCTGTCTGTGCTTGTCACTAGCGAACGGCGTTTTCATTGTGGGGGGTTTCTGATTGAGATGACATTTATCAGTCTTGACCCAGTGCCGGCGCAGATTCATCTTCGGCTTGCGGAAGACGACTAGGGCTGTGTCCTTATTTACTGATATTTTTACGGTAAAAGGGTCTCCACTTGCAATAGGGCAAGGATGAGGTACACACATGATTTATTGTACTCCTCTCTATGTACTTTCCCGATTAATAAATGGCTGGTTTCACGACATTCCATGTGCTATGATTCAGTGATCTGGTTCAGTATTATATTTTCTATATCTGTAGTGGTGTATTTCTGTTTATTACTGGTTATTCCCTTTTGGGGATATTACAACAGTGTTGATGAAGAGGGTAAGAGGGCCAGAGCCTTTTCTTGTGCACCCTTGCACATTCCTCAATAGGGAGATTTTAAACTCAAGAGATGCACAACAAGGAGTTCTCTTGAAGGATTCAAGGAAAAGAAATGCATAGCACAAGGAATCACGATTTCTAGATAAATATAGCAATTTTAACCATGGCACATGTAGAAACTCTAATTTACACAATATAACATGCAAAATATAGAAGATAGCAATAAATTACAAAAAATTCACAAGAATTTCTTCAATCAATCCCAAGAAACCATCCTCAAGCAAACATCGTTCTCCAAGAGAAATTCGCACACATTGCAACCAAGTATAAAAGAGACAAAAAGTTAGTTTGCACATCCAAATAGAAAGAAGTGTGATGATTAACAATCATGAATAAGTGAATAAAGCTCCCCTCTATTTATATGAGGGTAACCAAGCCTTATTTCACTAAATTTACAAGTAAAACTCCTTAAAAACACTTACTTGAGCGTTCAAATAGGTCAAAGGTCACAAGCCAACCTTGAAATAGCTCTAAAACATAACAAAATGCCAAAAATAGCCATGTGTGGGAGAAAAATGGCCTCCACCATGATTTCATTCTCCAAAGTAGGAAATAATGCATCAAGGAACTAAGATAATGGTTCAAGAGTTCTCCTCGCTCCAATAAAATTCCAAAGTGCATGTGCACATCTCCAAAAGGTGCCTCCTCCACCATGACATCATCCAAAAGAGGCCCTACGTCACCCTTTTCATGCATGTGGGAGTGACGTGGCACCTTCAAGGGCAAGTGTTAGCATCAAAGAGAGATGTGCTAACCCTCCCGAGTCATCTCAGTGATAACCCTCCTCATCTAGGCTCCAGAATAAGTTATCGTCCATCAAAGAAGGTCAAGGCTAGTTTTGGGGTGTCCTGGGTCCATCTGGGCACATCATCAAATAGTTTAACACCCAAGCATTCAAGCTTAGTGCTTCAGCATCTATAGGCTCATCAAGAGGTGTAATATCATGTGGAAGTTGCTCAGCGCCCAACACTCATCTATGGAGGGGCACTGTTGCAGCTACAAAGTCAGTAATGCTCTTAGAACCAGGCAAAGTACCCCACAGAAGGTGTTGAAGAATAGTCAAGTTGTCCCTCAAGGGACCTCTGCTGCAAAGTGAAACCATCTAAAGAAAACCTCTCAAGATCAACTGAGATCAACTTCACTAGAGACATGAAACCATTAAAGCGTCATAGTGAACCATATCTAATGTCAAGGGCATAGAAATACTTCACATAAAACTAGATTAGGATTTGTAAATAGGTTACCTCACTTATGTTAGGGATGATAAGGTCAATAACCTTATTAGGTGCTTCTAGCCCCCAAGGGGAGTGACATGTCCCAAGTCATCCCATCAATCCATAGGTGTGTGTGATAATGGTAGTCATGAAATGGGAGAGGCTTCAAGGAAGGTACCACAGCCATGAGACTAGCTAATGGGGGTCCAATATCTTGAGTGTAATGATGTAAGGAGGGAGTAATCGTGGTGGCATAAGTTACCTCTTTCCTTGGCCTACGTTTTCCACCCCTCTATTTCACCTTTTACATTAATGCTTTGTCTTTATTTGGTACATAGCTTAGGATCCCAAGCTTGCTTTATGTTTTTCCAATACCCTTTTAAGATGTAGCAGTTTCTCGCTCATCGAGGTTGGGACATCCAATAGTTCCTTTCTTTATATTAAACAATGAATGCTTGAGGGACTAGGTGATGGCTAATGAGGGGGGTAGAACTCATGCTAGGTTTTTTCCCACTTGCTAAATATTGTCCCAGCCATATTTTGCATTTTATATTTTCTTTCATTGTGACTTCATATGCTTTTAACTTTCTTTCAGCTGCATCAATCTCTCACCCTATATGTGGATATAGGGTGCCAATCCTAATGACCAATTACTAACAACCCAAAAAATGAAGATGGAAAGTTGGGAAAGATGGAAGGTGGTAAGTATGGATTACCTTGCACACTCTATATCAATCAGAGCCTGCCCTGTAGTGCCCTTCCTAAACCTTAAGGCCTTAAAGGAGGTCCCACTTGACTAGAGTCAAAGACTAACCACCAAAGTAAAGTGTGGGAACAAGAACATAATTGAGATCGGTCAATCAAAGTTTTCCCCATGATCCATCTCAATATGTCTATAAAATTAAATAAAAGAACATGATTGCAAGAATGGTTGGAGTACCTGACAGGAGATGACCCACCTTCTTTCAAGAAGCATGCCAAATGAGAGAGAGATTTGATAGTAGCAATGGGTGGAAAACTCTAGCATAATGTTATGTGCTAACCATCAGGGGGTTGTTGATTGGTTGGTTGTCAAATGAGGAGAAAAATTTTCTCCTATGGGTTATCCACTTTTGGTGGGTAACAGGGCCCTCTGGTGTACCTTGGCCAAGTTTTTCACAAAAGAAGTTTTTTCTTTCTCCTTTTGTTGATATGATGTGAATGGAACTAGGAGAGAAATCTCATAAGGAGCAAGACATTAGAAGCCAAAACATACCTCAGAAGGAGAGTGTCATGTACAGAAATGAGTGGCCTTGTTGTACCTGTGCTGCAAAATAGGGAAACTGCCAAGTACCTGTTGAGATTTTGTGTATTTGGGGTAGCATCAGTTGTGCTCTAGGTCCCAAATTTTGAGGGAGGACTAGAGTACACTTGATCTACAAGACCCATAAATGGATTTGGGAAATTTCATCTGGTTTAAGAGATATTAAATTAATTATTTATTTTAAGTGTATTTCCTAAGTTAAAACTTAGGGAACCTAAATAATTAAAGTGAATTTACTTAAACATGTGATGAAATTGTCTTAAGTCACACGAATCAAGCTTTCTTTTAATCTTAGCCATTGATTCAAGATCTGATCATGGCCGTTGATTTGTCAACGAGAAAAATATAAAGGAAATGCTTGGGGTCATTTGTAAAGACACACAGAGGCAGAGCACCGAAGCTAAGCTGAGATTCTTGGGTAGGGTTTGCTAAGAATACTTAGAAGTGTTTCAGCTGCAGAGAGGGGAATTTAGACCAAGGGGATGATCTGATCCCAAAGTCTAGAATACACAAGAGGCAGAGATCAGCTCAAGGACGGCGCAGAAGAAGAGAGCAGCAGTAGCAACAAGGACAGCGTATTCCCTCCAAGGACAACGTGATTTTCAGCAAGAAACCCTCAAGGGTTACGCAGAGACCCTTCAGGCGCAACGTAGTGACTTCGTCACCTGGTCTAGGGTAACGCAGTCTCTTCTAGAGCAGCGCTGAGGGTTTGGAGGACTTCAGAGGCTGACACAGAGGCTTTCAGGGGCAGCGTTGGGGTTTCTAGGCCCTAATCCTGGCTGAGTTCTGTAAATCTCGTTTGAAGGTGTGGATCAGTCATTATTTTGGCCCTAGATCAGCCAGTGAGCTGTAGATCTAGTATTTTCTCTGTCGGGTTTTCCAGATCTGGAACCCAGATTTGTGTATTCAGAAATATTCTTAATAAGACCCTCCAACAGCCAGAGACCGGTTTTCCCACATTGGGTTTTTCCAGAGACTATTTGTCCAGAAATAACTGTGTCACTTTTTCAATGTGTGCATGAAATTGTTCTAGATCTGGATTGGTAGAGATCTGTTATGTGTTTTGCTTCGATTTTAACTTGAATTTATTCAATTAATAACTTATCTAAGTAGGAGAAGCATTACCTAATTAACAGTAATAATTTCTGCTTAAAGTGTAAGATTCATAAATTTCTACATGGTATCAGAGTAATCGCAGATCTAGGAGGGTCACCAACTGAAGAGACTGAAGGTTCTAACTGTAGGAAGCAGCTGGAAAAGTAGCAAAAACACAGATCTGAAGGGACAGTGCAGTTTTCAAAGGCAGATTCACGAAGAGGGAAGGGTAACACTGTCCAGCACTGTGTCCTAGCAAGCCCACACAATTACTACGCAGAGGCAACTCAGAAACAGAGTTGGTTTGGTTTAAAGCCAGCCAATGTGATTCAGATCTGAATCTGTCAGATCCAGAAAATACTGCAGAAATTCAGAAAAGTTGGTGGGGTTAAATTTCTGAAGTTTTCAGATTTTTAGCCTTAGCACAAGTGACAAAGAGCGAGAGGAGATCAGCTTCTCAGAGAGTTTCTTGCCAAAGGAAACTTACAGTTTGATCAGAGGATCAAAGAAGAAGTTGAATCATAGTTGATTTGGTAGACTTCCAAGGAGGGAAATCAGTTGTCAAAGAGAGCAGAAGGTGTCTGTTTCACCAAGGGCCTTAGATCCATTTCTCTAGCAAAGAGAAAAGGAAGTTCCGACACATTCTGAGAAAATGGCTCCTCATGGACTACGTGATCAGGATAGGCTGGATGGCCTCTCAAACTTTTCAGTTTGGAAGGCAAGGATCATGATAGTCCTTGAGGCATACAATTTAAGGGACCATGCAGAGAAAACTCTGGCCACACCGACAGATCCGGATCTCCTGCGGAAGCATAAGGAAGTTGTTGGGCATGCCAAGCGGTTGATTATGGATAGTATCAAGGACCATATTGTACCACACGTAGCTGAGAAGAAGACAGCTAATGAGATGTGGAAGGCCTTGACTTCCCTATATGAGGGAAAGTCTGTCCAAAGAAAATGTTGTTGGAGACTCAGATGAGGTCATTCATGATGATCAAGGAAGAAGACATGGAGCATTTTCTCCTCAGATTGCAGTCAATCAGGGATCAACTAACTGCAACGGGTGCAACGGTGGATGATGATGTGATAGTCAGGACTGCCCTCAATGCAGTCACAGATGAGTAGGAAACCTTTGTCCAAAGTATCTGGGCAGAGCGGACCTCCCAGATTGGGACAACTTGTGGTCAATTCCGCATCAAGAAGAACTCCGCAGATTCACCAAGTGGCAGCACAACCCTACATTCAGCAAAGTGAAGAAGGAAGATGAGGAAGATGCAACCTTGGCATCAAAGAAACAGCCAAAGAAGAAGAAGGATCTTTCAAAGATCAAGTGTTTCCAGTGTGGTGAAATGGGACATTTTTCCAGCCATTGTCCGGAGAAGAAAAGGGACAAGGAAGCATCTTCTTCCAAAGCAGCTGTGGCAGATGATGGGTCAGGAGATAATGCAGCAATGAGTGCTCATGAACCACGGAGGTGGGGTGACATGGATATGTAGAGGAGCTACATAGAAGAGAGGCAGGATCCTTGAGCAGCTCATCTCTTGGATCACAAGCGAGCTACGGCAGCCTTAAGACAGTAGCGGGACAAGTGGAGTAGTGGGTGCATAGATCATAGATGAAGCAGAGACAGATCTAAAGACTGGGAGGACCAGCGCAGAGTAAGGCAGCAGCAGCGTAGAAGCAGTAGCAGGGCAGAGGCTGATGTGACTTCAGCAGCACAGAGCAGAGCTGCTTACGCAATGCAGAGCTGCAACAGCGCAGAAGGCTTCAGAGGGACAGCGCAATGCAGTAGCAGTGTTATCACCTAATTTGAACCTCAGGCTGAAGAAAGGCAAATCAGGGTAACATCAAAACCACGCCCAGCCTTGTAGCTAGCCCTACAAGGTCAAGAGAGGGCTCTCTCCGTGAAAAGATATTCAACAAAGTATAATTATGAACTGATTTTAGGCAAGGTATAATAATGGGAAATGTTTAAATGAATGAATTTTTCAGAGATGTATGGAACAAAAGGGACCGTTTGAAATTGGGGAATTAAATCAGGATATAGGGTATTTCATGGGGCAAGGTACGCAAGAAGTTCAGCAATTAAAGTTTAAACAATGATGGGATGGCAAGGCTGGTGAGGAGCTGAAAAGGGCATAGAACATGAATCCTTTTCAAACAGATGAAAACAAAGAATATTGAATGATTTCCCAAGGCAGAGCATAAAAATGGATTCTACCTATCTATCTTGAAAGCAGTCAACCATAAATGTTTATGAATGAATGATGAACATAACAGTTTTACATATGAACACAAAGGAAAGAACAAATGCTAAAACTCATACCACATGGATCCCACAAACCAGAGCTGCATATCTTATTAATTCCTTGTCAAACTGTTACAATGGAGCGCAAAGCGTCCTCCTTGATTTCCACATTGTTCCCTTACTTCCTGACTTACAGACTAATTACAAATGATTCAAAATTACATTTAAATAGACCAGAATTGTGGGAAGTAGATCCACAGAAAAAGGAGCTGAAATCTGAACATAGGAAAGAGAACCAACAATCTGCCCCTGAAAAGAAGGAGCAGCAATACATTTGACCACTTTGGCAGATTCACTGATACGCTGGATGAATGAAAAATAGGCAATCTAAAGAGCTGATCCCTATTTTTCTGCTGCTGTATAAGTTTCTGTTTCATAATTAGCTCTCGGCCCTTGACTATTTCCTTTCTTGATTGAGAATCTCATATATGCCGAAGAAAACCCTTTGAAAACATCAAAACTGAATTTTATGCCTTTAATGTAGGAAAATACTCATTTTGAGTGGAAGGAGCGAAGGGAAAGGAGGTGGGGTCCAAATCGCAATCGCAATCGCAATCGGAGGGGAGGAAGGGGATGCAACATATAATGGAGCGTTTAAAAATACGCGTTGCGATGGTGTAATCGCAATCGGGGATCGGAGGAAAGGGGAAGATGTTATTAGAACGGGGCCCTAAAAAATTCCAATGTGTTTGGCATAATGGAAATAGGGGTAAAAGATAAGCCAAAGGGATAATGGGGTGAAAGAAACAAATAAAAATGTTTCGGCGCTTTTACAAGGGAAAAGACGATTTTTCGTTGTAAAGAGCGGAGGGGTTTAAGGCGGGACCCATGGGTCAATCGCAATCGCAATCGGGGCTAAAGGGGAGCGGGAGCATGTCGCAAAACTTGCGATGCGATTGGGGAGAAGTGCGATGGAGTGAAATCTTTATTAAACGAAATAAAATGAATTGTGGGCTTTACAAAAGGAAAAGGCCCTTTATTTTTAAATGGGCGGAAAAGGTTAAGGTGGGCCCAGCTAATCGCAATCAGAAGATCGGAGGGGGAGTGAGAAGCAATGGTCTTTGGAAACGCCGATTGCGATGATGCGATGGCTTGTGAGCCGTCTGATCAGAAGGGCGGATTGACGGTGGAGATGCAATCGGGGGAGCGCGTCGGGAGTCAATCACATCGGAAAAAATGAAAGGAGCGGGGACAAAGTTGCGATGCGATTACATGTGGGCCGTTGGATCATTGAGAAGATCAACGGTCGGGATATGATCGGAGGGGGTCAATCGGAGGTATGTAATCGGGGAAGGGTCAATCAGGATTCGATGGACTATGTGATGCGATGCGATCGGATCGGAAGCAGGACTTTTGCGATGCGATCAATCGCATCGGGATTTGTAGAATGCGGCAATTACAAAAGAACAAGGAAATTTTTCGATAAAGGCATGAAAATTATATAAAAGGTAAAGGTTTTAAAAGGCCCAAATGAAAAAGAAAGGCAGGGTTAGGCCTTTGGGGACTTTTGTTCACTTAGGCATATTTTCCAATCCAGAAGTCAGTTTGGGGAGTATAATATACCGTTGGAAAGCTCTTTCCGAGCTCCTTCTGATGGGCACACTTGGAACATGATTTTATATTGAAAATACTGTGGAAAACACCTTTGAAACACAGACCTGACAAGGACAACCACCAGTGGAATAATTTTATATCATGACCTAATGGAATGATTGAAAATTTCTTTAGAATGGGACACTTAAGATGCACATGCAAATGTGTTTTGATCGCTGGTAGAAGTATGCAAATACTGACACTAACATTGGCTCCAATGGGGATGGTAGCTCCTTGGAGGTGCCAAGAACACCGTAGACCCAGTAGCCTTATCCATTGGGCAATGGAGTCAATAGCTGAAAACCAAACTAGATACTGAAAGAAACTTGACTCAACAAACTAACTCAGAAGTGACTCAAAGCTAACTAAGACAAAACTTAAAATTTGAAGCTTTATGGCAGTACATGACCAAGACTTGAGGGTTTCAAATCTTGATGACAACCACCTGTGTTTGTTGAAAGCAAATGTACCATCAGGCGATATCAAAATGCCAATGTAACCAATCAAGCAAATGCCTCCTTGATTGATTCTCCTGATCAGATCCTCTGGACAACAATAGATACTTGCAACTGGGCATCCAAAAACATAGTTGACCATGATCTCCTTCATCACTGAACACTGCAATAATTACCTTCTCTGGTGACTGCAATAGATTTGCCACTGGATCCTAAAAAACGTGAAGATCTTCCTCTTGCTGAAGAGACAAGGTGTCTTTTTCTCTTGATTCTGATCTCTCTTCATAATGTACCTCAGTAAGAGTGTGTTCCTGGTTTTCAAAAAATTCTGAACAAGTAGGTGAGCAGATTTCCTCTTGAAAAAACATTTCAAAGCATGAGACATAGGAAGAAGAATCTGAATGGCAGTTTTGAATGCTCTGGTCTTCTGTAGTTTGAATATATTGTTGATCATCTTCATATGATATAACAACCAAATTGTCATGTTTCTTATCACATTCATCAATCATAAGAGAAGAAACTTCAGATGGTTCTTGAAACCTAAGATTGACATTTCTATCATCTACCACAGATTCATCCAAAGAAACTTTTTCACTTACTTGAACAAAGATCTCATCTTGTTTTTCATAGAGAGAATGGGTTACCTCCTTGTGAAGACTTTTTTCTGATAGGATGGGAACACTTAGGTCTATAACACTGTTTTCTTCATTTGAGGTGACCTCAACAATATAAGTCTCCTTTATGGGGTCTGGAACAACACTCTTCATCATCACATTTTAACTCTAGATATGGTTTGACTTTATCACTATCTGAGACTGGAACTTCATTTTCCTGCATACCATCTTTTGTTTCGATCAGATCTGAAATAAAACCTTGTCTTCCATCATTTTCAACTGTATAAAGATCTTCAACTTGCTGCCCTTGACAAGTATCCTCTAAGATTTATGTATGCTACTGAAATGGATTTTCATACAGGGCTTCCATGATTTCTTCGTCCATGAATTCATCATCTCCATAAAAATTCTCAAGATTTTCAATGAAACTATTAACATGTTTACAACAATTCTGCACTAATACTAAAGATGGACAAGATTCTTTGTACCTTTCAAAGAATATTATATGAAAATCTTTTAAGCAATAAATACAAGTAGGTGGCAAACTTTCATACCAAGATCGAGCTTCATCTTCCAGAGTAACCATGAACATCTTCATCAAGCAATCTTCAGGAAAATCAATCTTTAATCCACGCACATGCATGTGAAATCTCACTAGATGAAGGGCAGCATTGTTACCTTTCACATTTTTGAACATAGGCAAATTCCTTTGCCAATCTACCTTAGGCATTTTGTTTGGGAAACCTGGAATGTGATCTCGGCTCATGGGAGCATACCTTCTTGCAACACTTGCCATCTTGAAAATCTTAAAGCTACTGATCTTCCTGCAGCAGTGGAGTCACCATGAAGTGTTGATTTTCTGAATCTTTCAGTGAATGGAGTCGCCAGGTAAATGATTCAGCCTTCATATGTATCCAACTGTTGTTCACCATCAACATTTAGATATGATACTTTGTCATTTTTTACCGGGGAAGATATTACTGGGGTGATCAGTCTTTTGTTTTAAATAGATTCCCCAGTGGAGTCGCCAGAAATGTTATCACCTAATTTGAACCTCAGGCTGAAGAAAGGCAAATCAGGGTAACATCAAAACCACGCTCAGCCTTGTAGCTAGCCCTACAAGGTCAAGAGAGGGCTCTCTCCGTGAAAAGATATTCAACAAAGTATAATTATGAACTAATTTTAGGCTAGGTATAATAATGGGAAATGTTTAAATGAATGAATTTTTCAGGGATGTATGGAACAAATGGGACAGTTTGAAACTGGGGAATTAAATCAGGATACAGGGTATTTCATGGGGCAAGGTAGGCAAGAAGTTCAGCAATTAAAGTTTAAACAATGATGGGATGGCAAAACTGGTGAGGAGCTGAAAAGGGCATAGAACATGAATCCTTTTCAAACAGATGAAAACACAGAATATTGAATGATTTCCCAAGGCAGAGCATAAAAATAGATTCTACCTATCTATCTTGAAAGCATTCAACCATAAATGTTTATGAATGAATGATGAACATAACAGTTTTACATATGAACACAAAGGAAAGAACAAATGCTAAAACTCATACCACATGGATCCCACAAACCAAAGCTGCATATCTTATTAATTCCCTGTCAAACTGTTATAATGGAGCACAGAGCATCCTCTTTGATTTCCACACTGTTCCCTTACTTCCTGACTTACAGACTGATTACAAATGATTCAAAATTACATTAAAATAGACCAGAATTGTGGGAAGTAGATCCACAGAAAAAGGTGTTGAAATCTGAACATAGGAAAGAGAACCAACAATCTGCCCCTGAAAAGGAGCAGCAATACATTTGACCACTTTGGCAGATTCATTGATACACTGGATGAATGAAAAATAGGCAATCTGAAGAGCTGATCCCTATTTTTCTGCTGCTGTAGAAGTTTCTGTTTCATAATTAGCTCTCGGCCCTTGACTGTTTCCTTTCTTTATTGAGAATCTCATATGTGCCAAAGAAAACCCTTTGAAAACATCAAAACTGAATTTTATGCCTTTAATGTAGGAAAATACTCATTTTGAGTGGAAGGAGCGAAGGGAAAGGAGGTGGGGTCCAAATCGCAATCGCAATCGCAATCGGAGGGGAGGAAGGGGATGCAACATATAATGGAGCGTTTAAAAATACGCGTTGCGATGGTGTAATCGCAATCGAGGATCGGAGGAAAGGGGAAGATGTTATTAGAACGAGGCCCTAAAAACTTCCGATGCGTTTGGCATAATGGAAATAGGGGTAAAAGATAAGCCAAAGGGATAATGGGGTGAAAAAAACAAATAAAAATGTTTCGGCGCTTTTACAAAGGAAAAAATGATTTTTCGTTGTAAAGAGCGAAGGGGTTTAAGGCGGGACCCATGGGTCAATCGCAATCGCAATCGGGGCTAAAGGGGAGCGGGAGCATGTCGCAAAACTTGCGATGCGATTGGGAAGAAGTGCGATGGAGTGAAATCTTTATTAAACGAAATAAAATGAATTGTGGGCTTTACAAAAGGAAAAGGCCCTTTATTTTTAAATGGGCGGAAAAGGTTAAGGTGGGCCCAGCTAATCGCAATCGGAAGATCGGAGGGGGAGTGAGAAGCAATGGTCTTTGGAAATGCCGATTGCGATGATGCGATGGCTTGTGAGCCGTTCGATCGGAAGGGCGGATCGACGGTGGAGATGCAATCGGCGGAGCGCGTCGGGAGTCAATCGCATCAGAAGAAATGAAAGGAGCGGGGACAAAGTTGCGATGCGATTACATGTGGGCCGTCGGATCATTAAGAAGATCAACGGTCGGGATATAATCGAAGGGGGTCAATCAGAGGTATGTAATCAGGGAAGGGTCAATCAGGAGCCGATGGACTATGTGATGCGATGCGATCGGATCGGAAGCAGGACTTTTGCGATGCGATCAATCGCATCGGGATTTGTAGGATGCGGCAGTTACAAAAGAACAAGGAAATTTTTCGGTAAAGGCATGAAAATTATATAAAAGGTAAAGGTTTTAAAGGGCCCAAATGAAAAAGAAAGGCAGGGTTAGGGCTTTGGGGACTTTTGTTCACTTACGCATATTTTCCAATCCAGAAGTCAGTTTGGGGAGTATAATATACCGTTGGAAAGCTCATTCCGGGCTCCTTCTAATGGGCACACTTGGAACATGATTTTATACTAAAAATACTGTGGAAAACACCTTTGAAACACAGACCTGACAAGGACAACCACCAATGGAATAATTTTATATCATGACCTAATGGAATGATTGAAAATTTCTTCAGAATGGGACACCTAAAATGCACATGCAAATGTGTTTTGATCGCTGGTGTAAGTATGCAAATACTGACACTAACAAGCAGCGTGATAGATTTCAGCACAAAGAGTTGATGTGACTTCAGTAGTGCAGAGGGAGTCTGATTACGCAGACAGAGTTGTAGATGTGCATCGTTCTTTAGATGCCAGCACAGATCTGTAGCCTATGGAGCTTCAGTGATGAGGATGCAGCCCATCTGACTTATTTGTCAAATATTGGGCAAGAGATTCAGTAGTTTCTCTCAACAAATGAAGTTGCAATGCAGCAGATCAGCAATGGCAGTGCTATGAGCAGCACAGATGCAGGATATTGAGAGAGAGTTGCAGTACAAATGTTGTAGTGGCAGTGGCAGAGTCATGGGCAACAGTACAGAATGGCAGCAGCAGTGCAGAGTTGAGTGGCAGCAGGCCAAACTTCAGCAGCACAGAACCAGTACCCAAAATCATGTAATGCATAAGTGTGATGTATTGCTAGAGCACACCCTTGATGCTAAGAGGGAGTGTTGAAATTTTGTGTATTTGGGGTAGCATCAGTTGTGCTCTAGGTCCCAAATTTTGAGGAAGGACTAGAATGCACTTGATCTACAAGACCCAGAAATGGATTTGGGAAATTTCATCTGGTTTAGGAGATATTAAATTAATTAATTATTTTAAGTGTATTTCCTAAGTTAAAACTTAGGGAACTTAAATAATTAAAGTGAATTTAATTAAACATGTGATGAAATTGTCTTAAGTCACAAGGATCAAGCTTTCTTTTAATCTTAGCCATTGATTCAACATCTGATCATGGCCGTTGATCAACGAGAAAAGTATAAAGGAAAGGCTTGGGGTCATTTGTAAAGACACATAGAGGCAGAGCACCGAAGCTAAGCTGAGATTCTAGGGTAGGGTTTGCTAAGAATACTCAGAAGTGTTTCCGCTGCAAAGAGGGGAATTTAGACCAAGGGGATGATTTGATCCCAGGGTCTAGAATACACAAGAGGCAGAGATCAGCGCAAGGACAACGCAGAAGAAGAGAGCAGCAGTAGCAGCAAAGACAGTGTGATTTTCAGTAGGAAACCCTCAGGGGTTATGCAGAGACCCTTCAAGGGCAGCGTAGTGACTACGTCACCCAGTCTAGGGTAACACAGTCTCTTCCGGAGCAACGCTGAGGGTTTGGAGGACTTCAGAGGCTTTTAGGGGCAGCGTTGGGGTTTCTAGGCCCTAATCTTGGCTGAGTTCTGTAAATCCCGTTCGAGGGTGTGGATCAGTGATTATTTTTGGCCCTAGATCAGCCAGTGAGTTGTAGATCTAGTATTTTCTCTGTCGGGTTTTCCAGATCTGGAATCCAGATTTGTGTACTCAGAAATATTCTTAATAATAAGACCCTCCAGCAGCCAGAGACCGGTTTTCCCACATTGGGTTTTTCCGGGGACTATTTGTCCAGAAATAACTGCGTCCCTTTGTCAATGTGTGCATGAACTTGTTCTAGATCTGGACTAGTAGAGATCTGTTATGTGTTTTGCTTCAATTTTATCTTGAATTTATTCAGTTAATAACTTATCTAAGTAGGAGGAGCATTACCAGATTAACAGTAATAATTTCTGCATAAAGTGTAAGATTCAGAAATTTCTACAGTACCAATCCTACTTATTGTTTTAGTGGTGGTAAATGTAGAGTCTATGGACCAAGGATTTGTTCACTGCCTAAGTTTGGCCATCAATTTGTGATTAAAATGCACTAAAGAAATAATGCTAATAGCATAAAAATATCCACAATGATTTCCAAAAGTGATTGAAAAATCTAGAGTCAAGATAAAAAAATGTTGATCAATAGTAACCTAAAATGGTTCCAAACATGCAAGAAGAAAACTATTGCAGCATTGGGAGCATCAAGAGTTTTGTTGCATGATATGAAATCACCATCTTGGAAATACACATAAAACCAAAGATATGCAATCATGCTTTCAGTGATTAAGTGGTAAACCATATGTTACTACAAAATCTAGCACCTTAGTGCAAAGCCTCACTAAACGACCTAGAATGAGCACAACAAATGGAGTGTTACCATTGTCACCTTAGCAACAACTCCCCAAACAAATACACCTACAGCAATCTAAATCAAGGCCGCTTGGAAGCAGGAGTGGAAACAAAAAGTGGAATATATTTATTTTGATGCATATATGTCAACAAAAACATGTAGAATGATGAATTGGTTATAAAAAGCATAAAAACATGGATTAAACCATGTAACATCAATCATCTAGCAGTTATAATCTTCATCAACCATAGGTCCACAAGTTACAACATCTCGATTCTCATCAACCTTAAAGTTTCAAAGTTTCAAAATTCAATATATAACATTTGTCATCAGTAAAGTTGTACTTGTAACCATTACCAAACTATAACAAATGTTGATTTTTGTAGCATCAAAAAGTGCTCTAAGTCTCAAATTTGGTGTAGAGGCTTAGACAGTTGTATTCCAAAGAACCCAGAAAGTGTTTGTGGAAATTCCACTCGGATGTTGTTTTATTTGAAAAATTAATTATTTTAATGAGGACCTTAAGTCTAAACTTAGGGAAATTAAATAATTAAAGGGTATTAAATAAAACAGAGTGTGAATCTTCTAGAGGAAATGGATCAAGTCATGTTATGATTTTAGTCGTTGATTAGAGATCTAGACTGGGTCGTTGATTTCTCAACGAAAAGACAATAAAGAAAGGCTTGAGGGTCATTTGGAAAGGACACCAGTGCAGATAATCAGTTGCCCAAGTAAATCAATTTTCTCAGTGGTCGAAGTTTGGCAAGAGGAAATCGACTCAGAGGGAGAGTTGCAAGTGGAGAAGCAGAGAGGGTTCAGCAGCGATCCGGGGTGCAAGGGCAGGTGACGCAGCACAAGGAAGACATAGCGCAGAGGCTGGGAGGGAGCAGCGCAGGGGGGTAATGCAGTTCTGCGCAGTCCTCATGCAGAGCCAGCGCAGTGGTGACACAGGGAACTCAGGAGGGTCCTTCCAGGGTTATTTCTCTTTTGTCTATTTTGTGAGGAATTTCTCCAATGTTATCACAATTTCTCTTCGTTACTTCTGCCTGTAAATTGTACAAGAAGATTTTTGTTGAATAATAGAAACCCTCAACTGCTGCACCAGTTTTCCCACATTGGGTTTTTCCGAGGACAATTGTCCAAAATATCTATGTCATTTATGTGCTAGTATTTTCCTTATTGTTCTGCTCAATAATTATATGAAGTCTGCATTAGAATTTATTCAATATTTACTGAAGAGATTTCTGCAAATAACTTATTTCTGAATAATAAGTAGAAGAAATAACATCAGATAATGCTGTATGATTTCAAGTTGAAATTTTCACATGGTATCAAAGCAAGGCTAGGCAAGGAAGCACGAGGGTCTACTCCAAAGGGGATTCGTTGTGCAGGCCTCTATGCTAGAAAAGGTATGTGTGTGCTTATCAAGCACTACATCATCAGAGGATTAGTATATTGATAGCGGGGCTTTCACCCATATGACCGGAGAAAGAGATCATTTCTCTAGCTATCAAGAAGAACGAACGAACTTCTAGATTACTATGGGAAACAAGACAAAGTGTACCCCTATAGGAAAAGGGACAGTAGTATTTCAAACAGAAGCAGGAGACAGTCTTTGAGCCACAGATGTGCTGCATGTGCCAGGTATGGGAATGAATTTACTTTCAGTGTCTCAATTGCAGGACAATGGATATGATGTATACTTTATCGGAAGAAAAGTAAATGTCAAGCATCCAAGTTAGAAGAAGAAGCTCAGATTGGGGCTCGAAGCAACAGGCTATACAAGTTGCAGCTCGAGTCTCTAATGACACTATAGGCAGCAACCTAAGTGGAGAATCAGATATGAATGAGCTATGGCACAGACGAATGAGGCATCTACACCATGGAGCTCTAAGAATGCTCAGAGAAATTGTTACGGGAGTTCCAGTTCTTAGAACCAAACATGATGACATATGCAGAGAGTGCGTACTAGGCAAGTACGCTAAAGCAGCATATTCCAGAAGCAACAATAGGGCGAAAAGTGTATTGGGACTAATACACTCAGATATCTGCAGACTAATGTCCACTAGAGCTCTTGGTGGAAGTGAATATTTTGTCACTTTCATAGATGACCATTCCAGGAAGACTTGGATTTACTTCTTAAAGACCAAGGATGAGGTCTTTGATCGGTTCAGAGAATTCAAAGCTTTGGTAGAAAACCTGACAGGGAAGAAAATCAAAGTGTTGCACTCAAATAATGGAGGTGAATATATTGATAAGGAATTCACAAACTTTTGCGCAAGGGAAGGCATCAGAAGAGAATAGACAGCTCCTTACAATCCGGAGCAAAATGGAGTTGCAGAACAGGAAGAACAAGACTACTGTTGGGGCAGCAAAGGCAATGTTGTTTGATCAGGATCTGCCTAGATTTATGTGGGCAGAAGCATGCAGCATAGTTGTATATTGTTGAGATTTTGTATAGTTGGTGTAGCATCAGATGTGCTCTAGCCCTGAAATTTTGTGGAAGGGCTAGGACACACTTGAACTCCAAAACCCAGAAAGTGTTTTGAGAAATTTCAGTTGGTACTCAAGTTATTCAAATAATTAATTATTTTAATGGATTTCCTAAGTCTAAACTTAGGAAAATTAAATAATTAAAGTGAATTAATAAACGCATGTGCTGAAATGTTCTAAAAGACACGGATCAAGCAATCTTATCTCAGCCGTTGATAAATGTTTTAATCTCGGCCATTGATGAGACAAATGAAAAAGTATAAGAGAAGGCTTGAAGGTCAGTTGGAGACACACACACAGAGGCAGAGCTGAGAAATAGATCTGGAATTCTAGGGCAGGGTTTTCTAAGAATTTCAGAAGGAATTTTCTACAGCGAGGGGTAGTATTGGCTAAGGGAATGATCTAATCCCGGAGCCAAGACTCAGTAAGAGACAGAGAAGCAGCTTTCAGGGACAGCGCAAAGAAGCAAGGGCAGCAGCAGCAACAGCTACGCAGCGCAGCTTCAGCCGCTACACAAGTGCTACGTAAGCCCAGAAGGGGCAACGCTGCAGCTTCAGAGGGTTTCAGAATTACACAAAGTGCCTCCAAAGGCAGCGTAAGGACTGCGTCACCCACTCTAAGGTTACGCAGTCCCTCTCTGAGCAGCGCAGAGGCACACAGAGCCTAGCAAGGCTGACGTTGGGGCTTCAAGGGTAGCGCTGGGGTTTCTAGGAACAGATCTGGGCTGATTCCTGTAAATCTCGTTTGAGGGTGTGGATCAGTCAGATATTTGGTCTTGGAACAGGAGGTTAGCTGCAGATTTATTTTATTCTCTGTCGGGTTTTCCAGATTTGGAACCCATGTTTGTTGTACTCAAATTCTACTTAATAAAATAAACCCTCATATCTGTTACACCTGTTTTCCCGCTTTGGGTTTTTTCGAGGACTTATGTCCAAAAATCCATGTGTCACTTTGTTGAATGAGTGTAGTATTCAGTAAATGATCTGCATGTGTAGATTGTTAGTTGTGTTTACTTTGGTGTTTTCTGAATCTAATTTCTGGAAATAACTAGAATAATTTAAATCAAGTAGGAGAAGTAAACCATGATACTACAGTAGAATTTTCACATGGTATCAGAGCGATAGCAGATCAAGCTGAATCTCCAACAATCAGCTAAAGAATATTTTTGCTGCAAGGTGGCAGCAGAAGCAGCAGATCTAGAAAGGGCAACTTGACAGCAAGAGAACGCAAATCCAGGAAAGGACAACGTTGTAGCTGCAAAAGGCCATCAGGCTTACACAGAGCCTTCCCAGGCCAGCTTAAGGACTGTACGCAGTCCACTTCTGAGCAGCGCTAAGGCTACACTGGGCTAGTCAGTGAGACGCAGTCCAGTCATTTCTTCTGTTGCAAAAAAGTTTTGCCAAGATCCGGAAGCAGTGCTTCAGATCTTCAACAGTCCTGGTGTGGTGGAGATTCTGCAGGTACAAAATTGTGCCTAGCTAAGTCAACAAAGAGCGGGAAAAAGACAGTTACTCAGCAAATCTGAGCCAAACAGATCTGAGATTCGATCAAGAGGATCGGAGAGTATTATCTGATTGTGTTTGGGTGAAATATTTTCAGGTGTGAAATCAGTCTTCAGAAGAAGTAGTTACTAGAGGGTTTCTAGGCACCAAGCCTAGATCCTCCATAGTTTCTGTAGCCACAGAAAAAAGGAAAGAGTATTGTTTCTGTCAGATTTGAGCTAGATGGCACCATATGGACTGAGAGATCGGGATAGGTTGGACGGCATGTCCAACTTTGTTATCTGGAGGGCCAGAATCCTGTCAGTTCTGGATGAGTATAGTCTCAAAGATCATGCAGAGAAAGTTCTAGTTGTACCTACCGATGCAGATCCTCTAAAGAAGTATGAAAAAAATCAAGCACGGACTAAGCGTTTGATCATAGACGGAGTCAAGGACCACGTTATACCTCATATTGCTGGAAAGAATACAGCAAATGAGATGTGGGTAGCCTTGGACACGATGTACCAAGGAGGCTCTATCCAACGAAGAATGATTCTGGAGAACCAGATGTGGTTGTTCCAAAAGATGAAGGGTGAAGAGATAGATCCATTCCTCTTCAGGCTTCAAGCTATCCGAGATCAGCTGATTGGCATGGGTGCAACTATGGATGAAGGGCTCCTGGTGAGAACGGCCCTAAATGTAGTCTCAGAAGAATGGGAAACGTTTGTCCAAAGCATTCTGGGAAGGATAGCGTTACCATCATGGGCAGACGTGGGCTATCCTCCGCCAAGAGGAGATTAGGAGGATCACCAAGATCCAGAATATCAGTGGTGGAAGCAGATCAGCCAGAGTAAAAAAAGAGAGAAGGATGATGCAGCCCTTGCATTAAAGGAAAGGAAGCAGCAAGGAAAGAAGAAGAGGGACCTTTCCAAGGTTCGGTGCTTTAACTGTGGCGATCTTGGACACTTCGCCAGCACTTGTCCTAAGAAAGACAAAGGATCTTCTTATTCCAAGGCTGCAGCGACAAAGGATGGTGGCTCTAATGATGATGCAGCCATGAGTGCTCATGCACCTAAAGAGAAGAGGTGGGGTGACATGGATCTGTAGAGAATCTACAGATATTGGCAGGATCCTTGAGTCAGCCCTACTCTTGGATCACATACGAGCTACAGGAAACTTAAGACGGTAGCGAGATGAGTCGGGAGATGGTTGCAGAAGGTCACAAAGAAGCAGAAGGGAGAGTTGAAGAGTTGAAGAGGGAGCAGCATAATGCAGAGGCAGCAACAGCGTGGAGACAACAACGCAGAGGCTAATGGGACTTCAACAGCGCAGAGATGTTGGGCTCACGCAGTGTAGTGTTGCAACATATCAGTGCCTCCAGGAGGACAGCGTAAATCAACATCCAGGGAGCTTCAGTGATGGAAGGCAGCCTGACTTATCTATCAAACAGTTGGGCAGAAGTCCTTCAGTTGCTTACTTCTCAACAACTGAGTTGCACTGCAGCAAGTTAGCAGTGGCAGTGTTGTGGGCAACATGATGCAGCAAGTTGAGAGAGAGCTGCAGTACAGATGTGGCAGTGTCAGTGGCAGTAGTACAGAAAGCAGCAGTGCAGTGGATGAAGGGCAACAGGCCAAGCATCAGCAGCACAAAATCCAACTTCAAGATCTTGTAGTGCATGGTGTGAATGCATTGCTAGAGCAAACTCTGTGCTAAGAGGGAGTGTTGAGGTTTTGTATAGTTGGTGTAGCATCATGTGTGATCTAGCCCTTAAATTTTGTGGAAGGGCTAGGACACACTTGAACTCCAAAACCCAGAAAGTGTTTTGAGAAATTTTAGTTGGTGCTAAAGTTATTCAAATAATTAATTATTTTAATGGATTTCTTAAGTCTAAACTTAGGAAAATTAAATAATTAAAGTGAATTAATTAACACACGTTGAAATGTTCTAAAAGACACGGATCAAGCAATCTTTTAATCTCAGCTGTGGATGAATGTTTTAATCCCGACCGTTGATGAGATGAATTAAAAAGTATAAGAGAAAGGCTTGAGGGTGAGTTGGAGGCACACACACGGAGGAAGAGCTGAGAAATAGATCTGGAATTCTAGGGCAAGGTTTGTTAAGAATTTCCGGAGGAATTTTCTGCAGCGAGGGGTAGTATTGGCTAAGGGGATGATCTGATCCCGGAGCCAAGAGTCAGCAAGAGACAGATGAGCAGCTTTCAAGGACAACACTGAGGAGCAAGGGCAGCAGCAACAGCAGCTGTGCAGCGCAACTTCAGCCGCTACACAGGTGCTACACAGGCCCAATAGGGGCAGTGCTGCAACTTCAGAGGGTTTCAAAATTACACAGAGGGCCTCCAGAGGTAGCGTAAGGACTACGTCACCCACTATGGGGTTACGCAGTCCCTCTCTGAGCAGCGCAAAGTCTGGCAGGGCTGACGCTGGGGCTTCAAGGGCAGTGTTGAAGTTTCTAGGGCTAGATCGGGGTTGAGTTCTATAAATCAATGTGGAAAAAGTCGGGAAAAAATTGCGACTTTTTCAAAAAATCCCGATTTTTTGCAGGCGCCGATAAAATCGGCCGACTTTTTCCTGATTTTTTGAAAGTTGAAAAAGTCGGGATTTTATCCTCAAAGTCCCGACTTTTTGCCGACTTTTTCCAAAAAATCGTGAGTGAGGTAATTTCTTTAATAATTTTTTAAATTTTTTTTGAAAAAATCGGGATTTTTTCCAAAAAATCGAGATTTTTTCCAAAAAATCGGGATTTTTTCCAAAAAGTCGGGATTTTTTCAAAATATGAATATTTTTGTATTTTTTTAATTTTGCCGACTTTTTGCGGACTTTTTCAAAAAACTCTCGACTTTGTCAACTTTTGGACCCTTGCAGATTTAATCCCGACTTAGACTTTTTCCACATTGCTGTAAATCACATTTGAGGGTGTGGATCAGTCAGATATTTGGCCTTGGAACAGCAGGTTAGTTGCAGATTTATTTTATTCTCTGTCGGGTTTTCCAGATCTGGAACCCAGGTTTATGGGACTTAGATTCTACTTAATAAAATAAACCCTCATATCTACTACACCAGTTTTCCCTCTTTGGGTTTTTCCGGGGACTTATGTCCAAAAATCCATGCGTCACTTTGTTGAATGAGCGTAGTATTCAGTAAATGATCTGCATGTGTAGACTCTTAGTTGTGTTTACTTCGGTGTTTTCTGAATCTAATTTCTGGAAATAACTTGTATAATTTAAATCAAGTAGGAGAAGTAAACCATGATACTACAGTAGAATTTTCACATATATATCTAGAACAGGACTCCTCACAAAGCATTGGGCAAGATAACACCCGAGAGTGTATTCACAAGGGTGAAGCCAGAGGTAAGTCACCTCAGGATTTTTGGGAGCGTGGCATATTGTCATGTTCCAAGTGAGAAACATAGCAAACTAGATCAGACTGCTGAGAAAGGGTATTTTGTAGGATATAGCGAGACATCGAAGGCATACAGAATCTGCATTCCAAGGAACAAGAAAGTGGTAGTGAGGAGGGATGTGAAATTAATGGAGGATCAAGCCTTCAGAAGATCTCGTGAAATGCCTACCGAAGAACAATCTGAGGATGTGCCTCTTGTCCAGCGGCAGCTAGGAGAGGATCCAGCAAATGGACAGCCATTAGGATCTAGCACTGTGACTAGTACTAGTATTTCTTCAAGAGAAGAAAATCCAAATAGCTCGCAGCAGGCTGGACAGCAAGAAGAGGAAATGATTGAGCCTCCTACCACCAGTGGCAAGATCAACAGAGAGGTACGACAAACGCTAAGGGATGCAGAGGAGTTTGTTGGTGCTCCTAGAACCGGAAAACGGCAACGTAGACAACCAGATAGGTACCAAGTATTGGTAACACAGGTTGAGGAACCAACTAGCTTTCAAGAGGCCATACAACATCAAGTTTGGGTAGATGTTGTTGAGATTTTAGGGTAGCATCGGATGTGCTCTAGCTCCGAAATTTTGTGCAGGATCTGGAGTACATGAGATCTCCAAGACCCAGAAAACATTTGGGGAAATTCCATCTGGTTTGATAGTTATTCAAATAATTAATCTTTTTAATTAAGGACCCTAAGTCTAACTTGGGAAAATTAAAAGATTAAAGTGAATTAAATTAAACATGTGATGAGAATGTTCTAAGTGGCATGGATCAAGCAACTTCTAATCTTAGCCGTTGATTAGAGATTAGATCATGGTCGTTGGTTTGCCAACGAAAAAAGTATAAGAGAAGGGCTTGGGGTCAGTTGGAGAACACACACACATTGGCAAAGCATTGAAGCTAAGCTGAAATTCTAGGGCGTGGTTTGCTAGGAATTTCAGAGATAGTTTACAGTGCAGTGAAGAGCAGTATTGGCGAGGGATTTTGATCCCATGCCAAAAATACAACAACGGCAGAGAGGCAGCATATCCAGCAGCGCAAAGGCCAGCCAGCGCTATGCAGTAGAGCCTAGTCAGGGGCATGCAGAGGCAACAGGAACCCTTTAGGGATGACGCAAGCCCAATCAAGGCAGCTCAGACTTAAGCCCAGAGAGGGTGACGCAGGCCCTTCCAAAGCAGTGCAGAGGCTGATGCAGAGGGCTGAGGAGCAGTGCTGGGGTTTCCAGTGGGCCAGAAAGGGCTCGAGTTCTGTAAATCCCGTTTGAGGGTGTGAATTGGCCATATTTTCTATCTCTGAGTGAAAGAGGTATTACTTTCGTGATTTTCTCTATAAGGCCAACCATGTCTGGTGCCTAGAAATTGTTGTATTCAGATTCTGCATAATAATAAAAGCCTCCAGAGCTGGTTGCACCGTTTTCCCCGCATTGGGTTTTTTCGAGGACATTTGTCCGAAAAATCCGTCACTTTGTCCTATGTGCATTATATTCAGTAAATGATCTATATGTGTAGGTTGCTATTTGTGTTTACTTCGTTGTTTTTCTGAATATTCAGATTAATAACTTGTATAAATAATCAAGTAGGAGAAGTAAATCAATAGTTAGCAGTAGGGTTTCTGAGATTAAGAAATTTTCACAGATGCCATGGTGGAGGAATACAGCTCTATAATGATTAATGATGTTTGCGAAGTTGTACCTAGACCTCAGGATAGATCCATTGTAGGTTCGAGATGGATCTACAAGATTACGTATGCTGCAGTTGGTAGCGTCGAAAAGTACAAGACCAGGTTCGTGGCTAAGGGGTACACTCAGAAAGAAGGAATCGACTATAAAGAGACCTTCGCCCCTGTAGCCAAGTATACATCTATCAGATCCGTGATATCCCTTGAAACGCAGATGGGATGGGATATTCACCAGATGGACGTCAAGACTGCATTCTTGAATGGGGTGATAGAAGAAGAAGTATATATTGAACAACCAGAGGGCTTTGAGACACGTGAGAAGAAAACTCATGTATGCAGGCTGAAGAAAGCCTTGTATGGGCTTAAGCAAGCACTTATAGCTTGGTATTGTCGAATTGATGGTTACCCTCAGAAGATGGGATTTGTCAAGGGTGACGCAGATCCCAATCTCTACTATCCAACAGTAGAGAATGAGCCTTTAATTCTGGTATTATATGTAGATGACTTATTTATGACGGGTTCATCTAAGCTCATCAAGGACTACAAGAAGAACTTGGCAGCAGAATTTGACATGAAGGACTTTGGGGCCGATGCATTATTTCCTGGGGTTGGAAGTTTGGCAGCAGAAAGATGAAATCTTCCTTGGACAAGGGAGATATGCTACAAAAATTCTGAAGTGATTCAAGATGCAGGATTGTAGACCCATGGCTACTCCAATGATTACCAACTGGAAAAATATTGATGTGTCTGACTACAAAGAAGTATACCCCAGCTTGTACAGACAGCTCATAGGATCTCTTATGTATCTGGTCAACACTAGGCCAAACATTTGCTATGCAGTCAACACCCTCAGTTAGTTCATGGTGGAACAAAAGAGGGCACACTTGGCAGCAGCCAAGCACGTTCTTAGATATATATGGGGAACAGTCGAGCATGGATTAAAGTACATCTGAGGCAATGACATCAGACTAAGAGGATTCACTAACGCAGATTGGGCAGGAAGTTCAATAGATCGGAAAAGTACCAAAGGGTACTGTTTCAGTATTGGATCAGGAATGACCTCCTGGTGGAGCAAGAAATAGAAGTTCGTAGCACTGAGCTCAGCTAAAGCCGAATATATGGTGGCAAGCACGACATCGTGTGAAGCCATATGGCTAAGAAAATTGCTTGTGAATCTATTCAGAGAAAGATGGAAGCGACCAATATTCTATGTGATAATCAGAGTTGCATCAAGCTCTCTGAGAATCCAGTTTTTCATTATCAGTCGAAGCACATTGACATCAGGTGTCACTTTATCAGAAACTGTGTCTAGCGGAGAGCAGCACAGTTATAGTATACTCCTACAAGAGAACAGGTGGCAGACATTCTCACCAAGGCCCTAGGGAGAACAAAGTTTGTTTATTTCAGGGAGAAGATGGGGATGGTTGGGAATCCATTTTAGTAGAAGTAGATAATGCAGCACTTGAGAGGGAGTTGCAGTACATATGCAGCAGTGATAGTGGCAGTATCATGGGCAGCAGCATCGCAGAGACTAATGGACTTCAACAGCGCGGAGTATGCTTCAGGGACAGAACAGTATGCAGCCTGTTAGAGCACTTTCTTCACTATGCGGGAGTGTTGATTTTTGTAGCATCAGAAAGTGCTCTAAGTCTCAAATTTGATGTGGAGGCTTAGACACTTGTATTCCAAATAAACCAGAAAGCGTATGTGGAAATTCCACTCGGATGTTGTTTTATTTGAAAAATTAATTATTTTAATGAGGACCCTAAGTCTAAACTTACGGAAATTAAATAATTAAAGGATATTAAATAAACAGAGTGTGAATCTTCCAAAGGACATGGATCAAGCCATGTTATGATCTTAGTCGTTGATTAGATATCTAATCTGGGTCGTTGATTTCTCAACGAGAAGACTATAAAGAAAAGCTTGAGGGTCATTTGGAAAGAACACCAATGCAGATACTCAATTGCTCGAGTAAATCGATTTTCTCAGTGGTCGAAGTTCAACAAGAGGAAATCGACTCAAAGGGAGACTTGCAGGTGGAGGAGAAGCAGAGAGAGTACAGCAGTGATCCAGGTTGCAGGGGCAAGTGACACACCACAAGGAAGAGACAGTGCAGAGGCTGGGAGGGAGCAGCACAGTGGGGTGACGCAGTTCTGCGCAATCCTCATGTAGAGCCAGCGCAGTGGTGATGCAAGGAGCTCAAGAGGGTCCTTCCGGGGTTATTTCTCATCTGTCTATTTTGTGAAGAATTTCTCCAGTGTTATCACAATTTATCTTCGTCACTTCTAAATGTAAATTGTACAAGAAGATTTTGCTGAATAATAGAAACCCTCATCTATTGCACTGGTTTTCCAACATTGGGTTTTTCCAGGGACAATTGTCCAAAATATCTGTGTCATTTATGTGCTAGTATTTTCCTTATTGTTCTGCTCAGTAATTATATGGTGAAGTCTGCATTCGAATTTATTTCAATATTTACTGAAGAGATTTCTGCAAATAACTTATTTTTGAATAATAAGTAGAAGAAATAACATCAAATAGTGCAGTAGGATTTCAAGTTGAAATTTTCACAACAAAGAATATCAAACATGGAATGAAACATTTCACAAAGCATCATATTCATAATTCATTACCAATGAGTTATAATTGCCAACTCCAAACTTAAATTGTCATATATTTTTACAAAAAATACCATAATAAATATGAAAGAGTCAATAGTTATAAAAAGTATTAGAAACTAGAAAAGACAAGTAAATCTACTATCTACTAAAATTTCTTCTTGCCACAAGAAACTTCTAATTTATTTTCTCATGATCTATGAACAATGGGATTCTCATCCCGCATAGTCTGACTCTGCAATGGTCATGAACCGCATCCAAAACCAAAAGGCACATGACCTCCATACAATGTTCCAAATGAAGGTGGCAGCAAAGCTCGTGCAACTTGAGCCCTACTAGTGGATGCGGGTTGCATTGTTATCGATGTTGTTGCTACTACTTCATCCTCATTGTCCAAAATTTTTGCATCCAACTGTTCTACATATAAGGCTCCATCCTCCAAATTATCCTCCTCCAGTTTGCTGTCCCAAGTGATATATGCTCTATCAAATCAAGCTCGCTCACAACAATGTGTCAACAACCTCAAGTTGTAGTGTACATAAACCAAGTTTTCTGCCCGTTTTTCATTGAGGCAGTTTATTTTGACATTGTGGATGAATTTATAGATGCTCCAACACCTCTCTACAAAAGAAGTATTAACCACCTGTGAAAGCACTTTACCTACCAATTTCACCAAAGGTCTCTCAAAGCCATACATGTTCCACCATTCAACAAGATCCAATCTATCTTTATCATCAATTACATGCAAAGTACCAAACATTCCAGTTTTACTAAAGTATTTTCTTTATTCTCCATGCAATCTAGAACACTCCTCCCTGTCAGGGACCAACTTGTCTAATGCTAGCATGTATCCATTTTGTACCACTGGATCTGTATGGAGTTTTCTCCTAACCCCACCTCTAGTTGCAGGTTTGGCCAACCAAGATGGAGAGTAGTATTTTGGTGTAAGGACATATTCCAAGGCATGGAGTGGAACATTAAGGTTATCCCATCTTTTGACCACATGTTTGTGAATATGATCATACAATATGGCATCTTTCGGCTGAACAATATCTTTGATTTTCCCTAGCATGCTATCCATCTGCTCATACACCTCCCCAATCACCAGCGCTTCTATATCTGCAAAACAAATCATGTTATAAATGGGCTTGGTGAACTGCAAAACATTCTTCACACTTGCCCAAAACTAACCATCAAGAACGATGTCCTCCACCTCTTGAATATCTTCCCTATCAGAAGCGGTTGCAGCCCTGTTCTTTAATACATGCCATGATTCACTTGATACCATGCTAGCTAATGCCTCTCTTACCTTCAAAATGTGTCTAAAGCTGAGGTAATTGCTAGCAAATCTAGTCTTTGCAATCTTCAACAGCTTCCACCTAGAAGTGTCTCAATTAGATTATTAACCAATTTTAAATGTTTCCTAAGTCTAAACTTAGCAAATATGGTTAATTAATCAGTATTAATTGATATAAAGTGAGAATCATCTAGAAACTCACACAGATCGACAGGGAATTAATTTGGGCCATCAATTAAGTTTTAATATTGGTCGTTGGTGCTCTAACAAAAGATTATAAGAAGAAGTCGATGGGTAGATGGATAACACACCAGTGCAGTTACTCAGTTGCCCAAGCAATTCGATTTTCTCAGTGATTGTGATTCAACAAAGAAGATAGAGCCAAAGGGTGAGTAGTAGGTGAGAAAGGAGAGCAACAGAATTCCAGGAAGAAGATTTCTAGCTTCTGGAAGAGGCAGAGTGAGGAAGGGCGAATTCCACAATATCTCTGCGCAGTCACTGCACAGAGAGTGATTAAAGACTCCAATGTTTGGATAGAGGGTCCATCTTGGGGGCAGAAATTTGCAGTGGAGTGTGAAAAGATTCTCACAAAAATTCTCTCAGTATTTTCCTCAAATTAGATTGCCAGTAGAGCATCTAAAATTTTTGTACTCAGATTTGTTGCTAAAGAATAATAAGAAAACCCTCATCTGTTGCACTGGTTTTCCCGCATTGGGTTTTTCTGGGGACATTTGTCCAAAAATAATTGTGTTAATATTCTTGCATGTGCTAGATTTCTCAGTTTCCAGTATTTTATTTTCCGCAATAATTTTATTGTGAAAATTGCAGTTGTGATTTTATTCATTGTTTGTTGTAGCAAATAAACTGCATAATTAAATTTATAGTTAGAAGAATAATTTCCAGTTGCTGCAATAGATAAAATTTTCACATGGTATCAGAGCACAGATGATCAGCCAGAGAGCTCAGTAGCAAAGACAGAAGGAGTTTCGTTGTTCAGTGAGGGCAGCAAATCGAAACCCCAGGGGGCAGCGCAGTCACTTTGCAAAAGGGCCGAGTCACTTGAGGAGAATCAATTTTTTCTGAGAGAGCGACAGAAAATTTCGATCTCTCCAAATCGAGTAGCTCCAGAGCTAGAGGGAGCAGCCCCATATTTTTCGCGAAGCAAATCTCTAGCTGGACACAATAGTTTTGCAACAGTTTGATAGAGTAGAGTCAGCGTCGAGAGGAAAGAGGAATAGCACACTAAAATTCTTTAGCATGACCATGCACAAAATTAACAATCAGGAAGTTTCAGATTTGTCTTCCAAGTTGGAGGACAATTTTGCTCGCTTGTCAGGATCAGCTTCACCAAGTGTCTGGTATATAGATAATGGAGCATCAGCTCATGTGACAGGGATTAGAGAATATTTATCTAGCTACAAGGAGGAGCAGATGGACTTCCAGATTACTATGGGAAATAGAACAAAATGTACTCCTATAGGGAGAGATACCATACATTTTCAGAGGGAGTCAGGATCCAGCACCAGCGCTACAAATGTATTGCATGTGCCAGGATTGGGTATGAACCTAATTTCAGTATCCCAGTTGCAACACAAGGGTTATGATGTCCACTTCGTGGGGATGAAATGTATGTCAAACACTCAAGATGGAAGAAGGTAAAACAAATTGGAGTTCGAAGCAACAGATTGTACAAGTTACAGCTCGACTCTCCAATGGCACTAATAGGCAAATACAGTAGCAGTGAGGAGCTGAATGAGTTATGGCATAGGAGAATGGGACATCTACAGCATGGAGCACTCAAGATAATCAGAGAAACTATAACAGGGGTTCCAGAACTTAGTACTAAACACGATGATGTGTGCAGAGGACGCGTACTTGGGAAGTATGCTAAAGCAACATTCCCAAGTGACAACAGAGCAGATGGTGCGTTAGGACTTATACATTCAAATATTTGTGGCCTGATGTCCACTAGAGCTCTTAGTGGTGTCAAATACTTCATCGCCTTTATTGATGACCATTCCGGAAAAACCTGGATCTACTTCTTGAAGACCAAAGATGACGTCTTTGATCGGTTCAAAGAGTTTAAAGCTCTCGTGGAGAATGTGACGGGGAAGAAGATCAAGGTACTTCGCTTAGATAATAGTGGAGAATACATTGATAAAAACTTCACATACTTTTGCACGAAGGAAGGCATCAAAAGAGAATGGACAGCTCCATATAATCCTTAGCAGAATGGGGTTGCGGAGCAAAAAAACAGAACTATAGTTGGGGTTGCAAAGGCCATGTTATATGACTAGGATTTACCCAGATTTTTATGGGCAGAGGCATGTAACACGGCAGTGTATATTCATAACAGAACTCCTCATAGAGTATTGGGGAAGAAAACGCCAGAAGGAGTCTTCACAGGGAGGAATCCAAAAGTAAGTCACTTGAGTATTTTTGGTAGAGTGGCTTATTGCCACGTGCTAGATGAAAAACGTGCCAAATTGGATCAGACTGCAGAGAAGGGGTTTCTTGTCAGGTATAGCGAGACCTCAAAGGCATATAAGATCTACATTCCTAGCAATAGGAAGATTGTACTGAGACAAGACGTAAAATTCATGGAGGACCGAGCTTTTAGGAGATCTCGAGAGATGCTTGCAGGTGATCATAATCAGTCAGCAAAAGCTCCTTTAGTCCAACAGTAGGGGCATCCAGTGGGACCAACAAGAGGACAGTCACAGGGATCGAGTACAGTGACTAGTACCAATATTTCATCAGGGGTAGGAGATATGGGGGGTTCTCAGCAGATTGAGCAGTAGGGACAAGAGGAAGAGCTGGTTGAAACTCCCACCACCAGTGGAAGAGCCAACAAAGAAATTCGTCAGACATTGAGAGATGCAGAGGAGTTTATTGGAACTCCTAGGACAGAAAAAAGATAATGCAAACAGCCTGACAGGTATCAAGCTTTAGTAGCTCAAGTTGCAGAACCTTCCAGCTTTCAGGAAGCCGCACAGCATCAAGTGTGGGTAGATGCCATGGTAGAAGAGTATAGCTCTATCATAACAAACGATATTTGGGATGTAGTTCCAAGGCCGGAAGACAGAGTAGTTGTAGGTTATAGATGGATCTACAAGATCAAGTACGTTGCAGATGGTAGTGTGGAGAAGTACAAGGCTAAGTTCGTGACAAAGGGGTATGCACAGAAAGAAGGAATATATTATGAGGAGACTTTCACCCTAGTTTCCAGGTACACTTCTATCAGGTCAGTTATATCCCTAGCAGCTTAGATGGGATGGCAGATTCACTAGATGGATGTCAAGACAACATTCTTGAATGGGTTGATAGAAGAAGAGGTGTACATAGAACAACCAGAGGGCTTCGAAACTCATGAGAGGCGGACTCATGTGTGTAGACTAAAGAAATCTCTATGCGAGCTCAAGCAGGCTCCCAGGGCTTGGTATGGTCGGATTGACAGTTACTTGCAATAGATGGGATTCGTCAAGAGTGATGCAGATCCCAACCTCTATTATTTGATGGTAGAAGGTGAGCCACTCATTCTAGTTTTGTATGTGGATGATCTCTTTTTGACAAGATAATCAAGGCTCATAGAAGACTGCAAGAGGAACCTGGCAGCAAAGTTCAACATGAAGGATCTGGGGTTGATGCACTATTTTCTAGGATTGGAAGTTTGGCAGAAGAATGGGGAGATCTTCCTTGGACAAGGAATATACGCTACAGATATTCTGAAGAGGTTCAGAATGCAAGATTGCAGACCCATAACTATGCCCATGATCACAAATTGGAAGAAGATAGATGCATTGGATGACAAGGATGTCAACCCCACCCTATATAGACAACTCATTGGGTCTCTCATGTATCTAGTCAACATTAGGCCAGACATTTGCTTCACAGTCAATACCCTAAGTCAGTTCATGGTAGAGCTGAAGAGGATACATTGGGAAGCAACGAGGCACATTCTAAGGTATGTGCGCGACACATTCTAAGGTATGTGCGCGGCATAGTCGAGTATGCGTTGAAGTATACTCAAGGGGATGACATCAAACTGTGTGGGTTCACAGATGCAGATTGGGCAGCCAATTCAGTGGACAGGAAAAGTACCTCTAGAAATTGCTTAAGTGTTGGATCAGGGATGGTTTCTTGGTGTAGCAAGAAGCAGAAGTCAGTAGCACTAAGCTCTACAGAAGCAGAGTATATGGCAGCCAGCACAACTACGTGCGAAGCTATATGGCTTAGGAAGTTGCTAGTAAGCTTGTTCAGGTAGAGGATGGAAGTGACCAGCGTCTACTGTGGTAATCAGAGTTGCATAAAGCTTTGTGAGAATCCAGTGTTTCATGAAAGGTCGAAGCACATAGATATTATATGCCATTTCATCAAAGACTGTGTACAGCGCGGGGCAATCCAACTACAGTATGTTCCCACAGGAGAGCAGTTTGCATACATACTCACGAAAGCTCTAGGGAGAGCTAAGTTCGTCCAGTTCAAGGAACAAATGGGTATAGAGGAGAACTCGTTTCAGTAGTAGGGACAGGTTACTTTGAATGATTCTTAGTTGCAGATGTTCCAATTGCAGCAGCAGCAGATGAGAGGGAGTTGCAGTGTTGGCAACAGTTCAGCAGGGTCAGCAACAACACAGATGCAGCTCATATTAGAGTTGCACAGTGGTTGATGGGCAGTAGCCAGACATCAGCAGCGTGACAGGAGATGATGCAAAGACAGGGTGTTGTGGCAGCAGGTTCAGCAATAGAACACATTCGTCGCTAAGAGGGAGTGTTAGTTTTTGTATCATCGAATGTGTTCTAGCCACGAAATTTTGTGGAGTGGCTACAATACATGAGTTCTCCAAAACCCAAAAATCGTTTCTGGAAATTCCACCTAGGATTGTCTCAATTAGATTATTAACCAATTTTTAAATATTTACTAAGTCTAAACTTAGGGAATATGGTTAATTAATAAGTATTAATTGAGATAAGGTGAGAATCATCTAGAAACTCACACGGATCGACAAGGAATTAATCTGGGCCATCGATTATGTTTTAATCTTGGTTGTTGGTGCTCCAACAAAAGATTATAAGAAGAAGTCAATGGGTAGATGGAGAACACACTAGTGCAGTTACTCAGTAGCCTAGGCAGTTCGATTTTCTCAATGGTTGTGATTTAGCAGAGAAGATAGAGCCAGAGGGTGAGTAGCAGATGAGAGAGGAGAACAGCAGAATTCCAGGAAGAAGATTTCCAGCTTCTGGAAGAGGCAGAGTGAGGAAGGATGAATTCCACAATAGCTCTGCACAATCACTGCGTAGAGAGTGATGTAGAGACTCCAGCGTGAGGATAGAGGCTCCATCTTGGGGGCAGAAATTTGCAATGGAGTGTGAAAAAATTCTCTCTGTATTTTCCTCAGATTAGATTGCCAATAGAGCATCTAAAATTTTTGTACTCAGATTTGCTGCTGAAGAATAATAAGAAAACCCTTATCTGTTGCACCGGTTTTCCCGCATTGGGTTTTTCCGGGGACATTTGTCCAAAAATAACAGTGTTAATATTCTTGTGTGTGTGCTAGAATTTCTTAGTTTCCAATATTTTTTTTCCATGGTAATTTTATTGTGAAAATTGCAGTTGTGATTTTATTCGTTGTTTGTCGTAGCAAATAAACTGCATAATTAAATTTACAGTTAGAAGAATAATTTCCAATTGCTGCAATAGATGAAATTTTCACAAACACCCAGACCAAAATATGTTGGGGTATCTATCCTCAATGATTGCTCCCGCTGCCTTACAATTAGAAGCATTATCAATAATGACTTGGACGACATTGTATGGCCTAATAGTTTCAATTGTTTGAATTAATGGTCTTGCAATGTTGATGCCAGTCTTAAACTTATCTAAGTAGTCATGAGATGAAAGGAAGACTGCACAAATAGCAGACACACCAAGAACACTTATCAATGGCTTGCCTTTTACATTGGTCCAACCATCAAATACAATGTATACCACACATTCATTCCAAGCATTTGCGAATTTACCCAAAGCAATTTTTATTTTTTCTTTTTCCTATCAAGTCCCACGGTTCTAGCTTTGTCATACCAAGGGCTCTTGTATCCTTTAGGGGCATCATTGATGGCAGCAATCATTTCATGCCAATAAGGTGAGCGAAGAACATTGAATGGTATGCCACATGCAAAGAGAAAGCGGAAAACCTTTGCATCCACGTCATCCCTACACAACCTTGATCAAGGAGTTCTAATATTGTTCTACGCCTTAAAGGGATATTTGTGTTTATGGCTATGAATCCACTACCATGGGCAAATGTCGAAGGAGTTCGAGTTCAACCTCTTAATGTTCTATGTGTGCTTGTGGCCTCCTGTTCACCCTTTGATCTTTTTTATTTGTATTGTGCTTCCTCCTCTTCCCTTATATATTTGGCTCTCTGTTGTGTTAACACATTTGCACAGGTTTTGATTCCTATTTGCTTATTTCCATCCCATGGCCTTTTCCCACATAGATGCTTGGCTCTCGGTTGTGTTAACACATTTGCACAAGTTTTGATTCCTATTTGTTTATTTCCATCCCATGGCCTTTTCCCACATAGATGCTTTCTTGCACAAGCATATGAACCTGTGTAAGTATATTTGCAATGGGGACATATACATTTAGTGATTCCACCACCTTTCCCTCCTCCAAGCCTTGTAACATATTTCCACAAGGTTGTTTGGTCTATTTTGGTTTTATTTCCATCATCATCTTCACTCCCACTATCCTCCCTCTTTGTTGTGTTAACACATTTGCACAGGTTTTGATTCCTATTTGCTTATTTCCATCCCATGGCCTTTTCCCACATAGATGCTTGGCTCTTTGTTGTGTTAACACATTTGCACAGGTTTTGATTCCTATTTGCTTATTTCGATCCCATGGCCTTTTCCCACATAGATACTTTCTTGCACAAACATATGAACCTGTGTAAGTAGATTTGCAATGGGGACATATAAATTTAGTGGTTCCACCACCTTTCCCTCCTCCAAGCCTTGTAACATATTTCCACAAGAGTGTTTGGTCTATTTTGGTTTTATTTCCATCATCATTTTCACTCCCACTATCCTCCCTCTCTGTTGTGTTAACACATTTGCACAGGTTTTGATTCCTATTTGCTTATTTCCATCCCACGACCTTTTCCCACATAGATGCTTGGCTCTCTATTGTGTTAACACATTTGCACAGGTTTTGGTTCCTATTTGCTTATTTCCATCCCATGGCCTTTTCCCACACAAATGCTTTCTTGCACATGCATATGAACCTGTGTAAGTAGATTTGCAATGGGTACATATCAATTTAGTGGTTCCACCACCTTTCCCTCCTCCAAACCTTGTAACATATTTCCACAAGGGTGTTTGGTCTATTTTGGTTTTATTTCCATCATCATCTTCACTCCCACTATCCTCCTCCTCGACTTCCCCTTCGTACTCCTCCTCTTCTCCAGGGTATCTTAATCCACCACTACCCACTTCTTCATCATCTTCATCACTTCTTCTTTTATTTCCCAACACCATCATCATAGGCAAAAATGGAACCAACAAGAAAAGGCTAAGCCATATACCCATCATATTTGTTGAAGCTTGAGATTCTTGTCTGCAATAAAATGTGGGAGGAATGGGAAAGAGTAGGAGAAGAGAACATCTAGATTCTAGTAACTAGTTTCTACTTCTAGATTTAATAGATTCATTCAACATAGAAAAAAAAATGGGATTAGACCCTACAACTTTGGCTCTACAATGGTGGTGGCAGCCTTCAATCTCCTTCACAAGCTCCCACAATCTTACCTACTCAATCCTATCAAATCTTCTCCTCGAGGCTCAAACCCTCTCAATCTCTCTCACAAACTCATAAATGATATTAAGTGGGAGGGGAGGAGGCCTTTTATTCCACTTGGCCCTCCCATTTCACTCCGAAGACCAACTTTTCTCATAGTGGGCCACACGCAAGCGAAAGGGGGTTGGGAGCGATTTTTTTGGTTTCTCCCCAAGTGTTAAAAGCACTCTGGGAGTGACCAAAGAGCGTCGCTCCCCAATCGCTCTCGAAACAACTAGGGAGCAATTTTTTTTCTGGAAGCAAACTCCCGAAAATCGCTCCTAAATGGGAGCGATCAGGGAGTGCTCTTTTGGAGTCGCTCCCTGAAGGCTTTCGTTTGGAACACGCTTCCGGCGCGGGTGCAAGGATGATGCTTCCCCGCAACCCTCGTCTAAATTCACAATTGTAGCAAACTAGGGCTTTACTATCCCACCTTAAATCATCCAAACAACAATCTACATACCTTGGCTCACTCCTTTATCCCTTAGTTCTCTTGCTGTAGCAATATCAACCTTCTCAGGAACTTGGCTTGCTCCCTTTCACCTACAGCCAGCGCCTTAAATCTTCACCATATCTTCGCCAACACTGTTCTATCATTCGACCAACCTTCTGTGTTGATTTTTGTAGCATCGGATGGGCTCTACCCTTGAGACTTTGCAGAAAGGCTAAGACACAGGCATTCCACAATACCCAGAAAGCGTTTTGGGAAATTCCACCCGGAGAGGATTTAATTAAAATAATTAATCATTTTTAATGTATTCCTAAGTCTAAACTTAGGAAATGTGATTAATTAAAGTGTATTAATTAGATCGGATGTGAATCTTCTAGATAAAGACACGGATTAACTCCATGCTAATCTTAGCCTTTGATTATGTTTTAATCTTGGTCCTTGATATGTAAACGAAAGATTATAAGAAGGAGCTTGATGGGCATTTGGAAATACATCGAGAAAGAGATCAATAGATCGATTTCTCAAGAGAGCAGCACATTAGTTGCCGAAGTAAGATCAAAGTGATTTCTTGCAGTGAGGGGCTAAGATAGTTTGTTGGAGGAAGTATTCCTGATCTGGTGAATACATTGCAGAGGAGGCAAAGAGAGGTGCAAAAGAAGCAACGCTGAGCCATGTTGGGCAGCATAGAGCCACGCAGAGGCAGCGCAGAGCTTTAGAGGGAGTCTGAAGATTCGTTGAGGAATCTTCGGAGCAGTTGAGATCCGATACCGGAAGCCGGGGTGTGAGGTCGGGAGGTCAAAGGATCGAGTTTCCAGACAGCAAAAGATCAGCCAGGAGGTGTGGCGCAGTCCCAGCAGCAGTGACGCAGTAACTGCGTAGGTGTGACACAAAGCTGCACAAAGACAGCGCAGAGGACTCATCTCCAGTCATATAAGTACCGGATCTTCCCGTACCAATGTGAGGTTATCTCACTAACTTTTTCATTAGATGATTCTCTATATCGGATTTCCGGTTTGGGCTTCCAAAGATTTGTATTTAGAAACTACTGCATAATAATACAAACCCTCAGTTGTTGCACCAGTTTTCCGCATTGGGTTTTTCTGCGGACATTGTCCAAAAACAACAGTGTATTTGTGTGTGTTTGTTTCCTTCCTACTCAGTACTTGGTTCCGCAATATTTTTTATGTTGTGAAGACTGCAATTGTATTTATTTCGATTTTTACTGTTTAACACCATAAATAACTTGTAATAATTAACAAGTAGAAGAAATAACATCAGATTGCTACAGTAGGGATTCCCATTGTGGAATTTTCACATGGTATCAGAGCGCAGGTGAAGCAAGAAGAGTGTAGTAAGAAGATCCAGTGCTGAGAAGGAGTTCAAAGAACTGCATAAGCAGCAGATCGAACCCCACAGGGGTTGCGCAGTCCATTGGCCGGCAAGGCTGATTTTCGTGGAAAATTACTTCTCTGAGTGAGTCGACAAAGAGTAAATTTTCCGAATCGAGATCTTGTCAAAGGCAGAGGGAGCAGCGTAGCAGATTCAGCACAGAGCAGATCTTCAGCAGGGACGTAATTTGCTGGAACAGAAAAGCGTCAAAAGAGGAAAGAAGAGCACATACTGGGGGAATTTCTTCCTCAAAGAATTTTGAGCCAAGGAATTCGATTTCTCACTAAAGAGCAACAGTAGCCGGGAGCATATCTACTTACTCTAGTAGGGAGTGCGTAGAGCCAGTCAGCAGCTGTGCAGAGGAGAGAGGAGGCAGTTCGATATTTGTTGGCGAGATGGCAAAAACGGGGTTGAAAGATCATGATCAGTTGGAGGGTGCCTCCAACTATGTGATCTGGAAGGCAAGGATCTCCTTCCTTCTAGATGAGCATGATCTTAAAGCCTTCATCAATAATGTGGTAGCTATCCCCACAGATCCAGATCCATTGAAAGCTTACAAGAAGGATATGGCGAAGGCCAAGAGGTTGATCCTCGACGAAGTGAGAGATCACATTGTATCTCACATTGCAGGCAAAGGCACAACCAAAAAAATGTGGGACACATTGGCCACGTTGTATCAGGGATCTTCCAAGCAACGGAAGATGTACCTGCAAGAGAAGATGAGATCCACGAGGATGCAGAACAGGGAGTGCATAGATCCCTTCCTTACGAGGCTTCAGGATGTCCAGGATTAGCTGGCAGCTGTAGGGTCAGCGCCTCAGGGTACGGAGATGGTGAGATTAGCCCTGAACAGCGTCTCAGAAGAATGGCAAGTTTTCATCCAGAGCATTCTGGGCAGAGAACATTGTCACATTGGGAGAGGATGTGGGTTGATCTCCAACAAGAAGAGATGAGGCGTGATTTAGTGAAGAGCAACCTAGATGGCAGTAGCAGCAGCGGGCAAAAAACAGAAGTAAAGGAAGAAGAAAATGTAGCCCTTGCATCAAAGGGGCAACAGGAGCAGCGTAGGCGAAAGGACATTTCGAAGATCAAGTGTTTCCAATGTGGTGAGATGGGCCACTTCAGTTCTCAGTGTCCTCTTCGAAAGAAAGACAAAGAGAAGGAGCAGCATCAACAAGCTACTACGACAGAGATCGAGGAGGAGTTTGCCATGATTTCCAATATACCTCTAGGAGCGAGGTGCGGTGATCTAGTATTGCAGCCTCAGAGAGCTACAGGATGGGCAGGATCCTTGAGGAGTCCACCTCTTGGATCATCACCTTGCTACGGCAGCCCATAACAGCAGTAGCAGGATGGACTAGTGTCAATTGGTGTAGTCACGTGCCAGACTAACAGATGCAGTGGTTAGTAGCGTTAGGAATTGAGCAACGCAGAGTTGGCAGCAATGCAATTGGCACAATGCAAAGTCAAAAGCAACACAGAGGCTTCAGTGACAGCGCAAAGGCTAGCAGCAGTCAAAACTCGATGGACAGATGCATCAATCTGAACACAGCTGGTTCAATTGATGGACATCTCTCAGTTGCAGCAGCAGCAGATGAGAGACCATTGCGAATGTTGCAGTGGCAACAACAACAAAGTTGCAATGCAGATGCAGTAGTTGACAGCAGCATGCAAAGTCAACAGCAGCATAGATGCAGCGCAGAGCGAGCTTCACAGTAGTTGGTGGGCAGCAGTAGCCAGACATTAGCAGCACAGCTGCGATGGTGCAGAAGTAAGAGTGATGCTTCAGGAGGTTGCAGCGCTTTAGCACATTCCTCGCCAAGAGGGAGTGTTGATTTTTGTAGCACCGGATGTGCTCTAGCCTTGAGATTTTGCACAAAGGCTAAGACACATGCATTCCACAATACCCAGAAAGAGTTTTTGGAAATTCCACCCGAAGAGGATTTAATTAATAAAATAATCATTTTTAATGTATTCCTAAGTCTAAACTTAGGAAATGTGAGTAATTAAAGTGTATTAATTAGATCGGGTGTGAATCTTCTAGATAAAGACACGGATCAACTCTTAGTTAATCTTAGCCTTTGATTATGTTTTAATCTTGGTCGTTGATATGTAAAAGAAAGATTATAAGAAGGAGCTTGATGGAGATTTGGAAATACATCGAGTAAGAGATAAAGAGATCGATTTCTCAAGAGAGCGGCACAGTGGTTGTCGGAGGAAAATCAAAGTGATTTCTTGCAGTGAGAGGCAGAGATAGTTTGTCGGAGGAAGTATTCCTGATCTGGTGAATACATTGCAGAGGAGGAAGAGAGGTGTAGAAGAAGCAGCACAGAGCCACGTTGGCCAGCATAGAGCCACGCAGAGGCAGTGTAGAGCCTCAGAGGGAGTCTAAAGCTTTGCTTAGGAGCAGTTGAGATCCAGTACCAGAAGTCAGGGTGTTAGACTGAGTGGTCAAAGGATCGAGTTTCCAACCAGCAAAAGATTAGCCAAGAGGTGTGACACAGTACCAGCAGCAGTGACGCAGTAACTGCGAAGGTGTGACGCAGAGTTGCGTAGAGACAGCGTAGAGGGCTCATCTCCAATCAGTTCAGTATCGGATCTTCCCATGTACCAGTGTGAGGTTATCTCACTAACTTTTTCGCCAAATGATTCTTTGTATCGGATTGCCAATTTGGGCTTCCAAAGATTTCTATTTAGAAACTACTGCATAATAATACAAACCCTCAGTTGTTGCATCGGTTTTCCTGCATTGGGTTTTTCCGGGGACATTGTCCAAAAACAACAATGTATTTTTGTGTGTTTGTTTCTTTCCTACTTAGTACTTGGTTCCGCAGTAATTTTTATGCTGTGAAGACTGCAGTTGTATTTATTTCGATTTTTACTGTGTTACACTATAAATAACTTGTAATAATTAACAAGTAGAAAAAATAACATCAGATTGTTGCAATAAGGGTTCCGATTGTGGAATTTTCACATTTTGTAGCCTTGATCTACCCTCGGCCTACTATTATGGTTTCCAGTGAAACAGGTGGATATTGGTGACCACTCACCTATTCCACTTGGACCCTCGGCACGGTTTCCTATAAGTTGCCTATTTTTCAGCACAATTTCCTAATTTGTCAGTTTTCTAATTTTCGTAGTTTTCGAGCCATGAACTTTCAGAGTTATTTTAAGGCCCTAAACGGCATTTTTTGGGGAAACAAACAAAATTAAGACAATGACTGACGTTTGCAATCAAAGTAGTTGTCCTTGGATAGACCTTTATAACGAGCTATCGTGCACGCCAAACATAGATTATATGCCAAAGTTACGACCCTGCGAAGTTGATATTCCAACTAACCCCATCAGGGCCCACAAGCTTTTGGCGCTTCATCTCCTAAAGATAGGTTTTTGGATGTTTAGGGTTTCTCATTGTTTCTTCATGATAAAAAGGCCTCGAAGCCTCATTGTAACACAGTTCAGATGGCATATCTGTTGATTTTGTAGCATTGGAAAGTGTTCCAAGTCTCATATTTTGTGAGGCATAGACATCAATATTCCAGAGAACCCAGAAACTGTTTGTGGAAATTCCACTCGGTTCATGTTTTATTAAAATAATTAATTATTTTAATGTGATCCCTAAGTCTAAACTTAGGGAAATTAAATAATTAAAGGGTATTAATAAAACAGAGTGTGAATCTTCCAGAAAAACGAAGATCAAGTCATGTTTTAATCTTAGCCATTGATTAGAGATCTAATTTGGGTCGTTGATTCATCAACGAGAAGATAATGAGAAGGCTTGAGGGTCATTTGGAAAGCAAGCCGAGCACACACTCAGTACCCGAAGGAAATCGATTCTGAAGGAATAGGATTCGATTTCAGAGGGAGAGGTTGTAGAAGTAGAGCTGCAGAGGCAGAAGAAGGAAGGGGAAGTCAGCAGAGGCAAAGAAAGGCAGGAGGACACTGAGGGGACGGCGCTGAGCAGCAGCACTGAGTCCCCACGCAGAGTGACGCAGTCCAACGCAGGGACCGCGCAAAAGACTAAGGAGGAGTGACGCAGAGGGAGCTAGGGTGTCTCCCGGGTGTCAGAAATTCTCCCGAAGGATTCGGGTAATTTATCTCAGGTGTATTCTAGAAGTCTTCTCATCAAATTCTTGTAAATGATTTTCCTTGCTAAAGAATAATACAAACCCTCATCTGCTGCACCGGTTTTCCCGCATTGGGTTTTTCCGGGGCCAAAAATAACTGTGTTCACGTGATTGTTTCTATTGTGTTATATGCGTTCTATTCTATTTTTTGCTCATGGTTAAGTAAATACTGCAGTTGTGTTTATTTTAGAATTTACTAGAAGAATCTGTAAATAACTTATCATAAAATAAGTAGGCGAAATAAATCTATCACTGCAGTAGTGTTTCAGTTTGAAAATTTCACATGGTATCAGAGCAAAAGACGAGTAACAGAAGAGGAGGTTTTGCAATGGAACGAAGGTCCGACAATGATGCAGCATCAGCTTGGAAGGGTTCACGCAGTCCTCCAGAATGCATGGAGGAACAAAGGGATCACGACGTTTCAGTTCTAGCATCCAGACTAGAAGAGGATTTTGCTTGTGTGTCAAGCATGGCCTCTCCAGAGATCTGGTATATTGACAGTGGAGCGTCTACTCACATGACGGGAGTTCGAGAATGCTTTTCGAGCTACCAGGAGGAGCAGATGAATTTTCAAATCACTATGGGAAACAAGGAAAAATGTACTCCTATTGGAAGAGGCACCATAATATTTCAAACAGAAGCTGGTAACAAGCTTCGGGCCACCAACGTACTGCATGTACCAGGATTGGGGATGAACTTGCTCTCAGTGTCTCAGCTTCATAACAAGGGTTACGATGTATACTTTATTGGCAACAAAGTTTATGTCAAACACCCTAGTTGGAAAAAGAAGGCACAAATTGGAGTAAGGAGCCATAAACTGTACAAGTTACAGCTCGAGTCCCCAATGGCACTGATAGGTAGTACTATTGAAAGAGATTTGAATGAATTATGGCATAGAAAAATGGGACATCTACATCATGGAGCCTTGAGGATTCTCAAGAAGACTGTCATGGGAGCTCTAAAACTTAGCATCAAGCGAGACGATTTCTACAGGGGGTGCATATTAGGGAAATATGCCAAGGCAGCATATCCGAAAAGCAGCAATAGGAACAAGAGTGTGTTGGGATTGATATACTCAGACATCTGCGGACCAATGTCCACAAATGCTCTCAGTGGTGCAAACTATTTTGTCACCTTTATCGATGACCATTCCGGAAATACATGGATCTACTTTTTGAAGACCAAAGATGAGGTCTTTGAGCGATTCAAAGGATTTAAGGCTCTGGTGGAGAATCTAACAGGAAAGCGGATCAAGAAATCACGATCAGACAATGGTGGAGAGTACATTGACAAGGGCTTCACAAGGTTCTGTGCAAAGGAAGGCATCAAGAGAGAATGGACAGCTCCATATAATCCAGAGTAGAATGGGGTCGTAGAGAGGAAAAACAGGACTATTGTGGAAGCTGTGAGGGCAATGTTGTACGATCAAGACATGCCCAAATTTCTGTGGGTTGAAGCTTGTAATGCAGTCATATATGTACAGAACAGGGTGCCTCATAACAGATTGGGTAAGGTTACTCCTGAGAGTGTGTTCACTGGCAGCAAGCCTGAGGTGAGCCACTTTAGGATATTTGGCAGTATAGCGTATAGCGTAGTTCTCTGAAGAGTTAGATCAGACTACAGAGAAAGGATACCTTGTGGGATATAGCGAGAATGCGAAGGATTACCGCATCTATATTCCCGAGAGTAGGAAGATCGCAGTAAGACGTGATGTGAAATTCATGGAGGAGAGAGCCTTCAGGAGATCCCGAGAGATGTCTACAATTACACAGTCTAAGGAGGATCCACTGGTCCAGCCACAGCGGCCTACAGAAGATGGCTCTAGTGCCTCTCCAAGGCACAAGGATCTTGAGGAAAGCTTTTTCGAGGAAGTATAAGAAGGAGAGCAGAAGAATCCACGGTCCACCCACCACCAGTGGAAGTATGAGCAGAAAACTTCAACAGGCTCTGAGGGATGCAGAGGAGATTGTTGGAGCTCCTAGAAATGAGAAGAGGGCATAGGTACCAGGCATTGGTAGCACAAGTTGGAGAACCCTCTAGTTTTTAGGAGGCAGCTCAACATCAGGTGTGGGTAGACGCTATGGTGGAGGAGTACAGCTCCATCATGACAAATGATGTCTAGGAAGTAGTTCCTAGACCTCAGAACAGGTTAAATATGTTGCAGATGGCAACACAGAGAAATTCAAAGCCAAGTTTGTGGTTAAGGGGTATGCACAAAAGGAAGGGATCGATTATGAAGAAACCTTTGCCCCTGTAGCTCCGTACACTTCAATCAGATCCGTCATCTCTCTTGCACCGCAGATGGGATGGGAAATTCACCAAATGGATGTCAAGACTGCGCTCTTGAATGGGGTGTGTTGTCGCACAGAATGTCTTAGGCACTGCGACAATGGCTCAGATCGGGGGTTGTCACCCTGATCTCCAATCTCTCTATCTACGCTGTCTCCTTGCAAACTAAGGAAGGTAGACCCTAACGAAAATGAAGAAGGAGAACTGGTTGAAAACCAACCAATTCAGAAGACACAGTTAAATGACCAAGTACTTGTTAAGATTAACGAGATTTTATAGATTCAATTAGATTTGGAGTTTAAAAACAATGCCTTGTGGAGTCAAAATATCCCGTTATGAAATTAAAATCAAGTAATTGATAGGTAACTGTTGCTATGAAAAATCAATCCACCACGATGATATTCGATAAAACACCCTCACAATCATGCATCAACAATGTTCGATAAAGACATGCAATTTATCATCACTTGAAATATTCCCAAAGTTGACTTAAACAATTAATTACCGATTTCAAGTAATTTAAAGCCACAATTAAAGTTCATTAAACGATCATCAACCACAGCTAAGCATAAAAATACTTTGAACCAACAATTTAAATTTGAAACAAAAATATTATCACGAGGGTACCATCGAATTTAAATGCGAGACATTTCACTTTAAAGCTTGCTGGAAATTACTGCATAACTGTGAAAAATCAGATCTGAACATTTCTGATGCATATCCTAAATAAGGTCTAAAAAATTTGAATTTTCAGTTTTTTTCGGCAAAACTTACTATTTTTAGACATAGTGGGGATCATTTTTAGTATTTTCAGTTTGTTGATCAGTTATCAATTTACTGTTGTTACAAAATTATCAATTTTGAAAATCACCGAGTCAAACTCTCTTATTGCTTTAAAATTGAAATTTTTCAAGTTTTAATATATTTTTACTATTTCTAGAAGTATTTGGCAGCTATTTTGGACAGTTTTATCTTGTTGATCTGTCACTGTTTCACTGCTGAAATAAAAATATCAGATCTGAAATTTCTCTTAATCAAGCCCTAAAAATTGATTTTTCTTCAAGTTCAACAATTTTTATTATTTTTAGTCATTTTGGGCATTGGTGCCGGTGTCGTTTGTTTGCTGATCTATGGTTTAAATTATTGTTGCAATTTATATTTCAGATCTGAAATCTTGCTGAAAAATATATCCTAAGTTTGACTATAGGAGAAAATTTAATTTTTGGATTTGCATTTTTAAGAACATCATTTAATCCATAAATTGCTTGACGAAGTGGTTTTATTAGCATTATACTTTCATAGTATATCTGGATGAATAATTACTGAGATTTAAGTGCTAATAAATTTCATATGTTTCAGTTGGGTTTGATGATCATTGGCATCTGAGTTTTGGAACATGTTCTATCAATTAAAATTGCCTAATGTTTAATTAACTTTTGTTTCATTGGATGTTTATTGAATACTAATGTTTGGGAAATCTTTTCAAGTAAGTGTGATTGATATCTGATTTTGAGAGCTCTATTATGGATCTGTATATCTTTTAATCGAGTAATTTTGGCATCTTCATAATTGACACTCTCGCTTAAGTACTTGGTGGTTAGATCAGATTATTTATAATCTAAGTGTTTTAGGTTTTTTAACATTAACTCTCATCTTCGAAGCTTGCTTCATCTCGCTCCTTCTTCAAATTGTTTTCCTTGCATTCTACATTCTAAATTAGCATTGCATAGCAGCGTTTCTCATCAAGTACTTGGTTGTAATTTCCTTAGCAAGATAGTTGACTCCATAAGGCACTGGTATCAATCTTTCCAATTCAATCGAATCATTTAATCTTGTTATATCTTTTACAAGTATTTGGTTGTTTAACTGTCTCCCAAACTAGTTGGTTTCCAACTAGTTCTCCTTCATTCCATTTCCATAGGGTCTACCCCCCTTAGTCTGCTATAAGGAGACAACTTAAATAGAGAAATTGGGGATCAGGGTGACAGCCCCCGATCTGAGCCGTTGTCGCGGTGCCTAGACATTTTGTGCGACAACAGGGTGATAGAAAAGGAAGTGTACATAGAACAACCAGAGGGCTTTGAGACGCATGAGCAAAAAACTCATGTGTGCAAACTAAAGAAAGCCTTGTACGGACTGAATCAAGCCCCTAGAGCATGGTATGGGCGACATGACATCTATCTGCAGAAGATGGGATTTGTCAAGGGTGACGCAGATCCCAGCCTCTACTATCTGAGAGTAGGGGATGAGCCTTTAATATTGGTGTTATATGTAGATGATCTGTTTTTAACCGGATCATCTAAGCTCATCAAAGACTGCAAGGAAAATCTGGCTACAGAATTCGACATGAAGGATCTAGGGCGGATGCACTATTTTCTGGGGTTGGAGGTTTGGCAGCAGAAGGGAGAAATCTTCCTTGGGCAAGGAAGATATACTACAAAGATTTTGAAAAGATTTCAAATGGAGGACTGTAGACCCATGGCTATGCCAATGATCACAAACTGGAAGAAAATCGACACGTCCGAGGATAATGAGGCTAGCCCTACCTTGTATAGGCAGCTCATAGTATCATTGTTGTACCTGGTCAACACTAGACCAGACATCTATTATGCCGTGAAGACCCTCAGTTAGTTCATGGTAGAACCAAGGAGAGCTCACTGGGCAGCAGCCAAACATGTTCTCAGATACTTGAAGAGGACAGTCAAGTTTGGATTGAGGTACACCAAGGGCATTGAAATACAATTGAGTGGGTTCATTGATGCAGACTGGGTTGGAAGTCCAGTAGATCGAAAAAGTACCAGTGGGTATTGTTTTAGTGTCGGATCAAGAATGACTTCCTAGTGCAGTAGGAAACAGAAATCCGTGGCGCTGAGCTCAACCGAGGCTGAATATATGACAGCTAGCACAGCTTCGTGTGAGGCCATATGGCTTCGTAAGTTGCTCGAACTTACTCAAAAAGAGGATGGAACCAACCAGAATTTTGTGTGATAATCAGAGTTGCATCAAGCTCTCTGAGAATCTTGTGTTTCATGATCGATTGAAGCACATTGACATTAGGTGCCACTTCATCAAGACTATGTCCAACGGGGACCTGTACAGTTGAAGTACATTCCTACAGGGGAACAGGTGGCAAATATCCTCACAAAAGCTCTGGGTAATATTAAGTTTACTTACTTCAGAGAAAAGGTGGGGATGGTCAAGAACCCATTCCAGTAGAGGAATGGATGGGCTCGAAATTCAGAGAGCATTGCAGTACGGATAAGGCAGTGACAAAGATTGTGTCATGGGAAGCATTACAGAGGGCAGCGATGCAACAGATGAGGGGCAGTAGCCGAGACATCAGCAGCGCAGTAGATGCTTCAGGTCAAAGCAGATGCAGTTGGTATTTTGCTTGAACACTTTCCTCATTAAGAGGGAGTGTTGATTTTGTAGCACTGGAAAGTGTTCCAAGTCTCATATTTTGTAAGGAGGCTTTGAGGCTTGGACATCAGTATTCCAGAGAACCCAGAAACTGTTTGTGGAAATTCCACTCAGTTCATGTTTTATTAAAATAAATACCTAAGTCAAAACTTAGGGAAATTAAATAATTAAAAGGGTATTAATAAAACAGAGTGTGAATCTTCTAGAAAAACAAAGATCAAGTCATGTTTTAATCTTAGCCATTGATTAGAGATTTAATCTGGGTCGTTGATTCATCAATGAGAAGACTATAAGAGAAGGCCTGAAGGTCATTTGGAAAGCAAGCTGGGGCACACACTCAGTACTCGAAGGAAATCGATTCTGAAAGAATAGAATTCAATTTCAGAATAAGAGGTTGTAGAGGCAAAATTGCAGAGGCAGAAGAAGGAAGGGGAAGTTAGCAAAGGCAAAGAAAGGCAAGAGAAGGATGCAGAGGGGACAGCGTTGAGCAACAGCACTGAGTCCCCATGCAGAGTGACGCAGTCCAGCGCAGGGATTGTGTAGAAGACCAAGGAGGAGTGACGAAGAGGGAGCTAGGGTGTCTCCCGGGTGTCAGAAATTCTCCCGAAGGATTCGAGGAATTTATCTCAGGTATATTCTAGAAGTCTGCTCGTCAAATTCTTGTAAATGATTTTCCTTGCTGAAGAATTATACAAACCCTCATCTGTTGCACCGGTTTTCCTGCGTTGGGTTTTTCCGAGGACAATTGTCCAAAAATAACTGTGTTCATGTGATTGTTTCTATTGCGTTATATGCATTCTATTCTATTTTCTGCTCATGGTTAAGTGAATACTATAGTTGTGTTTATTTCAAAATTTACTGGAAGAATCTGTAAATAACTTATCATAAAATAAGTAGGCGAAATAAATCTATCACTGCAGTAGTGTTTCAGTTTGAAAATTTCACAATATCGTCGTCACATCTCTTCTTAGAGATAAGCTACTACCGCCCGAGTTAGTTTGTTTTCATTCTGCATGTAAACAGCTTTCAGCATTTGCTATCTATTAATTGAAGTTTAGTTTCGTTGTATCTCTATATTTTTGGTTTAAATTTGTATTTCATTTCGTTCCTTCATACATCCGAATTAGTGGTATCAGAGCAGTTTTCTCTTTCTTTATTTTTCTATGCATGTCCCCAACGAGGTCTGGATATCAAGAATTGGTAGTCAAGCTACTTGAACCCTTGCAAGACCGTCCTCGCCGACTCGACGATCTCCCATGGCAAAACAAAAGAAAGATGAGGGAGCAGGAGATCCTATCAAATTATTGCTTGAAGAAGCCCTCGAGCAACAGAGGAACGAAATGATAGATAACTTTTCCCAAATCCTTCGGCAATTACCAATAGGCAACATATCTTCATCCAACAGTCACTTTGGAGGCACCACCCCCTTTAAGGTACAAGTTAACTTTGATATTCCTATATTCGGAGACCAGATAGATGCAGATGTTGTAGATAAATGGTTAAATCTACTATGAGGATATTTTTCAGTCCATGATTTTTCCGATAGAGAGAAGATTATTTTTGCATTGCTTAAAGCCGCCCCCCACGTCAACGATTGGTGGGAAACTTATCCTGAGAAAAGGACCACATAGGATTTTGCATTGTTTTTAGTTGCACCCTCTTGGAACTCTTTTACAGATGCTATTAAGGAACAGTATTACCCTGTTGGAAGCTACAAAGACAAATATATAAAATGGGCCACACTACGGCAGGAAAGGAACCAACACGTGCTAAAGTTCATGAATATCTTTCATACTCTGCGCACAAAGTTGGGTATCAAGGACTCTAAGCGACATCTGATGCTCAAGTATCGTGGTTGTCTACACAAATACATCCAAACGGAGATGAAGTTCCTGGACATCTCCTCACATGGTGCAACATACCATTCTGCCACCCGGATCAAGCAAAAATTTAAACATAAGAAGTGAGACTTTGGTTCTGCGAATCCGCAGCAAGGCAATGGCACCCCAAAACCATAGAACAAAGGACAAAGCCAAGGTGGAACAATCCACGACAACCCATCAAAGTCGCAAGCAAAAAATAGCAATGGGAGGACAAAGGAGAACACAGGAAAGTGGTGTGAATTCCACAAGAGCCCCACTCATAACACAAATAAGTGTCACGCAAAATAGTCGCTAGTGGCCGACATGAAAGCTTCAGAGTCAAATGCAGGTTTTGACTCTGAACTAGACCCCAACAAGGGGAATCAGATCATTGATGCAGAACCTAGTGCCATCGTTGTTGTTGTCGCTCCTAGAGACAACCTAGAGTTGTGATAGACCAGTGCCTAGGACATCTTAGCATAGCAAGGAGCATATAATATAATGTGTGAAGTTGTCAGCTTCAGCTCACATGCTATCTCCTGTAAACAGGGAAATAAAATAGAATGGGACCAAACTCTCAGAAACTGACACAGGAAAAGAGATACTGCAGAGGCAAGATGCAGAACTCTAATACAAAAGTAACAGACAATTCAGAGACAGTTTACTGCGAAGCGAGCCGATTCAAAAATACTTCACAGACATAAATTATCAGAAGGTGTATGTAGTGAAAGAAATATTGAGAAGATACTAGTTAACATTGAGCTGATACCCAGATATACAATACCACCATGCATAGGCTTACCAATCTAAGAATCCATACATGATAATAGCATTTTAAAAGCACCCTCCCAAAGCAACTAATATAGCAGAAGTATGGTTTAGATGAGTAATGGAACAGAATATCATGCATGAGCCATATTTAAAGCGCTCGACTGATCCAAGCATGGGCATCAACTAGGATGAATCCATACTAAAAATCAGTGAGCCACTCGCATTCCAAAACATGATACAGGAAAGATGGATGAGATGAAATGATATATTAAATAACATATAAAAGAGAGTTACAGACTGAAATACCAAAGACCAGAATCCTCTTTGACAGACAGAACTCCTCCTCACTGAAACCCTATGGGCTCTGAGCCTTCATACAAGAGTTTTACAAACTGTATACAAAAAGTCTTTCACTGCATAATTTTCTAATAAAAATCTGGAACCCTTACAATGCGTTTCTTCATGGTTTTTATAAGAGAAACTAAAACCTAGCAAAAGAGGTAGGTGATGAACATTTAATTGTATCATTAAAACAACATGGTGGAGAAGTGCCCGCCCATATTGCTTGACGGCGCTGTGTTGTTTGTACTCTGCTGCCTGCTTTCTGAAGTAAATGCACTGGGTGAAAATTTCTTTAGGAGCATGATATAGGGATAACCATATCAACATTCTGTCCTTTTCTGAAGATAAATTCTGCTGAAAGAAGACCTGGAGGGTATTTTTTTTTGTGCATCATACCCTTTTCCGGCTAGACCCTGAATTAAGATTGAAAATCTTCAATATTGCACACTGAATTCCTGGATCTTCCACTGATACTCTTTGCCGCAACATTAATGTCTTCATCTGCAAAAATCTGCGCTTTGAATAACTCCGGAGGGTTTGATAGATTTTAACCCTGCTTCTTTTAATGAAAGCCGTGTCATAACAGCTTCCCAAATCCTTTTTCCATAAATTTTGCCTCTGAAAAATTGTACTTTGACGCGACCTCGGCTTCTGTAATGGAGGCTATGAGTAATGGCAGATTACCTCCATTCGCACCTTGTAAAATCCGCAAACATGTTAGGAAAACCAATGCACGGGAATGCAGGCACAGCAGGGGTAATGGTGTGACAGTCTCTGAGCGGTTGACTGGTGGAGAAATGCGGGACGATGGTAGGAAATGCAGCGTAACAGTGTGGAGTGGTCGTGGAGAAAAATGTGAACATAGTCGTGCAAATACATAATAAACGAAGAAATGGACCAAATATAGATCTGGGGTGGCGGAATGCACGTGGAGAAACTGGGAGACAGGTGGCACGATATCGGGACGGCGGGAAATGGATGACGTGGAGTGCTGACTGTGGGAACCGGTCAAAGACGGAGATAATCAAATCCTGACCGTCCGATCTCAGGAGGAGATCGACGGTTGGAAGAGCGCCGGAGGCAATAGACAATGGGCCAGGGGCGCTATTGGCTTGGGTTAAATATCGTGCAGCTTCGGAGCACGATAACCGTCGGATGAAGGCCCTCAGATCTGACAGTCGTGATGAATATCGCTGCGCATCTTTGTCTGAACAATAACATGCGATGGAGGGCGGTATTCGGGCCGTACGCGGGGACATGTGGTGAGTGTTGTATGGAATCGCTGGCCCACGAAGAAATACCGCCTACCGCCGAAAGGCAGTGCGATACATACCACCCGGTTTTGAACAGTGTTTTGGGCGCGGGGACCACCAGGACAAGCGCATCGCGAACCGTAGATTTATGGTTTGATCGGACGATGAAAAGGAGGGCTCCGGGCGTGGCAGGGATGAGCAAACGCCGTTCGATCTGCATAGATCAACGGCTCAGGATGAGCCCGATATGTAATGGATAAGCGCCCGCCGGGCTAGCGCTTGATCTAGCGTCCAGGTTGCATGGAGGAAAAGACAGAGGAGCTAGGGCTGAAGGAGCTACGCTTTAAACATTTCAAATATGGATCTTCAGCCATTTATACTGTGTTTTGGAGGCGGGAAATGGTAACGATAGGCTTAAGGATGATTTTTCAAGGCTGCAAGGGGGAATTTGAGAACTCTAAGCCAGATTTCCTGTGAAATTTTATGGGAAACGGATTATGATCAACATCGGCTCCACCTGGGGACGGCATGTTCATCCTTGGATATGTCGAAAACTCGCAGACCCTCTGATCATCACGTACGCAGACTCTGCCTTCCAGCACCTCCATTTTTCACTTTATAACTCATCACAACACCAATATTATTCAAACGAAAACAAAAGGGAACTATCATACAATATGATACATCAGGCTGCCTTTGCCTGAATCAAAACTGAAAGTAGGGCTTGAGAAATTGACCATTTACAGGGGCATCCAGCAAGTCGCCCTGTAAATTCTCCAACCTGAAAGTATTATTGCCCCCCTGTTCCACGATTTTGAAAGGACCAAACCAGAGGGGGTCGAATTTACCATGTTTTCCCTTCTCAGCTCTCCGGATATCCCATCTGAGCACCAGGTCACCATTCTGCAGCTTCCTGTCTTTTGCGTGCTGATCAAAAATGTGTTTCATTTTCTCTTGATATTCCCTTAACCTCTGATTCACCTGGCCCCGTGTTTCTTATAATTCCACCAATTGATTGATTCTCCTGATCATATTATCAGGTTCCTCCTGGCTTTCTTGCATGAAGCGGGCCATTGGTAAAGCCAGCTGTACAGGAAAAACTGTTGCTCGTCCATATACCAATTCATAGGGAGATTTCCCAGTTGCTCTCTTGCTGGTGATTCTATTAGCCCATAGAGCAAATTTCAGTTGGGAATCCCAATTCTTCTGATTTTCATTGATAGTCTTCTTCAAAGCCCTCACCAGAGTTTTATTTGAAGACTCTGCCAAGCCATTTCCTTGTGGATAGTAAGTTGTAGAGTGACTGAGTATGATATTATATTGCTGGCAGAAATTCATAAATTTTGCAGACTTGAAGGCCTGTGCATTATCAGTCACTATCTTAGCGGGACAGCCAAACCTGAATATGATGTTTTCCTCCATGAACCTTATGATCACGGTATCTGTAGCATTCCTTGCAGGTATGGCTTCCACCCATTTGGTGAAATAATCTGTGGCTGTTAATATCCACTTATGTTGTCCACTCGATGGAGGATGTATTTCACCTATAAAATCAATACCCCATTGTTTGAATGGTTCATCCACATGCACTGGAATCAGGGGAAATGGCGTTGATTTCTGTCTCTCTGCAAATTTCTGACATTTATCACATGCTCTTACCCTGGCAAAAACATCCCTAAAAAGCTTTGGCCAATAGAAGCCAGCTTTCAGAATTTTATGAGCTGTGGCCTTCCAGCTGTAATGACCTCCACAGATCCCTTCATGGAATTCTGCTATAATACTCTCGACTTCATTCTCTGTGAGACACAGGAGTAAGATGCCTGAGGGATCTCGCCAGTATAGCCGGCCATTGGCGACTATATACTTCTGTGATTTCAATCTCAGTGCTCTGTATTTAGCTTTGTCACAGCTTGGAGGGCAACTGAGTGTGAGGAGATATTCTACTATCTCTTTGTACCACGGACTGGTGAGGTACTTTAGATGTGTTTCTGGAGTAGCTACTCCAATTCCATGTCGTTCTTCTTTCTCCTCAGATCCTCACCTGCTATAATGGACAAATTTATGCCCAGAGCTTGATAGTTTGATTCAGATAACATTTTGGCAAGCCCCTATCCTTTGATCAGCTTAGTAGGGCGGATGTCTAAGTCATACTCCTGTATTTTAGCAATCCACTTACCCCTTTTTCCTTCACTATCCCCCTGAATAAGAATATCTTTTACAGCAGCTACAGGCACAAATGCAGTGATGTGGGACTGTAAGATATATACACGGAATGCTTTGAGGGATTTCACTAGGGCGTATGCTTGCTTTTCCAATATGTTGTATTTTAATTCTGCATCACGGAGCACCTGACTGAAAAAGGCAATAGGCTGCTCATACCCTTCCTCATTTTTCTGCAATAAAACTCCTGCTATTGTATGAGGTGATGCAAAAGAAAAAATCATGAAAGGTTTATCATAATCTGGTCCAGCCAGCACAGGGGCTTCTGCAAAAGCATTCTTTATCCTGGTAAACGCCTCCCGTGATTCTTGTGACCACTTTACCTCATTATCCTTCTTTAGCATATCTGTTATATGCCCAACTATCTCGGCATAGTTAGGGATAAACCTTCTCAAGAAATTAATGCACCCTAGAAATACTTGTACCTCTTTCTTATTTCTGGGAAAAGCAATACCATTTATAACCTCTACCCTCTTGGGATCTATCTTCACCCCATCTTTAGTCACGATATGGCCCAAAAGCTTTCCCTCTTCTAATGCAAATAAAGACTTTTGAGGATTCAGAGAGAGACCATACCTTCTGCATTTCTCAAAAGTTCTCCGCAGATGTTCAATGTGCTCAGCATCATTCTTGGAAAATACAGTGATATCATCGAGGTAGACTACCAAGAACTTGTCTTGCTCCCCAACAAAAGCAATATCCATTGCCCTCTGAAAAGTGGCCCCTGCATTAATCAATCCAAAAGGCATCCTGGCATACATAAATGTACCCCATGGTGTGGTGAAAGCAGTCTTCTTTTGATCTTCTGGAAGTACAGCCACCTGGTTATAACCAGAAAATCCATCCATCATTGACATTCTGGAAGCTCCAACCACCTTCTGCAGAATGTAATCCATCTTGGGTAGTGGATAATTATCCTTTAAGGATGCTCTGTTTAAATTTCTGAAATCCACACACAGCCTTATTTCTCCATTCTTCTTGCGTACAGGGACAAGGTTTGCCACCCATTCAGAGTACCTCAATGGCACAATTATTTTAGCCTTCAGCAGCTTTTTAATTTCTTTCTCAATTGAAGGCAGCAGCAGGGGGTTTATTTGTCTAAGCTTCTGCTTATGGGGCTTTGCATCTGCCTTCAATGGAATTTTGTGCTGCATAATACTGATATCAAAAGTTTTCAAGTCTTGATAGGACCATGCAAACACATCTCTATAAAACTGAAATAATTTCTGATATAGCTTTTTATATTCTTCAGGGATTTTCTTGGACAATTTAACAATTTTGGGTTCAGCCTCAGTACCCAAATTCAGGTCTTCCACCTGATTCTCTTCTACCACTTTGATTGGCTGCAGTGGGACATCATTCTTATCAAACAATCTTTCTAGAGGCACCAGCCCTCTAGGTATAATGTTTCCCTTTAACTGCAACACTTTATTACCTACCATTTTCTCCTCCCAATTTCTTTCTGGAGTATCTTCAGACTCAGCGTCTTCTGCATCATCAATCTCCATATTGGAGAATTCTCCCACTGTTTCCAGGAATCTATTCATCTGTTCTTCGTCCTCAAATACCTGCCAGTGCTTGATGTTGTCTGGGATTGAAGGCCGATAACGCACCTCAACTTCATATCTTAAAAGAGGGTTCTGAGGTGGTCGAAATGTGCTAGCAGCTACAGCAAGGGAATCAGCCATCCTATTCTGTTCTCGAGGCATGAACTGGATATTGAATGCCAAGAAGAAGTTTTCTACCATTTCCCAAACTTCATTCCTATAAGCTCTTAGCCTAGGATGCTTGGTCTGACACTGATTCCTGACTTGTCTGACTACTAGTTCTGAATCTCCCAGAACTTTTAAACTTTGTATTTTCATGTTCCTGGCTATTTGCAATCCTAGCAGAAGTGCTTCATATTCAGCCACATTATTAGTAGCTTCGTATTCTAGTTTGAAGGACAATGGAACCCACCTTCCTGTAGGAGAAATCAATAGCACTCCAGCTCCATTTCCTTCTCTTGAATTTGCTCCATCAAAATGTAGGGTCCATATTCTTGCTTCATGGTTCTCTGAGGGCTGCTCAGTCTTGATCTGACAGAAGGATGGTTCATGTGCGAAATCTTGGTCTTCTTCTAGCATCAAGCATGAAAGATCTCCTTCCTTACTATAAACTGGTGAATTTACAGAATTGTCAGCCTTAGTCACCATCTTAACAAATCTAGTCTCCATGTATAACCTCCTCTCCTGGCCACCAAAAACTGGGATAGTGGCATATGTTAAATCTAACTTGATTGACCCACCAATTTTTGTTCCCCAGGACCTTGATAGCAACATACCAAAGCGAGCTGGAATGTCAGCCACCACGATGTCCATTACCACACTTTTTGCTGGGATTTGGGCCAAATTGACCACCAAATCTTTGATCATCTCCAAGCATTTAACTCTTTTGGAGTCAAATGAGTAGAGGTCTTTGTATGGACGTGTGATTTGTAAACCTAGTTGTTCCATGACTGACAGAGGCATAAGATTATGGGAAGCTCCAGAATCTAACATGCAGTTATGTAATAGCAGGTCATGAATTACTAGAGAGACATAGAAGGGAGGAGTAGAGGGATCTATCTCCTCGACATGTGGGCCAAAAACTACCATGGGTCTCTCTTCTTGAAGGTTGAGACTATCTGGGATGATTTGTGCTTCTGGAGGGAGCATGAAAGAGGTAACTTGAGATTGATATGCTGGTTGTTTCAACAGTTCAGTCAAGGGGACCGGGATTTTCACCTTTTCAAGTTCCTTTTGCAGACTGAAAGCAGGAGGGGATTTTTCTATCACAACCTCTTTGGGCTCTTTATTTTCAGCTGGGGGCTTGACTTCTTTTGACACTGATTTGGCATTAGGGGAAGTAACCACTTTTGAAGAAGAAGGAATTTGATCATTAGACTGCAAAGGTTTGTTTAGAGGTTGCTTACCTTTGTTTGCAGCTTTCTGCATTATAGCCTCCTTCTGAGCAGGTGCTTCCTCCTGGGGGAGCTCTTCTTCTTGCTCTTGGGTACGAGTCCTCTTTCTAGAAGATCTGAGATCATATCTTCTATTGAAATGTGCTTGCATGAAATCATCAAATTGTTTACAATAATGATCAAATTCTGCTTCTTCTTCTTGCAATGAGCACCCAGCTTCATCATTCACTTGTAAAGGGCATTCTTCTCCATCACTATTTGAAAAGGCAAGATTTGCATCCTCTAGCCTATAGGCAGTGTCCTCAGTAGATTAATCTACTAGACCTTCCAAGTACAATGGGTGTGGCACTTGATCCTGTTGCTCCTTTGCTTCCCTTGGCAATATTTGCAAGGGTGGTTTCCTATATTGAGGATTGTAACCTCTATTTGGAGCATTCTGAAAATTCCTGAAGGCTGAATTCTTGGCTTCCAATTCAAGCTTGACCATTTTCTTAACTAATTTGCTCATTTCTTCCATTTTGTCTGAGTCTCTGTCCTGACTAGAAGTAGACAACTCCTCTTTGCCCCTTCTTCTGGCATCTTGCTCAGCTCTTCCTTTTGATTTGCTAGTGGAGGCAAAGTTTGCTTCCAACTCCAGTGCATCTGCCTGAGCATCATCCAGAGTAGCAGGCTTTCTTTCTCTGAGAGAGAAACCAAATTCTGAATCAAAGGCTGCTACAAAAACAACTTTAGCAACAGTTTGATGGGGTTTCATATCAACAGGGAGACTTAGATACAATTTATTGAATCTCTTGATAAATTCTGACACTCCTTCATTGTGTCTTTTCTTTAGTGTATTGAACTCAATGAGACAATTCCCATGATCTTTCTTCTCTCCCCATTTCCTGAGAAATGTGTCTTCCATGTTATCCTAGGTGGTAATAGAACGGCCAACCAATGTCTTAAACCATTTTCGAGCTTCACCATCTAGAGATTGCACAAACAGTCTCAAGACCACATCCAAATGTTCAACATTAAAGTTCTCTGCAAAAGAGCAGAAAGTCTCAAGATGTTTTTGAGCATCAATCTCATTTTCTCCATTGAATCTGGGCAAGATTTTCAGATAATCTTGAGGCATATCATTCAACACTTGGGGTAATGCCAGGGGAGCATATTTATTCATCAAGAAGGCCGAAACATTAGCCATTGGAGGGGGTTGAGGTAGTGCAGTAGTTTGATGAGTAGGAGGAGGAAGAGGAGGAGGAAGTGGAGTATGAATAATAATAGGAATATACTCAACTGCAGCTTGAGGGGTTGAGGGGAACGAAGGTCTATTAACAGCAGATACTTCGGTTACTTCCTTGACCTCTTCAACCTCAGGAGTAGGATGAAGACTGTTTTTATTTCTGATACCCTCTCGGGGTGGACTATCTAAGTAATAATAATCAGTATCTCCCACAGTGGAGTCAGGAATTTGCAACTGAGAATCTTGAGAGGAGGAGGAAGGAAAATCTTCTATAGGCACTTCAGGAATTTGGGAACGTGTTGATTTCCTTTCCCTCCAATTTCTTCTATGTATAATCTGGTCAGGGTCAGACACTGAAGGTGTCTTTGGCTTAAACGAATCTGACCTTAGGTGTGGCTTACGAGGAGCTAGGACTACAAATAGATATATCAAATAACAACTGTGGAGTCGCAAAGGTGAGGGATCTACAACTCTCAACTCTCTGTGCTCACCTACTTAGAGAGTGAATATGATTTTGTCGAGGCCCAGGGATTCTGATTTTCTTAAATTCGTCCCCGGCAACGGCGCCAGAAAGATGTTGTCGCTCCTAGAGACAGCCTAGAGTTGTGATAGACCAGTGCCTAGGACATCTTAGCATAGCAAGGAGCATATAATATAATGTGTTAAGTTGTCAGCTTCAGCTCACATGCTATCTCCTGTAAACAGGGAAATAAAATAGAATGGGACCAAACTCTCAGAAACTGACACAGGAAAAGAGATACTGCAGAGGCAAGATGCAGAACTCTAATACAAAAGTAACAGACAATTCAGAGACAGTTTACTGCGAAGCGGGCCGATTCAAAAATACTTCACAGACATAAATTATCAGAAGGTGTATGTAGTGAAAGAAATATTGAGAATATACTAGTTAACATTGAGCTGATACCCAGATATACAATACCACCATGCATGGGCTTACCAATCTAAGAATCCATACATGATAATAGCATTTTAAAAGCACCCTCCCAAAGCAACTAATATAACAAAAGTATGGTTTAGATGAGTAATGGAACAGAATATCATGCATGAGCCATATTTAAAGCGCTCGACTGATCCAAGCATGGGCATCAACTAGGATGAATCCATACTAAAAATCAGTGAGCCACTCGCATTCCAAAACATGATACAGGAAAGATGGATGAGATGAAATGATATATTAAATAACATATAAAAGAGAGTTACAGACTGTGAAATACCAAAGACCAGAATACTCTTTGACAGACAGAACTCCTCCCCACTGAAACCCTATGGACTCTAAGCCTTCATACAAGAGTTTTACAAACTGTATACAAAAAGTCTTTCACTGCATAATTTTCTGATAAAAATCTGGAACCCTTACAATGTGTTTCTTCATGGTTTTTATAAGAGAAACTAAAACCTAGCAAAAGAGGTAGGTGATGAACATTTAATTGTATCATTAAAACAACATGGTGGAGAAGTGCCCGCCCATACTGCTTGACGGCGTTGTGCTGTTTGTACTCTGCTGCCTGCTTTCTGAAGTAAATGCACTGGGTGAAAATTTCTTTAGGAGCACGATATAGGGATAACCATATCAACATTCTGTCCCTTTCTGAAGATAAATTCTGCTGAAAGAAGACTTGGAGGGTATTGTTTTTTGTGCATCGTACACTTTTCCGGCTAGACCCTGAATTAAGATTGAAAATCTTCAATATTGGACACTGGATTCCTGGATCTTCCACTGATACTCTTTGCCGCAACATTAATGTCTTCATCTGCAAAAATCTGCGCTTTGAATAACTCCGGAGGGTTTGATAGATTTTAACCCTGCTTCTTTTAATGAAAGTCGTGTCGTAACAGCTTCCCAAATCCTTTTTCCATAAATTTTGCCTCTGAAAAATTGTACTTTGACGCGACCTCGACTTCTGTAATGGAGGCTATGAGTAATGGCAGATTACCTCCATTCGCACCCTGTAAAATCCGCAAACATGTTAGGAAAACCAATGCACGGGAATGCAGGCACAGTAGGGGTAACGGTGTGACAGTCTCTGAGCGGTTGACTGGTGGAGAAATGCGGGACGATGGTAGGAAATGCAGCGTGACAGTGTGGAGTGGTCGTGGATAAAAATGCGAACATAGTCGTGCAAATACATAATAAACGAAGAAATGGACCAAATATAGATCTGGGGTGGCGGAATGCACGTGGAGAAAAACTGGGAGACAGGTGGCACGATATCGGGACGGCGGGAAATGGATGACGTGGAGTGCTGACTATGGGAACCGGTCAAAGACGGAGATAATCAAATCCTGACCGTCCGATCTCAGGAGGAGATCGACGGTCGGAAGAGCGTCGGAGGGGCAATAAACAGTGGGCCAGGAGCGCTATTGGCTTGGGTTAAATATCGTGCAGCTTTGGAGCGCGATAACCGTCGGATGAAGGCCCTCAGATCTGACGGTCGTGATGAATATCACTGCGCATCTTTGTCTGAACAATAACGCGCGATGGAGGGCTGTATTCGGGCCGTACGCGGGGACACGTGGTGAGCGTTGTATGGAATCGCTGGCCCACGGAGAAATACCGCCTACCGCCGAAAGGCGGTGCAATACATACCACCCGGTTTTGAACTGTGTTTTGGGCGCGGGGACCACCAGGATAGGCGCATCGCGAACCGTAGATTTATGGTTTGATCGGACGGTGAAAAGGAGGGCTACGGGCGCGGCAGGGATGAGCAAACGCCGTTCGATCTGCACAGATCAACGGCTCAGGATGAGCCCGATATGTATTGGATAAGTGCCCGCCGGGCTAGCGCTTGATCTAGCGTCCAGGTTGCATGGAGGAAAAGACAGAGGAGCTAGGGCTGAAGGAGCTACGCTTTAAACATTTCAAATATGGATCTTCAGCCATTTATACTGTGTTTTAGAGGCGGGAAATGGTAACGATAGGCTTGAGGATGATTTTTCAAGGCTGCAAGGGGGAATTTGAGAACTCTGAGCCAGATTTCCTGTGAAATTTTATGGGAAACGGATTATGATCAACAGTTGCTACCACCAAGGTTCAGCCCAAGGAGCCCGAAGATCCGGAGGAAGGTGAGCATCTCTTCCACCCTAAGATGTGGGTAAAGGGGACTCTACTACATTTCATTATCGATAGCAAGAGTCAAAATAACCTCATCTCAGCAAAGGTCGTTAAGTAGTTGGGCCTACCGACAACACCACTCCCGTAGTCATACACCATCAGGTGGCTCCGCGAAGGGCGAGATCTCCGTGTCATCCAACAGTGTCGCCTACCCTATAGCATCAATCCTTTCACAGATGAGGTATTGTGTGACGTTGCTACCCTTGAAGTTTTTGATGTTGTGGAAGCATCATGTCGTGTATGAGTCTAGACCTAAAACTGTTATTATTACTTTTGGCTAAAAATTGTATAGGATACCAGAGGTAGCTCTACCTATTGCTATTTCTCTGATCCCTGCTAAGCAATGTAGTAAGATCATCTCTCGAACTAGGAAATTTGTTTTCTTTCTGATTCGTTCTTAAAGTAAGGGGAAGATCGCAGCCACATCCATGGCCTCCACACAAGGCTCCTTTGTGCGGCAAAAGCAAGTGGATAAGGTTGAGGAAGAGTACAAAGATATCTTCTCCTCACCCACAGGGGTAACCTTTACACTGTCAGGTCAAGCATTCCATCAATCTGACCCCCGATGCACCTTTACCAAATGAGCCAATCTATCGTCGCTCTCTTATGGAAAACAAGGAAATCAAGCAACAAATCCAAGAGCTGCCACTAAAAGGGCACATTTGGCCAAGTTCCTCACCTTGTGGCCCAATTGTTCTCGTACAGAAGAAGGATAGGACTTGGAAGCTATGTATTGATTTTTGAGCCCTGTAACAAAATCACAGTCAGGAACAAGTACTTGAGTCCACAAATTGATGACCTTCTTGATCAGCTCAAGGGGGCCAAATAATTCAACAAGATTGATTTGAAGTCCAGCTATAGCCAAGTTCCAATAGAACCCACAAATGTGTGGAAGACTGATTTCAAGTCCAAGGAGGGTCTTTCGAGTGGTTGGTCATGCCCTTCAATTTAACAAATGCCCCCACAAATTTCATGAGGTTGATGGATGACATCTTGCGGCATTTCACCAATTCGTTTGTGGTTGTATATCTCGATGACATCCTCATCTTCAGCGATATTTAGGAAGAACACTTGCAACATATTCAACAGTGTGAAAATTTCTAAAACGAAATTCTACTACAATATCTGATATTATTTCTCCTACTTATTATTCAGCAACAAGTAATTTCCAAAAATTACTTCAGTAAATATTGAAATAAATTCAACTGCAGTCTTCACAAATAAGATGTTGGGCAAAATATCAAGAAATACAAGCACATGAATGACAATTATTTTTGGACAAATGTCCCCAAAAAAACCCAATGCGGGAAAACCGATGCAGCAGATGAGGGTTTCTTTTATTATTCTTCAGCAAAAATCTCTCGTACAGAAAATGACCAGCAGAACAAAAGAGAAATATTATGAGAAATTTACAATCAAATTCCCCACTTGTTGTTCAGTGAGTTTCTGACCCTGGAGAGCCTCTGAGACCCTCTGCATCTCACTGCATCAGCGTCTATGCAGTGGCCATGCAGATCCAACGTCACAGCTCGTGCGCTATCACTACTACTACATCACTGCCTCTGCGCAGTCCTTCCTCTACGTTGCTTCTCTCTCTCTGATTTTGTACACTCAGCCCTTGTTGATTCCTCTTTGTCTCCACCCTACAACTCTCCCTCTGAATCGATTTCTCGTGCCGAACTTCAGCCAGTGAGAAAATCGATCTTCTTGGGCAACTGAGTATCTGCCTCGGTGTATTTTACAAATGACCCTAAAGTCTTTCTTTATAGTCTTCTCGTTGAGCCTTCAACGGTCGAGATTAGATCTCCAATCAACGGCTAAGATTATATTTTGACTTGATCTGCTTTTTCTAGAAGATTCACCCACAGTTTATATTAATATTAATTAATTATTTTAATTTCCTAAGTTAGACTTAGGGTCCTCATTAAAAATAATTAATTTTTCTTATAAAACTATTTCCGAGTGGAATTTACCAAAACCATTTCTGGTTATTTGTAATGAATGTGTCTAAGCCTCTCCACAAAATTTGAGACTTGGAGGACATCTTATTCTACCAAAAATCAACACTCCCTCTTAGCGAGGAATGTGCTCTAACAGATATGCCCTGCTGCACACTATTCCGACTCTGAAGCATCTCCCTCTGCACTGTTGATTCTTCCCATCAACCATTGCGTTGTTGCTACACTGTATTGTTGTTGATCCTGCCATAATCAACACGGCAACTCCCTCTCAAATGTTGCATCTGTGGCTGAGAAATCACCTGTTTCAACTACTGAAAAGGATGATATAACATACCAATCTGCTCTCTGAAGTGAACAAACTTGGCTCTTCCTAGAGCTTTAGTGAGTATGTCTGCCACTTGATTCACTGTGGGAACGTATTGTAATTGTACTGCTCCTTTCTGAACACAGTTTCTGATAAAATGGAACCTGATGTCAATGTGCTTTGACCGATCATGGAATACAGGATTCTCATAGAGTTTGATGCAACTCTGATTATCACAATAGATACTGGTCACTTCCATCTTCTTTATGAACAAGTTCACTAATAGTTTCTAAGCTAGATGGCCTCGCACATATTTGTGCTTGTTGCCATGTATTATGCCTCTGCTGAGCTTAGTGCTACGGATTTCTGCTTCCTACTGCACCAGGAGGTTATCCCTGATCCGATGTTGTAGCAATACCCTAAGGTACTCTTCCAATCAACTGAACCGCCTGCCCAATCTGCGTCTGTGAACCCACTCAACCTGACATCATCTCCACGGGCATATTTCAACCCGTATCCAACTATTCCTCGCACATATCTGAGAATGTGCCTTGCTGCTGCCCAGTGCACCCTCTTTGGTTCCACCATGAACTGACTGAGGGTGTTGATAGCAAAGAAAATGTCTAGCCTGGTGTTGACTAGATACATAAGTGACCCAATGAGTTGCCTATACAAGGTGTGGTCCACTTCCTTGTCTGTTGATGCATCTATCTTCTTCTAGTTGGTTATCATGGGCGTTATCGTGGGCCTACAATCCTGCGTCCTGAATCTCTTCAAGATTTCTAGGGCATATCTTCCTTGTCCTAGGAAGATTTCTCCATTCTTCTGCCAAACTTCCAACCCTATAAAGTAATACATCAACCCCAAGTCCTTCATGTCGAATTCAACTTCTAAGTTCTTCTTGCAGTCCTTTATGAGCCTAGATGATCCTGTAAGGAATAGATCATCCACATACAATACCAAAAAAAGTGGCTCATTCTCTACCATCAAATAGTAGAGATTGGGATCTGTGTCACTCTTGATGAATCCCAACTACTACAAATACCCGTCAATCCAACCGTACCATACTTTGGGTGCCTGCTTGAGCCCATATAGAGCTTTCTTCAGTATGCATACATGAGACTTCTTCTCATGAGTCTCAAAGCCTTCAGACTGCTCAATGTACACCTCTTCTTCGATCACCCCATTCAAGAATGTTGCCTTGACATCCTTGAGTCTCACAAAGCTTCGCAGCTTCTTGGGCCTTGCTAATTTTTATCGCAAATTTGTGTTGGGATTCTCTCATCACTTGGCCCCTTTAAGTCAAGTTACCAAGGGTGGAGCAAAAGCAAAGTTTTTTTGGTCCGGGTCACAACACAACAAAAGGCATTCGTTGAACTAAAACACTGCCTTTGCTCTGCACCAGTCCTCACATTTCCAAACTTACAACAACCACTTAAGATTGAGACAGATGCCTCTGACTACGCTATTGGTGTAGTCTTCACTCAGCAAGGGCATCTGATGGCTTGTCATAGTGAGGCACTCCCTAATACTATTTGAAGATACCCCACCTATGATAAGGAGATGTTGTGAAACTTCCGCAAACCCGAAATCCTACTGCAGCAACTGATGAGAATTTTTCTACTTGTTAATTACTTGAACAAGTTATTTACTATTTTCTACGGTAAATATTGAAACCCATACACTACAACCTTCACAATATTAAATTGCAAAAAATAAATAAGTGCGGAAACAAGATCTGAGCAAGACTAAACAATTGACACACACAACACCGTTATTTTTGGACTAATGTCCCCGAAAAAACCCAATGTGGGAAAATCGGTGCAGCAGCTGAGGGTTTGTATTATTATGCAGAAGATCTGAATACAATCTGGGATGCCTTACTGGCCATCCACACAGAGAATCTGACTAATAAAGAGCTAGTGAGGATTACCTCACACTAACACTAGAAGATCTAAACTGACCAAAATCTGAGTTCATGAGCCCTATGTTGCCTCTACGCAGTCTCTGTGTCACTCTGCGTGGGGACTGCATCACCTCTCTTTGTTGGATGGATACTGATCTCTAGCCTCTTATGATCTCATACCCCGGCACTCCGGCACTGGATCTAGCTGATCCTCAGCTGAATCACGGATCTCCTCAAGGCTGCAACGCTACCTCTGCTACGCTACCTCTCTGCATATTGTTCTTTGTCTCCTCTGAAATGTATTCCCGGCTCAGGAAAATCTCCAACCGAATCTATCACTACCCCTCTCTGCAAGGATCTTCTCGATCGAACTTCTCCTGAGCACTGCTCACTTGAGAAATTCGATCTCTAGACTCGGTCTCTTGGTGTTTCGATGTATTTCCCAAATGCCCCATCAAGTTCTTCTTCTAATATTCTCGTAGATCCTTCAACGACCGAGATTAAATCGTTAATCAACGACTAAGATTAACTTGACTTGATCTCTATCTTTTCCAAAAGATTCACACTCTGTTTTAATTAATATCCTTTAATTATTTTAATTTCCTAAGTTTAGACTTAGGGTCCCATTAAAAATAATTAATTATTTCCATAAAACATAATCTAGGTGGAATTTTCCAAAATCCGTTCTGGGTTCTTTGGAATACATGTGCCTAAGCCTCCCTGCAAATTTTGAGATTTAGATCACATCCGATGCTACTAGAAATCAACACTCCCTCTTAGCGAGGAAGGTGCTCTAGCAATACAATCGTCTCAAGTACTGCTCTAATTCTGCAACATCTCCCTCTGTGCTGCTAATGTCTGACACTGCTACCCACCAACAATGCACTGTTGCATCCGTTTGTTGTTGACAACTGCCACTGCATTGCAACTCTGTTGCTTACTGCAACAAAAAAACATCCAAAATCTGAACTAAGTATTCAGTAGGATGCATCCCGTACTGAAGGTTTGACTACTGCTAGTCTCTACGTTGTCCCTCTAAAGCTGTTGCGTTGTTGCTGACTCTACATTGTGCCTCCCTACACTGTTGCCAACTCTACTTTGCACTGCTCAGACTCTGGTGCTCTCTGGCCACTGTGTTGTCACTTCTACACTCCTTTGCACCAACTGAACCTTATCCATCCTGTTATTTCTGATTTGGGCTCCCATAGCAAGGTGATGATCCGAGAGGTGGACTCCTCAAGGATCTTGCCCAATCTGCAGTTCTGCTAAACTACAGCTCCAGATCACCCCAATGCTCCCCTGGTGATATATGGGCAATCATGGCGAATTCCTCCTCCTCGATCTTCAGAGTTGCAGCCTACGGATCATGCTTCTCATCTTTTTCCTCCTTGAGAGGACACTGTGTAACGTAATGTCCCATCTCGCCACACTGGAAGCACTTGATCTTTGAGACATCTTTCTTTCGTCTCCGTTGCTCCTGTCGCCCCTTTGATGCAAGGGCTGCATTCTCCTCCTCCTCCTTGGGCTTCATCCCACTGCTGCTGCTGCCATCAACTTTGCACTTGAGTAGATCTCTCCTCATCTCCTTCCTACTGAAGAGCTACCCACATTCCTTCCCAGTCCGACAACTTCCCTCTGTGAAAATTCCACTGCAGTATCATGGTTTACTTCTCCTACTTGATTAGATTATACAAGTTATCTTCAGAAATTAGATTCAAAAAATACCGAAGTAAACACAACTAACAGCCTACACATGCAGATCATTTACTGAATATTACGCTCATTCAAACAAAGTGACACACTGATTTTTAGACATAAGTCCCTGGAAAAACCCAAAGCAGGAAAATCGGTGCAGCAGATATGAGGGTTTATTTTATTAAGTAGAATCTGAGCACAACAAACCGGGGTTCCAAATCTGGAAAACCCGACAGAGAAAAAAATACAGATCTGCAGCTAACATGTTGTTCCAAGACCAAAATTTTGACCGATTCACACCCTCAAATGGGATTTACAAGACTCGGCCCGGATCTGGCCCTACAAACCCCAGCGCTACCCCTGAAGCCCAAGCGCCAACCCTGCTAGGCTCTGTGTGCCTTTGCGCTTCTCAGAGAGGGACTGTGTAGCCCCAGAGTGGGTGACGCAATCCTTACGCTGCCTCTGGAGGCCTCTGCGTAATTCTGAAACCCTCTGAAGCTGCAGCGCTGCCCCTTCCTGGGCCTACGTAGCACCTGCATAGCGACTGAAGCCTCTGTGTTGCGCAGTCGCTGCTATCGCTGCCCTTGCTCCTCTACGTTGTCCTTAAAATTTGCTCCTCTGCCCCTTGTTGTCTCTTGGCTCCAGGATCATATCATCCCCTCAGCCAATACTACCCCTCACTGCATAAAACTCTTGTGGAAATTCTTAGCAAGCCCTACCCTAGAATTCCATATCTGTCTCTCAGCTCTACCTCCGTGTGTGTGTGTCTCTCTGCCTCTTGTTGTCTCTTGGCTCCAGGATCAGATCATCCCCTCAGCCAATACTACCCCTCGCTCCAAAAAACTCTTCTGGAAATTCTTAGCAAGCCCTGCCCTAGAATTCCAGATCTGTCTCTCAACTCTACCTCCATGTGTGTGCGTCTCCAACTGACCCTCAAGCCTTTCTCTTATACTTTTTTGATGATCTCATCAACGGCCGAGATTAAATGTAAGGACCTAAGTTTCACCATTAACAATCATTAACAAAATTGATACTACACAATCCAGAATGAACTTTATTCAAGCAGGATATATCAATTCACTATTGAATACTTACCTGGAATTGTGTTTGAAGATGTTCCTAACCCGTCATGGCTCTCGCTCCCATTACCAAACCGCCATTTTTCCTCCCAGCCTATCTGATGTCAACCTCTCCAATCCCCAGATCCAGAAGACAAGTCTTTTGGCCCCCATGCCCAAAACTCCAATAACAATCAAGATCACTCTATGACTATGTTAGAACTCACTGCTCTTGTCTTCCACAGTTAGAAATCCTCTAATAGCATCTGGGTCAGTTTTCCCACCTCACTCACCCATGCCCATCAAGTTTCCCCCCTTTCTCCTTTTATACACAAATCCCCTTTTCAAGATATTTATTAAAATATCCTCTTTTAATAAATATCTTAGTCAAATCCCCTTTCAAGAAATTTATTAAAATATCCTCTTTTAAAAAATATCTTAGATTTATATTAAAATATTATTATTCAATAAATATCTTGGATTCCTAAAATATCTTGGATTTATTATTAAATATCATCATTTAGTAAATATCTTGGATTTTATCAAATATCATCTTTTATTTGCATAAGTCAATGCTTTTACTTTTCTTTGAACAATATATTAGTTCTATTATGATAGTGGTAGGTATAACTTTTACCTCACAATACATTCATTATATTCTGGTGAGTTAGGTATTTACTCAATACTTCAATAATTCACTCATTACCCTACACTGTGACTTTTTCATAATTGATTAGTGCATATACTAGTGCAGTACATGTGATACATGCATATGTAGCTATCATATGCATGTTTCATATGCATGCTATATTTCTATGTTCCCTATAACTCGAGTTGGGTCATTACATCAAAACACTCATCAACGGCTGAGATTAAAAGACTGCTTGATCTGCGTCATTTAGAACACTTCAGCACATGTGTTAATTAATTCACTTCAACTATTTAATTTTCCTAAGTTTAGACTTAGGAAATACATTAAAATAATTAATTATTTGAATAACTTGAACACCAACTGAAATTTTTCCAAACGCTTTCTGGGTTTTGGAGATCAAGTGTGTCTTAGCCCCTCCGCAAACTTTCAGGGCTAGAGCACACCCGATGCTACCCCAACTACACAAAATCTCAACACTCCCTCTTAGCATGGAGTGTGCACTAGCATTACATCCACATCATGTACTGCAAGATCTTGATGTTGGTTTCTTTGTTGTTAATGCTTGGCCTGCTGCCCTCCATCCACTGCACTGCTGCCCATGTCACTGCCACTAACACTACCAAATCTGTACTGCAGCTCCCTCTCAAATTGCAGCATCATGCTGCCCATAGCACTGCCACTGCTAACTGTTGCATTGCAACTAAGTTGCCGAGAAGTAAGCAACTGGAGGACTCTTGCCCAACCATTGACAGATAAGTCAGGCTACATCTCATCATTGAAGCTCCCTAACTGTTGATTTACGTTGTCCTCTTGAAGCCACTGTGTTGTTGCAACTCTGCACTGCGTGAGCCCATCCTCTTTGCACTCCTAAAGTCCCATCAGCCTCTACGTTGTTGCCTCCACGTTGCTGCTACCTCTACATCATGTTGCTCCCTCCTCAGCTCTTCAGCTCTCCCCTTTGCTTCACTGTGACCTTCTGCAACCATCTCCCGACACATCCCGCTCCGCCTTAAGGCTCCCGTAGCTCGTATGTGATCCAAGAGTAGGGCTGACTCAAGGATCCTACTACTCTGTCTGTTGCTGCTCTACAGATCCATATCACCCCACCTATTCTCTCGAGGCACATGAGCACTGATGCCTACATCATCCTCACTCCCATCATCCTCTGCTGCTGCAGCCTTGGAATCAGAAGCTCCTTTGTCCTTCTTCGGACAAGTGCTGGCAAAGTGTCCAAGTTCGCCACAATTAAAGCACCGGACCTTGGAAAGGTCCCTATTCTTCTTCCCTGCTGCTCTTCTTTCCTTTGATGTGAGGGTTGCATCATACTCTTCTTCTTTCTTCACTCTGGCTGATTCGCTTCTGTTGCTCTGCGTCTTTGTGAATCTCCTGATTTCCTCTTGACGGAGGATTGACCACATGTCTACCCATGATGGTAATGTTGCCCTGCCCAAAATACTTTGGACAAATGTTTCCCATTCTTCCGCGACTGCATTCAGGGCAATCCTCACTAGGAGACCCTCATACGGAGTTGCACCAATGGCAATAAGTCTGAAGAGGAAGGGATCTATCTCCTCACCCTTCTGCATCTGCAACAACCACATCTGATTCTCCAAAAGCATCTTTATTTGGACAGAGCCACCTGAATACATCGCGTACAATGTTGCCCACATCTCATTTACCGTATTCTTTCCGGTAATATGAGGCACGACGTGGTCTTTGACTCCATCCATTATCAACCGCTTAGTCTGTGCTTGATTTTCATCGTACTTCTTTAGAGGATCTGCATCGGTTGGCACAGCTAGGACTTTCTCTGCATGGTTCTTGAGGCCATATTCATCTAGGACTGTTAGGATCCTGGCCCTCCAAATAAAAAAGTTGGACATGTCGTCCAACCTATCCTAATCTCTCAGTCCATATGGCACCATCTGCTCAGATCTGTCAAAACAGATACTCCTCTCCCTCTTTCTGTTGCAATACTCAACTGAAAATGTTGGATCTGGGTTTCTTGGTGATTAGAAACCCTCTATAGTAGTTGCTCCCTCTGACAACTGATTTCCCTCCTGGAAATCTTCACCCAGACACAATCGGACAGTACTCTCTAATCACCCCCCTGATCGAATCTCAGATTTGTTTGGCTCAGATTTGCTGAGTTTTTGTCTTCCTCCCGCTCTTTGTTGACTTAGCTAGGCACAATTTTGCACCGATAGAATCTCCACCACACCAGCACGCACTGCTTCCGGACCTTGGCAGGACTTTTCTGCAACAGGAAGAATGACTGGACTGCGTATCACTGACTGGCCCAGCGTAGCCTCAGCGCTGCTCAGAAGTGGACTGGGTAACGTAGTCCTTATGTTGGCCTAGAAAGGCTTTGCGTAAGCCTAATGGCCTTCTGCAGCCGCAACACTGTCCCTTCGTGGATCTACGTTCTCCCGCTACCAAGCTGCCCTTTCCGGATCTCCGCTGCTTCTTTTGCCACCCTGCAGAAAAAATATTCTTCATCTGATTTACTGGAGATTCAGCTTGATCTTCTAACACTCTGATCCCATGTGAAAATTCTACTGCAGTATCATGGTTTACTTCTCCTACTTGATTATATTATACAAGTTATCTTCAGAAATTAGATTCAGAAAATACCGAAGTAAACACAACTAACAGCCTACACATACAGATCATTTATTGAATATTACGCTCATTCAAAAAAAGTGACACACTGATTTTTGGACATAAGTCCTCGGAAAAACCCAAAGCGGGAAAATCGGTGCAGCAAATATGAGGGTTTATTTTATCAAGTAGAATCTGAGTACAACAAACCTGGGTTCCAGATCTGGAAAACCTGACAGAGAAAAAAATACAGATCTGCAGCTAACCTGCTGTTCTAAGACCAAAATTCTGACTGATCCACACCCTCAAACGGGATTTACAAGACTCAGCCCGGATCTGGCCCTAGAAACCCCAGCACTGCCCCTGAAGTCCCAGCGTCAGCGCTACTAGGCTCCGCGTGCCTCTACACTGCTCAGAGAAGGACTGCGTAACCCCAGAGTGGTTGACGCAATCCTTACGCTGCCTCTGGAGGCCTCTGCATAATTCTGAAACCCTCTGAAGCTACAGCGCTGCACCTTCCCGGGCCTGCGTAGCACCTGCATAGCAGCTGAAGCCTCTGCGTTGTGCAGTTGCTGCTACCCTTGCTCCTCTGCATTGTCCTTGAAAGCTGCTCCTCTGCCTCTTGCTGTCTCTTGGCTCCGGGATCAGATCATCCCCTCAGCGAATACTACCCCTCGCTGCAAAAAACTCTTCTAGAAATTCTTAGCAAGCCCTGCCCTAGAATTCCAGATCTGTCTCTCAGCTCTGCCTCCGTGTGTGTGTGTCTCCAACTGACCCTCAAGCCTTTCTCTTATACTTTTTCAATGATCTCATCAACGGCCGAGATTAAAACACTCATCAACGGCTGAGATTAAAAGATTGATTGATCCGCATCATTTAGAACATTTGAGCACGTGTGTTAATTAATTCACTTTAATTATTTAATTTTCCTAAGTTTAGACTTAGGAAATACATTAAAATAATTAATTATTTGAATAACTTGAACACCAACTGAAATTTCTCCAAACTCTTTCTGGGTTTTGGAGATCAAGTGTATCTTAGCCCCTCCACAAACTTTCAGGGCTAGAGCACACCCGATGCTACCCTAACTACACAAAATCTCAACACTCTCTGCCTCGGATGCTCTAGACAAAACCCTGGTACTCTTCGGACACGGAATTCAAAGCAAGTCTGACCATCTTTGTGGCCTGAGGAGCTGCTCCCACAGCTTCCAGCTAATCTTGGACCTCCTGAGTTTTTGCAAGGAACGGATCAACGTGTTCTCCCTTCTGCACCCTATTAGTCTGCATCTTTTCCTCCAAAAACATATTCCTCTGCTCGGAAGACCCCTGATATAGCGTGGCCTACGCATCCCACATTTCCTTGGTTGTCCCTTTTCCAGAAATGTGTGAAACAATATGATCCTTCACCCTGTCGAGGATCAACCGTTTGGATTTTTCCATATTCTTCTTGAACGCTCTCAATGATGCGGCATCTACCGGTTCAGCCAGTGTACTGTTGATGAAAGTCTTGAGGTCATGTTCATCTAGAAGGAAGGAGATCCTTGCCTTCCAGATTACATAGTTGGAGGCACCCTCCAACCGATCTTGGTCACACAACCACTGGCTGCCATCTCACCCAATCAGATGTCAATTTGTTGCCTCTAACCCTCTCCGCAGCTGGCTCTATGCTCTCCCTGCTGGAGCAAGCCAAATAAATCACGAACACGCTGCTTCTACACGGGAAATCAGAGTTTCTTGGGAAAGAAACTCTCTGATGTCAGAAATCCCCCAAAATGTCTCCTGCAACTCTCTTCTTACACTTTCTGCACCAGCAACTGCTGCTACAAGAAAATTGCATCCCACCAGCTTGTTGGTCTGCGCTAAATCTGCTGTGTTGCTCCCTCTTCCTCTGACAAACTGCAAACTGGAAAATCCTACCTCTTTGTCGGCTCACTCAAAGAGAGATTTCCTTGCAGATCTAGCCCTCTTGGCTTGGACTGCGCAGTCACTAGGGAAATCGATCTACTGCTTACGCAGCTCTTTGATTTCCTGCTTCTTCTTCAACGCTGGACCCTTTTGGTCTGCTCTCTTTCTCCTCCTGCACTGCTAAACAAGCTCTGATACCATGTGAAAATTCTGCAACCCGGAATCCTACTTCAGCAACTAATGGGAATTCTTCTACTTGTTAATTACTTGAACAAGTTATTTATTATTTTCTACGGTAAATATTGAAACCCATACACTACAGCCTTCACAAAATTAAACTGCGGAAAATAAATAAGTGTGGAAACAAGATCTGAGCAAGAGTAAACAATACACACGACACCGTTATTTTTGGACTTATGTCCCCGGAAAAACCCAATGCGAGAAAACCAGTGCAACAGCTGAGGGGTATTATTATGCAGAAGATCTGAATATAATCTGGGATGCCTTACTAGCCATCCACACAGAGAATCTGACTAACAAAGAGCTAGTGAGGATTACCTCACATTGACACTGGAAGATCTGAACAGACCAAACTCTGAGTTGATGAGCCCTGCATTGACTCTGCGCAGTCTTTGCGTCACTCTACATGGTGATTGCGTCACATCTCCTTGTTGGCTCTTCTGTTGGCTGGATTCTGATCTTTGGCCCCTTCCAGTCTCACACCCCGGCACTCCGGCACTGGATCTGACTGATCCTCAACTGAATCACAGATCTCCTCAAGGCTGCAGCACTACCTCTGCTGGCTCTACGTAGCTACTACTCTACCTCTTTGCGTACTGCTCTTTGTCTCCTCTAAAATGTATTCCCGGCTCAGGAAAATCTCCAACCGGATTTATCACTGCCCCTCTCTGCAAGAATCTTCTCGATCTAACTTCTCCTGAGCACTGCTCACTTGAGAAATTCGATCTCTAGACTCTGTCTCTCGGTGTTTCGATGTATTTTCAAATGCCACATCAAGTCCTTATAATATTCTCATTGATCCTTCAACGGTCGAGATTAAATCGCTAATCAACGACTAAGATTAACTTGACTTGATCTATGTCTTTTCTAGAAGAATCACACTTTGTTTTAATTAATATCCTTTAATTACTTTAATTTCCTAAGTTTAGACTTAGGGTCCCATTAAAAATAATTAATTATTTTCATAAAACATAATCTGAGTGGAATTTTCCAAAATCCTTTCAGGGTTCTTTGGAATACATGTGCCTAAGCCTCCCTGCAAATTTTGAGACTTAGAGCACATCCAATGCTACCATAAATCAACAAAAGTATTTCATCATGCATGCTTATCGGCAATGGAAACATTACATTCTAAGGAAGGAGACGATCATCGACCTCTTCAATTTATGCAGACACAGGGAAAGTTACAGAACGATCGCCATCAGAAATGGTCCACACATCTACAACAATTCCATTTGAACATTAAATACAAGGGTAGCACCAATCACATTACAGATTGCCTCAGTCGGCCCCTAGTTGTGGCACTGACCATTGTTCTCAACTCTTGTGGGCACAAGACTTCTAAATGGCTGCAACTATGCAAAAATGACCCAAAATTCGCCACCACATATCAGATGTTGATGGAAGGCAGGCAAGTTTTAGACTTCCACCTCTAGGATGCATTGTTGTGCTACATGGGACACCTTTGTCTCCCTTCAAGCAAGCGTGCCAAGTTAATTTTGGAGGCGCATTACAATTGAGTAGCAAGGCACTTTGGCATGGAGAAGACAGTGGCAATACTGCAGAAGTATTTTTATTGGTCGAAACTCTGATAGGATGTTTACAAATATAACAGATCTTACACTGCCTATGTCATCACCAAGCAAACCATTAAAAACCAAGGCCTGTACACCCTTATGCCCACTCCTAGCCGGCTTTGGGAATCCATCTCCATGGACTATATGTTTGGCCTTCCTTTTACCAAGCATGGTAATGATTGTGTGTTTGTGGTCGTTGATAGATTTTCTAAGATGGTTGGCCATATTGGTTGCCTGCAATAAGAGTATCACAGCAGAAGCCACTAGCAAACTCTTCTTCAAACGGGTGTGGGTACATTTTGGGATCCCGCAGACCATCATATCAAAACGGGATAGCAAGTTCCTGAGAGCAATCTAGTCAATCCTTTGGTCATTGTTGGATACCAAGCTCGCCAAGTCGACTACCTTCCACCCCCAAACTGATGGTCAGACAGAGGTCGTCAACAGGATGATCGTGCACATACTAGGCATGTACAACTCTAAGCATCCACAAACATGGGATGAGAGTCCTCCCTATGTTCAACACAGCTACAACAGAGCTCTCCATAGCTCAACTAGCCACAGCCCCTTTCAGGTGGGACTAGGATTTCAACCATTGTGTCCCATTGATGTTGCAATGCCTCTTGCAACTACATAGGCAAAATCTTCACATGTTCAATCCAAATCTAATAAATCCATCAAGTTTATTGAACATACGCAGCACATCCGCTAGCAGGTTCATGATATCTTGGATAGAGCCAATACTCAATATAAACAACGCCATGATCAGCATTGGGTGCCACATCAAGTGGGCAATAAAGTTTGGTTGCATTTGCAGAAGGAACGCCCCATCAGAAGCTCGACCACTCCAATATGGACCTTACACCATCACCAAGGTTGTGCTTGACAACACTTTCGAGCTAAGTATCCCCCCATTCCTTGGCCTACACTCAGTATTCAATGTGGACCGCCTTCGGCCATACTTTCCTCCATTGTTCGACACATCAAACATTGTCAAACAGTTGACACCAACAAAGCTCAACCCAGATTGCATTGAACAAGCCACAACTGATCAGATCATGGACACACAAATTAAAAACACTTGCCAATAGAGGCTCCAACTGCATCGGGTTGTCAAAGCTGAACAGGTCCTGCACCAAGGCAAGTGGCTCACCAGGGACCAAGTTCAGCAGAAATTTCCCCATCTCATGGAGGCACTCAACGCAATAGGGACCATTGCTTCCTAAGGGGGCAGGACTAATCCAGGTGGATATTGGTGGCCATCTGCCTATCCACTTAACCCTCAACACTGTTTCCTATTGGTTTCCTATTTTTCAGCACAATTTCCTATTTCAGCAATTTTCTATTTTTGGCATTTTTCGGGTCCTGAACTTACAGAGCCATTTTGAGGCCCTAAATCGGGTTTTTTGAGAAAATGTGGGACGAATACTGTGTTTGCATTCGAATGATGTTGTCCTCGATAGACCTTTAAAACAAGCTATCATGCATGTCAAACAAAGATTGTATGTCAAAGTTACAACACCGGGATGTTGGCATTCCAACTAACCCCATCGGGGCCCAAAAGCTTTAGACGCTTCATCTCCTAGGGCTACGTTTTTGGATGTTTAGGGTTTCCCACTTTTTCTTCATGATAAAAAGGCCTCGAAGCCTCATTGTAATATATTTCAGAAGGCGTGTAGTCGTCACATCTCTTCTCAGAGATAAGCTACTATCACCCGAGCTAGTTTGCTTTCATTTCGCATGCAAACAGTTTTCAGCATTTGCAATTTATTAATTGAAGTTCAGTTTTGTTGTATCTCCATATTTTTGGTTTAAATTTGTATTTCATTTTGTTCCTTCATAAATCCAAATCATGCAGCCTCTTTTTGCTCCTATCTTGGCCTGTGGCCTACCTTAATAGGCCTTCTTTTAACCTTGCGGTGACCAACAAGTCCTTCCCTGTCCACTTCGGCCTGTTCCCTTAACCTGCGGCCAGCCCTTACAAAACAAGGTCTTTCCTTCTTGGCTGCAGTCAGCTTCCTTCAAGTTGCAGCCCCTCCAACCAGACCTTTGTTGCTCCTTTAGCCCTCCATCAACAGTTCTGACTTGTCTTATTTAGCCTCAGCTCCTTTCTTGTTGGCCTCGGCCTCCTTTTCCAAACCATATTCTTCCTTAATTGTGGTTGTTTTTCCCTTGACCTATGGCTAAGTCACTTAGCCTCTACACACAAGAAGAAAGATCATTTATGCTTCTTGTTCACTGGCCTCTCCATAGGTTATTATATTTATACTTGTCCTAGCCTCAGTTTGAATTTTAGGTAGTCAATCTTTTTCCGATCGAATCCAATTCGAATTGGGTAACTACTAACTATGATCCCTCCAATTTGCATAGGTAAAGTAGGAGGTCAAATTACCTTAAAAAATGGCAATCAATGCGCACTTGAAAAAAACATGTAGAGTTAAATCGCCATCCACTGAAGTGAACTGAAGAAGAAAAACGAAGTGGCACATGCTTGAGTTTAACTGACATATTTCTTAGTTGTAACGAAATAAAAATATTCTTGAGCATAATTATAGCCAATTCAAGTTGGGTAAAAGCATATTTGAGTATTTTGAGTAAATTCAACCTATGATAAAAGTATAAAGTTTGCATTTTTGAACTAGGATAAAAATAGTCTTAAGGAAATTTTGGATAATTCAGATTGGCTAAAAATATCCTTGACAGAAATTGGGAAATTCGACTTAGGCAAAAAATATCCTTGGAATAAGTTAGGAAATTTGACTTGAAGGAGAAAAAAGGCCATGCACATTAGCAAAGAGAAAAAGAGACTAGAGGGGATACAAATAATTGTCATGATGCCACATTATACCTCCATCTACCCATGCGCTTTGCCACATCACTGATGAATCATTTGTAAAATCTCGCCACTTGTCCATTCCATAAGCTACCACATTTAGACCTCTCAAACTGCCAGATGTCACCCTGTTATAAATAGACATGCCTAAAATAACAGTCCCCGTAAAAATGGGAAAAGAGAAGATGCCCAGAATAGATAGGGGTGCTCTAACATATAGAGGTATGCCTAGACTCAGAATATTATGGGGAATCTAAATATGCTATCAACACTCCCATGCAAAGACTGCTGAAAATAGAAATATATCAGATTCTAAAGAAATCACTCTTATTAGACATAGAACTCAGTGGAGAGTCTGAATATGTAACTAGACCTGACATGCGAAAACTGTTAAAAATAGAAAGTGCTCAGATTTTCATGGAACTACACTCACTGGATTTGTCTATCAGTAAGAAATCTGAATCCACAATCAAAATCAACATGCAAGTATTACTAAAATTAGAAAGTGCTCACATATCACCCAAAAGTAGCTCATCGAACTCAGAATCTTGCAAGGATTCTAAACATATCGTTATCTCTAACATGCAAGTCTCCGGACAAAACCTATTAAAATAGAAAGTGTCATGCACGTCACCTGAAGAAGCCTCACTAAATCTTGAGTTCATATGGACTCTGAATATGTCATCAATATTACCATACAAGCCCTAGAACTTTGTCTGTTATATAGTGGTGGACCTGCCAAAAATAGCAACTCTCTCAAAGTTGCATCTAAATGACCATTGAACCAATATTACAACTAGTCTCCCTGGAAACCAACCCCCAAACCAAGCAAAATTGTATCTACGTCTACATATGTCTCTAAACCCCCAACCTGATGGAATATGCTAGTCTTTAACCCTCCAAATTTGCAAGGGCAAACTTAAGGGTTAACACTTCCCAAATACCTGAGGAATACATCTGAGTTCTTGGGAGATACACCCAGCATAATGGCTTGTTTTCTAAACTTGATGGTGTCTTTTTGCGTGCTCTTCCATGGCTTTTGTTGAAAGTAATGCCAACAAATCCATTGGTCCTCTTCATACGCACTAAAGGTAAAATTGAGACTTAATGAGGGCTTTAAACATCTCCCACTTAGTTACTGGGGGATCACCCTCCAACCTAAGAATCTCCATGACTTTCCTACCAAGTTGGGGCATTGCCCTCTAACTTTAGGCAAGAAAATAAAATATTTTACTCTTTTCCTATGTTATGAACACTCAAATAAACTTCTAATTGTTGCAAACATTTATTCAAATTAGCAGCATCAATCTCACCTTAGTAGGGTCTGACGTCCACTTTTGTTTCCACTTTAAATAGAGATTAGGAAGAAGCGATGGCACTAGAACTTGGTCTCTCTTTCTCTGACTCTTATTTTTACTCCTTTTTTGGGTCTTCATTATCTCTAGATTTATATTCCAAGCCAACTTCTAAGTTAGAGCTATCAGACTCCCCAAAGGGTACAAACTAGTTCTTCAAAATTGCCATGAAGGTGGCCATGTTGAGAGAATGTTGGTAGTTTGTGCTTCCAAATTTGAAAATGTATCCTTCAACTAAACCCATGGATTGTTACTATACTCATCTACCATGGCTAGGGCTCCAAGGTTTCTTAGTACTGCCAATTCTTAGATCCCACAACATCTCACAAAAAACCCAAAGAAAACTGCCCTAATACTAATATGATCTGTATATAGCCATGGATATTCCACTGGAACAGTTTGTCACAACATATCTTATTATATGTTTGTAATCTCTTATTATGCAATGTTTTACTTTAAATTTCTAATTAATATTACTAGCTTAGTGCACAAAATACTGAAATCAAAAAAGTTAAGCAAGTAATGCGCCAGCGGCCATCCACACAATGAACACAAGATATACCCTAGGAAAACCCAATACAAGAAAAATCCATCTAGAAGGTGAGGCCTATGCCTTGCTCTTTTCTTCCCAATTATGAAATGAAAATAGAAATAAAGTGGCTCCCATTATGGAGTTGCCATGGACACCATGGCTTGTATGGCTACTACGAGACCCTCTACTCCCTCTATTTCACTTCAATATCCCACTCCTCGATGCTTTGTTTTACTACAGAATAATAAACAATACAATAAGAATAGAGACCCTTCCCTTCCTAGCAACCCAGTATTTTACATGGCTTGAGAGCCCTCTAGGGTTAAGGTTAGTGTCATTGCATGCCTCAACTCTCAAATAGGGTTAGGGTTTTCGACCCTCTAAAATCTTTTTGAAAGTCCATATGTGACTAGCTCCACATGTGTGGGTAATGAAAGTTAATGTGGCATCCACTCAATATCATAGTGGTCAACAACATATGTGAAGGTGTGGCCCGTGGGAGGCATAATTTCCTCATATGAACTCCAATTGAAGTGATCTTCACACCATTAGAAAGCTCACTGAGTATAAAAAAATGTTGGGAGGCTAGAAACTTTGTTTTCAAAGTTTTGACCCCAAAAACAATCAATTTAAGGCCTCAAACAAGCTCCAAAAAATTTTGGACCCTAAATCACCAAGGTGGGACCTACCCCTAAAATGGGCCCTTCAAGCCAATAGCTCCATTTTTCCCACCCAAATAAATTACAAATTACATAATGATCCATTTTGGATCAAAGAAGGATTGTACAAATGCAAGGATTGCATGGTCTTTAAGGTGAGAATGTAGGATGAGATACACAATAAGCTCCTACATTACAATGATAGTATTGGTACCTTCAGCATAACTACAACTATATGAAACAGAACCTAGGACCCACCAGGTAAGAAATTTCGAAGTTTTAAATTATATTTTCATTATTCTAAACATTGCAGAATTTTAGTTAAAGTTTTGAAGTCATTTCATGAATTTTTCACTCTCTGACTTTTATCACAACTTATTGGCAGAGGCAGTTTGGCGGACATAGCCCTAATTAAAAGTTTGCAATTTGAATCTAGCATTAGACATGGAGTGCTTCTAGGTGTGAAGGCAACTAGAGTGTCTTTAAGCACATACAAACCAAGAAGAGAGACAATTTCAAACAAGAACAGTCAAATGATTTGGTCCTTCTTCAAATACAACCTTAAATTGAGGCAAACCAATTGTTGAACACGACTCCTACTCCAAAATTTGGTCTTGGACAATATTGATCCCTCTTTAAAGTGGGTCGTGGAGAGTTAGCCAACAACATTTACAAACGAAAGCTTATCTAGGATGGACTTGAATCCACTTCTTCTGCTGCAGGATTGGACATTAGTGTTGGACCTTGAACACCAAAGGAATTAAGTCAAAATGCCAAGTCTACCTTTGCAGAGAATTTAGCAGTGTTGCGAACATCTTGATCGGGATTAAATCGGCGAGGGGAAAAATTGGAAAAAATTGGGAAAAAATCAGTAAAAATCAGGAAAAAATTGGCACATACAAAAATATTCATTGTTTTTCAATTTTTTTAATATCTAAAGCATCCACAACCTAAAATAAATGCATTGACACATAAATATGAAGAAAAAAAACTAATATATAAGATGTGTAATATCATGTCTAGTGCTACATCGCACATAACAGTGAATCATGTCCTGAATACTAAGTCCTATGTCCCAACTCAACCTCAAAATATCAACAAAAAAATATAATAATGTATCTCCTATCATGAGTTATAATGTCATATACAAAGGAATGCACCAAATAACCTATACTATTGATTTCCTCTGCCCCTCTTGCGAGAAAATGTAACAGCTTTCCCTCTAAATGAAGAAGCTGGCGGGGCTGGCAATGGACTTTGTTGTGCTCTAGAACCTGAAGCACTAGGAGCTAAAGGAGGTAGACCATTTCCTCTACCGGTGACAGGGGTAGGTGGTGTCACCTCCTCCTCCTCCTCCTCCTGCTCTATCCAATCAGCGGTTGACTCCATGATAGGACTCTCGACCTCAACCCTCTATGCAGCAGTGTTGTCAATCGCATCTAAAGAGATGGCCTCCATATCAGGTGTCCTCTCAAGTTGTCTCACGCACAATCTAAGATTGTCATTGACGTAGACCATGTCATTGAGGCGTTGGGACTCCAACCTGTACAAGGGCCATAAATTAATAAATTATATAATATATATTATAATAAATAAATTAATAATTATAAAAAATATATATATATATTTAACGAATTCAAAAAACCAGTTGGAATATTTTAAGCGCTTTTTGGTGTGTATTTTTTCAAATACACTCCAGTTGCACTCGCATCTTGAATAGCTACATGTTTGGCTGAGTATTCTAATGGCAAGCCTTTGGAGTTTTGGTATTCTACCACCGTAGCTCCTCCTGTGAAAGTTTCAAAACAGAAACCCTACTGCAGTATCTAGATCTACTTTACCTACTTGTTTCATTAACATTTAACAAGTTATTTAACTGAAATATTCAGAAAACACTAAAGCAAACACTAATTGCAGCCCACACATCTACAGATCATTTACTGAATAGTACACATATGTGACAAGATTACACACGATTTTTCGAACAAATGTCCTCGGAAAATCCAATGCAAGAAAACCGGTGCAGCAGCTCTAGAGGGTTTATATTATTATGCAAAATCTGAATACAGCAATCTGGGAACCAGACATGGTTGGCCCTACAGAGAAATTACACGGCAATAAGTACCTTTCACTCGAAGACAGAAGATATGGTTGTATCACACCATCATACGGGATTTACAGATCACGAGCCCCTTCTGGCCCATTGGAACCCTCAGCGCTACCTCTGCAGCCTCTGCGTCAGCCCTTATCTGGCCAATGTCCCCACTGTGTCACCCTGATTGATGTTGCGCTGCCTCGACTGGGACTGTGTCACCCTGGCTGGGGGTTACGCAGTCTTTGCATGGAGCTGGCTGAACTGCATCCTCTTGGTTGGCTCTGTGCTTACTGGTACTCACTGCCCATCCGTCTTGCTTTATTCTCGGCCTTGGATCAACTAATCCCTTGTCGATCTCTGCCCCTCACTGCACTGCAACTCACTTTGAATTTCTCAGCAAAACCCCGCCCCAGAAATTCGACTTAGCTTCAGTGCTCTGCCAATGTGTGTGTGTCTCCAACTGACCCCAAGACTTTCTCTTATACTTTTCTCGTTGAAACATCAACGGTCGTGATCTAATCTCTAATTGACGACTCAGATTAAAAGACTACTTGATCCGCGTCACTTAGAACATTTCATCACATGTGTTTAATTAATTCACATTAATTTTTCTAATTTTCCTAAGTTAGACTTAGGGTCCTCATTAAAAAAATTATTTATTTTAATATCTCACACACCAGATGAAATTTCTCCAAACGCTTTGTGGGTTTTGGAGGTCTTGTGTATCTTAGCCCTTCCACAAAATCTCGGGGCTAGAGCACACCCGATGCTACCTCAAAATCTCAACACCTCCACCATGCATCTACAACAAATAAGATAAATATAAGAAAAAATTTAAATAATTAAAATTTGAAAATTGAAAGTTGAAGCAAAGTATGAAGTTATGAACTTGAAAAAACAATGAATTTTGAAACAAACTAAATCTTACCTGGCATTTTAGTATTCCTATCCTGGACAACCATGTCAAAGCTCAATGTGCCACCTGCCATTCTGTATATCTCCATTTCTTTGGAGATATCTGCACATTCTGATGGAGATGGCACCATCTTCTGAACACAAGTGAAAAATCCATCCATGACCTCAGCATCAATTAAGAAACCACAGGAGTAAGCAAATTCAGGGTTCAGGAAGATCCCTGCAGCATGAATGGGGCGATGGGGTGTGTTGTTCCTGTTGACATTTTGTGTATTGGGGTAGCATCAGATGTGTTATAGCCTTGAAACTTGGTGGAGGGACTAGAGTACATCAGATCTCCAAGACCCAGAAAAGGATTTGAGAAATTCCATTCAGTTTGGGAGATAATTAATTAATTAATCATTTTAATTAAGGACCCTAAGTCTAACTTAGGAAAATTAAATTATTAAAGGTAATTAATTAAAACGTGTGGTGGAATTGACTTAAGTCACACGGATCAAGCTTTCTTTTAATCTTAGCCATCGATTCAAGATCTGATCATGGTCGTTGGTTTCTTAACGAGAAAGTATAAAGCTAAATTGCAGGAAACATCCTCCCCACCCTCGTTTCAGGCAAAAAACAAAACGGAAATGGAGAAACTCGTACCGTACTACCAGGAAATGCGTTTCCGGCCATACTGGCAACGTTTTCAGTACGGGAAACGTTGCCAGTACGGTCGGAAACGTGTTTCCCGGCTGTACAGCCGCGCTTCCTCCCAAAACAACGTTATTTTTTTTTGGGATTCATGCAATGTATTATTATTTTATTCGTTTTATTTGTGTCTTGGATGCTTCGCTTCTAATGATCAAGCCTATGGCCCTAGTATTTATATGCAATTCATGGTAATGTTAAATTCTCCTTAATCTTCGTTTTCATCATTTTACTTAAATTTTTAACATTACCATGAAATGACTCAGGATGTTTGAGAGTAGTTCCGACCTCATTGGATTTCATATGGAGAAAGTAGAATTTTAGATCTCATTCAAAATCCAGCAGACTTATCAATTTTTCAGGATTTCAAGACAGGTGATTGCAATGTTTCCATCGAATTTTGTCATGTATTAGGGTATGGAACTTGTATTTAATCAAGAGCACCAATCCCTCTATGTACCTTGATGTTAGTGACATTGGTTGTCAAACTCCTCTATCATGACCCTACTAAAAATCTACCCATCACTCAAACAAAATCTTGACTTGACATGCTCATAGTCTTTATTGTACTTGCAACCTCATAATCTTTATTGTAATTGCAGCCTCATATATATAATAAAGGCTAATTTTGAGATTTTGATATATAATAAAGGTTGTTTTGGATATTTCGATATTGCTATTTTTATTGTGTCTCTGTTATCATTCATGAGTAAATGTCTTGTAACTTGTAATAGTTTATGCTTTGAATTTATCATGTTTGTTTTATGATTTCACATAACATTTCTTAAATGTCCTAAATTATAATATAAATTTAAATTATAGTATGTATATATATATATATATATCACGTTTCCCCGTTTCCAAAATTTGGGGAGGTCGCGTTTCGTATCGCTTCCCGTTTTGGAAACTCGTTTATGTTTCTCTGTTTCGTGCAACTTAGGTATAAAGGAAAGGCTTGGGGTCAGTTGGAAGACACACACACACACAGGCAGAGCAGTGAAACTAAGCTGGAATTCTAGGGCATGGTTTGCTAAGAATTTTCAGAAGTGTTTCAGCTGCAGCGAGGGGTAGTTTTGGCAAAGGGGATGGTCTGATCCCAATGCCAAGAATCAGCGAGAGGCTGAGAGCAGCAATCAGAGGCAGTGCAGAGAAGCAGAGGCAGTTGCAGCAGTTACGCAGTAGTTGCGCAGCGCAGAGGGTAGTTTCAGCTATGCAGGTGCTATGCAGTCCCTTCTAGGGCAGAGCTAGGCAGCAGGGGACACACCAGGGTTACGCAGAGACCCTTCTAGGGCAGCGTAGGGTCTGCGTCACCCATTCTGGGGTTATGCAGAGACCCTTCTAGGGCAGTGTAGGGTTTGCGTCACCCATTCTGGGGTTACGTAGCCCTCTCCAGGCCAGCGCAAGGGCACGCAGAGGCTGAAGAGGCTAACGCAGGGGCTTCAGGGGCAACGCTAGGGTTTCTAAGGCCAGTTTTGGCTGAGTCTTGTAAATCTCGTTTGAGGGTGTGGATCAATCAAGGGTTTTGTCTCAGAACATCAAGTTAGCTGCAAATCTATACTTTTCTCTGTCGAGTTAACCAGTGTGGTGCCCAGATTTGCTGTATTCAGAAAACTACTTAATAAATAAACCCTCCAGCAGCTAGAAGACTGGTTTTCTCACATTGGGTTTTTCCGGGGATAGTTGTCCAGAAAATCTCGTGTGTCACTTTGTCTATTGTGCATGTACTTTTCTGTTTTAGATCTGAATCGGTGAAAGTCTGATATGTGTTTATTTCGATGTTAATCTGAATATTTCAGCATTAATAACTTGTTTAAGTAGGAGAAGTATAACCAGATCTAACAATAGATTTCTGCATAAAGTAACTTTCAGAAATTTTCACATGTTATCAGAGCGATTACAGATCTAGCAGGGTCACCAACAGAAGATTGAAGAATCCTTGCTGCAAAAAGCAGCAAAGAGAGTAGCAGCAGCAGAAAGCCAGATCTTAAGGGACATCGCAATTTCAGAGGGAGCAGAGCCACCCAAAGGTCAGGTTGATGCAGTCCTACGCAGTCTCCACACGAGCCCACATACTTACTACGCAGAGGCAGCACAGAGACGGCGCTGGGACTATCTTCTCACGCAGAGGGCAGCTAGGGTGACGCAGATCTGAAGTTGTCTGATTCAGAAGTGCCGGAAGCAGAGCTGCAGAACTTCAAAAGTTGCTATTGGGGTTAAATTTCTGAAGATTCAGAATTTAGCCTAAGCACTGGGTGACAAAGAGCGAGAGGAGATCAGGTTCTCAGAGGATTTCTAGCCAAAGAAATCTGCAAATCGAACAGAGGATCAAAGAGAGTTGTTTTGTTATTTTGGCAGATTTCCAAGAGAGGAAATCAATTGTCAGAGGGAGCAGAGGGTGCCTTTTTCGCCAAGGACCCTAAATCCGAACTTCAGTAGAGAAGCGGGGAGAGGAAGATCTGTTTCGACTGAGTAGATATGAGCAAATGACACCTCACAGACTACGTGAGCAGGATAGGTTGGACGACCTGTCCAACTTTGCAGTCTGGAAGGCCAGAATCCTGGTAGTCATGGAGGCATACGGTCTAAGAGACCATGCAGAAAAAGTCCTGGCCACACCGATCGCTGCAAATCTCCTGAAGAAGCATGAGGAAGCTGCGGCACATGCCAAACATTTCATTATGGATGGGGTTAAGGACCATATAGTTCCACATATAGCCGAGAATAAAACGGCTAATGAGATGTGGAAGGCCTTAACTAACCTATATGAGGGAAAGTTTGTCTAGAGGAGAATGCTTCTGGAGAATCAGCTGCAGTAATTTATGATGACCAAGGGAGAAGAAATAGAGCCTTTCCTCTTCAGATTACAGGCAATCATAGATCAGTGGTCTGCCATGGGAGCAAAGGTGGAGGATGATGTATTAGTGAGAACGGCACTCAATGCGGTCACAAAAGAGTGGGAAACCTTTGTCCAAAGTGTCTTGGGCAGAGCGGACCTTCCCGACTAGGACAATATGTGGGTAATCCTTCGTCAAGAAGAACTCCGCCGATTCACCAAGAAGCATTACAGCACGGGATCCAGTAAAGTGAAGAAGGAAGAGGATGAAGATGCAATCTTGGCATCAAAGAGGCAGCAAGGGAAAAAGAAGCGTGATCTATCCAAGATCAAGTGTTTCCAGTATGGCGAACTAGGACATTTCGCCAGCAATTGTCCTCAAAAGAAAAAGGACAAGGAAGCTTCTACTTCCAAGGCTGTTGTGGCGAATGATGGGTCAGAAGATGACGTAGCCATGATTGCTCATGAACCACGAAAGTGGGGCGACATGGATCTGTAGAGCAACTACAGAATGGGGGCAGGATCCTTGAGCATCTCATCTCTTAGATCACATTTGAGTTACAGGAAACTTAAGACAGTAGCGGGACAAGTGGAGCAGTTGGTGCAAAGAATCACAGATGAAGCAGAGGCGAAACTTAAGGCTGGAGGGAGCAGCGTAGTGCAGATGCAGCAGCAGCAGCATGGGGGTTGATGTGACTTCAGCAGCACAGAGCAGAGCTGCAGCAGTGTAAGGGCTTCAAGAGGACAGCGCAGTGCAGCAACAACGTGGGAGATTTCAGCGCAGGGATTGATGTGACTTCAGCAGCGCAGAGAGAGTCTGCTTACGCAAAGCAGAGCTGTAGTTGTGCATCATCCTCTAGATGTCAGCATAGATCAGCAACCGATGGAGCTTTAGTGATGAGGATGCAGCCCAACTGACTTGTCTCTCAAAGATTGGGTAGAAGTTTCAGTTGTTTCTCTCAGCAACTGAAGATGCAATGCAGTAGTTGGCAGCATGATGCAGCAAATTGAGAGGGAGCTGCAGTACACATGTTGTAGTGGCGGTGGCAGCATCATGGCAAGCAGTATAGAATGGCAACAGCAGTGCCGTGATGAAGGGTAGCAAGCCAAGCATCAGCAGCACAGAGATCAATGCCAAGATCTTGTGATACATGGTGTGATGTATTGCTAGAGCACACTCCATGCTAAGAGGGAGTGTTGAGATTTTGAGTATTGGGGTAGCATCAGATGTGCTCTAGCCCTGAAACTTGGTGGAGGGACTAGAGTACATCATATCTCCAAGACCCATAAAAGGATTTGGGAAATTCCATTTAGTTTGGGAAATAATTAATTAATTAATAATTTTAATTAAGGACCCTAAGTCTAACTTAGGAAAATTAAATTATTAAAGGTAATTAAATAAAACATGTGATGGAATTGACTTAAGTCACACAGATCAAGCTTTCTTTTAATCTTAGCCATCGATTCAAGATTTAATCATGGTCATTGGTTTCCCAACGAGAAAGTATAAAGGAAAGGCTTGGGGTCAGTTGGAGAACACACACACGGAGGCAGAGCAGTGAAACTAAGCTGGAATTCTAGGCGTGATTAGCTAAGAATTTCCAGAAGTGTTTAAGCTGCAACGAGGGGTAGTTTTGGCAAAGGGGATGGTCTGATCCCAGTGCCAAGAATCAGCAAGAGGCAGAGAGCAGCAATCAGAGGCAACGCAGAGAAGCAGAGGCAGCAATAGCAGTTATGCAGCAGCTGCGCAGCGCAAAGGGTAGCTTCAGCTATGCAAGTGTTACGCTATCCCGTCTGGGGCAGTGCTGGGCAGCAAGGGACCCACCAGGGTTACACAGAGACCCTTCTAGAGGAGCGCAGGGTCTGTGTCACCCATTATGGGGTTACGCAACCCTCTCTAGGCCAGCACAAGGGCACGTAGAGGCTAAAGAGGTTGACGCAGGGGCTTCAGGGGTAGCATTGGGGTTTCTAGTGCCAAATTTTCGCTGAGTAATCCCGTTTGAGGGTGTGGATCAGTCAAGGGTTTGGTCTCAGAACAGCAAGTTAGCTGCAGATCTATACTTTTCTATGTCATTGTCGGGTTAACCAGTGTGGTGCCCAGATTTGTTGTATTCAGAAAACTACTTAATAAATAAACCCTCTAGCAGCTAGAAGACCGGTTTTCCTGCATTGGGTTTTTCCGGGGACAGTTGTCCAGAAAATCTTGTGTCACTTTGTCTATTGTGCATGTACTTTTATATTTTAGATCTGAATCGGTGAAATTCTGTTATGTGTTTACTTCAATGTTAATCTGAATATTTCAAACATTAATAACTTGTTTAAGTAGGAGAAGTATAACCAGATCTAACAGTGGATAAAGTAACTTTTAGAAATTTTCACAGTTCCATTGCTCATCAATCACTTCCCATAAAAGAAGTTGTTTCTGAAACCCCTCATCCCCCTTATCTTCATAGTAGCTTTGAATGGCTTCTTTGGCCCTATCCATGGCCTCGTACAAGTAGCCCATTGCGGGCTTCTCTCCATCAACTAATCTAAGAACCTTTACCAAAGGTTCAGTAATGCTGCACACCTCCTGCACTCCCACCCAGAAGCTTTCCTGATATGAAACCAACCTGCATATGGCCTCTCTCTTTGGTTTGTGGTTGTATGTCAAAGCACGTCACTCCTCTGAAAGAAACATTCTCTTCAAATCCCACATAGAATTCGGGAGGGATTGAAGAGATATGAAATTGGTGGCAAACCGTGTAACGGCTGCGTGTACCAACTCCTTGTTGGTGAATGTTCTCATCAAATGAAGCAAAAATGCATGATTATATATAAATTTTGTAATGTTCTTTGATGATTCAACAATATCTTTGACAAAAGGAATTTTTCCTATCACCTTCAACATCAAATCAATGCAGTGTGTAGCACAAGGTGTCCAAAATATGCTAGGATGTCTCTCCATAAGCATCTTGTGAGCAGCAACATAATTTGCAATGTTTTCCATTATGACTTGGACTACATTTTGTGGACCCACTGCCAGAATGAACACATCCAATAAATCACATAATAATCGTGCATCTTTGACATGTGCAAATGCATCAACAGATTTCATAAACATTGTCCCCTTAGAACCGCTGACCAAGAAGTTAATAAGGTTTCTACCCTTTTGATCAGTCCAACCATCTGACATCACAGTGCATCCTGTGACTTCCCATTATGCCCTTAACTCCTCCAATTTCTTGGTGCAGTCAACCTTTTCATTTTGAAGAATGTGCCCTCTATAGTCATCATATGAAGGAGCTTTGTATCCTGAGCCAACAATAGTAATAGCATCAATCGCAGCCTGGTAAAAGGGATCATCCCTGGCAACACTGAAAGGAATATCACTCCAAAGAAAAAGTTTGCCCAACAACTTGTCAGCTTTTTCCTTCTCCCTTTTTTTAATAATTGAGGAAATAGATGTTTGTGCACCAGGTGTTGTTCTAGGAACAAAATATGATGAGGCAGCTACGGGGTTGGGTGTAGAAGATGCTGATGGTGAAGAACCACTACCACTCTCGTAGTCACCTCCACACCCTGCTATTTGACTCCTTAGAGCTGCCTTGCTAAGTTTAGTTGTTTCTATTCCTTCAAATGATTTGAAGGCTCTTTGGATTATTTCTAGATTGGTATTTGTGCAAAGCCCTACCTCATGTCCAGAAACTTATGCAAGGTGGTATTTCAATCTATATACCCCCCTGCCATGTGGTGCTCATATAACTTGCAAGTCAAATTTAATCTGTCAAACTCCCATCAAGTTCACCAAATTCCCACATAGGGTCCAATTTTCTTGGCATGTTTGTAAATTTGTTGGACTCTTGAGTTTTACTATAAGATAAAGTTTGAACTTTGAAATTTGAGCCTAGGGCACAAGAAGGATTGCAAGTTAAAAAATAAAAATTACAATTTTACATACAACATTTTGAATTTTTCACAAAAAAGTACCCTCAACTCAATGCAACAATAATAAGAAAAAATACACATTCAAACACAAGCAAAAATAATGAAAAGAAACTTGGAGCACAAGAAGAAATGAGAAAAATAAATCTAACAACCAAATTTTTGCATTTTTGACCAAAATAAACCTTTTCCATTCAATAAAACAAACAAAAAAACACAACCAAATGCAAACAAAAATGATGGAAAATACATAGGTGATAAAAACCCATGGATGAACAAGAAAAAAAAGGGTCAAATTTGATGCCCATGCCTAGAAAAAACATTTTGCTGAAGAAACTTGGTCCAAACTTGAATTTTGTTGGCTTGGGTTGCTAAATTCTTTCACTTTTCTCCTCTCTTGCCCTTGTAGATGACTTCTCCTCCTCCTTAGCTCTCTTTCTTGCTATCTGTCTGCAAAAATGACAACAAAAAAAAAACAATTTTTGAACTTATTGGGTCGCTATTTGACAAGCCCACGATTTTTTCTCATCGAATCGTGTTTTTTTTTAAATAAAAAAATCGTTCAAAAAATCGCCGATTTTATCGTTTTACCAAAAAAATCGCGATTCAATCACAATGTTCGCTTCATTGGAATTTAGAGGATAAAGATTCAAATGATTATGTAATATGATTTGATTGTAAAGTCTGGACTATAGTTACTAGTATAACTTTATTTGGAATCTATAGGCTATTTAGACACTAAAGCCTCGATGTTTATGTATTTTGGTTTAGATATATAATGCACTTTGCACTACTTTGCTTATTCACCCTTACATGCTATATACATGAGAAAACTTCGCATATTTTGTATCTAATGAAAAACATGCTAACAAGACACTGAATATATATATATATATATATATATATTGGCCCAACATTGGCCCAAGTTATGCCCTGACAAGGTCACTGCAAATTAGTCCCTGCAAGTACATGTGTATTGCACATCAACTCCTCATGATTCACCCAGTGGAGTTAGTAACACATGGAATTCAGTAGACACTCCTAGAAGCATCAAGATAGCCAAAAAAACATAACCCTGACAGCCAAGAAAGGGTGTTAAAACCCTAGCCAAAAGGAGGGAAAGGAGTTCAGTTCCTAACGTAGTGATTTGATCTTCCATAGTAGAGTAGCCACCACGAGGAGCAGAAAGGAAGAGCAATCTATAGGGGATGATAACCAACTATAGTATCTCACACCTCCAGTCTGGGCTTGGCGATCTCCGAATTTTGCATTGTACTCTCTGATATTTAAAAAGAAAGGCACAGTCATTCTTTTTGGTAATGTTTTTACCCATGCCAGGTTTCTCCAGGGTGAATATTGTGTTCATAGCATTTCCTTGCGTGTCATTTCCACTGTATTTTTTTTCTTATTTCACAGTAGTTTAATAATCTGTGTGGTGTGTTTTATTTTCTGCAAGTTCACTAAATATACAAAAAATAGTCAAGCATGGGCTCATTGCATTCACAGTGAGTTTTGGCTTTGTTCTGGTGAACCGGCCATTGGAATATCCAAGGCAGTTTATAGATCACATGGTGATTCAATTCTAAGGAGGGCCATCAACATTTCATCCTTGACCATGCTACAATAAGAGTTAGTATGTGAGATCATATGGCCCTTACACTATGTTTTGTACTCATCTTTACTTAAGTTGGTCTAGCCAGTCAACTAATGTTACTGTAAAGACTACTGTCTCTCTCTCTCTAATTATATATGCACATAGATTAAGCCCAACATAGCTTTCAGACATCTAGAGAATTGTAAATATTATGTATACAATTTTGAGATTCATCTTTGTAATGATTCCCATAGTTCCAAACAGGTTGTGGCAGTCACTGGCATGGAGGTGAATTCTGATGGCTGTAGTGAAAAATGCCATGGCTTAAATTCCCTTGTCCCATGCTCAAAGAAATATAAAATCCAATCGATTTCATAAAAGCTGTCTATATTAGCTACATAGAGCAGGGTGCAGCAATCAGAGGACAGTGCTGGAAAAAAATCCATATTCGCAGTTTTCTAGCCATTAGAACTTTTTGAGAAAAAAGATAACTCCCATTCCAACTGTGTAAGTTGAAACACTTGCCATTCAAAGAACGAGGGTTATATCTCCAACGCACATGCTCCACCATCAACAGTACAAGGCCAGGTGCAAGTGCTAGATGATTTTAACAGAAAATTGACCCTTCATTTCAGCATCTTAAGTTTAAAGCAAATGAAGTCTTCTTAAAGGATTTTTTTTCCACATAAAAACATGGCTGTATTCGCACTGTTGGTGACTATTTGAGATAAATTTCCGCATCAGTGCTCTTTGTTCCAACAATTTCTTTAAATTGAGATGCTGAGTTTTCTTATTTTTAATTTAATTTCTATGGATTATGGATACCAAAAGAATCCTCGAGCCTCAGCTTTTCCCGAGATATTCTCAAAACCAAACCAAGAATGGGTTTTTCATTACCGTTTTAGAAGTGGGTAGTAATATATTTTTTCAAATTTTTTAAGCATAACCCCTGGAAAATTTTAAGGAACCATAGCAAATGCAGAAAATCTAGCTATGAAATTAGGCAAAAACTTTGTAAATGTTTCTAAATTTTCAAGTATTTCGTGGAGAATTTTGGCAAGATTTTCCATTAAAGTAAAATAATTTCAAAATATTAAAGTTTGGATGAATATTCATTTTGAATTGGCAAATATCTTCTTGAAAAAAATTGTATAACTGGCCAACTGGCAAATATCTACTCCTAAATTTTCTTTAGTCTTTTGTCTTCAAAATGTTTTAAGAATTGCTAAGGAAATTGTTGGCATGATAAGCCAGTAACCAAGGTTCAATTCCCTCGTAGAGGAATAAATAAGCAATTGGGAACCCCACCCTTACGAGGTAGGGAAGTTTGCAAACTCCCTTGCCACACCCCCACCGGACCAGGTCCAAGATAAGCTATTTTGGCGGAACAGTACCTCTTTGTTGTAGCAGCTTCGCTGAACGAAAGTGTTTATGTTCTCAGAGATTTGCTCGTTCAGGTCAGTCTGCCCTGCAGTGTCCAAGGTTTTTAAGCCATTCGTGATGCTTCTCCTTATTTTAATAGCATTTATAAATGTATTTATTCTTTTTTAGGGTGGCACTGAAACCCTCCCATAATAACACAGCACAAATTACATTTACTCGACCTTATCACCTAATCATGTCGTCCATGGGATTTAAAATGAATTTCCAACGAGTTAACCCGTGACTTTCACCAATTCAATTATAATGCTCGTCTTTGAGAAGAAGACGAAGCACTTAGAATAAAATGAAAGTTGTGTATTGATGCCACTTTTGAAGCAATGGGTTGGGCATATTTCTGTTAAAGTGAACCCATTTTTTCTCTTAGTAACCGACTGATCCCATTAAAAAAATCTATTTCAATTTCTAGGTGTCATTCAAAGCCACATAGCGTCAGGCATTTCTGCAAATTGCAAATTCAACACGTTTACCTCTTGCTGTCCTTGATGGCGTCCATTGCATTGGAGAACCGACAACTGCCTGCAGAAATTAGTTCTTCCGAGCTCCAAAAAGTCTTCTCTGGAAAATTTTGAAAACTTTGGTGACCTGAAATTGGAGAAAAGATGCAATCTCGTTTTATGGGCGGCACCAACACATTGGAACTCTCTGTGTATAGAGGATTGAATAGTGAGCTGAAAGGCTGACGAGAAACCCATCTCCATTACGTACGGTGACATTATTCAAACCATGAATAAGGTGTTGATAACTATGAAGGCTAAGGCTCAAAAGTGATATATTAAACAAAATAAACTGGTACCCACACTTACGAAATTCTGTGGAACTCAAATTACCCTATTTTTATATGAGTTACGAAGCAACAAAACGTTGAACAAAATACAGGACTTCATCTATTTTTATTGGTCGATGTCTTTGACCATAAGCCCTGCCCGCGGTATTGGTTTGTTTTAGCCTATGTGCCAGCGTAAAATATGCCGAAGGTTTTTTCAGTTTAAATAGGGTTATTTACGCCAAAGAGAGGGTGTAACATAAATGTATTTGTCACAGTTTAAATAGGGTTATTTAAGCCAAAGAGAGGGTGTCATATAAGTGTAATATAAATGTATTTGTCACAGTTTGGTATGAAGGATAATAATTTTGAAATTTACTCAAAATTTGGTTTTAGAAATTGGGATTAAAATTTTGAATATAGAAAATTAAAATTTAATTTGGCAAAAAAAGCTTTAAACAAAATAGGTTAGTATACTTGTTTTAATTATCTTTTTCTATAATATAGAAATAATTTAAGATTTTTAAAAGTTAATTGAGCAAATTAGCAAGGTGGGGGTGTTATGTTTTTTCTTTTTTATTTTTATTGGTTCGATTAGAGTGCATGAAATATGAGAAAATTTATTTTGTTTTCTATCGATTGATATAAAGGTGTTTAACAATTTAAAAGTATAAATGTCATTTTGCTAATAAAAGTTTTGTTGCTAAAAAATTTGTTTGTCAAAAGAATATAAGTGTTAAATGATAAAATTTTATCAATAAAAATGTTATTTTAGTAATAAAATTTTGTAGGTAAGAAAAGTTTGTGACTGTTAGTGAAAAGAAGAGAATGTTAAATGATGAATTTTAAGATGGGTTAAATTATATAATAAATTTTCCCTAAAACACACAAATACATAAAGACATAATGATTAAATATGTTTTTGTAAAAAGATATATGAGTAAATATATTTTATAATATATTGTTAGTTTATAAATAAATGTTAATGAAAGAAAGAAACTAAACCCATCAACATTATCAACCTTTTAACTTATATGTTTATGACACAATATGATTAAATATGTTTTTGTAAGAAGATATATGAGTTGGTGTTGCCTTGCCGTTTCTCGCCTTTGTTGTCATCATTTCTCTTCGTGTCTTACGTCCTTCCGAAGTCATGGTTGATGATGAACTAGACTGTTCTTTCAGCCTCGAGACAAGTCATGTCCTCCCCAGCCAATTCGAATTCATGCGACAGGCTACAAATGCCGATAATTTTACATGCCTTGTACTCTTGATGTCTCCGGTTCGCCGTCTGCCACCCTCACAAATGATGACTCGCCCGTTCCCACTCCTCACGATCTGCACTCTATCCCTATTGAAGAGGGGGCTCGGCTTCCGCCTAATCTTTCTACGTGCAAGCAGAAGAGCGTCAGGGCCAAATCTGGTGCTGCAAAATTGGTGGTTGGCGTCGATATTCCCATCTCGGACGTCCCAAACTATCTGGAAAAGGCTTTGGTTGGAGGATGGCTTCAAAGGAGTCAATTCTCAGCTGGCTAGAGGAACATTGGAGCCACTTCTTGGTTATTCACCTGTTTTTCATCAACTATCTTGGGGCTGACTCCTTTTTAAGGTTGTTTTGATGGAAGAAAAACTAAAACTTATTGATCGTGTTTGGAATTGGGTTCTGGTAGGCTTAATCCTTCAAAACTGGGATGTTAGTTTTAACGCAGATCACACCCCTCAGCATTTGCAAAAAGTATGGGTAATACTCCTCTGTCTTCCTCAATTTTTTTGGCAGCGCGATATCCTTGAGGCTATTGGCAACAAGATTGGAACTTTTGTCTCTCTTGAAGAGGACTAAGACACTAAATTTGACAGGAGGTGTGCTAAGATTCAAGTTGAACTCGATGCTCGTGATGGCCTTTACGAAGGTATTGTCCTCGAGATGCATTGCAGCCAATGGTCGCAGAAATTGGACTATTGGAAACTACCCTTTTGTTGTTTTTTATGCCGGCGGGTTGGTCACTTGGCACAGAATTGCAAACGTTCTGACCACTCTCGACCTCCCTACAAAAAGTTTTGGAGAAAAAAGGAGTGTTTGAGTGGTGTTCCGGACAATCTCCCTACGTCTCCTCATATGGCGGTTCCTCCGGAGGATAAGCCTGCTTCTCAACACGAATTAAAAGAGGCCTCCTCTTCTTCAGACAAAGGTAATCCCTTTGAAGGCTCTGCTCCTCCTTTTAATTTGTTCGAACATGTTAATGTTACCGACAATATGAGCAGTGAAGTCTTGTCTCCCTACCTCTCCCTCGTTACCCCTCCTGAGGCTCCCTCAGTTGATGTGCCTTCTTCATTTTCGCCCGTCCCTTCGATGTCTCCCAAATTTCCCCCTTCCCAAGGTGACATCATTTCGCCCCTTTCCCGTCCTTCTCCCAGCCCCTACACTGCTAAGTTGTGTTCTCGTGCACCCTCCCGTATTAGTCCCAATCACGCGATCAAAGGTGGCCTGTAATGGCGCCGCCTCCTAAAATTACTCTCGGGCGCAAGTCTGCGTTGTCCAAAGCTCAAATTCAGGCCTCGCTGGATGTCAACTCTGGTAAACAAAAGACTATTCAAAGGGCTCTTAGACTGGAGAGCACCCCTAAAAAGGGCCTCAAATGATCATTTTTTCCTTAAATGTGTGGGGTCTTGAGGGTGCCCCTTCCTAGCTAGCCCTCAAACGATTGTGGCAAATTTTCACACCTGATGTTTTATTTCTCCAGGAAACTAAATTTCCTGGATCTCGGCTCAAGAATCTTTAACAAAATGGCTAAAATACTGGTCTTTTTTTCATGTAGATGCCTCGGGTTTGGCAGGGGGCCTTATCACCGCTGTTATCCAGTCCCTCGTGGTCCTCTCCTCTGTCAGTTTCCCCTCCTTTATAAATAATTCCATAATCGATCCTCAGACAGGCTGCACCCTTTCTCTTTTAAATGTGTATGGTCCCTGTAGCGATAAGAGGACTTTTTGGAAGGACCTTTTTGCTACAGAAATCTGGAACTCTCATTATCTAATCCTGGGTGGCGATTTAAATTTGACACTTACTTTGAATGAGATTTGGGGACACTCTGCAAGGCTCGATCCTCTTGCCCCTTTTCTCCAGCCCCTTTTAATCAGCCACGGCTTAGTAGATGTTCAGCCCACAAAAATGGAACCCACATGGCGAAATAATAGAAAAAATGATGATGTTATTGCAAAAAGGTTGGATCGATTTATAATTTCGGAATCAATATTGACCTCTCATCTTCGGGTTATGGCCCATGTTGAGACTAGCGGCCTATCCGATCATCGGCCTATTGTGTTATCCCTGGAGGTTCCTGAAAAAAAAGCCTCCCCCCCCCGATAAAATTTTATCCTGCATGGTTGTTGGAAGACAATTATAAGGCCCTGGTGGTTTCAACCTGGACACATTTGGCTTCCTCACAATCTCTTACGTACATGCAGATGTGGGCTGAAAATATCTCAAAGATAAAGAAGGTTACAAAAGCTTGGACAGGGGCATTTCGAACCAAACAATAAGAATCTTTAAAAATCACGGAAGCTGAGATAGATGAGCTCTTTAAATAGAATTCTACAGGTATTATGTCAGAAAGAGATTTGGAATCCTTAAAGTTACTAGAACGGAAAAGACATGATTTACTCAATAAAGAAGAACAGTTATGGCGCCTTAAAAGTCATGCGATTTGGATCAATGAAGGTGACAATAATACTAAATTTTTTCATCAATTTTCTACTCATAGAAGAAATCAAAATTCTATTTTTCAAATAAAATCCCCTACTGGAGTTTTGGTTCGATCTTTTGAGGAAAAAGCTAGGGCAGGAGTAAATCATTTTAAAGAATTTTTTACAGCTCTAGAAGGTTGCCCCATTCAAGAAATCTTACAGTTTTACAATTGTTTCCCCGTATGATTACTGATGAAATGAATGAAGCCCTCACAAAAGAAGTGGACAAAAAAGAGCTTGAACATATCCTTAGAAGCTTCAAAAAAGGTAAAAGTCCTGGACCTGATGGTCTAACGATCGAATTTTTTATGGGTTTCTTTGATTTATTGAAGGATGATTTGCCCTTAGTGATAAACGAACCGCAAAGATGCGAAAATTCCTAAGTTCAATAAACTCTACGTTCATTACACTGATCCCGAAAAAATCCTCTCCCATAACTTTTGACGAGTTTTGTCCTATTTCGTGTTGCAACCTGATCTATAAATTAATTTCCAAATTATTGCTCAGCATTTAAAGCTGATATTAAGTTGCATCATATCGGAAGAACAATTTGGTTTCCTATATAAGAGACAAACACACGATGCAGTTTCATTAGCTCAGGAAACCCTACACATTGTTCATCTCAACAAAAAGCCATCCTTTTCCTTAAAGTTGGATCTGTCAAAAGCTTATGATAGAGCAAATTGGAATTTTCTCAAGCTTTTACTCATCCAGATTGGTATCGAGGTAGAAGTAGTAGAATGGATTATGGATTGTATTCAATCTGCTTCATTTTTTGTCTTGATAAATGGCTCGCCCTCCTCCTTTTTTCGCTCCTCAAGAGGCCTCAGACAAGGATGTCCACTCTCTCCTTTTTTGTTCCTATTGATTGCTGAAGCATTAAGTCGATTATGCAAACAAGAAAAAACAAGCAGAGGTTTAAAAGGAATTCACATAGCAGGTGTTGAGTCCCTCACCCACATCCTCTTTATGGACGATATTCTACTATTTTGTGAAGCTACTGTTGAGAATGCCAGAACTCTTCAAAATATCTTGTCTCTCTTTCAAAAAGCTACCGGGATGCAGATAAATATTGAAAAATCATGTATGGCTCACAATAGCGTACAGGAACACACTCTATCACAAATCAAGCTCGCTCTCCCCTTTCCCACTTGTCGTTGGGAAATGGGTTTTAAATATCTGGGCTTCGTTTTAAAGCCAACTCATATATTTTTAGGGACTGGTTATGGCTAATTCAGAAGGTTGAAAAATGAATTATGCATTGGAAAAACCGTTTTCTATCCAGGGGAGGATGATTTGTTTTACTCAAATCTGTTCTACAAAGCATTCCAGTGTACTGGGCTACCATTGCTTTGATCCCAAAAGGAATTTTACACAAAATTCGAAAAAAAAATGTTTTTCTTTTCTATGGACCGCAAGCAAAAAAACTAAGGGTATTCCTCTGGTGAAATGGTTAACCCTTGCTCTTCCAAAATATTTGGGAGGTTGGGGTTTAAAAAATCTGTCGACCTTTTGCCTTTCTCTTGCTGCAAAATCATTGTGGAGGTTGACAAAAAATCCGGGATTTCTCTGGGGCAAAGTCATGCGAGAAAAATATATCCCAACCTATTCGCTTGCTTTTTGGTTCAGATCGCAAAATAAATCCTATAAAAATGTCTCCATTGGATGGAAGGAAATGGTCTTATAGGAAATGGGAAACAGGTGCGAATTGGCCTAGATTTGTGGGTAGGGTCGGGAGAATAATACCATCTTTCAGAAAGTTTGCTTGCGACCCTAAAATATAACCACATTCATACCATCATGGACGTGGCTACTAATTCTCCCCAGGAATGGGGTACTCCTGGTTGGAAGGATGCTCCCTCTTTGGGCCTTCAAAATAACCTAGCAGCATAATGGAATTCTTTTATTGCTTTACTTGTGAGTAATTTTATTCACCTAGACCATGAGACTGAGGACTCCCTGGTCTGGACAAAGAACGAAACAAATGGCACATACACTTCGAAACAAGGATATAAAGTCGCGATGGAATCCATGGCCGGAGGGGATACATCTTTCTGGCTGAAACCACTGTGGAAATCTCCGGGCCCATTAAAATCTAAATTAGTTCTCTAGTTGACTCTAAAAAATCATCTCTTAACATGGGAAAATTTAAAACGACGTGGTTGGGAGGGCCCTAACCGTTTCTCCCTCTGTGGCAATGCAATTGAATCTTGTTCTCATCTATTTTTCTTATGTTTGTATGCAAAAACCATTTGGCAGCGTTCCACATCCACGATTTCTGCTACTCGTCAGACCCCGATGGACTCTTTTGAATCAAGGCTGATGTAGTGGTGGATGGAGCCCAGGGTAAGCTCTTTTTCAACTTTCCCTTCTTTATTCACTTATGGAATTTAGTGGGCTCGTAACATGGCCATTTTTAATGGAAAATTCATTCTTGAAGAGCTAACCGCGACGATGATTTTACAGTGGGCATTCGAGCACAAATGCTTGCCCAAGACGACTAAAATCCATTATGTGGTGCCTCCTATTATTTATAAAGGCTCTCAGTGGGCTTTCTTTGACGGTGCAAGTCAAGGCTCTCCTCCCTTGGCAGGTGTAGGGGTAGTCCTACATCTCTCTCTAGAATCCAAATTTTACATTACTTTTGCTCCTGGCCAATGTTAAGTCCCTATATTAATAGTGTAGTCCCTTATTATGTTAGTGTAACCCCCCTTATTGTTAATTTTGTACCCTTGTAAACCCCATATTGTTATTATTGTGCCCGTACATTATTATTGTTAGGTCGGCTAGGATTACATTGTGGCCCCACTAGGATTACATTGTGGCCCCATAGACTCCTATATATGGAAAGGAGGTTTTTTCATTTATATCATCCAAGAATTGTTCATTCATGTAATGTATTGGAGGTTTCCCCCTCGAAATGGCTTATTTATAAGGCGTTGATATCTCTTTTCTTATATTTTTGGAGTTGGTTTCACAACATTTGGTATCAGAGCTTTGGATTCTAGGGTTTCGCTACTCCAAACAGGTCATCGTGGAATTTTCACTATAACATTTTTTATACGAAGGTTCAGAAGCTGAAATTTTTAGAGTACGAAGATGGAACCTTGAGGAACATTGTCGCAAAATTTCAGAGATTGGTTTGCAATAGTTTCGGAGATATGATCTGTGGAAATTAGGTCTTTTTGCAGGCTCCTGAATTTAACCTAAACAGGTCATCGCGAAATTTTCACTATAAAGTTTTTTCTACAAGGTTTCAGAAGCTGAAATTTTCACAGAGAGAAGCCAAAATCCTGAGGAACCTTCTGGAAAAATTTCAAATCTTGGTTCGCAATATTTTCGGAGATATGATCTGTGGAAGTTAGGTCTTTTTCAGGCTCCCAAATTTCATCTCAAAGAGGTGATCGTGGGAAAATCTTCATAACTCTCTCTCTGAGCATCAGATTGGAATTCTGTAAAAAGTGGCTGGAAGTACATGGACTTTAGTTTTTGGTATATCAATTTTAGATCCAAAGGAGGAAACAGTGACATGTGGCAAGTCATAAAATTTCTCTCTACTGAACTAGTCCATAATTAGGTCATCGTGGGATATTGGGCATAACTTTGTCTTGAAGAATCCAAATCAGGTCAGACCTGTGGCACTCAAAAGAAGATTTAGAGGGCTATTTCACGGCCAAATTTCAGCTATTGAAGATCCGAAATCATAGAGATAATTCAGTTTCAATATCGAGCTCCTCAAAAGCAAGAAAAAAGTGTGTATTTTTTTCGAATTACATAAGTCTCGTTTGAAAAAAATTAGTTTGAATTTATTCCAAGGGCATATTTTAGAATTTTTATCAGTATTGGGTTCTATAATGCCTCCAAAAAATAATTCCATACCCATTAAGCTCTCAAAAAGCTATACTATGATGCATGAAGAGAAATAATTATAGTATGAGATATCAAAAATACGGTACCAAGTGCAACAAATTTCGATCTTACGAAGAGCAACCGAAGATGACATAGATGGTTAAAAAGCAGAAATGGAGGCTAAGTTGGATGGTTTGAAGGATCAAATAATAGCTAATATGGATGATAATTTAGTGGAAGATCACATCAATCATTAACAACAAGTTCTCCAACTCTCAAAGGATAACCTAACTTTGGTGCAGAATCTAATGAAACAACAAGAAGATCAACATCACATCGAAAAAAGTTCTGAAGCAGTCACAGAAACAAGAACTCGAAAAGTACGATCAATTTCAGAGTATCTTAGCAAGTGGAAGAACTTTCCTGTAAAATATTCCACATGGGAGGATGAGAATTTTATATAGAAGCATCAAGAAATAATCAAGTGTTGAGGACAACTCTTGTTTGAAGGAGAGGGGCATGTTAAGTCCCTATATTAATAGTGTAGTCCATTATTATGTTAGTGTAGCCCCCCTTATTGTTATTTGTGTACCCCTGTAAGCCCCATATTTTTATTATTGTGCCCTTACATTATTATTGTTAGGTCGGCTAGGATTACATTGTGGCCCCACTAGTATTACATTGTGGCCCCATGGAATCCTATATATAGAAAGGAGGTTTTGTCATTTGTATCATCCAATAATTGTTCATTCATGTAATGTATTGGAGGTTGCCCCCTCGAAGTGGCTTATTTCTAAGGTGTTGATATCTCTTTTCTTCTATTTTTGGAGCTGGTTTCACAATAGCCACGAATCTAACAATAAGGTTGAGCTTGCTTCACTTTGGGTGGTTCTTCATGTGGAAAAAAGAAAAAATATTATTTCATTACATTGTTTTAGAGATTCTAAATTGGTGATCGACTGGGCATAGAAGCGTTCTCAGATTCACTTGGTGCATCTTCAAGGAGTCCTTCGAAGCATTTGGAGTCTTATGCAAGATTTCCATCAACTCACCTTCAGGCATGTTTACTGTGAATTAAATATGGAAGCCGACGGTCTATCTAAGGCAGCTCTCACGCTTCCTCCAAGCACTTTAAAAATCGTGGATCTCTCTTCCAACTCGGAGGAGATACGCAGGGTGTAACTCTTTTTTATTCCAAGGGGGTTTTTAACGATGTAAATATGTAGAAAATTTGATGACAGTCTCATGATTGAATATATCGTGATAGGGTCTTTTTATTTTATGTAATCTAAAAATCACTCTTACAAGGATAACATACAGCGCGAGGAGCACTTGTAAAAAACCCCTTTCTAGGGGCCAGTCTGTTATTTTTCTATAAAAATAAAGATTTTTTTCCAAGGAAAAAAAGAAGAAGATATATGAGTAAATATATCTTATAATATATTGTTAGTTTATAAATAAATATTAATGAAATAAAGAAACTAAAGTCATCAACGTTATCAGCCTTTTAACTAATATATTTATGACACTATATGTTCATCGACACATTTGCCTTAGACAGTATCAACTCTATCGGTTCTCCCTACAATCTCTCAGGCTTTTAGCTGATAATAATTTCCTCTCATTAAAAATCACATAATTAAATGTTGTGGGGCACATGATTTTAATTTATTTAAAACCCTCATAATGTTCAAATCTTGAAATATTGCATTCTTTTTGTATGTACATTATTTGTTTCGAAGAAATGAAGTAATGCATCTGAACGGGGTTCTCGGCCTTATTTGTTGCTCTACATTTTTTTTGAAATTGTTTAATGAATTCACTAACAGTCTCACATGATTCACCAAATATGAAAACCTCTACATTTCGTCGTTATATAAACAGAATGTAAGGATTCCAAGGCTCCCAACTAAACGTAGCCACATCATTCATTCTTCACCACAGTTCTTGCATTTGTTATGTTCAGAGATCCCAATAATCCAAAGCCTAGAGGTTCGATACCTCCCAACCAAACGCACCCACATCATTCATTCTTCGCCATAGTTATTGCATTTGTTCTGCTTAGAGACACCAAGAAACCCACTCACAATGGCTAAAATCCTTACCATTGTTCTAAGAAGTTTGTTAGCACTGGCCATTAGTGGAATCCGAGGAACGTTTAGTCGCAATTGAATCAAGAAAGTACTTCGTTGTGACTAAAGCTTGAGAGGGGGATTGTTCATGAAAGGCATGCATTATTTCAAGAAAGAGGCACAGGTAGCCATGCTCTATCTTATTGGCTACTTCCCATCTACATTATTCTCTCTAATTTGTGTGAAGGGAATGAGGTGGGTCTTTTGGACATTTCGGTGGGGGAGGGTTATGCATATGATAATATCAATGTTCAAGAGAGTGAAAAAGATCATGAACTTTATGTGAGGGCTAGGGATGTTGCCGAGGAGGCCTAACGGTAAGTGGATGATCAAATTAGAGTGGCGATGGAAGAGCTCAGGTACATCGAGACTCCAGAGAGCTACTTGATGCTATTATGTTCTTTTCTCTTGAGATTTACGCTCTGGGGCTCGAAGAGGCATATTGGAAGAAATATTGTGCAAATTTGAGTAAGGACTACGTTACAGTTACCTGCTTGATTGTTTTCTGCATGTTGCTTCCCACTACGAGCGTGTCTCAGTATTGGCTTAATGAGATGGTATGTTTACTTTATTTTTTTCTAATTCAACGCATAACATTGTTATGGGTATAAGATGACTCTGTTATCAGGAAAAATTACTTGCTATAAAAATTCTCCCAATATTTAAAGCGAAATTGTATTTAAATTGGATTCTAATCCCTACGGGAGGAAAATCATTAACAGAGAAGAAGTATGCAGTTATTTATGCTCAACAATTCCAATTTACGTATAATCTTAAGTTTAATTCATTGTTTATCTTAAATATTAATATTATTTTCTTTACCATTATTTTTTTCATGACAATATACTTTTTGCGTCATTTTATAATGATGTACTTTTTTAACTCAAACTGTAGTCACTCACTTTTGGTAGTTTTTAAATTCATACAAAATTTAACATCTTAGTTTTTTGTGCTTAGGTAATTGTCTGTTTTTAAATTGAAGGGTTGGTATTTTTTATGCAAGAGGAGTAGGAAATTTGAAATTCAGATAAGTTCAAATTGTACATTTTTTTGCATTGAAAATAATAGTTAATTTACAATGTATTTTTGCAACTTGAAGGTAATCATTAGTTTTTTTGGTAAATTTTAAATTAAAAAACAAGACTTAACAATGCACTTTTTTATCCCCGATGGGGGTGTACAAGTGGGAGAGGAGTTGTTAGGAGAAGTGTGGGCATATCACCTATTTGATTGTTATAATGAGGCGGATGTAGGTATTTAATGTTCTTGTGCTTGGTTTGTGTGTCATCTTGGGTATTAAGCTTTAGTTTAGTTGGAGGAATGTTGGATAGAGGCAGACAAGGTTTGAAGGCGTGTTTACTACCTCGACCTTTGACTTTGTTAGCTGTTTGCGCCAATTATGTTGGATGGTCTTTAGCATGGTCCTTATCCTGGCTCAATGGTTGGTGAGCTCTTGTTTATTTTCTTATGAGACTTATTTCATTCACAGTCAATGGAGGTTGACTCACGGTTCCTCCCTCCTCATAGTGGGCACACTCATGTTCTATTCTCTTTGGACCATGGCTCTTTTGCGGCAGATACATGGTGATCTCATTGGGTTTAAGATGTTATGTCCTTTGTATTAGTTTTGAAATATAAGCAATCTGAGTTATATGCATTTCTTGGGTGACATCAAGTTTTGGATTTGGTTCTTCACTCATATGTTTGGCAATGGAGCTTTGGTTTTTGTTTGTTGGGAATTTAATCGACAAACCTTGGAGTATATGCTCTTGTGTAAATCTATGTTATTGTGTATCTCTTATATTATAGTGTTCATTCTTCCTTAGTGTTCATATGCCTTTGTAAGTTTCGGTGAAGGTGGAAGTTTTGTTTTGTGGAGGGCAAGTCTCTCTCATAATGTGTCTTCTATCTGGGCACGCAATTTCGTGGCTCGACACTTAGTGTATGTTTGTAATTTTCATGATAGACAGTATTTTTTTGCCACTGTGTTATTCAGTAATAGTACGGCCTACTTCTAGCGTGGATCTCAATTGTAACCAATAATGTACACCTTTTTTTGTTAATAGAAATCTTTGCTATCTACTTACAAAAGAAAGAAACAAAAAAAACAACCACAACAATGTACTTTTTGCACTTTGAGGATAATTATTAATTTAAAATATATTATTATACTTTAAAAATAAATTTTCTAGTTTGTAATTTTTATATGAATTATTATTCTGCAATTTTTTATATTTTGAAAGTAATTATTAGTTTGTATTTTTTTATTTTAAGTAATTGTTAATTTTTAAATTGAAAAGGTTTGGCAATATTTTGTATAAACATAAGTTATGGTTTTTTGGATATGTGGTATTAGTAAGTCGTGATTTTTGTCCATAATATTGAAATAAAGTCTATTTATAAATTAAAATCTTCTATGATAAAGTAAAAGTGAATCCTCATGGTTAAGAATTTTATTGCATACTTTAAAATAACAATAATAAAATTATAATTTAGTTAATTTTTAAGATTTTTTTAAATTTTAATTCTTTAAAATTATATTTTAGTTAATTTTTATTATTATTTTTTTAAATTTTGGTAATGTGATATGTATTATGAGGTAGATGTTTTAATGCTTATAGTGGTGTTCATTAAAAATTTAAATTATATCACTGCGTTACTCTTTAAATTAAAACAAACACCAACCATTTAATTTGTATAGTTGTCCAGGGGGTCTTGGATAGACGGTGATCAGATGCTCTGTTAAGGCACTCCTTGATGTGAATTCACTGGTTCAATTCCCTGCCCCGATCGGGTTGATATATTGGATATGTTGAAGATGTAGTCCTTCCAAGCTTACAAAAAAAAATTGCATAGTTGTGCTAGTTCTTAACTTTAAACAGACATCAACGATTTAATTTATATCATTGTACTACATCTTAAATTTAAACAAGAATACACCAACCATTTAATTTATATAGCTACTTTAGTTCTTAAATATAAACAAATACTAGGTTTCAAATTAAAATACACAATAGTCATTTAATTTATATCACTGCATTCAACTTAAATTCAGACAAATTACTTTTTACACCTAGAAAGAATGGGTTTGTAGTTCTTAAATGCAGATGAGACTGTATAAATTCATTGTAGATTTAAACTGATAATTGTAATTTTCTAAAACAATAGACTTGAATCTACTTTACCAATTGCGGAAACAACAAACGATCACAAAATCACGAAGCATACAAGAGAAATAATTCAATCAACACATTACACAATGATTCTGGGGAAAGCCACAGCTAAAAAACCTGCTATCTGTATATTGCATAAGTCAAATAATATGAGAATATTACAATGCTTTTCTCCAAGCCGAGAAACCTTTGCACTATCTCTATTTGTCTCATTGATTCCTAGGCAAGCTTGGTTCAATATTAACCAATTTCTTAGCCTCGGGAATCCATATTTCCTTGCATAGTTTCCTTGGGTAATTAGGCCCTATTAAAAAGGAAATTCCCCAATAATGATTTTGCAATACACCAAGGCTCTTCCTCTAACTCCATGCACCACTTGTACAATTGGATGACTATACAACTGATAGTACACTTCCTTTTATCTCCAATCTCAACTGGGTATTTTTCAGAACTAACATGCATGCATTATTTATAAGTGAATTATCGGTTATATGATTGATCACTATATGTGAATTAAATCTAATTTTCACACTTTAACCTCTATCGAGCTCCTCCATCAGTTAGAACTAGTTAAATTGACTTTAACTCAGATAAAGTGATTTAATTAATTACAACTCAAAATAAGCTCAACTAGGTCTCCTAAAAAGTAGGAGACACTCTACATGCCTCTAGTTCGACCCTCAACTTGAATTAACTAAAAAAAAACCAACTAAGTCATCCTAAATCAGTTAACTCGTACAAGTTGTCATGTGATATGGAATTACAATTTTCTTCTAATTTAATTCAAGGGAAAATTAAATTAAAATCCTTCTTGATGCCATTTTCAAGATTTCTTAATGCCATTTTCAACAAAGACCCATATTGATTTATATTGACCGTGTCAGCATTTATTTTGGAGGCAATGGAAGTCTTCACTATGACTGAAAATGCTAAGAAAAATATGGGGGCTCGAGGATTTAGCAAATTTTATTATGGTTTGTGTGATAATTAGTTTCGAACTCAGACCGATGAATAGGGACTGTCTGTGGTGGCTGTTGTGGGCCTGTGGATTTTTGTTTCCTTTTTTGAGACTTGTCATGTCTGTGTGTCAGCGTTTTCTCCAATGCAAGGACTTATATTGGGCATTGTCTATGAACACTACAAATTTTCCTGGACAATAGATTTCTTGCTGGAATTTGGTAAAAAATTCAAAAATTCATAATACTAGAGTGTTTGAATCGATATTTTGATGGTGGAAATGGATGCATCACCATGAAGAACCCATCAGGGACCCAAAATATTGAAGTTTAATAGTTGTAACCCAGATTTTCAAAAATTTCTATTGGATTTTATCATAATCTTGCTGAAATTTCCATTATTTTCCGGGCTAATTTGTGGGCTCTTTAGACTACATTCTTATATTTTCTATGTGTCCTCTTTTGTCAGGACCAGACTTCCAAAATCTATGTCATGTGTCGGCTTTTATCGAGGCCATACTTCCAAAATCTACGTGTCTTACTGTCCATTTTGGAGGGGATGGAGGTGTCTAGATGACCAAGACTGAGACTGAATCTGCCCATAAAAATCGGGGGCCGAGGATTTATTGAATATGATTGTATTTTTTGTCACTCTTTGTTTTGAACTCGGAAGTGATGAATTGGGTGTGGTTGTGCATGTGGGTTTGTGGTTTCCTTTCTTTCCTGGTCCATGGTGCCATCGATTCGATCGATGCTCAAGTGATGTCTAAAATGGCGAAGACTCTGAAGGTTGATAGCTCGTGGATGGGAAATGATCCGTGCAGTGGGTGGATGGGTGTTTCCTTCTCGGACAACAAAGTGACAGGGATCAACATTCAGGGGAATAATTTGAAAGGGACATTATTGGTGGATTTCAACTAGCTAAGCAGCCTGATCTCGATTAGCATGCAGAGGAATTTGTTGGTAGGGTTGTTGCCCAGTTTCGGTGGTTTGTTGAATATCTAATCGATGTTTATTGGGAGAAATGCATTTGATTTCATACAGGAAGATTTTTTTATATGGGCTTACGAATATGCAAAGGTTCTTGATCAACGATAATATAATATTGGCGTCGTGATCGATCCTATCAGGGCTTGCGAATGTTGTGGCTCTCACGTCGTTCAGTGCCAACAACGCTAGTATTGTCAACGAGCTACCAAAGTTTTTGGGTGATGGGAAAATAGAAGGGTTGCACACACTACAACTAGCTTACAATAAGTCTGGATGGGTCCATTCCAACATCGTTCAATGCCTTGTCAAGCTTACGAGTATTGTGGCTGAATAACCAAATGACAAGCTACTCGGTGGATCCATTACGACCCTTGGCACCATGACTCAACTCACACAGGTCTGGTTACATGTGAATAATTTCACGGGACTAATACCCGACTTCAATTCTATGGCTTTGTTCGACTTGCATCTCAAATACAACATGATTACAGGACCAGTGTCTAACTCGTTGCTCTCCCTAGGCTCTTTAAATATCATAATGGAAAATTCTTTTTTGCATGCCAAGATATTCGCGGAGCTGTGGAGGCCCCAATTGAACAAGGATTACAGCTCGTAGCAGCATACACAAGGACATATGTCAAGGGTGTAAACATCGGGACAAATTTCAAATGGAGATGAAAAGGGTAGACAATGCTTAACCTAACCAATTTCAAAAAAGGAAACCTTCAATGTAAAAATATTTTTCAATAGCCTAAGTTGATGATTGTGTGTGCACTATACTATGGTAAGATTTAACATAAGTGTCGATAGTCAACCATTTTTAAATAATTTTTAAATAATTTATTTTAATTTAATTTTATAATGTTTTCTAACTTAAATATAAAAGAAAAAAGATATGGAAAAAAATGTAGTGGCATAAAATAATGATTCCATGACCATATTTAAATTTAATTAATAAGTACATAAAAACTTAATACTTGGTAACCATGAATATTCACTCTTATTTCAAATAAATTTTTTTACAATATCTTATGACAATACCATGGCTTATCAATACCACATGCCCAAAAACTGTAACTCATTTCAAAATCAAAATATTTTATTTTAATTTTATCTTATAACATTTTTTAAATTAAATTCTAAAAATAGGGACATGTTGTAATGTCTCTTAAAAAAAAACAAAATTAATCATTATAATTATTATTCAAACATTTTGATTGGTCAAATTACACAAAACTAAAAATAAAATAAAAATACATAAAGTTTAATAATTAGATTTATAATTATAATTATAATCAATAATAAAGCCAGCCTAGATTCATCTTAACTTCAAATCTACCAAGCACTAAGAGGGCTTAGTCTAACTTACAGACGAAATGGCATTTTTCACGACAATTTTTTGGTTATTTTTAACCAAAATCCGACAGAAATTTTTAAAAACTTGAGTTTAGGTTCTTTAATTTGTATAATTAGAGTGCCTCAAGGGTTTTTCAGGGTGCCAAATCTATTTATACATTCAAGAATGTATTTTAAACAAGAAAAAATCACATTCTTGCTTAAAATTGCATGGTTGTATTCCGGTGAAAAAGGTTATTTCCTCTATAAGTTAGACTACGCCGCACCAAGAGGAATCAAGTCTCTTGAGATGCAAACCACTTTTAAAGTGAAAAGAGACTTTATCCCTCTCAACGCTTGGTAGATCTAGAGTTAAGATGGATCTAAATGGGGGTGGGGGGGGGGGGATTTTACCGATTTTTTTTGCTTTAAGGAAATAAATAATAAAAATATTATAATAAAAAAGATTTATACTTCCTCGAATTTATGAAAATAGGTTAACAACACAAGACCTAGAGGCATCTAACAGGAGTGAAAGTCATCCCCCTTATGGACCACTAGCGGGTAATTCTAGATGGCATTGTTTTCATTAAATAACAATTATGAGTCAATTTGCATTCACGGATAACACCCAGTGATGAATATCTGCACCATTGGTTTTACCGCTGAGTTATAATAGGGTTTCCCACAGTTTGAAAAAAAAAAATTACTAATTTTTAAAAAATGTAGTGATTGATTTCTTAATTATTGATAAATGGAAGTGTGGTAAAAATGGTTATAATAATTATCAATAATCTCTTTGCAATAGAATTATATAATGTACTTGATGGTTATCCTAACATTTTATAAATTATCCTTCAATCAAAGTCTTATGAAGACATTCCTTTATTGAGTTTAATAACTTCAAAAATTCCAATTAAAGGACCATTGGCAAATAAAATACCTACCTTGTTAAGTCATGGGTTCTTGGTATACACCACATCTGCTAGGGCAACCATATGATGCATATTGGGTTGGACATTGATAGTTAACAATTTTATATCCTTGACTTTGCTTCAATGGTCATTTTGATTTCAACTCAAGTATCTTACCATTAGCCTCTAATGGGTCGCACAAAGGTTGTAGGATATCAATGAGGTAAATTTAGCATTAAGACGAGATGTAGTTGCTTTTGTTGACAATGGAGATGGAAGTATAAAAAAGACTTATACTTCCTCGAATTTACGAAAATAGGTTAACAACACAAGACCTAGAGGCATCTAGCAGGAATGAAATCCATCCCCCTTACGGACCACTAGCGGGTAATTCTAGATTGAATTGTTTTTGTTGAATAACAATTATGAGTCAATTTGCATTCACGAATAACACCCAGTGATGACTATCTGCACTATTGGTTTTACCACTGAGTTATAATAGGGTTTCCCACAGTTTGAAAAAAAAATTACTAATTTAAAAAAATAAAAAATTAGTGATTGATTGCTTAATTTATTGATAAATGGAAGTGTGTTAAAAATGGTTATAATAATTCTCAATAACCTCTTTGCAATAGAATTATATAATGTACTTGATGGTTATCCTAGAATTTTTAGAAATTATCCTTCAATCAAAGTCTTATGAAGACATTCCTTTATTGAGTTCAATAACTTCAGAAATTCCAATTAAAGGATCATTGGCAAATAAAATAACTACCTTGCTAAGTCATGGGTTCTTGGTATACACCACATCTACTAGGGCAACCATATGATGCATATTCGGTTGGACATTGATAGTTAGCAATTTTATATCCTTGACTTTGCTTCAATGGTCATTTTGATATCAACTCAAGTATCTTACCATTAGCCTCTTATGGGTTGCAAAAAGGTTGTAGGATATCAATGAGGTAAATTTAGCATTAAGGCGAGATGGAATTTTTTTTATTTTTTATTTTCATTAGAAGAAGAAGGAAAAAATGAAGCCTTCATTCATAAATAATGAGAAATTTTACATATTCATTTTTCTGAATCCATTCAACATACCACATAGATTATAGTCTAAGATTACATCTCTTCTACAGACCTAAAAGGCCAGAGGCTCGACAACGAAATCAAATACCTCTACAGGAGAAGAGGAGGTAACAAAAAAAGTAGAGTAAATCATTGCATTATCCTCACACCAAACACAGATCCGTTAAGTCACAAAAAATACACAACTGCAACTTAAATTTTTAAACAAAATATGTGCTACTTTCCCCTTTAGAAAGTAGGTTTCTCTTTCCATTAACATAGCTTCAAAATTTCAAAAATGTTCCTCCAAATACGTTCATTCCTTGTCACACCGTGAAACTGTGTTTTCAAATCAGGTACCCTGTTTATCCATAATACTGTTATAGCGTCTTTTATAATGAACAAAAATCCTTAAATAAAAATAACACTTTCAACCTTCATCCTGATGTTATTTTCAAAGAAGGCGTAATGGACAATACCTGGAAGGACCTTAAGTCTTCTCTTGGATAGGAGGTCGACAGTCATATTTTTCTCTATGTAGATGTGTTTAGATTTAATGCTCTGAAAATATTTAATCATATCTCTAATTCACTACCATCCAATTAGTTAAAATAGGCGGCTTGAACTTGTTGTGTTGTCTTACCCAATCGATAAACCCCTTTGCATCGCCATAAATCTGAACATTTTCCAACCCTATCCATTTTAAGGCTTTCAAAAGCCCCCATAGCTCGGTTTTTGGTCCCCTCTCCTACTTCCCACCATTAGTGATAGAAAGAGCCAGGTTTTGTGACTAAGAAAACACCACAACCACACTTTCGATACTTGCTTGCTTCGTCGAAAAACCTAATTGGATGCCTTCCCTAGATGTCTCTAAGCCTTATCTATATTATTTTCACCTTCTCCTTTATCAGACCCTTTTCATTAACGAAGGAGAAAAAATGTATGATGTCAGCTCTAACAAAAACAGGCTTGTCTTGAAAAATAACAGAATTTCTTGACCTCCATATGGACTAAATTATATATAGAGGCAGGAAGTGAAAAGATTTATGATTTTTATACCATAATTCAAAGCATCCTGACATGGTATGAGTCAAAGAACTTACCTTTAGGTTGAAATAATTTAGTACCCCTTCCCAAACCGCTTTTCTTGACAATGGTTGCGAGTTATCTGTTAATGCTTCTTGCTTGGATTTACATTAATTTCTTGGACAAAACAGGGATTCTAACTACGGACTTTCCAATATTTGGAGCTTCAAATGGGCATTGAGCAATGTTGTCTTCTTCATATATAAGCCTCTTTTTTGTTTTGTTGTCCATGTGGCTTCACATGTAATGTAACCCATGCATATATTTACAATTTTCATGGTCACCTTCTCCAAAACCTTTTAGGTTTTCGATTGCATTTTGTAACTAGAACCAAAGGCTTTTACCCACATTATTCACAAACTATGATATTTCTACTAATTCATGCATGAAGAAATATACATCTACCATTATGACATTGAGAATAGTGGTCTCTTTTAAATTAATGTAACGCACGATTATTTATGAGCTAAGGAACAAGCTACACAGTGCTCTTCCTATAAAAGTTTCTATTCCAACGAAATTGTGTTTGATATTAAACAAGTATTGAATGCATACAACAAATCAAGCAAGTGGCATAGTGATCAATTAAACAAAACTATTTCACATCAACTTTTTCAAAATATTGTGGGTAAAGTTAGGTTGGTTTTTTTTTTTTTTTTTTGGTTGTCAAAATGATGATCCAAGTTCAAAATTTAGCATATGTGTTCCTTGTGTTGAGGTGGTTGACTAAGCCTTTCTAGAGCATAGATTATGTTAAAAAAAACATAGAATGATATTAACTCAAAACTTATTTACATAGATCCATCTTAACTCAAAACTTATTAAGCACAAAGAGGCAACGTTAAAAAGACTTGGTTTGCCTTTTTTTGCACTCTTATTTACGATTTAATAAATTGTAAAGCTCATGCCTTGTATTTTGTATATTTCTTGGTGCATAATATATCCAAGCTTAAGTTGGATTCATGATACTTTATTAAGATACACAGATAATACATTTTCTCTTATTATGTTAAGATATTCCCAAAAATAAGATGTTATTTCTTTTTCATTTTATTTTATTAGTGTTACACACACAAACAAATGTAGATCTCCCACACCCCAATTTATATTACATCTCTTTTCTCTTTACTACAATGATATCACTAATCATATGTTAACGTATATAAGCTCTTAGTATTGCTCCTCATAGTAGTGTGATATTTGTGAATGATATTAAGTAGACATCTTAGGTGACTTTGACAAAATAGATATATATCTAAATCATAATTTCATAGTCATGCATATTTTTTATTATATAAGCTAATATTTTAAAGAGTTTAATGCCCTCCCCAATTAATGGAAGTTTCCCCAAGCACCCACCCAGACACACACACACGTGCATGCATGTGTGTCTCGGCATTCACCTTATAGTTTCCTACCCTTTAACATAAGAGGTCGAAAGGAACCTAATATGTGTGTGTGTGTATGTTCCTGCGTTTGTGTTTGTGTTCACCTTCTAATATTTTCCCCTTCTACATGTGTGTGTGACAACCCCTGTTGCATTTACCATTTATTGAAAATTAAATTAAATAAAATTAGGTTGAGTCAAGGACACAAATTCCAAATTTGAAGAGGGGTGGGGTGGTTGTTTGGGATGTTGATTGGTTTAATGGCAGCCATGGAGGATGACAAGTGTGCAGAAGGGACATGTTACAAAATATCAATTGATAATTAGACAAGAGCGTGCCTCAGGACAAACAAATGTGGGACAATAGAGATAATGGGAATTTTTCCACGCAACAAGGATCAATGTGTGACCAGGTGCACTCAAAGATTTCAAACACCTATGGTAACATGGAATGACTGAAAGAAAAAATATGGGGCGACAAAGAATTGCATGGCACCCATGTGATTGGCCAGTAAGATGTTGGCCACACATATACAAAAAAATGTATGATTATGACCAGACTAGACATTAACAACATGAAGATGAGACTCAAGCAGCTAGAGGGGAGGCATACTAGGTAAAATAGGTAGAAGAATGAACAATTACAAGAGGATGCATGGATAGGGAATGAAAAAAACATAATACAATGAGGAAGAATGCTAGAAAAAAAGAAAAGAAAAAAGAAACTCGAGTAGATAGGATAGGGGAGACCTGCATTGAAGGGAAAGTCACATTATTATTGAGGACCCATAATACAATCGAATGAAGAGATTGGGCATGTACATAGAGGATGATCATCATATGGTGTTTAGGATCCATCATATAGATGTTGAAGAAACATGTATAATTGTGCAAAGGGTGATCAATGCATTGTTGTTGGGATCTTTCCTTTTTGGAGGAGGTACTTCCATTCACAGTCAAGGATTTGTCACGAGCACCTGTTGAAATTTTGGGGAGAGGTAGTCGGGGAACCTCTCATAAAGCTACACTAGGCAATGCGCATGTGTTGACAGTGAAGTGATAGAGCAAAGGATTGACCGAGTACCGAGAGGAAATTTTATGCACATCCTTGGACCAATGAAAATTGACAACAACATCTAAGAAGGAATCCTACATTTCCACAACACATTGGAGCAATAACTGTGTTGGTCTCATCACTTGAGCATACCTCCTCAACTTTGGAATTTGGCTTAGGGGTGATTGGGTTGCAAGAAAAGCCCTAGTGCATCCTAATCTACAATTGGGTATAATCATAGTCCCCAAATTTTTTTCTCGACTTCCTTTGAGATAAGTATCTCTTATGCCAATTGTACAATTTTCTTACATACTCCAACTAGTTTGAACTGATTTTATTTGTGTGTTGGACATATTGTGTATCATGGATACTTATATATGTTTCACATGTGGTTGATGGTTTGTGGTTGTTGGTTTATTTCATGCAATGTTCATATAATATTGTTTAGGTATGGCTTGTTGAGTTTATTTGTCGAATATACAAACCTAGGAATATAGTAGCATAGATTTCTTGTAGCATAAGGGGTGCTAAGGAGTTTTTACTTCCCTTGAGAAAGTGACTATTATGGATCATCTAGAAGATAATATTATCAATTTTTTACATTATAGTTCAGATCTGGCCTTAGGATGAATTTTACAAACCCATTTTTTCCCAAACCAAAATGGCATACCATATATATAGCCTTCTTGTACATGTATGAAAATGGCAAGTTTGCTTTGCATACAAATGTACATCAATTCTAAGCACATTATTTTTTTTATGAAAACAACCTTTCACTTTAGTTTTCTTTCTTTTATATAGGTATTATGCACTAGAAAAGTGGGGTTTCAACTCCTAAATGGTTGTAATCAATTGATGATCGATCATAGGAAGCTAATCAACATTGTCTCAATCTTGTAACCTTTGCATAAATGGCCCTTTATCAAAATTTCCGGGATGAGTGCAGCATTTAGTCCATGGTGTGTATTAGCACTACATTCAAGTAAAACAAATGGGAAAAATAGCTAGCCACAAACTCTTATGATCTTTTGCACAACCACATAAGCCAGTAGTTCAAGGCTCACTCGCAGATGGATCATAGTCTCCTTTTCATTTATTTGAGCATGTCCTCCTATCCTCTTAGAATATTTACTTTATTTTCTTTGAGTATCTACTAAGCTCTGAAAGTGGTTTCCTTCTGTCACTAGTTGTCGCAGGTTTGGTAATGGCACCATATCCATTAGTTGTGTTTTCAAACTAGCCTCTATAGAAGTTTGTTTAAGATGCAAACCTAGACCTATTGCCACCATTAGAGGAAAATATATGCGGACTTTAAATCATTCAGTCTTATAACATATTTCCTTTCAATCTCAATTTTTATATTATGTTTCCCTTATTTTCTTTCTTAAAATAAGTGTAAGGGGTGGCCCATAAGGAATAGTTACCTACACTTGATACGACTTTGTAAGCATCACAAAACAATAGTGTATATTCCTCCAATGGACCCTTCTTACTAAAATTTAGGATGCCCTGCTTGCATGATGGTTTAAACTTTGTCAACTTCCAAAACATAAAGTTCAATAGTACACTAAGCAGTTCAATCAATTGTTCATCATACAAGGCTCATAGGATGCTCTTAAAATGAAATTAATTTATGGTTTATTTCCTTAAAGTGGTTATGCAAACAAATTCGAGCATAAATGAAGTTCATACATGTACAAAAGAATATATTTCTATAAGGAAGCTTTAGCAATCTCAAGGATTATGAAATAACAATTTTGAGGGTTCATCAAGCCAAAATGCTAGTAAGGTTTGGTTCTTGACAATGTATTTATTCTTCACCTGAAGAACTCTTTTATTCTTTAGTTTTTAAGAAGTTTCAAAAATGTATCTAAGTTATGTTATCACCCATAAATTCATGTCTTGTAGAATTTAAGTGGATTCCAGAGAACCTTACAAAATAAATCATTTCAAATATGTACCTAAGTCATGTTATCTCCCATAAATTCCCATGTTCCAAAAGGTAAGTGGATTCCACAGAACCATACAAAATAAGCCATTATCACCTAGCTTGTTTCCTCTTGCTTTGAAGTTAGTGTGCATGAAATTTAGTGAGGTTATTTCTAAGTGAATCGAGGTGTTAACTACAAAATCAACATTGGTGAGTAGCACCTCAAATTGATAAATAAATTTGTGGTCCTATAGAAAAATAATAAAATCAATAAACATGGAAGTGTATAGCAAGCTAAAGTGCATGGAAAACAATGCAAATTAAACCATAAATTAAAATGGAAAACGGGTTTTACTATCCTATTTTAAATTGGTAAAGGGAAAAATATGTAAACACACATAAATTTGTTCTAAACCCCTTGGAAAAATATGGAAATCCATGCAATGAATGATCACTAAATATGAGAATGCAAATCTATGTGCCTAAGATGAGGAAAACAACTTAATTAATGTGCAAAAACAATGATGAACAACAAGTTGTTCTTACTGTTTTCAATGTTGGAAAATATGCCTTAATTGTTTCTTTTTATATTTTAAATATTTTATTTTGCATGCAAATCAAGAGAGAGGTGTCATCGCTTTCTCTTTGTGCAATAGATTTCAAAAATCAGCAAGTTAAGCTTACTATTTTTTGACAGGAAACTAAATAAAACTAACAAAAATCAACTGATCTATATGCATAATAATGCACAGAAATTGAGTAAAATTGAATAAGCTTGTTTTGAATGATTAAATAACCAATTGAATTAACTCGTTCCTTTTATGGTGTTTAATAATAAATGAAACAAAGAAAGTAGGGTAAATAGAAGTTGTTTGATTCCTTCTACCCAAATATCCTATTAAGTGTGCAATAAAGATAAGTAAGAGTCCACAAATGAAAGTGGTTCTTACATGGTGAACACAGGTTGCTTAGAAATTAGATAAGGAGGGGTGTGTTAAAGTGTGTGGGTATTCATATTCTAATAATTTCCCCTTCCACGTGTGTGTGGGTATTCACCTTCCAATATTCTACCCTTTCATAGAAGAGGTTTTGAAAGAATGTGGATATTCACCTTTTAGATTATTTCCCTTCTAGACAGGAGGTTTGGAAGGAATTTACATATTTAACAAAAGGGAAGTATTATGGTTGGGGAACTCTTTAAAAAAATTCTTTAAAATTTGGTGAGAATATTAATCTGCAAAGGCTCAATGAGCCCTTTCTTGTGTAGCATTGGCCAATTTAGCTAACAATGAACTCAATGATCGTTCAAGATAGGGATGTTCCCCATTTGCAAGTGATCCATTAGAAAAGATACTCCTATTGAGGTATACATATAGTTGCTAGATATAAACTCCCAAGGATTGTTGTAGAGCTTTAGAGATGAACCAAATCCTTGGGGATTTGGTGATGGTGCTCATCAATGGATCCTAGGTACATGTGGTGAGAAATAATTTTGTATCTCTCAACTAGTCATTTTGTGTAGTTTAAAGAAACTTTGGAGCATGTGTCAAACAAATAGGTAGAACCACATTCCCTTTCATTCTTCTTATATTGGTAGTTGAAAGAAATGTGTAACGTGTCCAAATTTATTGTAATTGATGCTATTGTTCTAGAGCTTTCATTTAATAAAATAGTGAAACTGAAAGGGTCTTTTTATTTATTCTCTTAGCATAAATACAATCAAATTATATGATCATGCCTATGTGACGGACCTCCATATTGTAGCAATAGTATTCCCAAGAGTCTCAGATTTAATTATCAACCTGGGGTTTGTACAAAATTAAGATGGATTAGCACTATATGTGCAACAAACACTATCTCTTTAATTTTCTAATCCTCATACAGGCGAGAGATGTTGTAATGTAGATAAGATGAACAAAAATCATATAAATTTTCTAAGCTATTTATACTTCAGGAAAGTGAATTTGCATAAATAACTTGCAGAAATGAAATGGCACACACCTATACTGATTGCAAGAAATGGAAAACACACTTTGCTTGAAAATAAAGACTTGGAAAGTAAACATGAAATCTATGTTGTAGAAGCTAAAAGCGACACTTATAAAGCATACAGTAAAAGCATTCAAAGGCAACTTCAAGAGATATCTACCCTTACAAAGTCCATCCTCAACATCCAAACATGTTATAATATGATAAAGAAACTAAATCAAGGGTTGATTGTTGAACTGGATGAAGAAAATGGGTTACTTGTTGTCTACTACAGGATTCCTTATTTTGCTACAATAAAAAACATCCATCCAAAAAAACTGCTAAAATGCAAATCTAAGATGAGAGAAAGGGGTAGTAATGATGAGAAATGATATTATTTAGCTAGTAAAAGTGTAGAACAACTAATTCTAAGCTTTAACACTATGAAACCAAGTTCTTTTCACCCTCTATAATCATAATCTTGGTTGCACAGTAAAATGAGAAATTGTAGAGCAGATGAAATGAAAATGGAAAGACACTTGAAAATGCAATGGTAGGAAATATGAGTGATCCAAGATGCTGAAAATTTCTATAAATTACATCCAAAGAAAGTTAGCTTATAAAACTACCTACTTAACCAATCATAAAACTACCAAACTATAATTTCTAAAACTGTTGATTCAAGAGCTAAGCAAAGAAAATGAAAAACATGAAAATGACAATTATAGAAATACAAGAGGGCTTTGAAGCTCTTGGGGTGGGTGTAATCCAAGGATGCTTCAAGTCTTGAGGAGGAAATAAGCTAGAAATTGAAATGAGGAACTCATTCCATTAACTTAGAATCTATCTTACATCAAGAAATACAATGTTGCAAAACTTGATAAAAAATATTCAAATCCTAAGCTTCTTTTTAATATGTTCTTTCCTAAACCTTAAGAGAAAAATTGAATCTCCTATTTATACATCAAGTGGGGGAGAAATCTCCTTGAGAGAAGAAATTATTTCCCCCAAAAAATACTAAAAAGAAGGGATGTTTCCTAGATCTAACTCATAGCAGCAACAAGAGGCATTAAATGCCCCGAGTTAACTGAGTTTGAGTCTTCATGCAATATGGAGCAAGTCCCTAGAATATATCCAATTATGGGCTCTTTAAAATCTTTATAAATCCCACACAATAAACATATTAAGGAACATAAAGCATGAAAACCACATCAAATCCTCTATGAAATCATAAAGCTAGGAAAATATAACATTAAGTGCAAAATGTGAGGTCAAAACATTGTTTTATGTGCCTAGGAGTTGACTAATGGGTCTTATGACTTACCTATTTTGGAGGCCCATCACTATGTTAGGTAGATATCTTCCATTATGTGATGACAAGGGTTGATTATTTTAGAAATATATATGATTTAATAGTTGATAATTATGGAGGTATTTTAACCAGCGTATTTTTTTGTACTCGTGCTAATGATGATTCCATTTCGATCAATATGTATAAATGGGATATTGTTGCATTGTTATATAAATTAGAGGTTAAATTTTATATAAATTAGGATACTAAACTACGATCAAAATGAGAAATTTTGACTTGCCCTTAAGGCATTGCTCAATGTGTTTTTTTCCTTCTCCCAACAAACTATGACTTTTTTTGTAGAGATTTTAAAAATCACACACACATATGCATATATGTATGTATGTATGTATGTATGTATTTATGTATATATGTATGTATTTATTTATATATACTACACACACACACACAGGCATATGTATACCTATCCTTGAGGATTAGCTCAAGTGGTTTGACTTGCTATGCCAAACTAGTGTATGCCAAGAAAGTCAAAGGGTCAAATCCACATGGATCCCCCGTGGTTAGGAGTGCATGTTGTCCACCAACAACATTTACCTCAATAATCGTTCATAGAATGTGATGAATATCCTAGAGAGTTTTCTTTTGGAAATGTTCCTTGGAGAAAAACTAAATTGTTTGTGTGCATATTACAAGGATAATATCAGGAAGAAACCCTCAAGTACTTTCCCATTTTTTGTAAAGGGTAACTAGTGTAAGCTAATTAGATCTAATTATGGAATGTAACATGATAGGGGACATTAAATGATCCATGCAATAGAATCAACAAACTTTAAGGATCAACCTTCAGATAGAACATGAAGCTCAAAGCACTCAACCACTAGAGCTTTCCCGCACATGATTAAAAAGGTGTAATCTTTTCATTTCTGAGGATGAAATGGTAATATTACAATGTGTATTTTCCCATGGCATAATGAATTCATGAAGGATTGCAAAGATAAAAGGTCTACATAAATCTTAATTTTTTAGGAGTTGAACCTCCTAAGAGCTAGAGTAACATTTAACTATATAAAAAAACAATCTTGGACAAAAAGGGACTTTCAACAAAAGTCTATATAATCAACTATTTGTATCCCACAAAATCAAATAAAAAAAAACATGTGGGGTGTGTTTAGTAACCATCACATCCTTGTATTTTATCACACAGAGGATCCCAAATGCAATTGTGACACCTACCTTGCACTAAATATCTACATTGTTTCCTCATATGGGGTGAGGTGGGAAGTGACATGTGGGATGTTGGAAATCCAGTCATCCCATTGAACAATTATGAGAAAAGGCGTGCCAGGTCACCCCTTCCATGTATAACTCAACTCACTTTAACTCTTCATCTCTTTCCATGTAGAAATATGGTGATAGAATTGCAACTGCTCAAGAAGTTTAATTTAAAATCAAGAGACACAATTCTACTCTACTGAGCTACGAAATTTAATTCACAATTTAGAACAACTTTCGCAAGCATGCAATAAGAAAAACCACACATGCACAATATTTTTTCTAGGGGAACCCAACTAGGAAAAACCCATCTAGTATCTTCACATTAATAAGATGAATAGAGGATGTATTACAATTGCTTTCCTATTCTGAGCACAACCTGCAAGTGAATAACCTATCTCTCTGCTCAATGAGAAGCTTTGACCCGAACTTGGTCAATTTTTTCCTATGCTTGAGCCCCTATTTCCTTGTGCAAATATTGAGGAATTAGGCCCCTGTTTTTTAGGAATTTTCTTCCAATTGATTGCGTAATTCCCAAGGTTGGATATTTCACTGCATGCAACACCTGCACACCCAAACTAGTTTACAATTTCTTGTTACACTACCTTGGAATCTCCACCACTACCGAGGAACTCAAATTCTATGCATGCACTATGATCCATGTGGATATTGGTGCATGCCCTCCTATTCCACCTAGACCTCCATTTAGTTTCATCAATTTCCTTGTTTATAACAACATTTACTATTTTTAGCAGTTTTTGAGGTCCTGAACTTCTGGTGCAGTTTTGACCCCCTAAATGGTGTTTTTAAAGGCCCGCAATAGGCTTGTAGCTATAGGCAAGGGTCTGCTACAAATATTGTAGAACAAATATTTCTAACGAGGTATCGTATGTGCCAAACAAAGATAATATGACCAACCTATGACCCCAGGAAATTGGTTGCCCAACTAACCCCAACGGGGCCCACAAACTCTTGGTGTTCCATCTCTTGGGGTTAGGGTTTTGGTTGTTTAGGGTTTTCCCTTGTTGTTCAATAATACAAAAGGCCCTTGAGCCTCATTGTAACATAATTCAAAGGCATGTAGTTGCCACATCTCTTCTCAGAGATAAGCCATCATCACCCGAGCTATTTTATTTCCATTTTGTATGTAACCATATTTCAGTTCTTTGAGATTAATGAAATGAAGTGTTATTTTTGTTGCATCTATATTATTATGGTTATATATGTATTATGTTGCGTTCTTGTTTAAGTTTGGATCAATGGTATCAGAGCAGTATGCTCTTTCTATGTTTTTCTTTGCATGTCCTCCAACAAGGTCAAGGTATAAGGAGTTGGTGATTGAAATGGTTGAACCTTTGCAAGAACAACCTTGCAAACCCCAACGACCTCTCATGGCCGAATAAAATAAATACAAGAGGGCAGGAGATCCTTTCAAAATATTACTCGAAGAAGCCCTCGAGCGATAGAGGAACACGATGATGGACAACTTTTCCCAGATCCTTCGGAGACTACCCACAGGTGATGCATCTTCTTCTAGCAACCACTCTAGAAGTGCCACTCCATTTAAGGTACAAGTTAACTTTGACATCCCCATATTTGAAGTTTAGATAGATGCAGATGGCATAGATAAATGGTTAAATATGCTAGAAGGATATTTTTTGGTTCATGATTTTTCCAACCAAGAAAAGATTACTTTTTCACTCCTCAAAGCTGCCCCCACGTCAAGGAATGGTGGGAAACCTACTGTGAGAAGAGGGACAAGAGTGAACCCTCACTATTTTTAGCCTTACTCGCTTGGAATTATTTCCATGATGACATCAAGGAGAAATATTACCTTGTCGGGAGCTATCAGGAAAAATACATAAAGTTAACCACACTATGACAAGGAAGGGACAAAGACATGCCAAAGTCACAAATATTTTTCATACCCTTCACACGAAGTTGGGTATCAAGGATTATGAGCAATGTTTGGTACTCAATTACCATGACTGTCTACAAAAGTACATCCATGACAAAATGGAGTTCCTGGACATCTCCTCGCTCGACGCTGCCTATCGATGCAATGTCAATATTGGGCAGAAATTTAAATAGAAGAAGCAAGACTTTGGCTCTGCGAATCCGAAGCAAGGGAAATTCGCCCCCAAATTGCATAAAAAAGGACATAGCTAAGGTCAGGCGACCCAGGAAATACTGTCAAAGCCGCAAACAAAGAAAAACACCACGAATAAAAAGAAGGACATGAGGAACTGGTATGAGTTCCATAAGAGCCCCACTCACAAGTCAAGCGAGTGTTAGGCCAAGCAATCACTGGTGGTCTAGCTAAAGGATTCTTAATTAGATGCATGTTCTGACTCTAAGTAAGAACCCGATAAGGGGAATGAAAAAGGGAAGCATATTATTGAAATGGAACCTAGGTCCACGGTTGCCACCACCAAGATCCAGAAGAATGAGCCCAAAGATCCAGAGGAGGGGGAGCGAGTCTTCCACTCACAAATGTGGGTGAAGGGTTCTCCGTTGCAGTTCATTATCGAGAATGGGAGCCAAAATATCCTCACTTCAACATAGGTCTTGGCCTCACACTATTATTATTACTTTTGGAAATAATTTGTACATGATATTAGAGGTAGCACGACTTACCACCATCTCTTTGATCATTGCGAAGCAATAAAGTAAGATCATTTCCCAGACCACGAAATTTGTTTTCCTTATGATTTTCCCTCAGGGAAAGAAGAAGGTTGTGGCCATGACCTCCAGACAAGGTTCCTCCACATGGTAGCAACATATGGACAAGGTCATGGAGGAGTACAGGCACATCTTCACCTCACCCACAGGGGTACCTCTACACTGTCAGGTCAATAACTCCATCGATCTGACCTCGGGCGTACTGCTACCCAATGGACTGATCTATCGATGCTCTATTCTAGAGAACGAGAAATCAAGAGGCAGATTCAGGAGTTGTTGTAGAAAGGGCACATCAGGCCAATTTCATCACCCTATGGGAGCTCTATCGTGTTGGTACAGAAGAAGGATGAGACCTGGAGACTCTGTATTGACTATCGGGCATTGAATAAGATCAATGTTTGGAATATGTATCCAATCCCTCATATTGATGACCTTTTGGACCAACTCAAGGGGGCCAAATATTTCAACAAGATTGACTTGAAGTCTAGTTATCACCAGGTACCAATCAAACCCTCTGATGTGTGGTAGATTGCCTTCAAATCCAAGGAGGGCCTTTTTGAATGGTTGGTCATGAATTTCGGGTTGACGAATGCCCCCACAACCTTCATGAGGCTGATGGGTGACATTTTGCGACCCTCCACCAAATCATTCGTGGTTGTGTATTTGGATGACATCCTGATCTTCAGCCAGAGTTGAGAAGAACACCTCCAACATATTAGACAAGTCCTCCAAACCCCGCGACAACGCAAGTTGTGTTCTAATTTGGAGAAATGCACTTTTGGTATGACCCAGGTTCAATATCTGGGGCACATCATTGATGAGAAGGGTGTGCCCCATCCAATATACAAGTCATTTGGGATTGATCAACCCCAACCACTCTAAAAAAGCTCCACAGCTTTCTGGGTCTTGCCAATTTATACTACAGGTTTGTGTTGGGGTTCTCTCATATCACTTGGCCTTTAAGTCAAGTCACCATAGGCAGAGCAAAATCAAAGTTCTTTTGGTATGAATCCCAACGCCTCTACTCTTCACTACTGTTCACATTACCAGACTTACAACAACCATTTGAGATTGAGGCAAATGCCTCAGACTATGTTATTGTTGCAGTTCTTACTCAACAAGCGCATCCACTGGCATATCACAGTGAGACACTTTTAGACATAGTTTGAAAGTATCCCACTTATGACAAAGAGATGTATTTCATTGTGCAGGCTTTCCGAGCATAGAAGCATTACATTTTGGGGAAGGAAATTGTCATCCACACAGACCATCGGCCCCTAAAGTTCATACAGAAACAAGGGAAGTTGTAGAACAATTGCTATCAGAAATGGTCCACATACCTATAATAGTTCCATTTGAACATTAAGTACAAGAAGTATAGCACCAATAATTTTGCAGACTACCTCAGTGAACCATTGGTCATGGCACTAACCATTGTGCTCGACTCTTGTAGGCATTTGACTTCAAGGTGGCCACATCTTTACAAGAGTGATCCAGAATTCGACAACACATACCAGACGCTCCTGAAAGGTAAACAAGTTCCAAAATTTCACCTCCAAGATGCATTTTTATGTCCCCTGGGACACCTCTGCACTCCTTCAAATGAGCGTGCCAATATGATTTTTGAGGTGCACTATAGTCGGGTCGCTGGATATTTCGGAGAAGAGAAAACGGTGACAGTGCTGCAAAAGTATTTTTATTGGTTGAACCTTCAACAGGATGTTGGGAAGTACATCAGATATTACACTGCCTGTGTCATTGTGAAACCGACCATTAAGAAGAAAGGCCTATATACCCCCTTGTATACTCCTAGTCGGCCTTGGGAATCCATCTATGTGGATTACATGTCAGGCCTTGCTTCTACTAAGAATGGCAATGACTGTGTTTTCGTGGTCATCGAAAAATTCTCCAAGATGGCCATTCTAGTGGCCTACAAGAAGAGTATCACAACATAAGCCACTCTTAAGCTCTTATTTAAAAAAAGTGTGGGTACACTTTGGGATCCCACAGTACAATATCTTAGATCGGGACAACAGGTTCCTAAGTACATTTTGGTCAAGTCTCTGGTTGATGTTGGACTGAGAAGCTCAATAAGTCCATGACTTTCCACCCCCAAAACTGATGGCCGAATAGAGGTCATCAATAAGATGATCGTACACATTATGTGCATGTACAACTCCAAGAATACACACACATGGGATGAAAGCCTCCCCTATGTCCAACACAACTACAATAAATCTCTTCATAGCTCAACTAGCCATAACCCCTTTTAGGTGGGGTTGGGATTCCAACCATTATGTCACATTGATGTGGCCATACCATTTGTAGCTACTCAGGTAGATTTGTCTCATGTCCAGTTCGAAGATGAAAGGGCTAACAACTTCATTGAGCACATTCAACACATCTGCCAGCAGGTCCATGACATATTGGACAGATCCAATGCTAAGTACAAGCATCGACATGATCAACATCGGGTGCTACATGAGTTCCAGGTGGGCAACAAAATTTAGCTACATTTGCAGAAGGAGAGTCTCGCTGGGACCCACTACAAGCTTCTACGATTCCAATATGGGCCATACACCATCACTAGGGCTATAGGGGACAATTCCTTCGAGCTCAAAATTCCATTGTTCCTTGGCCTGCACCTAGTGTTCAATGTGGACCACCTTCGGCCATACTTTCCACCATTGTTGGACACGTCCGACATTTCAGAACAACTCACACCAACAGAGTTAGAATGCGTAGAAAATGCCACAACTGATCATATCATGGACACGCAGATGAAGAATACTCACCAATAGAGGATCCAACTATATTGAGTTGTTAAAGCAGGACAACGCCTTCACCAGGGCAAGTGGTTCACTAGGGACCAAGTTCAACATAAATTTCCTCACCTCGTGGAGGCTCTGCATGCAATGGGGACCATTGCTTCCTAAGGAGGGAGGAATGATCCAGGTGGATATTGGTGGCCACCCACCTATTCCATATAGACCTCCATTCAGTTTCATCAGTTTCTTTGTTTATAGAAACATTTATTATTTTTAGCAGTTTATCGGGCCATGAACTTCCGGAGCAATTTTGACCCCCTAATTTTTATTTTTTTAAAGGTTCGCCTCTAGCCCATAGCCATAAGCAAGGGCCTACTACAAGTCCTATAGTACTTAGAGAGATATTTCCAATGAGGTACCATACTCACCAAACAAAGATAATATGACCAAGTTATTGTTGAGATTTTATGTATTTGGGGTAGCATCAGTTGTGCTCTAGCTCCCAAATTTTGTGGAGGGACTAGAGTACACTTGATCTATAAGACCCATAAATGGATTTGAGGAATTTTAGTTGGTGTTCAAGTTATTCAAATAATTAATTATTTTTAATGGATTTTCTAAGTCTAACTTAGGAAAATAAAAGAATTAAAGTGATTTAATTAACACATGTGTTGAAATTTTCTTAAGTCACATGGATCAAGCAATATTTTAATCTCAGCCATTGATGGATGATTTAATCTTGGCCATTGAAGGAATCAAAGAAATTTTTTAAGAGAAAGTCTTGAGGGTCAGTTGAAGACACACATTTTTGGTAAAACTGAGGAATAGATCTGGAATTCTAAGGCGGGTTTGCTAAGAATTGCTGGAGGGATTTACTGTAATGAGGCGTAGTATTGGCCAAGGGAATGATATGATTCCAGGGCCAAGAGATAGCAAGAGGCAAGAGGAGCAGCAACAAGGACAACGTAGAGAGGCTTCAGATCCACGCAGTCCAGCGGGGACAACGCAGAGGCAGCTAGGGCCACGCAGGGCTAACGATGGCCTAGCAGAGGCAGCGCAGGGGCAGTGTATACCCTCCAGGGGTGACATAGGCCCTCCTAGAGCCATGCAGAGGCTGATGCATGCCCTATAGGGCAATGCTAGGTTTTCTGAAGTAGCACTAAGGAATTCTAGGGTCAGATCTGGCCTGAGTCCTATAAATCCCGTTTGAGGGTGTGGATCAATCAGATATTTGGCACTAGATCTTCAAGTTATCTGCAGATTTGATATCTTTTATTCTCTATCAGGTTTTCCAAGTTTGGAACCCAGATTTGATGTACTCAGAATTACTTAATAATAAACCCTCATATATGTTGAACCGGTTTTCCCGCTTTGGGTTTTTCCGGGGACTTATGTCCAAAAATTCATGTGTCACTTTGTTGCATGAGCGTATGATTCAGTAAATGATCTGCATGTGTAGGATGTAGTTGTGTTTATTTTCAATATTTTATGAATCTAATTTCTGAAAATAACTTGTATTAATTAAATCAAGTAGGAGGAAATAAACCAATACACTGAAGTAGAATTTTCACATGGTATCAGAGCGATAGAAAATCGTGCTGAATCTCCAACAATGAGCCGAAGAAATATTTTTTTTTGCAGGGTGGAAGAAGAAGCAACAGATCTACAAAGGGCATCTTGACAACAAGGGAAAGTAGATCCAGGAGACAACGTTGAAGCTACAAAAGGCCTCTAGGCTTACGTAGACCCTTACCAGGGCAGCGTAAGGATTGTGTCACCTAGTCTGGGGTTACGCAGTCCACTTCTAAGTAGCGCTAGGCTAGCCAGGAGGACGCTATCCAATAAATTCTCTTGTTTCGAAAGATTTTTTCCAAGATCCAGAAGCAGTTATTCATATCTTTAGCAGTGTTGGTGGGGTAGAGATTCTGCAGGTGCAGAATTATGCTTAGCTAAGGCAACAAAGGTGGGAGGAAGATAGTCATTCAACATATCTGAGCCAAATAGATATGAGATTCGATCAGGAGCATCGGAGAATACTGTCCGTTTGAGTTTTTGGTGGAAGACTTCCAGGAGAGAAGTTAGTTTTCAGCAAGAAGCAACTACTAGAGGGTTTCTAGTCACCAAGAAACCCAAATCTAGAGGGATAAGTATTGCTTTCTTTAGATTTGAGCAAAGATGGCTCGATATGGATTGAGGGATCAAGATAGATTGGAAGACATGTCCAACTTCATTATCTGGAAGGCCAGAATACTCTTAGTCCTGGATGAGTATGGTCTCAAACATCATGCCGAGAAATTTTTTTTTGTACCAACTGATGCAGATCCACTCAAGAAGTATAAAGAAAATCAAGTGCGAACGAAGCGTTTGATCATAGACGGAGTCAAGGACCACGTGATTCCTCTTATTGCTGGTAAGAACACATGACATGACATGTGGTCAACCTTGGAGACGATGCACCAAGGAGGCTATGTGCAAAGAATAATGCTTCTTGAGAATCAGATGTGGATGTTCCAAATGATGAAGGGTGAAGAGATAGATCCATTCCTCTTCAGACTTCAAGCTATCCAATACCAGCTGATTGGCATGGGTGCTAATCCAGATGAAGGGCTCCTAGTGAGGACGACCCTAAATGTTGTTTCTGAATAATGGGAAACGTTTGTCTAGAGCATTCTGGGAAGGGCACCGTTACCATCATGGGAAGATATGTGGGTTATTATCCGCTAGGAGGAGATAAGGAGGATCACCAAGAAGCATTATATCAGTGGAGGAAGTGGATCAGCTAGAGTAAAGAAAGAAGAGGAGGAGGATGCAACCCTTGAATCAAGGGAAAAGAAGCAAGGGAAGAAGAAGAAGGACCTCTCCAAGGTCTGATGCTTTAACTATGCTGATCTTGGTCATTTCGCCAGCATTTGTCCTAAGAAGAAGGACAAAGGAGCTTCTGATTCTAAGGCTGCAACAACAAATGACGATGGATCTGATGATGATCCAGCCATGAGTGCTCATGCACCTCGAGAGAAGAGGTGGGGTGACATGGATATATAGAGTATCCATAACAGATGGCGGGATCCTTGATTCAACCCTACACTTGGATCACATATGAGCTATGGGAGCCTAAAGACGGTAGCGGGATGAGTCGGGAGATGGTTGCAAATGGCCACATTGAAGCGAAAGAGGGAGCTAAAGAGCTGAAGAGGGAGTAGCGTGATGCATAGGCAACAACAATGCAGAGTGGTTGATGGGACTTCATCAACGCAAAGAAGCTAGGCTCACGCAGTGTAGTGTTGCAACATAACAATATCTCCAGGGGGACAATGTGATTCAACATCCAAGGAGCTTCAGTGATGAAGGGAAACTTGACTTGTCTGTCAAACAGTTGGGAAGATTCTTTTAATTGCTTACTTCTCAGCAACTGAGTTGTAGTGCAACAATTAATAGTGGTAGTGCTATGGGTAGTATGATGCAACAATTTGAGAGGGAGTTGCAGTACAGATGTGGCAGTGGCATGGGCAACAGTACATAGAGCATCAGTGCAGTAGATGGAGGGAAATAGGCCAAGCATCAATTACACATATCCAGTGCTCGATCTTGTAATACATGGTGTGATGTATTGCTAGAGCACACTCCTGATGCTAAGAGGGAGTGTTGAGATTTTGTGTTTTTTGGGGTAGCATTAGTTGTGCTCTAGCTCCCAAATTTTGTGGAGGGACTAGAGTACACTTGATCTACAAGACCTAGAAATGGATTTGAGAAATTTCAGTTGGTGTTCAAGTTATTCAAATAATTAATTATTTTTAATGGATTTCCTAAGTCTAACTTAGGAAAATAAAATAATTAAAGTGAATTAATTAACACATGTGCTGAAATTGTCTTAAGTCACATGGATCAAGAAGTCTTTTAATATCAGTCGTTGATGGATGATTTAATCTCGGCCATTGAAGGATTCAATGAAAAAGTATAAGAGAAAGGCTTGAGGGTCAGTTGAAGACACACAATTTTATTAGAACTGAGGAATAAATCTAGAATTCTAGGGCGGGTTTGCTAAGAATTTCCGGAGGGATTTCCTATAGTGAGGGGTAGTATTGGCCAAGGGAATGATTTGATTCCAGAGAAAAGAGACATCAAGAGGCAAGAGGAGCAACAACAAGGACAACACAGAGGGGCTTCAAAGCTACACATTCTAGTAGGGACATCGCAGAGGCAGCTAGGGCCATGCAGGGCTGATGCTAGCCTAGCAGAGGCAGTGCAGGGGCAGCGTAGACCCTCCAGGGGTGACGCAGGCCCTCTAGAGCCACGCAGAGGCTGACACAGGTCCTCTAGGGCAACACTGGGGTTTCTGAAGCAGAGCTGAGGGCTTCTAGGGTTAGATCCAGGAAGAGTCTTGTAAACCTCGTTTAAGGGTGTGGATTAGTCAGATATTTGGCACTAGATCTTCAGGTTAGTTGCAGATTTGATATCTTTTATTCTCTGTTAGGTTTTCCAAGTTTGGAACCCAAATTTGTTGTACTCAAAACTACTTAATAATAAACCCTCATATCTGCTGAACCGGTTTTCCCGCTTTGGGTTTTTCTAGGGACTTATGTCCAATCCATGTGTAACTTTGTTGCATGAGCATATTATTCAGTAAATGATTTGCATGTGTAGGTTTTAGTTGTGTTTATTTTCGATATTTTCTTAATCTAATTTCTGAAAATAACTTGTATTAATTAAATGAAGTAGGAGGAAATAAACCAATACACTGCAGTAGAATTTTCACAGTTATGGCCCCAGGAAGTTGGATGCCCAACTAACTGCATCGAGGCCCACAAATTCTTGGTGTTCCATCTCCTGGTGTCAGGGTTTTGGTTGTTCAGTTTTTTCCCTTGTTTTTCAATAATAAAAAGGCCCATGAGTCTCATTGTAACACAGTTCAGAGGCATGTAGCCGCCACATCTCTTCTCAGAGACAAGCTACCATCACCCGTGTTGTATCTCAAGAAACAATCCCTTGGTTGTGGTAAGGAATCAGTGCTTAAAACATTTCATAGATGTAAGTCACAATTATAATATCAAATGGCCTTTGTTTAACACCCTTGGAATTCAATTACTTAATACCCTCAATAATATAATATAATGGAAGCCTTCACAATGCCATAAACTACTGATATTTGAATGGAATGAAAATAAGAACTGTAAAGGGAACTCTAAATGATATGCTGAAAACACAAAATCTACCACTTCTAAGTTTCAGAGGAAATTCATGGAAGAAGAAGAAACTCGAAATAATATGTTGCAATCATAGAATCTATTACTTTAAATTTTCATCAAGAGTTTTGTTTGCTCGAGGGGTCCTGACCCAGGTTCGGTGTGAAAGGTTTGCCAACAAACCCCTATACTACTGGCCCTTTCGACAGTGACCCGCTTGCGCAGGTCAAAGTCTCACCCTAAGTAGTATGGGTGGGTGTTGGAACCAGGTTTCCGCACCCTGAGAAAGGATGGGTAAAGGAAGTAGAGCTGCACTAGGTCCTGTAATCCCCGATTACCTTGTTCTACGCAGGGTTAACTAAGTCTCTATTCGCATCCATGTGCACTAGATCTATAGTTATATGCTTGTTATTATATCAACACAGTAGTACATAAACAGAACATAACAGATCTAGATCCAAGAACACAGTATACAGATATTTCACAGCTTAAGGACAGAAAACACACAATACAACAATTATCAGTAATTCACATAACAGTACTCACAGATTCAGTTCTCTAACAATCTTTCACATTCATTCATTCATCAATTATTCCTTACAATTCCAATTCCCTTCCCAACCTGCGCACACAGCAACAGGGTCTGCACACAGCTGGACTTGGATCTCCGCGCACACAACCAATAGGAGTCCGCTCCCCAAAACCCAAACAGACAACTTAAATCACAATTCGCATCAATAGCTCGTCATTTCTTATCCTTTACAATAAAAAATGCATCTCTATTTATAACAATCTAGCCTTGACTTTCCTATGGTCCGCAACCCATGGTTTTCAGACCCCTAGTTTACCCTTTGACCCATTACAATGCGTTCAGGGCTTTGACCCACCCCAAAACCCCTTCGCTAGGCTAAATATAATAAAAAATATTCAAAATGGACCAGTTTTGTAGCTTGTTAGGAGACCCCGTTCCAAAAAATTTATGAAGAGAGAAGAGATGGGGTGAAGCAGCGCAAATTAAGGTGATTTAACTCTTACTCACATGTGTAGTTAAGACACTGGCTACTACATTAATTCACTTCATTCAAAGAGGAATAGACACAGAGCGAAACAAGAAAGACTTATCAACATTAACAGTTGTAGGAAACTTGATCTTCTTTCATTAATTTCTCAGGGAATTCATTTCTAAACTAACAGTCCTCCAGAGGTCCAAAACTCGGAACCTCTTTTCTTTATTTCTATCTACTTAAATACGTCATAGTTGTTAGTATGAATCCTTTGTCGAAGTGTACGAAAAAAGACCACTTTAGCTACGCATAACTAATAGCCCTAACATCAAATATGGCTGCCAATATCTTCAGATCTGCAGTTAGTTGATCAAGACAAGAGCTGCAAAAACCAGATCTATGCATAGAAAGACATTAAGCAGTAAAAAGAAGGTTTTGCTCCATATATCCAATAAACAAGACAAGAACAATTTTTGAAAGAATTTTTGTATTAAGGGCACCTGGGAGGAAAACAAGAAGATGTTTCCAATTCTCCTCAATGGGATGGGTTCTTGGAAGTCCTCAGCACTTCAGATCTAAAATTTCTCTCTCCTGTTGGTGTAGAAAACCCAGACAAAGATAGAACTCAAAGGGAGCTCATACAGCAAATGATGGAAAATATGACAATGATAATAGCTCAAAGTCAGACCAAGAGTTTAGATCCAGAGTGATCCAATAGGCAACAAAAGGTGAAGAATGGTAGGGAAAACAATCCTATTTATAACAAAATATTGGGTCATTCTAGATCTTGGTGCATGATTAAAATAATGTTAACCAAATCTAGATCTACCTCTTATGGAATATTTTATTATATTTGTTGGAGGGAAAAGGTATTTGACTTGGGTCAAATCCCTTTATTTGTAAATAATAAATAAATAAATGATTTATTTATCATTTTAAGGAAGTGGTTGAATGATAATCAAACAAATAATTATTTATTTAATTATATGTGGGTGATTTAGTCATATTTAACAAGGAATATTATTTAAATAAGATTTAAATAATTATTCCTATAAAATAATAAGATAAATAGAGATTTATCTAATTAATTTCTTTGTTTTGGGTTAAACATGATGAGGAATAATAATTAAATTATTGTTTAATTAATTATTCCATGAGGAAAATCAAACAAATATAGATTTGTTTAATATTTCTTTTTGGGGTTTCCTGTTTAGACCATAAACAACCTAATAAATGTGGTTTATTAAGTTATTTTACATAGTGAAAGCAATTTTACTTAGGGTAAAATTGGTCTTATATGGTGTACTTGGGTCCATCTAATGATAGTAGGTTAGATGACCAAAAAATGGTGTAACAGATTGCCCCCCAGCGTGCGAGTGTTAGGAGCAAATCGTATGACCGAAGTACGTTGTAAGAACTCAATCACCAGACATCAAAAGGGAAGTCAGAGAGAGAAGTGTAAGGTAGACTAATGTGCTGAAGAACCAGACCCTGAGGAGACGAGACTTGCAGGTGAAACAAGTCTCTTTTTATGAGAGGGTACCTGTGCTAAAGGCAGCGGGGGAGGCATACCTATGCCCGCCGAGACAAAGTACAAAAGAATAGTGTGTCCAGTAAACAAGGGACCGAACCATAAAGTACAGCCGGCATAAACATGAGCCAGATAAAAATACAATGAGGGATCTCACATACATGCTGTGCCTGGGATAACAACCAGGACTTATACAATAATATCTGAGTACATGAGATACAACTACAACCCAAATGCCCCCTATAAGCGGGGAAGGGCTCACAAAATCTGACTGATACATGCAAATCAAAGAGGCGCTGCAAGCGGCTAAGGCCGACATCATCAAATATATGGAGCTGCATCGAGGGCTGCAATGAAGAGGTCATCCGGGCATGTGGGGGGCTACCTGCAGGGCCACCCCCTCATGAGGGCTGAGACATCTCACACACACCCAGGAATCACCAAGAGCTGCTGCTGCATCACTGAACCATCAAGTATACGGATCTCGATCATGCTGAAAGGAGCTGGAGTGGAGAAACAATCAAGTCAAAAGGAAATGAGAGATCCCTTTGCCTAATCCGAGGCACCGAACAAGAGTGGAAGATGGAACCAAGGTACACCGCCCTCTAGACCTGTCTTCTGGAATGAAGGAGCTGATGTCGACAGAAGGAGGTCCGCCATAGGTGAGGCAATGAGAGATCCTCAACTAAGGCATGAGAGAAAATAGTAGAGCGACGGACAGACTAATACCAATGATGATGGTGGAATGGAGGGGACTGAGTAGCGAATGGACGACTTCCCTTGCTAGAGCATAAAGGGCATGAATGACATGGCAACGACTAACACAATTTCATCAGGGATAAGGGACAGTGGGAATGAAGGCCATAATATGCGACACAAGAGAGAGACCAAGCAATGAAGGTAGGAGGACTATAGCGGGGTACAAAGGGACTCGGGATGGACTCCATAAATGCGATGATGACTCAACTTGGATGCTCTAACCAAGGGCGACTTGATGGTGCTGCCACACAAAAAAGGTCCAATGGGGGACCATAAAAACATGAGTACAAGATGGTAACTCACGACGAACATCAACACGAGCATGGATAAGAATGGAGGCCAAATGGTGCCCCTAGTATGAGTGTTTCAAGTGAAGAAATTCGATTTTGAGGAGGGTTATGGTTGAGGGGCATAGGTGCCCCCAAGCATGGTGTGGTCATGCCAAAATGTTTTTAGAAAAATGGGAATCTAAACACATTTTAATGATGTGGTGTGCCATTTGTGTTCGTTATGGTTATGCAGTTTGAGAAAGGAAATGGAGGATTACCAATCTCTTTTAGTACTGCATATAGGAAGCAAATGGACTTTAAGTTTTCGGGTTGGCATACCTGGTGTCACTATCCCAAAGAGAGGATTTGGAGATAATGAACTGATGCTCTCTTAGAAAACCCATCGGGTGGTCAACAACAATGTCGAAGAGATTGGGTTGCTGATGGAAGATGAGGGAACGATAAGGGGTATCATCCCTAGAGTGATCTGAAGTGATATGGGACTCTAGAGGTTCTTCGAAATGTGGAAGAATAATGGTACTAAAGTCAACACGACCATATACACTAGGAGATTTTTGGAGAAGTTATTCTCCTGGTCTCTCGAATATGGGTGCCCCCTTACCCAAATATTGGGTTTCCATGTAATGGCCACAAGGTGCATTTGGTTCGAACGCATGGGTTCGATGTAAGGGGGAATGGATAAAGTCAGGGGTGGGGATTTAATCCATAATGTCGTCATCGTGATAGAAGATGGGGTGACTAGTGGAAGAAAGACCACCTGACGCAGCAAAGCTACCTGGATCATCATCATGAGAAGAGAGGTTCACATGTGCATCATCATAAGGGGTGGCGGAAAAGTAAGTAGATAAAGGATCTACCGATGTTGAGCCCAGGGTGATCGCTGAAGGAAGGTCAAGCGAAACAACAGGGGAGGATTCAGAGGGAATGCTCCCCGAGGGTCTCATGGATGATGATAGGTAGAAAATGGTGGATGAAGGCTCTGTCATCTCGACATCAGGAGGGGGAATGTCAATGGGAGCAGTTGTGTCTAGTAGTTTTGCCGAAGAAAAACGCGCAAATAGGGGAGAGGTGGACTCATTGCGCTTGGCCTCGAATTGGTGGACCGCGGCTAGAGAGGTGCGGAAGTCCTCGAGGCGGGGAAAAAGAGGGGTGTAATGGCCATGGAGATCACACAAAGCACAGGGGTGGTTGGTGTGAATAGTCTTGGGGCTCTTGATCGCGGTCGCGGAAGGAAGAGAGGCTTCCAGGACCGTGGACTCAGGGAACGCGACATTAACCATGGGCTTGAGATGAGGCGAGTCAGGACAGGAATGGGTGGCGTGACCGACAACATCACACAAAGCACACTGGATGGTATGCTGTGGAGGTCGAGGAGGGGCCGGGTTTGTCGGGGCAGCCTTGTCCTTTGATGCCCCCTTGCAAGCGTTGCCCTTCTTAACCGAAGCAGTCGCAACGGGAGGTGGTTCCTATTGAGGTGACTGAGGCACTGTTGCAGCGGGAGAAGTCATGGGGACCGGTTGAACCGGGGTCAAAGCAATATAAGGTTTGGGTTGACCAGGTAGGGTTGCAGCTGGAGGATCATGGTACCCGACGGGAATCCCAAGGGTCAGGTTAGGAAGAGAGAGGGTGGCCATGGCCGGTACCGTTTACACTCCTGGTGGGGGAGCTAGGAACGGTATCTGACCAGAGGGGTAATGGCCCGGTGGGACAGCTCCTAAATGGCTAAGGCTTGGAGGAACCATGCCAGGAGGGTAAAGAGGCTCATGACTACCAGCTGCAGGTGAAGGGCTAGGAGCAGGTTGCAGAGAGCGTGGTTGCTGACTAGCCGAAGCAGGTTGGGTGAGAGCAGCCTGAGATGATTGCATCATGCAAACATTCGATGAGCTGGGGTCAGAGACATGAGGAGGAAGAAGACCAGGGAAGGTTCCAAGCAAAGAGGAGTCTTTGTAGACGCCGGGAGAGACACTGGTTAAAGAATCGACAGTTTGCTTATTGGCTACAGAAGAGATGGTCGTCTCCGGGGAGGTCTGAGACAACGGCTCATGGTAAGTCAACTGGTCGATGGTGACTATCTTTCCATTGTGAGGAAAAGACTTCTTGCGAAAAACCGCGGATGGGACAGCAGACATGGCATAAGTGTAGCTTCGCTCCAATAGAATGTTGTAGTCTAGAGGGGCGTCGATGACTTCGACGTCAACGCAAACGGTCTTACCGGCAAGGGTGATAGGACAATTGCGAAAAAGGCCAATGGGCTGGGAGGCGTGGTCGTCCCACGCTCGAAGGGTGATCGTGGAAGGGGCCAACTCAGGAGATCCGAGTTGCTTCCAAACCGAAGCGGACATCACACAGGTGGATGCCCCCTCATCAATTATACATCGAGAAACGTTGGAATTCCGGATTTTGACTGGGATTTGGAAGGCAACGGAAGCAGGAAGAGGAGGATGTTCTGATTGATGGGCGTCGAAAACAATCATTTGGTCATCAGCAGGATCTACAGCACCCACGACAGATAACAGAGCCTTCTTTTGGGAAGGGCACGACTGGAGGAGTTCCAACGTGGAAATGGCAGCAGGTGATTGCGCCAAATCATATACTATACTATACGAATGAGCAGCTCGACCAGAAGCAGCATTTCGACGTAACGGTCGTTTAGGAATCTTGGTATGGACCTCAAATTTGGGTTGAGGGATATGTAAGGGACCATTGGATGGCAAAAGAGGCTCTGTAGAACTGGAAGAAGAGGACTCAGGGGCAGACTGAGAGGGAGGCTTGGGGTACTGGTGAGACCGAGTTTGGAGATGAAGGTCGACGGTTGGGGATGGTTCAGAGTTCATCATGAGGATCTGGTAATCGGAGGAACCAGAAAGGGAAGGTGGAGTGGCTACCTGTCCGTCAGGTGGTTGGGTAGCCACGAATCCTTGCTGAGGGAAAGGATCGGTAAACACAGCTGGTTGAGTAGTGGCCACATTAGGGGGAGCATGAGGGGAGGCATGTTGTCCTCGCAATGTGGCTTGAGACTCCCACATATGTCGCATCTGTGGTAAGAGGGGACAATCGTGGGTGTAATGACCGTAAACACCGCAACACGAACAAGGCTTATTTGTGCGAAGCGGCCTGTCCGGCTTGGGCTGAGTGCCCTGTTGCTGGTTAACAGTGTTAGGGTCAACACCTTGAGGATTGGGTCCACGAGTACCAGGGGCAGATTTATTTGGATTTCCTCGCCACCGTCTTTGAGAAGGGGGATTAGTCGCGCCCTGCTGTGCAAAGACTTGCCCGGGAGGGGGCTGTAGGTTCTGTTGCGGGGGCGGAGTGGGCAAGGGAGGAGGAAGCGTATATGCTGGAGGAGATGGCGCACCAGGCTGTGGATAAGGATAATGGCTAGGTTGGGCAACATTGAGGTAAGCAGGAGGTTGGGCAAAAGGATGAGGCATGCCGTATCCTTGATACGTGCTCCCTGGAGGGGGAAAAGTGCTGGAGGTGCTGGCCCCTCCCGGAGGGAGACCATAGCCCATAGGAGGTTGAGCATACGGATGGGAAAGGGCTCCAACGATACCGTTGGCGGAATGAGATGCCCCCGGGGCATTAGCACCTCCGGGCCTGGGGAGGTCAGGAAGGACGGTATAAACATAACCAGGCTGTGCATAGATCAGGTCATATTTCCAGGCTATTTGGAGGGCGGCTTCTTCGGTTGGGAGGCGACATATTTGCCAATGGGAGCTAAGAGAGTGCGAAGGAACTAGCCCATATAAACCCGATCTTCGAAGGGGGGAGCTCGACATAAGCTTCGTCTTTGTCGCCATTCCTAGACATGGGTAGAAAGGCGGGTCGAAGAGGTTTGCTTGAAGGAAGTCAAGAGCTCCGTACCAGTATCGTATCGAAGAGGGAATTGGAAATAAGATAAAAAGGCTTAGGCAATGGTCGCAAAGGTGGTATGGGAAGAGGTGGCTTGGTCAACATACCATTTAGAAGCTTCGCCGGTAAGCGTGCGTTGGAACAACTGAAGACGGATGGAATCATCGGTAATGGAATTGGAAGAACACCACATGTGGAAAGATCGGACATGATTGGTTGGATCTTCTCCAGCAAGGCCTTCGAACTTAGGGATGTCGGAGGGGAGCTTGGTTGGCATAGCAGGCCAACCAACATCGTGGCGGATAGGGTCATTGATCAACTGATTGAAATCGGGGAGGCTGAGGCCTGCGATGTACGGCAACAAGGGTGCAACCGAGGTAGTTCCTGTGGCGGTTCCGCTAGTAGTAGTTTCGGCATTAGGGCCAAGAGCACCGCTAGCATTAGGCCCTGGACCAGACATAGTGAAGGTGACAGGGGGAGAACCAGAAGTAAAAGGAGAACCCAATGAATCAGAAGAGGAGTCGGAGTGCGGACTCGGAGGAGGACTGGCTCGACGATGGCGGGACGGAGCAGGTCGATCTACCGGAAACTGAGGGTGAAGGCCAAGAAGTCTCCGGGAAGCGCGCCTTAGGGGCACAATGATGGAAACACAAACACGTCACGATGGGAAGAAGAACGACCGACAGAGGCAGGGAGGTGCAGAATCAAGTGATTACAATGTCAAAACAAGGGCGAAAAGGTGCAGTGTCAATTTATTTTAAAGTCTTTTCCTGGCGGTGTAAACCAGGCTCTTATTCGCTTAGGGTGAGTGTGTGGCGTGCGTTAATTTTAATTTTTAAACCCTTTTCGTTTTGAGAGCAAGAGAAAAAGTGTGCTGTGTAACTGAAAATAATGCTGCAAAAACAATATATAATGCTGAAATAATAGAAAATTAACAGCTACTATTGCATCGATTCAACCCAAAAAGGCGGGTCCCTAAAAAATAATCTAAAAGAGGGAAAAAAATCTAGTCAAAACGCATTAAAAAGAGGCCAATAGATCTAGGGTCGAAAGGGACAGGGATCTAAAGGGAAAAGCTGCTGAAAAGAGGTGCAGATCACAGCCAAGAGGCAGAGGCAAGGTGGTTGGAAAAAAGGAGGAAATCAGCAAAAAACAGAAGGGGCAAGGAGGAGGCCCTAAAATTAGATCCAAACAGATCTTCAGGAGGTGATTTGAAAGGGAGAAGAGCTGATTAAAAGAGGTCTGAAAAGGAGGTATCAGATCTGGAAAAGGGGGTCTGAAACTCTGAAAAAATAGACCTGAAACAGATAACAACTCTTCCACAAAAAGTGGAGGGTATTGAAGCCCTAGGGGGCTATGTTCCCACTTAGATGAGCAAAACAGATCAGAAACAGGTCGAAACGGGCTGAGACAGAGGCTGGAAAACCCTGACAGAAGCTTCAGAAAAACCCAGAAAAATTGCAGAAAAACAACAGAAAATTTGGCAGGTCGCAGGTTCTGACCTGTTTTCTTGTTCAGGTCGCAGGAAAAGGGCTGAAAAGTGTGACCTGGAGTCCAGGTCGCACTTTATGGGCTGAAAAGTGCGACCCCCAGCTCCGGTTGTCTTGGCGGCAGATTTGCGAAAAATTTGCTGTCTCAGTTACGGCTGATGTCTGTCACCTGCGCAATAGGGCCAGAAACACACAAAAGTTAGAGATTTTAATGTTTTAGGGTTTTATAGGGGAAAAACAACATGAAAATAGGAAAAAAAAATGCTGAAAAGAAACCCTAGGGTCTGAAGTAGCTGGATATGCAGGAATATGAAAAACGACGGCGGTCGTAATTGAAAACCGGTGTGGAGTCGCCAATTGTTAGTATGAATCCTTTGTCGAAGTGTACGAAAAAAGACCACTTTAGCTACGCATAACTAATAGCCCTAACATTAAATATGGCTGCCAATATCTTCAGATCTGCATTTAGTTGATCAAGACAAGAGCTGCAAAAACCAGATCTATGCATAGAAAGACATTAAGCAGTAAAAAGAAGGGTTTGCTCCATATATCCAATAGACAAGACAAGAACAATTTTTGAAAGAATTTTTTGTATTAAGGGCACCTAGGAGGAAAACAAGAAGATGTTTCCAATTCTCCTCAATGGGATGGGTTCTTGGAAGTCCTCAGCACTTCAGATCTAGCATTTCTCTCTCTTGTTGGTGTAGAAAACCCAGACAAAGATAGAGCTCAAAGGGAGCTCACACAGCAAATGATGGAAAATATGACAATGATAATGGCTCAAAGTCAGACCAAGAGTTTAGATCCAGAGTGATCTAATAGGCAACAAAAGGTGAAGAATGGTAGGGAAAACCCTCTTATTTATAACAAAATATTGGGTCATTCTAGATCTTGGTGCATGATTAAAATAACGTTAACCAAATCTAGATCCACCTTTTATGGAATATTTTATTATATTTGTTGGAGGGAAAAGGTATTTGACTTAGGTCAAATCCCTTTATTTGTAAATAATAAATAAATAAATGATTTATTTATCATTTTAAGGAAGTGGTTGAATGATAATCAAATAAATAATGATTTATTTAATTATTTATGGATGATTTAGTCATATTTAACAAGGAATATTATTTAAATAAGATTTAAATAATTATTCCTAGAAAATAATAAGATAAATAGAGATTTATCTAATTAATTTATTTGTTTTGGGTTAAACATGATGAGGAATAATAATTAAATTATTGTTTAATTAATTATTCCATGAGGATAATCAAACAAATATAGATTTGTTTAATATTTCCTTTTGGGGTTTCCTGTTTAGACCATAAAAAACCTAATAAATGTGGTTTATTAAGTTATTTGACATAGTGAAAGCAATTTTACTTAGGGTAAAATTGGTCTTACATGGTGTACTTGGGTCCATCTAATGATAGTAGGTTAGATGACCAAAAAATGGTGTAACAATAGTGGTTCATATTTGTTGAACTTCTTGAAACTATTCGTCTACCTAAATTGTTAAGATTACTTATGCAATCATAATTGAGAAAGAAAATTAAAACTGGAAATTTTGTTCGTTTTTCTAAATCTTTTGTTGCTGATGCGCCCTCCCGAAGTGTTGATGTGGCCTTTCTGGTCATGATGCAATGGCTGCACAGCTCTGAAACAATGCCTCAGTTCCCGATTTGACCCAACTGTCATGCCCTGAACAGTGCCGCTATACGCTTTTCTGCCCGACGCTGCCTATGCCCCTGTGCTTCAAACGCTATTAATCATATCAATTGCTACCTGACTCTGCCTCTTCTCCTTTGATCTACGTCGGGTCACTTACCTGAGTTTCTCTACCGCATTTTTCCTATTTCTCATTACCAAGGTGTTTCACCGGTTTTACGTTATAACCCTCTTTTCTTCCTACGACATGGTTTAACACGAGAAATGCCTTACCTACAAATCTGAAAACATTTGGAGTTCGCTTTTGAAACTGCATAGCATCCGCCTACACATCACCCTTCATTTCCTTTAACTTTTCCTTAACACTTATCTTTTAAAACTAGCGATGTGCGGTATGCGATGGGGTCCCACCAGGCATCGCACATCATGTTAGGACTCGCGTAGTTTGCAATATTGGCAAGAAAAAACGCTTTAGGGCCTACATCAGAACCACTTTGGAATCCTAGGATCTAGCCCTCCCGGATTCAGAGAGGGATCTCTCTATTAGTGTTTAGAATGATATGTTTTTAAAGCTCATGATATGATATTAGGCTAGTTATGAAGCACAAGGGATTTGTTTTGGTTTTGGTTGGGTGGGATATCATCAAAATAAAGGAAGTCTTTTGAAGGGTAAAGGTGTGAGTGAGTTGAAAGAATGGTTCAGCTGATAGGATAGGTAAGAGACAGTATCAATCCATTGGGCTATGGAGTCACAAAAGGATTTAATTGCACAACAATTTTCAAGAGTGGTCCATGGGGCAAGGCATCTATGTCAAAGGATCTCTTAGATTGATTTTGTGGTATGGAACATTAAAAGTGTTGTGAAAGAAGCAAAGCTAATAACCATTTAAGAATCTATTAACTTCACTAAAGAAGAAAAGCCTTTCAGAGTAGCTGTTTGAAGCAGGCCAAAGGACAGGGCAAACCATAGACCTGTTTGGGCAAACTTTTACTAAAGCACGCTTTTCAGACAACAATCCAACAATGTAACAGATTACCTTCAGAAAGAAGAAAACATATAAGATAAACAAAAGAATAGCCTAAGATCAAGTAAGAACTTTGAATCTATCCTACTTTTGGCATACTCTCAAGGGAAAATTTCAAAACAACTGTTGAAGACTAAACAAGGGACAGGGCTAACCATAAACTTCCTTGATTAGGACTCTACTTAGCATGCAGTGAAAAGATCATTCAAGAACAACATCTCAAGTTTTACTCAACAAGACATGGGCTCACCAACATTCCTTGACTGGTTATACTCTATTGAAATCATTCCCAAAACAAAAATTAGAGGAAAACATATAGATAAAGCTTATCAGTGAGAAATATGGTACTTTGCAGTAAATCCTAATCTATATTTCTTGCTCTTTATCAGTGAAAGTGGACAGTATGAAAACATAAGAAAAACAACAATTACAGTAAGAAAAACATCACCATTGACATAGACGAGGATCCCATAAATCAACTTGTATATTTGATGTTCAAACCAGTTACAATATTCAAGTCTAGTAGGTCTTTACAACTTCAAACTTCTCTTCTCAGCCTATCTTTCTTCAATTCCTAACAGAGCTTCAACAGCCTCAACAACTATTTACATTCAATAAGTATTCTACCAACAACAACAATGTCTCATCGTGAAGTATTTATAGAAGAATGAGGAGGTGGAGTGAAAGAAAGGGTTATTTGTTCAATTAATACAGAGTAAATGGTTCTAGACCTTTGGGAGGCCTAATGGAGAAGATATCTAATGTCTTAACTCTGTTAATTGATTTTTACATTAACTTCCATTTACTTCAGTCACTTTTGTTGACTTTTGAGGCTCTTGGTAGGCTGGCAATTACTTTCCGAGTTGTATTTGGAAATATCTCTGACTGTGAATTAAATTTGTATGCTTTCGAGGCAAAACAAACTGGTAGGTGGCATTTTGATCTTTTAGAGAAGTAAATGCTTCGGTGATTTGGCATTTGAAGCCATCTTTCTGCTGATCTGTCATGATTTGTTGCTTTAAAATTGAATTAGGACTTTGATATGCGTTAGGCCTCTTTTAATCATCTTTCGGGCTTTTTGTCCTTTACTGACTGTTTTAAATTTTAAACTAACTGTCCTCAAACTGTGCTTTATCCTTAAAACATGCTGCTTAAGTCCTTGATCTTCTAAATTTTTATTTTAACCTTTAATCTTCACTATTTCTTCGTTGATCTTCATTTATTTTCCTTTGTGTACAGATGGCGTGGCTTCCGCGCTGGAGGGTTTCATGAATGCATTGATTAAAACATGCTAAAGCCCTGTAAATCCCCTTTTTTCTTTATGTATTTGGTCCTTGGATCGTCATCTAAAGACAAAAAGCCACTTAGAATGGCTGTGGGAGGGCTGGCTTATCTGTTTGCCATTAAACCTATAACTCAACATAAAATGTTAATAAAACCCTGTGGGCTGGGGTAGACTGCATTCAGAGGCTCGGGGATGGTAGAAGAGCTATTGCAGAGGAAGGGGATTATGCAGCAGAGGGGATATCCATGGCAAAAACATGAGAAACGAGGTTGAATTTGAATTATTAGCGCGAAAATGAGGAAAGCGGTTTTGCGAAACCAGAAGTGGTTTTCGCGCAGAGATTTGGTGGTAAGTGGTAATGAGCGGGGGGAATGCGATACACATTAATGGCTGACATGTATGCTCCTGAAAACCGCCCATTTCGCACTCGAGATGCACGTTCGGGAAGTTTGGTGAAATGGAGCGTGAAACGATGCAACAACTGTTAGATCTCTGGGCCAAAGATCTAGGGTTATGGATGAGCGCGAGGGGAGATAAGATGGGCGAGGAAACATATGGTGGGGCCGTTGGATTATAGTGATAAAGGATTATAATCAAGGTAGGGGCAATTATATAAAGGGAAAGAGGTGGAAGTGGGAGGGGTGATGATCGTCATTGGATCAATTGCGATCAATGGTGGAGATCGATTTGGAGGAGGAAGTAATGGTGGGGTAGAAATATGAGAGAAGGGAGGGCCCACCTTTGATTTTTTCGGAGTTTGAGAATTTATACAAAGTTTTTGGGTTTTTTTAAGATACAAAGGGTGGAAAGGTTTTTACATGGGAAAAGGGGTTTATAAGAGAGGCAGAGGGGATCAATGGGAGCCGTCGGATCATGCGGATCAACGGTTGAGATTGACTTCGGCGGATTGGAAATCGATAGAGCAAAGTCCAGGAAGGATGATTTTTGGAATTGCGATGTGCCGATGGCCGATGGGAGAAGCAGGTGCGATGGACGGAGGACTGTTGGATCGAGATCGAGATCAACGGTGGAGATTTACTCGAGGGATCGCATCGGCAGGGGGAAAAGGGTCAGGGGACAAGGGAACTGGGAAGTTGCGATGTGTCGATGCGATGAAGTGCCGACGGAGCGATGTGATGGCGAAGTGCGAGAGCCGTCGATCTAAGACAGGATCAACGGTGGAGATGCAATCGGGATTTTGCGAAAAAGGTCACGGGGAACACTTTGTAAAGGGAAAAAGGTCACGGGGACTGGCGAAAAGCCGTATTGCCGATGGGCCGATGCGATTGGTCATAGAGCGCGGTCTTATGGCGGAAAAAAGGGGCTCGGGCTTAAGCGAAAGGGTCTTAAGGCCTTATATTTTAAAATGAAGGATTTGGACAGAAAATGAAGGTTTTTGAGGATTTTTGGAGTTTTCGATAAGGGGGGAAAGGGGTTTTAAACCAGAATAAAGGGATTTTATCAGGTTCAAAGGGGATTTTGAGGGAAAATAAGGGGTAAAAAATGGAAAAAATGGGTGAAATGAAGGGGTTTTCAGAGGGTTTTTTCAAAGGAAAAAATGATTGAAAATGGGTCTGAAAACATTATTTTTATAATAGCAGGGATTTTCTTTGAAGGTTTTGAAGTGAAGATATCAATGGAATGGATCTTTTGGACAAGGTACACAGCAAGGCTTCAAGAACTCACAATTTTTCTTTAAAACTTGTTTCTTGAAGACTAAAGACCTGTTTTAGCCATCGTCAGTTATGACAAAATTTTATTGATGGCTAACAGTGGCTCCACTTGGGGATGGAAGCTCCTTAGAGGTGTCAAGAACCTCAAAAATTTATTTTTGGAATGCAGACCTATGCCTTATCCTCGACAACCTTTTCTTACTTGATCATGCTGCTTAAAAAGATGATCAATACTTTGTATCAACAAACAAATTTCTTTTCCCCAAACAACTACCTACATAGCCTACTTGTCCTAACATTTTTTATTCATAAGGTGCACTTAGACTTGCAAACCTTTAACATCAACATTTTATTCTTTTGAAAAACAGAAAAAATTAATCTAAATCTTCCCTTATTTCTTCCATGAGTTCAGATTAAAAAGTTGAACTCATAAATTCTCTACCTAAGCTACTATCTGTCAAGATTAAGCTGTTTGACAGATTTTATTCTCTATATTCTAAAACAGAAAATTAAAACACAGCCAAACCAGGATTAAGCTGTCTGATTTTCTGTTGAGACTATGGCATAAAAACAAGCTACACAAAGACTGAAATTTACAGAAATTCAAAACAAAATTGTGAAGGCTTAAGATCTGAAAATTAAAAACATCCTTCTTTCTTCTTATGACTCAGATTTTGATCTGGTCAAAGTCATCCTTTTTCTTTTTTTTACCTGGTTCAAGTTTTCAACATGTTAGAACTAGTTCTTTTTCTTCTCTTTGGCTCAGGTTTTGATCTAATTAGAGCCATTCTTCATCAAACTTACAGGTTCAAGATTTAAGCTTGTTTGAACCTCTGTTTTTCTCTCATAATCTAGTCTACTGATAAGCCAAGATTAAACAATATGGAAAATCTGATTCACTAACCTATCAACAGTAAATTGAAATCTATCTAGTCATGATTAGGCTGTATGGCTAAATAGCAGTGCTCTCTTTCAAGTAGTGGCATTTGGGCTTGCACACGTTCAGTTTTTCTTTTTTGGTATGGGGTTGTACCTTTCTTCTTTTATATCTGCCCTCTTTTCTCTTTTTCTATTATTTTTGTATTTTTTATTTTTTCAAATTCAAAAGCAATGTTATATACAATGAACAAAAATATTTGAAACTAAAATATCAGTTAACAGAAATAATGTTTGAGAATCCTACCATTGACATGACCTCCAAAATATTTAGCTTCATCCAATTCTTGCAGAAAGAATGCATTGTTTCCAATAGTAGATTGAATAAGATAAGGGCCCTGCCATAAATTATCAAATTTTCCATGTTTTCCCTTATCTTCTCTCCTTGAATCCCATTTCAATACTTTGTCACCAATTTTAAAGTCACTTGCCTCAGTTCTTTTGTCAAACAACTTCTTGATGTTTTCTTTTAGTTGTTGTGCTCTAATGTATACCTCCTCTCTGGTTCGCTGTAGATGTATAGTCTGGTTTATTCTTCTTGTCATATCATCATCTTCAGACTGTAATTCCTGGATTAGCTTCATGACTGGCACTCCTAAACTGGTTGGAAATATTGCTTTAGTTCCATAAACTAGCTAGTAGGGAGACATTCCAATTGATTTTTTAATTGTTAGTCTATCTGCCCATAATGCATGTACTAGCTTACTGTGCCATGATTTCTAGTTATCTTCCAGCAACTTCTTGATTATGTTCACCAAAATTTTATTTTAGGATTATGCCAACCCATTACATTGAGGGTAATAAGCTATAGAATGACCCAATATAATCTGATATTTATGATAGAATTCCACCATCTTTTTAGACCCAAATGTGGCTGCATTATCAGTTATGATCTTTCTAGGACAGCCAAATCTAGACAGTATATGGTTTTCAAGGAAAGAAATGATAACTGAGTCTGTGGCATTCCTAGAGGGGATGGATTCTATCCATTTGGTAAAATAGTCAGTTGCTGTGAGGATCCATCTATGTTGGGCAGATGAGGCATGATGGATTCCCTCAATGAAGTCTAGACCCCATTGCTAAAAAGGAGCTTCAACAGTGATTGGTTGCAGGGGTAAGGGAAACAACTTTCTTTTTCCTTCGAAGATTTAGCATTTGTGACAGACAATAATCATTTTGTGGATGTCTTGAAAGAGGGTGGGCCAGTAGTAACCAGCTCTAAGGATTTTGTTAGCAGTTGAATTCTAGTAGAGGTGGCCTCCACATTCTCCTTCATGAAACTCGTGCTTGATCTTATCTGCATCATTCTCAGGCAAACATTTAAGAAATAATCCACTAGCATTTTTCCAATATAAACATTTATTCAAAATGCAATAATTTACAGCTTTCAACTTTAAGAATCTTTCCTTTGTTTTAGAAAAACTAGGAGGGACATTTAGGTTGAGCAACACATACAAAATATCAGCATACCAAGAAGAATTCAGAAAATGATCTTCAATAATTGGAGTTGTCAACTCCTCCTATTCATCTAATGCATTAAACATGTTTATATCAAGAGCTTGAAAGTTGAATTCAACCATAAGTTTTGCTAGTCCTTGACCTTTTATTAGCTTAGTGGCTTGATTTCTAAGTCATATTCTAAAATTACAACAATCCACTTTCCTCTTTTGCCATCTAGATCTTGGGTCAATATGTCTTTTACAACTGAATGAGGCACAAACGCTATAATGTGGGAATGTAAATGTAAACTCTGAAGTCCTTTAAGGCTTTAACCAAAGAAAATGCCTGCTTTTCCATTATATTGTACTTCAGAGGTGCATCTCTTAATGCCTTACTGAAAAATGTAATTGGCTGCTCTTGTCCCTTCAAGTTTTTCTGTAATAGGACAACAACTATTGTGTGTTCTGATGCAAATGAAAATATGAAGAAATATTTTGTAAAATCAGGACTGATAAGAACTGGTGTTTTGGTGAGTGCTTGTTTTACCAGTTCAAATGATTTCTTTTCTTCTAAGATCCATTTAACTCCTCCTTCTCTTTTAAGCATATTTGTCATGATTCTAGGGAGGTCAACTAGATTGGGTATGAACCTTCTCAAGAAATTAATATTCCCAATGAAAGATTGAAGTTCCTTGATGTTTCTAGGATAGTTGATTTGCAATATACCATCGATCCTCTTTGGGTATATCCTTATTTCTTCTTCAGATATGATATGTCCAAGAATTTTACCTTCTTGGAGACCGAACAATGTTTTCTTAGGATTTAAAGATAACCCATATTTTCTGCATTTCTCAAAGAATTTTCTCAAGTGTATTAGGTGTTCTTCATCTGTTTTAGAATAGACAGTGATGTCATCAAGGTAAATCACAATGAAGTAACCTATTTTTTTTGAGAATGCTATATCCATGGCTCTCTGAAATGTGGCACCAACATTCATTAAACCAAAGGGCATTTTCAAATACATGAAAGTGCTCCAAAGAGTAGTAAAGGCTGTGTTAAGTTGATTATCGGGATGTACTAGTATCTGATTGTAACCTGAGAAGCCATCTAGCAAAGAAATTCTTCTAGAACCAAATACCCTTTGTAATATATGATCCATTTTGGGCGAGGGATAGTTTTCCTTTAATGAGGCTTTGTTTAAGTTTCTAAAGTCAATGCAAAGCCTTATCTCTCCTGTTTTCTTCCTAACTGATACAAGATTAGACACCGACTCTGAGTATCTAACAGAGACTATAATTCCAGCATCATACATTTTTCTAATTTCTTTCTCTACCAGAGGTAATTGAACAGGGTTGATTCTGCGCAATTTTTGTTTAAAAGGCTTTTGGTTTTCTTTGAGGGGTATCTTATGCTGGATTATTTCTGTATCATATGATTTCAAATCTTCATAACTCCATGCAAATACATCAGAAAATTCTCTAAAAAGCTCAATGTATTTCAGTTTAATGTGAGCTGGCAGTGTTTTAGACAGCTTGATCATTTTGGGCTTTTCCTCATTGCCTATGTTGCATTCTTCCACTTCAGCTTCAATAGGTTCCAGTTTCGGCTTTTTGGCAACATAATTCAAGTCAAACAATTCTTCTAATGGGACCAGTCCTTTTGGCAAGCTTTGATCTTTAGATTGCAACACTTCTAAGTCTTCATTTTCTACATCTGTGCTATTTTATGTTGTATGTTTGGGTCTATTAGTTAACATATTTATTTCAGCAATCTCAAGAAACTTTTCTTCTTCAAAAAGTGAGTTTTCTTCAGTAGGACAGTCTTGCTCATACTTTGAATCTGAGTTTTTCACTTCAAATTCATTTATGGACTGTAGGAAGTCTTCTATTTGTGTATCTCCTTCAAACACTTGCCAGTATTTTTCATTATCTGGGATAACTGGTCTATATTTGACTTGGATGGTGTATTGTTTTCTTTCATAAGGTCTTAGACAAGTACTAGCAGCAAAGGCTAGTCCATTAGCAAGAATGTTTTGGTTCCTTGGGACAAAGGTAAGTTGGAATTCAGAAAATGTTTTTAACAAGTCCATGGCATCATCTCTATAGGCTCTAAGTTTGGGATGCTTAGCTGTGTACTCCCCATTCACTTGCTTAATTATCAATTCTGAATCTCCATGGACTGTTATCTTCTTGGCTCCTAGTTTTTTCAATAAATGCAAGCCTAAAAGGAGAGCCTCATACTCTGCTATGTTATTTGTGCATTGGAAGTTTAATCTATAAGAATGACCCTCAACATGATTGTTTTCAGTGTTGTGTACCCAGATGCCTACTCCTGCACTAGTTTTAGAGCAAGACCCATCAAAACTCATACTCCAAAGAGGGTTGTTTTTAGATTTGTCATTCATTTCATTGCTGTCCTCTCTGTTTTGTTTGCCTAATCTGTGACTGTGTTGTTCCTGTAGGACTGCACTATGTTTGTCTTTATTTTGTTCCTTAGGATTTTCAATGTTTTGAGGCTTTATTCTTTGATTTTATTGATTGGTACTATGCTCATGATTGTTTTGATGGTCAAGACCTGTGATCTATTTGTTGTGATTTTCTGAATTAGCAAACCGTTTTTTAGTTTTCTCCTTGTTTTCCTCTTCATCTATGGCTACCACTATGTTCGGGGATGGAGTGGCCACTATATTGGTTGATGTTTCATAGATTAATCCTTGCTCATTAGAAATATTATCATTATAAAGAATGAATGAGTCAAGGTTAGTATGTATAGAATAGAGAGGGGAGTCTTCTGGTCTTTCTTGACTACTCAGCATATATTTCATGTGTGTTTCCCTATAGAGTCTTTTGGGTTGATTGAAGACAGGGATGGTGGCATAAGTCATATCCATCTGCATAGTACCTTGCAATTTAGCACCCCATGATCTTGAAAGAAGCATGCCATATTTGGGGGGTATATCAGCCACTACAATGTCCATCACTAGGCTTTTGGCTAGGATTTGAGCTAAGTTAACACAGAGATCTTTTATTAGGCCTAGGCATTTCACTCTACTTGAATCAAAGGAATATAAATCTTTGTATGGTCTGGTCACCTCTAAGCCTAATATTTCCATTATTACCTTGGGCATGAGGTTATGTGATGCTCCTGAATCAAGCATGGCATTGTGCAACACCTTATCATGGATATTCAAACTGATGTAGAATGGAGGGGTAGTTCCTTCTTGAAATTTTCCTTCAATCTTTGGTCCAAATAGGAGCTCTAGTTTATCATCACTTAAGTTAATAGTGCCATGAACATCCTCTATGTTCAAGGCTTTCAAAACTTGACATCTATATACATTTTGAGTGACTAATTCAGTGAGAGGGACAAATATTTTGATTTTAGCAATTTCATTCTCTAGGCTAAAGGGAATCTGGTTTTTTGAAATGTTTGATTCAGCCTTGTTAGTCACTCCTTTATCAGCAAAATCAACTTGCTGATTTCTACTATTTACAGCAGTCAAAATGGTTTTTTCAGGGGCATTAGCTGAAATGTTAGTGCTGCTAGGGTCACTACTCCGTTTTTCATTGATTTGGGTGTTTTTTCCCTTGTTTGGATCAGAACTTTCAGCCACTGTTTTATGGTTTTCTACTGTCTTTTTGGAAGTATTTACAAGGCTATTTTTGGCAGAATTATCAGAGTTTTTCTTATTTGGAGTCTCTTGGTTCTTTTTACTTCTTAGGTCATATGGTTTGGGAGCTCCTATGATGGCATTTTCAAAGTCTGGTTCACAGTATTCAACTTATAGTCTTCTATCATCATAGGGTGTATATAGACCTTGTTTTCTTTCATGGAGGAAATCAGAACCCTCATTGCTTACTCCAACCATGTTTATGTTATCATCCTATGTTTGTTCATTTGTTTCTCCATCCTCATTAACGTAATTTTCTTGAAAATGAGGTATGATCTGTTGATCAACATCTCTTTGTCTCTTCTGAGGTTGATTTCTCCTAAAGTTCCGATTTTGATTCTGGGATTGGTTTCTATTTTGAGGAGCGGTTTGGTTTTCTCTAGATTGAGATTTTTCATATATGCTCATCCTCTCCATTATCTTCTCCATCATCCTTTCCATTTTTTAGTCAGATGTGGAAGGTGCATCTTCATCCCTATAAGATACCCTCTTCTCAGTCTTCATTCTAGCTCTCTTCTCAATCAGATTTGCTTCCACACTAAGAGCTCCCTTCTACATCTCTTCTAAAGTTAAGGGATCCCTTTCTCTTAGTTGATAGGCCATTTTGGGATAAAATCCTTCAGGGAATTTGGCCAAAGCTAAGTCTTGTGGAGGTTTCAAATCTGGGGGTAGTGCGTTATAAACACTATTAAATCTAGTGCAATAATTTTGAACACTTTCCTTAGTGTTTATCTTGAGGTTGTTGTAATCTGAAAGTATTTGGAGAGGGTTCTTCCTAATTTCCCATTTTTTTATGAATGTTTTATGTAAATAAGGGAGATCATTTATACTATTAGGAGATAAAACCTTAAACCATTTCTTGAACTCTCCTCCTAAAATTTGGACGAATATTCCCATCTTAATGGTCTCATCTTATATTTCCATATAATCAAAGGCATCATTCACCTTGTCTACGTGCTGTTGAGTAGTAGTGGGTTCATTTCCGGTGAAATGGGGAATTTTGGACTGATAGTCATGTGGAAAATTGACTGAAGATAAAGGAAGGAATAGAGGAGCATACCATGTTGCCATGATAGGAAGTTGTGGGATAAATGGGGGGTTTACAAGTGGAGGGTTTATGAAAGGAGGGGAAGGATGGAATGGAGTAGTTTGAACAGTGGGTGTATGGATAACAGAAGTTCTTGGATCAACAAGAGACTGTTGAGCAGATCTAGGATGAGAGAAACCAAAGTTATGAGTGAAATGAAGATCAGGTGGAGTGGTTTCTCTATTATCAGTATGTTCACCACTATGTTGGGGTGAGGGTGGAGACTCAAAGTCTATCTAATCTATATCACTAAGTGACTTAGTTCTGGATGGGTTTCTTACGAATGGTAAGTCAACTTGTGTATCTTGCAGAGCTGAGAGATTTTCAGGGACAGAATTAGCTCTATGAATTGGTTTGAAAACCGTTGAAGTCTTGGATTTAGGAGATTTCCTAAGGATAATTTTTGGATCATCAACTATCTCAGGAGGATTTGGGTCAGGATAGGCTCTAGTATAAATTCTTCTAGAAGCCACTATGTGGTGTTTCTGGACCTAACGATGAGAAAATTTCAACCAAGTATGACAGTCTTTTAAAGGTTAACTAATCTTTTTCAAAGAAAACTCAATCCTCAAAGTCTTCTTAACTGGGTTTGAATGATGTTTAAAGGATAAAAGAATCTCCCAGTGGAGTCTTAAGAAAAACTAGTGGGGTCAGCAGGCCTACTGAATACCAATGGAGTCGCCAGGTGAAGGATTTTTACTTGTTTTGAAGGTTTGGTTGTTGTTCAGCATCAGCAATCAATAATAACCAGTCTTGGTGACACTTGTCTCATTTAGGAATAGGGGTTCATTGAGTTGTGAAGTTATCTATTACTCAATATTACTTCCCCAGTATGGTCGCCACTATGTTAGGACTCCCGTAGTTTGCAAGATTGGCAAGAACAAACGCTGCAGGGCCTACATTAGAACCACTTTGGAATCCTAGGATCTAGCCCTCCCGGATTCAGAGAGGGATCTCTCTATTAGTGTTTAGAATGATACGCTTTTAAAGCTCATGATATGATATTAGGCTAGTTATGAAGCACAAGGGATTTGTTTTGGTTTTGGTTGGGTGGGATATCATCAAAATAAAGGAAGTCTTTTGAAGGGTAAAGGTGTTAGTGAGTTGAAAGAATGGTTCAGCTGATAGGATAGGTAAGAGACAGTGTCAATCCATTGGGCTATGGAGTCACAAAAGGATTTAATTGCACAACAATTTTCAAGAGTGGTCAAACTTCTCTTCTCAGCCTATCTTTCTTCAGTTCCTAATAGAGCTTCAGCAACCTCAATAACTATTTACATTCAATCAGTATTCAACCAACAACAACAATGTCTCCTCGTGAAGTATTTATAGAAGAATGAGGAGGTGGAGTGAAAGAAAGGGTTATTTGTTCAATTAATATAGAGTAAATGCTTCTTGGCCTTTGGGAGGCCTAATGGAGAAGATATCTAATGTATTAACTCTGTTAATTGATTTTTACATTAACTTTCATCTACTTCAGTCACTTTTGTTGACTTTTGAGGCTCTTAGTAGGCTGGCAATTACTTTCGGAGCTGTCTTTGGAAATATCTCTAACTGTGCATTAACTTTGTATGCTTTTGAGGCAAAACAAACTGGTAGGTGGCATTTTGAACTTTTAGAGAAGTAAAGGCTTCCGTGATTTGGAATTTGAAGCCATCTTTCTGCTGATCTGTCATGATTTGTTTCTTTAAACTTGAATTAGGCCTTTGATATGTGTTAGGCCTCTTTTAATCATCTTTCGGGCCTTTTGTCCTTTACTGACTATTTTAACTTTTAAGCTAATTATGTCCTCAAACTGTGCTTTATCCTTAAAACATGTTGGTTAAGTTCGCGATCTTCTGAATTTTGATTTTAACCTTTAATCTTCACTGTTTCTTCGCTGATCTTCATTTATTTTCCTTTGTGTATAGATGGTGTGGCTTCCGCACTGGAGGGTTTCATGAATGCATCGATTAAGCCATGCTAAAGCCCTATAAATCCCCTTTTTTCTTTATGTATTTGGTCCTTGGATCATCATCTAAAGACAGAAAGCCACTTAGATTGGCTGTGGGAGGGCTGGCTTATCTGTTCGCCATTAAACCTGCAAATCAACATAAAATGTTAATAAAACCCTGCGGGCTGGGGTATACTGCATTCAGAGGCTCGGGGATGGTAGAAGAGAGATTGCATAGGGAGGGGATTATGCAACAGAGGGGATATCCATGGCGAAAACATGAGAAACGGGGTTAAATTTGAATTATCAGCGTGAAAATGAGGAAAGCGGTTTTGCGAAACCAGAAGTGGTTTTTGCATAGAGATTAGGTGGTAAGTGGTAATGAGCGGGGGGAACGCGATACACGTTAATCGCTGACACGTATGCTCCTGAAAACCGCCCATTTCACGCTCGAGATGCACGTTCGGGAGGTTTGGTGAAATGGAATGCGAAACGATGCAACAGCCGTTAGATCTTCGGGATGAAGATCTAAGGTTGTGGATGAGCGTGAGGGGAGATAAGATGGGCGAGGAAACATATGGTGGGGCTGTTGGATTATAGTGATAAAGGGTTATAATCAAGGTAGGGGCGATTATATAAAGGGAAAGAGTTGGAAGTGGGAGGGGTGATGATTGCCATTGGATCAATTGCGATCAACGGTGGAGATTGATTTGGAGGGGGAAGTAATGGCGGGATAGAAATATGAGAGAAGGGAGGGTCCACCTTTGATTTTTTCGGAGTTTGAGTCTTTATACAAAGGTTTTGGGGGTTTTTTAAGATACAAAGGGCGAAAAGGTTTTTACATGGGAAAAGGGGTTTATAAGAGAGGCGGAGGGGATCAATGGGAGTCGTCGGATTGTGCGGATCAACGGTTGAGATTGATTTTGGCGGATCGGGATCAATGGGAAGGAGGATTTTTGGAATTGCAATGTGCTGATGGCCGATGGGAGAAGCAGGTGCGATGGACGAAGGACCGTTGGATCGAGATCGAGATCAACGGTGGAGATTTACTCGAGGGATCGCATTGGTGGGGGGAAAAGGGTCAGGGGACAAGGGAACTGGGAAGTTGCGATGTGTCGATGCGATGAAGTGCCGATGGAGCGATGCAATGGCGAAGTGCGAGAGCTGTCGATCTAAGACAAGATCAACGATGGAGATGCAATCGAGATTTCGCATCGGCGACGAACACTTTGTAAAGGGAAAAAGGTCACGGGGACCGGAAAAAAGCCGAAATGCCGATGTGCTTGGTCACAGAGCACAGTCTTATGGCGGAAAAAGGGGCCCAGGCTTAAGCAAAAGGGGCTTAAGGCCTTACATTTTAATATGAAGGATTTGGACAGAAAATGAAGGTTTTTGAGGATTTTTGGAGTTTTCGATAGGGGGAAGAAAGGGTTTAAAACCAGAATAAAGAGATTTTATCAGGTTCAAAGGGGATTTTGAGGGAAAATAAACGGTAAAAAATGGAAAAAATGGGTGAAATGAAGGGGTTTTCAGAGGGTTTTTTCAAAGGAAAAAATGATGGAAAATGGGTCTGAAAACAATCTTTTTATAAAAGCAAGGTTTTTCTTTGAAGGATTTGAAGTGAAGATATCAATGGAATGGATATTTTAGAAAAGGTACACAACATGGCTTCAAGAACTCACACTTTTTCTTTAAAACTTGTTTCTTGAAGACTAAATACCTGTTTTAGCCATCGTCAGTTATGACAAAATTTTATTTATGGCTAACACATTGCACTTCGGAGACTTTAGCAATTATCTCTGGTGGTTATCCTTTAAAATTCGCGACTTGCGACTTCTGATCTGGCCCCACCACATCGCAATCACACTTCGGTGAATTTAACATTTACCTTTGCACTTATTCTTTAAAACTTGTGATTTGTGATTTGCAATCACGCCCCACCACATTACATATCGCACTTCGACGCTTTTAACATTTACCTCCGCACTTATTCTTTAAAAAATGTGATTAGAGGTTTGTGATTTATTCTCCACTCTAGTTCTGTGCTTTGATCCTGACCACCCATTTTTCCCTTTGCGCCTCCTCCAAACCTCTTAAGTGTTCAAGGAAATGCGCCTTTTATCCGCCTGTGGGAAATTAGTTTGTTTGCTCCACGGTGTAACCCTCCTGAGCTTATTTAGTGTCCTGCTGCGCTAGTCCCTCCTGAGCTTGCGAATGAGCCCGACTCAACCCTGTTCGATGTGTAATGCTCTGAATGCACCCATCGGTCTGACTCTTGAACTGTTCTACACGTGAATGAATCCGACTCGAACCACCTTTACATCTCCACACATAATGTTAATGTACTGACATATAAATCAAAATTCTTCTATGACACACAAAATTTTTCATTTTCTAACATATATGTTTTTTTTTGGTGTTTTGAAACATATTTCAAAGGTAATTGCAAATGAGGCACAACATTTGGCTCCACTCGAGGATAGTTCTTTCTTCCACGGAAGCGCTAAGAACCGCAAACTAGTGCCTTATCCATTAGGCATGGAGTCAAACATTGCTTGGTGACATATGAACAATGAGCAATCCAGTATTTAAAATGGTGGAGTGCTGACTTTTAATGCTAGAAATAATGCTTCAGATACTACTCGTTCATAGGCAGTTGGACTGGCTCTCCATCTAGATCTTCCAAAATGAATGTTTTATTTGACCTTGCCTCAGAGATTCTGTATCGACCATACTAGAGAGGATCAAATTTACCATGCTTCCCCTTGTCTTCTCATATGGTGTCCCATCTTAGTACCAGATCTCCTGCTTGAAAGAAAACCTCTTTTGCTTTCCTGTCGAATGTGAATTCATATTTTCTTGATAAGTAATCAAGTTATCCTTGACTTTGTTTCTACACTTGATTCAATTATTTTGTTCAATCTCCTTACCAGAGCATCAGGTTCTTCCCGAGCTTCTTGAAGGAAAGAAGTCACTGGTTTATCCAGCTGAGGGCAAGCTTCAACTTCCACAAACCAATTCATAGGGGGACTTTCCAGTAGATCTCTTGGTAGTGACTCGAACTTCCCAGAGGGCAAACTTCAACTTCATGTCCCAATCCTTCTGATTCTCGATGATTGTCTTATTTAAGATTCTGACCAATTTCTTATTTTAGGACTCTGCCAATCTGTTCCCTTGGGGATGATATGTTGTGGAATGTGATAAAATTACATTATATGTTTGACAAAAATTAATGAAATGAGCAGAGTTGAATACTTGAGCATTATCAGTCACAATTTTTACTGGACATCTGAATCTACTGAAGATGTTTTCCTCATTTGCCTTCTTTGTCGGTATTGCGTCAACCCATTTTATAAAATTATCAGTAGCAGTCAGAATCCACTTGAATTGTCCACTTGAAGGTGGATTGATCTCTCCATTAAAATCCAATCCCCATTTCCCTGAAAGGTTCTTTAATAAATACTGGGATGAGAGGTAATGTGGAAAGTTTTTTCTTTCCAGCAAACAACTGAAACTTCTGACAACTTTTGACCAGTTTATAAACATCTGCAAAAAGGGTTGGCCAATAGAAGCCTGAATTGAGAATCTTGTGAGTAGTGACCTTCCAGCTATAATTTCCTCCACATAGACTTTCATGATATTGTTTTGTGACTTCAATAGATTCTCCTTCGGTAAAAAATAATAGCAAAATACCAACAAGATATTTCCAGTATAGCTTTGCTTCTATGATAACATATGGCTGAGACTTGAGCTTGAGAGCTCTGTATTTTGTTCTATTTAGTGAAGTTGGACAAGAAAAGAAACACATGTAGTGCACAATATCCTTATACCAATCAGAGCACAAAAATTTGTATTGAGTACTTGTTTTGGACTTGCTTTGACCTTCTTCATTAACAACTCCATCCACTAGACTCAGATTAATTCCCAAGGCTTGAAAATTTGTCTCTGTCAACAAGTTCGCTAAACCCTGTCCCTTGACTAGCTTGGTTGGTTTGATGTCCAAATCATACTCTTGGATTTTTTCTATCCACTTCACCCTTTTTCCTTCAACATCACTTTGGACCAGCACGTCTTTCACAGTAGAATTAGGAACATAAGCAGTTATTTGGGACTGCAACACATAAGTCTTGAAGGATTTCAGTGCTTTGACCAAAGCATATATTTGTTTCTATAGAATATTGTATTTGAGCTCAGCATCTCCAAGAAATTTACTGAAAAAAGCAACTGGCTGCTCCTTATAGTCTTCATTTTTCTACAACAACATAATAGCAATAGTAGTGGGGGATGCAAATGGGAATACCTGAAAGGCCTTTTGATGGTATGGACTAATCAGAACTGGAGTTTTCTGCAGTGCTTCCTTTATTCTAACAAATGCATCTCTTGCTTCCTTATCCCATTTCAATTCTGCATTTTTCTTCAACATATATGTTATACTTCTCACGATCTCAACATAATTGGGCACAAACCTCCTTAGAAAATTTATTTTTCCCAGGAATCTCTGGATATCCTTCTTGCTTCTGGGTAAAGGAATAGTCTGAATGGCTTCCACCCTTGCTGGGTCAATCTTTACTCCTTGTTTAGAAACTATGTGACCCATTAACTTACCTTCTTTTAAGGCAAATAAATATTTCTTGGGATTTAAAGACAAACCAAACTTTCTGCACTTTTGATTTTTTTTTTTGCAAATGCTCCAAGTGTTCATAATCTGACCTCGAAAAAATAGTTACATCATCCAGATATATAACTACAAACTTGTCACCAACGAAGGTTATGTCCATGGCCCTCGTTCAAGGTTCCTGAAGTCTACACATAGTCTTATCTCTCCATTCTTCTTTCTTACAGGGACCAGATTGGAAACCCAGTCTGAATATCTGAGAGGGACTATAATTTTCACCTGCAACAATTTCTTCACTTCTTTTTCGATTGGAGCTAACAGCAAGGGATTGATTTGTCTAAGCTTCTGTCTGTGTGGTTTGAGCCCTTCCTTCAATGAAATCTTATGCTGAATAATGCTTTTGTCATATGTTTTTAGGTTTTCATATGACCAAGAAAACACATCCATATACTTCTTAAAAAGATCAATGCATATTTCTTTGTAGTTTTGGGAACCCCTTTGAACAATTTCACTATTTTGGGCTCCTGCTGAGTTCCCAAATTACAATATTCCATCTCTTCTTCTTGATGTGTTTTCTTCGAATCAACAACAACATCGTTAGCATAGGATAATATTTCAAGGGGAACCAACCCTATAGGGAGCACATTATCTTTCAATTGGATAATATTTTGTTCACCTATTGACTACTTGAGGTTTCTTATTTCTGCTCTCTGCTATGTTTGTTCTTCCTCTTGGTCTATCTCAACATCTTCAAAGTTTCCAATCATTGTCAGGAACTGGTTTATCTATTCATCATCATCAAACACCTGCCAATGTTTCACATTGTTAGGAATATAAGGTCTATGCCTAACTTCAATTTCGTACCTTAGCCTAGGATTTATGGGAGGTTTGAAGGTTCTGGCTACAACTGCTAAAGAATTGGCCAATCTGTTCTCCTCCCTCGGAATATATTGAAGATTGAAGGCTTGAAAATAGTTTTCTATTGGATCCCAAACTTCATTCTTGTACGATATTAATCTTGGATGCTTGGTTTGACAATGATTCTTGATCTGCCTTATTATCAACTCAGAGTCACCATAAATTTAAATAAATTGAACCCCCATCTATTTAGAAACTTGAACGCTTGAGATTAAGGCCTTATATTCAGCCACATTGTTTGTTGAATCAAATTCTAGTTTAAAAGAGAATGGCATGAGGTTACCTTCTGGTGATATTAGCAAGAATATGGCACCTGCACCTTCCTTGGAGTAGGCGCCATCAAAGTAGCACTTCCAAATCTTATTTGAGTGTAGCTCGTAATTTACAACTGCTGAAGGGAGTTGCTTCCCCGCGTCTTCAGCAAATTCTGTATCTTCATGCAGCATGAAACAAGAAAGATCTTCTGTTTCTTGACTATAAATGGGGGAATTTCCAGCATCTTTCTTAGAGGTGGTCTTCACAAACCTTGTTTCCCTGTACAATGTCCTTTCTTCCCCATTAAAAACTGGAATGATAGCATAAGTGAAATCTAACTTTAGTACACCTCCCAACTTAGCTCCCCAAGACCTTGATAGGAGCATTCCAAACCTGGCTGGGATGTCAGCAACCACTACATCCATGACTATACTCTTTGCTGGGATTTGTGCCAATGAAACTGCTACATCTTTAATCAACCCAAAACATTTCACCCTTTTGGAATAAAATGAATACATATCCCTATAAGGTTTGGTAATCTGTAAGTTAACTTCCTTCATAATAGACAACGACATGAGGTTATGGGATGCTCCCGAGTCTAGCATGTAATTATGTAAAGTAAAATCATGAAGCAAAAAATAAATATAATAGGGTGGAACAAAAGGATATACTTCTTCTACATGAGGGCCAAAGGTGACCACTGAATTTTCTTCGTGTAGGTTCATTGTGTCACTTATATCTTCCACATGTGTGAGATTAATAAACTCTAAAATTTATTTCTTGTAAGCTGGTATTTCAGCCGATTCTAGAAGAGGTACCTAAATTTTAACCTTCTCCAACTCCTTTACCAAACTGAAGGCATGAGTTTTCTTAACAACTTTTCGTTTATTCTTCACCCTTTCTAGAATCTGCCGCTTGTTTGGGTACAGGAACATCTCTCTCCAAAATATTAGTGTCAAATTATTTGTCCTGGGAAGATTAAGCCTAGTGCACATTTGTTCTCTTAAGTGAGTTTGTAGGTTGTTTCCCATTACTCACCTGTTTCACAGGGTCCTTTTGTTGTGGAGTCGCCATTGGAGGAGGAATGGAACCTTGTTTTTCACCTGCATTATCTCTTTATAGACCTTAAATCATACTTTTTATGTAACTCATCTTGCATGAGATGTATTAATTGCCTACAGTATTCATCCATTTCATCTTGATTAAAAGAAACTTCAGCTTCAACATATTCTCCCTCGCAATCTTCCTCTTCATCCTCTTCTATTTCATACATAGTAGATTCATGATCCTCGGCCTCCCTTTGGTCATCGTATGCTTGCTCTGCGGGTGCTGCTTCTCTATACAACGATACTTGAACCTGGTCTTGAGCTCTTCTTTCTCTTTGTAGAATTTGCAGGGGATGTCTTTTGAATTGAGGGTTAAACCCCCCTTGGTTTTGTTGTACTTGTATTTGGGAGTTTTTATTTTCCAGTTCCATCTTAGCTAGCTTATTTGTCAAAATTTTCATCACCTTTTATATATCTTAAATCCTTAGATATTGTGATGATTCTTCTTTTACCTTCCCCTCCTCTTGGATTGGCTGTTTCCCTCTCGCCTTTCCAGTTGCAGTCATATTAGCTTCAATTTCTAAAGCATCTGTCTGTATCTGCTCAAGAGTAAGGGCTATTCTCTCTCTCAATGTAAAGCTAAAATCAGCTTCAAAAGCCCCAACAAAAACTACCTTTGGTCCTATAGGGGGGGGGGGGCTTCATCTCTGCAGGTAAACTATTGTACAATTTGTTGAATCTTTTTATAAACTCAGAAATGTTTTCATTAGGCTTTCTTTTAATCACATTAGACTATGTAAATGAGTAACCATGGTCTCTCTTCTCTCCCCATCTCTGAGTGAATTGAGTTTCTAACTCTTCCTAGTCATTTATGGAATCATTTTGTAAACCTTTGAACCACCTCCTAGCCTCTCCACTTAGATATTTGACAAATAGTCTCATCACAACATCAAGATGTTCTACATTTAAATTATCAGAAAAAATGAGAAACAAGGGTAAATGTTGTTTTGTAGTTACTTCATCTTCTCCAGTGAAACAAGGAAGTAATTTGAGGTATTCTTGAGGCATGGCATTCATTAGTTGCAAAAGATTTAGTGGTGCATATCTATCCGTTAAGAAAGCTGGTGCTGCCATATTAACGACTTGGTTAACTACTCCTTGGGTGGTTGAGGTTGATGAACCTGCTATGAAAGTGAATGAAGGTGGAGGTAAAAATGATATGGGGGTAGGCTGATGGACAATAGCAGAGGGACCATCAACTATATTTGATTGAGCTTGAGTGGAGGTAAAAGAAACAAACTTGAAAGAATGTTCTTCTAACTAAGGTTCTTGAAAATAAATGGGTGTGGAAGGGGTATGTTGTTCCAAGAAAGGGAGTTCCTTAAAAATATCTTCAAACAAAGGGTTATGAGAATTGCTGCCAGGAGTAGGCAATGGAGTATCAGGTATTAAAGGAGTTTCGGGTTTCCGAGCCTTTTTAGAAACCAATATTTCTGGATCTGGCAAAGCAGGGACTATCTGCATTAAGGTATCTAACCTCGTGTGAGGCCTTTTGGAAGCCATAATTTTGAAAATAACAAACACAACCGAATATTTCCTCCTCACTGAACAACCAGAGGAAATAATGCGAAAAACCCAAGGAAAATATACTTTGTTTCTTCATCCCCAGCAATGGCGCCAGAAAATGTTGTATCTCAAGAAACACTCACTTGGTTGTGGTAAGGAATCAATGCTTAAGAAATTTCATAGATGTACGTCACAATTACAATATCAAATGGCCTTTGTTTAACACCCTTGGAATTCAATTACTTAATGCCCTCAATAATTTGATATAAGGAAGCCTTCACAATGCCATAAACTGTTGATATTCGAATGGAATGAAAAGAAGAACTGTAAAGGAAACTCTAAATGATATGCTAAAAACACGGAATCTACCACTTCTAAGTTTCAGAGGAAATTCATGGAAAAAGAAGAAACTCGAAATAATATGCTGCAATCACATAATGTATTACTTTAAAGTTTCATCAGGAGTTTGTGAAGAGAGAAGAGATGAGGTGAAGGAGCACAAGTTAAGGTGATTTAACTCTTACTCACAGATGTAGTTAAGATACTGGCTTCTACATTACTTCACTTCATTCAACGAGGAATAGACACAAAGCGAAACAGGAAAGACGTATCAACATCAATAGGTGTAGGAAACTTGATCTTCTTTCATTAATTTCTCAGAGAATTCAGCTCCATAGGTCCAAAACTCAGAACCTATTTTCTTTATTTCTATGTACTTAAATAGATCACAATGGTTTGTAACTTTTGAACTTCTTGAAACTATTCAACTACCTAAACTGTTAATATTAATTATGCAATCATACTTGAGAAAGCAAATTAAAACTGGAAATTTTGTTTGTTTTGCTGAATCTGTTGTTGCTGATGCGTCCTCCCGAAGTGTCGAGGTGGCCTTTCTGGTCATGATGCAATGGCTGCACAGCTCTAAAACGATGCCTCAATGCCCGATTTGACCAAGCTATCGTGCCCCGAACTATGTCGCTATATGCTTTTCTGCCCGACTCTGCCTATTCCCCTATGCTTCAAACACTGTTAATCATATCACCTGCTACCCAATTCTGCCTCTTCTCCTTTGATATGCATCAGGTCACTTACCTGAGTTCCTCCGTTGCGTTTTGCCTATTTCTCATAACCAAGGCGTTTCATCGGTTTTACGTTATAACCCTCTTTTCTTCCTCCGACACGGTTTAACACGAAAAATGCCTTACCTTCGGATTTGAAAACCTTTGGAGTTCGTTGTTGAAACCGCATCGCATCCGCCCGCATATCGCCCTTCATTGCCTTTAAATTTTCCTTAACAATTATATTTTAAAACTAGCGATGTGTAATATGCAATTGGGTCCCACCGGGCATCGCACATCACACTTTGGAGACTTTATAAATTATCTCCCGTGGTTATCCTTTAAAATTCACGACTTGCAACTTGCGATCAAGCCCCACCGGATCGCATATCGCACTTCGACACTTTTAACATTTACCTCCACACTTATTCTTTAAAATTTGTGATTGGTGGTTTGCGATTTAATCTCCGCTATCTATCGCTCCGCTTCAGTTCTGTGCTTTTATCTCGACCGTCCGTTTTTCCCTTTGCGCCTCCTCCAAAACTATTAGGTGTTCAAGGGAAATGTGCCCTTTCTCCACCTTTGGGAAATTAGATTGTTTTCTCCACGGTGTAACCCTCCTAAGATTATCCGGTGTCCTGCTATGCTGGTCCCTCCTGAGCTTGCGAATGAGCCCGACTCGACCCTGTTCGGAGTGCAATGCTCTAAACACGCCCATCGATCCGGCTCTTGAACTGTTCTACATGTGAATGAGCCCGAATCAACCCACCTTCACATCTCCTCACATAATGTTAATGTACCGACATATAAATCAAAATTATTCTATGACACACAAAATTTTACATTTTCTAACATATATGATTTTTTTTGTGTTTTGTTTTTTGTGTTTTGAAACATATTTCAAAGGTAAATGCAAATGAGCCACAACAACCTGGGTGAGTTTATTTCCATTCTGTATGTAAGCATATTTCAGTTCTTTAATATTAATGAAATGAAGTGTTATTTCTTCTGCATCTCTGTAGTTATGGTTATATATGTTTTCATTTGTGTTCCTGTTTAAGTTTGGATAAATGGTATCAGAGTGGTTTGCTCTTTCTTTGTTTTTCTTTGCATGTCCCCAACGAGGTCAAGGTATAAGGAATTATGGCTCGAACTGGTTGAACATAGGAGGGTTATAAATAGGAGGGTTTTGTATTCATTATTTACCTTTGATCCTTTTATCATGGTCAGACTTTGATCCTTTTGTCATTTTCATACTTTGATTTCTTTTATTACTTTTTTTCTCCTTGAGCTCCCATAGAGTTCAACACGTCTCGAGTTTTCTAAACCATTGAGAGAGAGAAAATTTTGGATCTGAAGCGTTAAGGACAGACAAGAACCCATTCCATTGAGGGGGACTGGTAACATCATTCTTTGTTCCCTTCCCAGGTGTTAATACATATAAAATTCTTTATACATCTTGTCTTGTCCATTGGATATTTGGAGAAACTCTTATTTCATTTTACTACATAGATCTGGGTTTTTGTTGCATTTGTTTCAACTGTCTATTGTAGATATAAGGAAGTTAAGGAACCATCTTTGTTGGTGGGGTTGTTTTTCATGTGCAGCTAAAGTGATCTATTTTCGTACACTTGCGTTAAGAATTCATTCTAACACTTTGCAAGACCAACCTTGAAAATCCCAACGACCTCCCATAGAGGAAGAAACGATAGACAAGGGGACATGAGATACTTTCAAAATATTGCTCTACGAAGGCCTCAAGAGATAGAGGAACGCGAAAATGGACAACTTTTCCCAGATCCTTCAGTAGCTACCCACATGCGACGTATATTCTTCCACCAACCACTACGGAAGCACCACTCCCTTCAAGGTACAAGTTAACTTTGAAATTCCCATATTTGAAGGTCGGATAGATGCATATGGCATATATAAATGGTTAAATATGATATAATGATATTTTTTGGTTCATGATTTTTCCAATTGGGAAAAGATTACTTTTGCACTCCTCAAAACTACCCCCCATATCAAGGACTGGTGGGAAACCTATTGTGAGAAGAGGGATGAGAGTGAACCCTCACAATTTTCAGTTGCACCCACTTGGAATTATTTTCGAGACACCATCAAGGAGTAGTATTACCCTGTTGGGAGCTGTACAAAACATGTTTTATTTACCAAGATACATCAATGAACCCACTAGCTGTTGGTAAATGGAAGCATCAACCTCTTCACCTGAAGTTGAATTCTCCTTCCTTGAGTTGGTCACTAGAGCTGTCTCCATGGGCTTAAAAATCTCCGTGTGAAATATCTGCAATATCTCATTGTCATACTTTCCTTCTGACACAAACAATTCCCCGTCGCCTTACCATACTTTCAGCCCGAGGAAGTAGTGCATGAGACCCATGTCTTTCATCTCAAATTCCTTTGCAAGTTCCTCCTTGTAAGAGCTCATCAACTACTCATCGTATTTCAATATTAAATCATTAACATATAAAACAATGATAATCAATTTAATTTCTACCAAAATGTGATAGAGGTTCGCATCTGCTTCACTTTGGTGAATACCAATCCAATTAGATAACTATCAGTCTTGGTGTACCAAGCTTGGGGTTCTTGTTTGAGACTGTATAATGATCGCCTAAGTCTGCACACATGATACTACCAGTCAAATGTCTCAAAATATTCTGGTTACTCGATGTATAATTCCTCCTCAATAACATCATTGATAAATGTTGTTTTTACATCCATATGGTGGATCTTCAACCCCATGTGTGCATCCAGTACAAGAATTGGTCTAATGGATCAATACATTGCTACATGAGCAAAGGTTTCCTCATAGTCAATTCCTTCAACTTGAGAGAACCCTTTGGCCACAAATATGTCCTTATAATTCTCTATGCTTCCATCTTCTGCATGCTTAACCTTGAATATCCATCTAGAACCCACAATAAATTTATCTGTTGGTCTTGGGACCACTTCCCAAACATTGTTCTTCATGATGAATTCATATTCTTCCACCATTGCATCAACCCAAACCGATCTATCTACTGCTTCCTCAAAAGAGGATGGATCATTCTATACAAGCTTAGTCATTAGATCCATGTAGCCAGTGTACCTCTTAGGTGACCTCCTTTTCCAACACAAATTTGAGGGAGCTCCTACATTCTCCCATGCATCCTGCACCAATCTATCAACTACCCTAGTTATTTTTATACTTTCTCTAGATGGTTTTGCTTGAGTGGATCTCTCCATTATGCCTCTTCTCTGCTCCTCCAATTTTGGTTGCTCCACAACTTCCTGAGGTCCTGCTTTGGAGCTAAAAAATCCTCTTTTGGTGGGATTTGAAGCTCCCTCCCAAGAGAGCACCACATCACTTTCTCCTCAACAAACTTTAAATCCATTTGCACAAATTTCATTTTGAGGGAAGGTAAGCACACATGGTAACTATGTGGATTTTCGATGTAACCCACAAAAATTCCCAACTTTGTTGTCGGCTCAAGCTTCTTCCTTGAATATTTGGATACATGGCAGTAAACAGAGGCTCCAAAAATTATGAAGTGAGACACATCCGAATTTCTCCCCGAGAAATCCTCCTTTAGTGGAATCATACCAAGAATTTAATGAGGACTCTCATTCTACAAGTAGACTGTTGTGTTACATGCATCCACCCACAAATGTAATGACAGGCCTTGTTCATGTAGCATAGCTCTCGCAACTCCCAAAATGATTTGGTTCTTTCTCTCAGCTACTCCATTTTGTTGTGGGTTGTGGGGTGTTGTCAAATCTCTTTGAATGCCTTATTTCACATAGATTTCCTTGAAGTCATTCGAAACATACTCACCTCCATTGTCACTCCTGAGAGCCTTCACCTTCTTGTCGATCTTTTTCTCAACTAGTGTCTTGAACTCTACAAACTTTGAGAATGTATCATCCTTCTTCTACATGAAGAAGACCCAACACTTTCTTGATAAATCATCAACAAAAAAAAAAAAAAAAACTTATGTCTGGCAGTGAAGGCGATCGAGAAGGGTCTAAAAACATTAGAGTGGACTCTATCCAAGAATACATGTGTTTTTTTTTTTGTGTCGAGCATGGAATGCGGATTTCACATACTTCACCAAGGTACAATCTTTGCAGACATTGTGTTGCTCAAGTGTTCCTTTAGGGAGGCCAATGGTTGTTTGTTGCATAATATTTATGGTGCCATGATGAAAATGGCTCAATATCTTGTGCCAGAGCTCATTGACATCGTGACTATGCGGCACAATCTTCCACATCCAACTTGTATAGGTTATTCACACGAACCTCGATTTGCTATGTCTCTCAAAAAGGATTTACCTTTGCTGAAGATGACATCCTAACCATGGTCTTCCAAAACTGCTTTAGAGATTATATTCTTCTTTGGGTCTGGAAAAAACATGACATATTTGAGGCGAAGAGGGGATCCTAACTCGCTCTTAAAGGGTATTGTGTCAATACCGATATCATTGTACCTTTCGTTGTCCCCTAGCTCAATTTGAATCTGGAGATATTTCTTCTCCACGTCACTGGAAAACTCTCTAAAACCTATCATATGGAACGAGGCACCTTATTCCAAGTACCACACACTCTGCATCATAGTGTTTGCTATGCATGTGATTAGGGTGAAGTCTAGCTCGAACTATGAAACCAAAGCTTCACCTGTTGCTCCTCCAAAGTTCTTCTTTCCAGAATTTTTGTGTGGACACTTTGTAGCGTAATGCATGAATTCATGACAATTGAAGCATTTTATTTTGGAAAAGTATTTCTTCTTGCCACCTTGGATGGATTCTGGTTTGGTTTGAGACTTCTTCCCTTTGTCGTTATTTCCATTTCCACCCAATGAAATTTTTTCTTCATCCTCAACTTTGGATGAAGTTCCATCCCGGTTATTTCTCCTAAAGTCTTCTTGAACCAAATCAGACCACAACCTTTCCCACTTTGGTAATTTTTATCTTCCATTCACCAAGTCCTGGTAACTATGCCAACTTTTGGGAAGGCCTAGAAGAGCTAGGCTCACTAGGTCATCTTCTGGAACAATCACACCAACCCCTCCAAGCTCATCCTGAACTTGTGTAAATCTGGTGAGATACTCTAGAATAGTGTCATTCTTCTACATCTTGATATTTTAAAGGTTGTCTTTGATGACCAGTTTTCTATGGTCACTGTTATTCTTGAATAACTCTATCAGTGCCTTCCATATAGAGGAAGGAGTTTCTTTCCCATGGAGATTTGAGACAATGTGGTCTCACACTCCCTCCAAGATAATTCTCATCGCCTTGGCTACATATTTCTTCCAATGGTCTAGGTTATGTGCATAAACTAATCTTGTTTTTGCAATGTTTTTCTTGACATACTCCATCAATCCGTTGTTTTTAAGCATCGCCTCCATGCGATCCTTCCATGCAATGAAATTTGAGCTACCTTCCAAGACATGGTTTAATCTCATCCCGTTGAAGTTCATCTTCCCAACTCTGAAGAACTCATGCTACACTGAAGCTGCAAATTCAAACCTCGCGAGAAATAAGTTCAAAATTCTTGTTCTAATGTGAATGCAACTTCGATTCCATGTAGAAATATGGTGATAGAATTGCAACTTCTCAAGAAGTTTAATCTAAAATCAAGAGACACAATTCTACTCTACTGATCGATGGAATTTAATTCACAATTTATAACAACATTCGCAAACATTCAATAAGAAAAACCACACATGTTGATTTTGATTTATGCATGAATGCAACAAAATACGAATATAATGATAAATACAAAGATGCAGCGGAAATAACACTTCATTTCATTAATATCAAATAACTGAAATATGATTATAGACATAATGGAAATAAACTAGCTAGGGTGTTGGTAGCTTATCTCTGAGAAGAGATGTGGCAAATACAAGCCTCTGAACTGTGTTACAATGAGGTTCGAAGGCCTATTTATTATTGAGAAATAATGGAAAAATCTAAACATCCAAAACCTAACCCTAGGAGATGAAGCGACAAAACTACGGGCCTCATTTGGGTAAATCGGTACATCAACTTCTCGGGGATGTAACTTTGGCATACGATCTCTGTTTGACTTGATCAATACCTTGCTAGAAAGATCTATCCAAGGACTCCGAAAGTTCATGACCTAATTTTTTTTTCTAAAAATAGTAAATTGTGCTACAATTAAGGAAACTGAAAAACTGAAAGAAACAATGGTGGGGCCCCAAGTGGAATAGGCGGGTGGTCACCAATATCCACTTGGATCACATGCACAATATTTTCTCTAGGGGAACCCAACTGCGAAAAATACATCAAGCCTCTTTACATTAATCAGATGAATAGAGAATGTATTACAATTGCTTTCCTGCTCTGAGCACAACCTATAAGTGAATAACCTATCTCTCTGCTCAATGAGCAAAATACAACCCAAAATTAGTAAATTTTTGCCTCTATTCAAGCCCCTATTTTCCTGCAAATTTCCTGAGGAATTAGTCCCCTATTTTTTAGGAATTTTCCTGCAATTGATTGTGCAATTCTCAAGGTTGGATATCTAATTACATGCACCACCTATACACTCAAACTAGTTTATAACTACTTGTTATATTGCCTTGGAATCTCCACCACAACTGAGGACCTCAAATTCTTTGCACGCACTAGCTATTTTTTGTTGATTGATCAGTTAAATATATGATCACTGAATTAGACTGTTGTCCCACTGCAAAAATGACCTCCAACTAGTTTTATCAACAGTTATAACTAATTTAACTTAATACAACTGGAAATAAATGACCTTGATTGCTACAAATTAGCAACCACACATGCTAAACTGAACTCCAAGTCCTCTAACTCGAATTTACTAAGCAAACTGAGTGACAAGAACCATGTCACACAAGTTAACTACCTCCAAGTTGTCTGCTAATGTGGAAATTCGAATTTTCTCAAATTGACTAAGGAAAAATCAAATTGAGCCTTTCTTGCTACACTTCTCAACGCACTAGTATTAGCCATCATTGCAACAAGTCGTTAATGCCTCGCTCCCACTCTTATCGTATGCTTTGGAATTTGGGTTGTTTGATCCCACATGAAATTATAATTATCTTGAATTTATGTTTGATGGTTGTATTAATGGGGAATTTTCTCTTGTATTTAAAATTACGTGAATGGAAAGTTTTCTTTGCATGTCCTCCATGAAACTCTAGTTTTTCTATCAAATTCCATAGTCGTTTCCTCTTTTATCACCCCATAGATATCTTCACCAACCTTGTCCTGCAATTTTTGGTGCCAATTCATTAGTATATAAGATATGGTAGACAAGTTACTCAAACCAAAATTAGTTGGTGGAAGGAAACTACACTAGCATTTTCTCAAAGTCTTCTCTCTAAAGACTCTAGTTATTCCTTTACAAGTTTGCTTCAATCTCTACCTTAATTTCAGATACTAGATGCAATTATGTCATGTAAACATGAATGATTTTGATGAGGAAATACTTACTATGAAGCAAGGGGAGGAGTGAGAGCCCACCTTTGGGAAAAATACTCATCATAGTGGTTCTAGGAGTAGACTCAACCAATCATCAAAAATTAACTCCACAAGGTTGAATAAGAAATAGTAGGAAAGAGATTTTGTCTCTTATATATAAACATAAATATAATGTAGCCATATGGATTCCAAACATGGGCCACACTCAAGAGATGTGAATTTAGTACCTACATACCATTGACTTGTATTGGCACATGAAGACCTACTGTGGAACTTGTTGCTAGAAAAAAATGAGGCCACATAGGAGATATTGCTCATGCATGTTGAACTTTAGCTTTACATGAAGAACTTGGATCTTGATATGGAGAGGATTTAGGAACATTTGGGCCTCCCACCTGATATAAGGAGCCCTGGACAATAAGGTAAGAAGCCCATTGAGGTGGAACCCTCTAAATCTAATTAGCCTTTATGATTTCCTTCTATTTCAACAAGATTTTTCTTTCATATTTAGCTTTTCATTGTGATTATGTTAGTTGGCTAGATGTCATTAGTTTTTGGAAAAATCATTATGAATACTTTGACTTTAATTTTTGATCTCAAACTCTATTAATTAAGACCTTTGATGCGGTGCCATTGATATAGTTCCCTAGTGGTAGAATAGGGCATGCCATGTCTATTTAGTTCTATAGTTTTATTAATTATCAATGGAAACTTAACTTTACAAAAGAAGAAAATTTCTACATTGTTATTAAATTCCCTAAGAATGTTCTTGCAATAATGTTATTGAACTTTTCTTTCCATAATAAGACCTTATCCATAATACTAGCGCATATTAATTTTGAAATTTAAAGGACCTAATTAATAACAAATTAAGAATCACCAAACATCTTAGAAGACTTGATCCATATATCTATAATAAGCTTAAGCAGGAATGCAAGAATATAAAGCTCTACCTAGTTATTCAAACCATGATCGTTGCTAAATGAAATGAGAAATATTAGGAATAATTTAGGAGGATTAGTCCTCAAACACCACATAGCCCTAGGTTTCCTTAGGAATACCCATTAAAAATTCCCCTTCCCATATCATCCTTTAACTCAAAAGTGCCAACTTGGCTTGGTTGAGGGGAAGAAGATTTAGACTAATAGGAAAATGTGTGAGATGCTTGTATTTTTCCTCAATGGATATGTTTGACTTGTGAAAATTTCTGAATACAATTATACATAAATCCTACTGCAGTATCTTGATTTACTTCTACTTGTGATTAAATTATACAAGTTATTTTCAGAAAATATTCAGAAAATACAGAAGTAAACACAACTAGCAGCCTACACACATAGATATCATTTATTGAATATTACACTCATTCAACAAAGTGACACATAGATTTTTTGGACAAATGTCCCCAGAGAAACCCAATGCGGGAAAACCGGTGCAACAGATACAAGGGTTTATTATTATTAAGTAGAATTCGAGTACAAAAAATCTGGGCACCTTTTTGGTTAACCCAAAAGAGAAAAATAGATATACAACAATACCTGCTATTATGGAGACTAAAGACTGGACTGATTCACACCCTCAAACTAGATTTACATAACTCAGCACTGTTCTTCCTCTAGAAAACCCAACGCTGCTCTGAAGCTGCCTGCGTCAGCCCTGCTAGCATCTGTGCGCCCCTACGCTACTCAGAAGGGGACTGCGCAACCCCAGAATGGGTGACGTAGTCCTTACGCTGCCCTGGATGGCCTTTTTGTAACCCTGGTGGCCTCCTGAAGCTCCAACGCTGCCCCTCCTGGGCCTGTGTAGCGGTTGAAACCCTCTATGATGCACAGTTGCTGCGTAGCCTCATATTCCTCTGCGCTGCTCCTGGTTGCTGCTCTTCTACCTCTTGCTGACTCTTGGCTCTGGGATCATTTCACCCCCTTAGCCAAAAATACCCCTTGCTGCTACATAAATTCTTCTGGAAATTCTTAGAAAACCCGCCCTAGAATTCCAGCTTAGTCTCTTAGCTCTGGCTCCATGTATGTTTGTCTCCAACTGACCCTCAAGCCTTTCTCTTATAATTTTTTGTTAAGACATCAACAGTCGTGATTTAATCTCTTATCGATGACTGAGATTTAAAGACTGCTTGCTCCGTGTCACTTTGAACATTTCATCACGTGTTTAATGAATTGACTTTAATTTTTCTAATTCCCTAAGTTAGACTTAGTGTCCTCATTAAAAAAAAATTAATTATTTTAATATCTCACACATAAGATGAAATTTCTCCAAACACTTTATGGGGTTTCAAGGTCTTGTGTGTCTTAGGCCCTCCACAAAATTTCAGGGCTAGAGCACACCCGATGGTACCTCAACACTCCATCTTAGCACGTAGTGTGCTCTAGTAATACATCCACACCATGTATCACAAGATCTCGGTGTTGATCTCTGTGCTGCTGATGCTTGGCCTACTTCCCTCCATCCATTGCATTGCTGCTTTCTGTACTACTACCCAAGTCACTTCCACTGAAACTGCTACATATGTACTGTAGCTCCCTCACAAATTGCTGCATCATGCTGCCCATAACACTGCCACTACTAACTACTACACTGCAACTTAGTTGCTGAGAAGTAAGCAACTGAAAGACTCCTTCCTAATCGTTGACAGACAAGTCAGGCTGCATCCCATCACTGAAACTCCCTTGGCTACTACTCTACGCTCTCCACTTGAAGCCACTATGTTGCTGCAGCTATGAACTGCGTGAGCACTGCATCTCTGCGTTTTTGAAGTCCCATCAGCCTTTACGCTGCTGCCTCTACACTGCTGCTGCCTCTACACTGCACTACTCCCTCTACAACATCTCAACACTACCCTCTGCTCACTGTGATTTTCTGCACCCATCTATATACTTGTCCCGCTACCATCTTAAAGCTCTTGTAGCTTGTATGTGATCCAAGATTAGGGCTTACTCAAGGATCCCGCCACCTTGATCTATAGTTTCTCTACAGATCCATATCGCCCCACTTACGTGGCTCATGAGAACTCATGGCTACGTCATCATCACTACCATCATCCTTTGGTGATGCTACCTTGGAATCAGAAGTTCATTTGTCCTTCTTCTTAGGACAAGTGCTGGTGAAGTGTCCAATTTCACCACAATTAAAGCACCGGACCTTCGATAGGTCCATATTCTTCTTCCCTTGCTGCCTTCGTTCCTTTGATGCAAGGACTACATCGTCTTCCTCTTCTTTCTTCACTCTGATAGTTATGCTGCTGCTATTTTGCCCCTTGGTGAATCTCCTGATCTCCTCCTGAGGGAGGATTGCCCACATGTCCGCCCAGGATGGTAACGCTGCCCTGCCCAATATGCTCTGGAAAAACATTTCCAACGCCTCGGTGACTGCATTCATGGCAATCCTTACCAAAATTCTTTCATCTGGAGTCGCACCCATGGCAACCATTTGATCCCGGATAGTCTAAAGTCAGAAAAGGAAGGGATATATCTCCTCACCCTTCTGCATCTGGAACAACCTCATCTGATTCTCTAGAAGCATATTTCTTTGAACAAAGCTTCTCTGATACATCATGTCCAAAGCGTTCCACATCTCATTTGCCGTCTTCTTTCTAGAAATATGTGGCACGACATGATATTTTACTCCGTCCATAATCAAATGCTTAACCCGCGCTTGATTTTCCTTGAATTTCTTCAGAGCACCTAGATCTGCAGGCTCATGTAGGAAATTCTCCACATGGTTCTTGATGCCATAATCATCCAGGACTGTCAGTATCTAGCTCTCCAGATGACGAAGTTGGACATACCATCCAACCTGTCCTGATCTCTCAGCCCATGAGAAGCCATGTAGCTCAAATCTGAAGAAACAATACTATTCTCCCTCTTCCTACTGCAAAACTCAACAGAAATGTTGGGTCTAGGTTTCTTGGCGATTAGAAATCCTCTATAGCATCTGCTCCCTTTGTCAACTAATTTCCCTCCTGGAAATATTCAGCCAAAACAATCGAACAGTTATCTACGATCACCTTCGTGATTAAATATCAGATTTGTTTGGCTCAGATCTGCTGAGTGACCGCCTTCCTCCTGCTCTTTGTGAACTTAGCTAGGCACAATTCTGCACCGACAGAATCTCCACCACACCAAAAACTACTGAATATCAGAAGCACTGCTCCGAATCTCGACAATACTTCTTAGCAACATAAAAAATAACTGGACTGCATCCCTCTAGCTGTCCTCTATGTGAGCAAACTAGCCCAGTGCAGCCTTAGCACAATAGTTGCACAGCGCAGGCTACTCTTGCGTCCTTCTTGAAGGCACTACCCTGTCTCTACGTCACCCAGATGGGACTGTGTCAGCCCCTGCGTAGCCTATGCTGGAACTGTGTCCTCCTGCTACTAAGCTGCCTGCTACGGATCTGCTGCTTCAGCTTCTACCCTGCAGAAAATATGTCTTCAGATTATTTGCTCGAGATTCAGCTTGATCTGCAATTTCTCTGATACCATGTGAAAATTTATGATTACAATTATACAGAAATCCTACTACAATATCTTGATTTTCTTCTTCTACTTGTGATTAAATTATATAAGTTATTTTAGGAAAATATTCAAAAAATACCGAAGTAAACATGACTAGCAACCTACACACATACATATCATTTACTGAATATTACACTCATTCAAGAAAGTGACAGACATATTTTTTGGACAAATGTTCCCGTAAAAACCCAATGCGAGAAAATCGGTGTAGGAGATATGAGGGTTTATTATTATTAAGTAGAATCCGAGTACAACAAATCTGGGCACCTTTCTGGTTAACCCGACTGAGAAAAATAGATCTGCAATAATATTTGTTGTTCTAGAGACTAAAGACTGGACTAATTCACACCCTCAAATTGGATTTACAGAACTCAACCCTGTTCTGCCTCTAGAAACCCCAACATTGCTCTGAATATGCATGTGGCAGCCCTGCTAGCCTCTGCGTGCCCCTGTGTTGCTCAGAAGGGGACTGTGTAACCCCAGAATGCGTGACGCAGTCCTTACACTGCCCTGGAGGTCCTCTGCATAACCCTTGTGGTCTCTTGAAGCTCTAGCGTTGCCCCTTCTGGGACTGCGTAGCGGCTGGAACCCTGCGCAGCTACTGCGTAGCCTCAAATTCCTATGCGTTGCTCCTGGTTGCTGCTCCTCTGACTCTTGCTGACTCTTGGCTCCAAGATCAGATCATCCCCTTAGCCAATACTACCCCTTGCTGCAACAAAAAATATTTTGGAAATTCTTAGCAAACCCACCCTAGAATTCTAGCTTAGTCTCTCATCTCTACCTCCATGTGTGTGTGTCTCCAACTGACCCTAAAGCCTTTCTCTTATAGTTTTTCGTTGAGACATCAATAACCGTGATTTAATCTCTTATTAACGGCTAAGATTAAAATACTACTTGATTCGCCCCACTTAGAACATTTCATCACATGTGTTTAATCAATTCACTTTAATTTTTCTAATTACCTAAGTTAGAATTAGGGTCCGCATTAACAAAATTAATTATTTTAATATCTCACACATAAGATGAAATTTCTCCAAACGCTTTCTAGGTTTTGGAGGTCCTATGTGTCTTAGCCCCTCCACAAAATTTTAGGGCTAGATCACACCCGCTGCTACCTCAACACTCAAAATATCAACACGACTCTCTCTAAAATATTTTACATTATGGGTTAGGTTGAGTGACATTGGAGCCCTGGTGAAGTTTCTTCACTTTTGTGATATAATGGCTTGGTCAGGGGTGGAATCAATAATTTCTTTTTATAGTTGGTTGGTTAATAAATCCTTGGTAACCATTTTGGTGGATATGCATTTGAATACATATAAGTGTTTGCACTTATTCATGTTTGGAAGGATTTTATCTATTTTATGATACTCATGGACACAACTAATTACATGTTAATTCCATATTATATTTGAAAATTAAATAAGAATCTTGTGTTCATCATGTATGTCTATTAATTCATGGTTATCAATCCATGATATTATTGTATATGCCTATTCAATTTCCACTTCAACGTTGATTTTATAAGCCTTCATTCATTATTATATGATACAACATTTAATTAGGAGCATGTTTGTAAATATAATTTGGATTTCCTTGATGTTTTTCAGAATACAACTTTAATTCCCCCTTTGTATTTTGTGCAAAATATACCATGGGCTAATGAGAATATTGATTGGGATTCACAACTAGGAAATATGCATTGGAATGAAGAATATTTTAATGGAGTCCTTGATAGTGAAGGGAGGAAAGTAAGAGGATGCCACAAAGTGGCTATGCATAGGGAGTATGCTACTATATAAAAATATTAGGACCATGTGCTACCCCTCTTATCATTTTAGGTTGATGAATGGATTGAGCTCATTACTATGACTCATAAGAGAATTTTGGAGACAGTTTATCTTCTTGCCCATAATTCCTATGTTGGACTTCTTTAGGGATTGAGCTTGTAGAGAAGGGGATTACCAAATATTATGTTGTGAATGGTTGTGAAGAGTGGTACCATGTATGAATGAATAATGTTAATATCCATCATACGTGCTAGCCCAAATTAAGTGGAAATATATTTTAGGGTTTTCAAAGAAATAAAATATGTGAAGGCTCTCTGATGGTATCCATGTGAAGTGACTATACATTCATGTATATAAATATTGGGATAATAATACATAGGGTACCTTGTATAAGGAATATGTGTACTTGACTTATGTATTTGGGGTGCACATGAATCATTATGAGAAGTATGTCCCTTTAAGGATTGTCTTAGGTATACACTAAAATTTTAGGGATTAGGAAGCATCTTAAGTCAGTAAAAAAAATTATTGTTCCTCGGTGTTTAAGGGTATCCAAAAAATGCAAGTTAGTAATGGATAAGATATATTTTCAAATACAAATAAATAATAATGAGAGGAAAATCATTTGGCTACTGGTGTATGGGAAATAATAATTTGTCCCGAAGGGGTTATTACAATGATTTACAACTTTCGTTTTTTGTCTAGATAAAGTTAGTCTTAATCCCATAATTTGTGTTTTTTAATCATGTATGTAAGATTGTAATTATATCATGCAATTATGTGTCTAGATGTTTCTAATAACTTCCTTTTTTCTCTTTCATAGCTATAGTATGTATGCTATTTTTTCACCTCAAAAATATTTATTTTCTTTGGAAAATAAAGAATTCTAAGAGGACATGCACTCATTGTTTGAAAGAAAGGTTCACCTAGGATGATGGTGTTCCATGGAGGAGGGGAATGTAATACCTCAACTCTAATCCATGGACTACATTAGAATGAAACATGTACATGGTGTAATTTTGTATATTATCAAATGATTATCCAAACAAGAGTGTTGAGTCATAGTAGCCTCACATTCTAAAAATGTAATACATTATACATCCCCATAATGAAACACCTAACTAGTGAATAGTTATGAGTCCAAACTTGTGAGTTGTTATTATGGTATGGATGTTATGTTATAGGAATCACCATGTGGATATTACAATGGAATGTATAACTATTTATCAAACAAGGATAATTCCTTACCTTATTTGTGTTTGGGTAAGGGGAAGAAGGTCTACACTAATTTGAAAAGGTGTGAGATCCTTAGAGGCGTTTCCTTAATGGATATGTTACTAGATGCATGATTGAATCTAAAATATTGGGTGTAGTGAATTAATTAGAGAAAAATTAGGGCTTCGTATGAGTTTCTTAGCCCTTATTATATCATGCTAGGAATTAGTGGTGGAATCCACATATGATTCTTATGCCAAGTAATGGATTGCTCCTCAATAACTAGCCATGTTTAAATGCATTTGAAAACAAGTTAGTGTTGGAATTTATTTATATTTGGAATGATTTTATTTATAATATCACCCTTAAATCCAATAGTTTAACTAATTTATGACTTATTTACTAGATTGGTTAGTTCCATGAGAATCTCATGTTAATCATGCATATGGACAAATTCTTATTCAATAAATTCATGATATTCTTGTGTATGTGCCATTACAAAATATATCACTTTAGTGCAAAGAATTTCACAAGGGGCTAAGACACATGTAACATGGAAATATTACTATTATCACGTGGGTAATCACTTCCCTCTCTTTATTGAAGGATGGATCTAGCACATGGGGGGCTTCCCTAGTGACTTAAGGAATCCTTAGGAAATACGTAATTAAGTATAAGACCTCCTATACTAGATACTCATAAAAGTGAAACTAATATATGATTTCCAATGTGAATAGAAGTTTTTTACTCAAATAAATTTATAGATTTGATTATATTAAGTTTCCAAGACCACTTATGGTGTCTATCAAGTTGAGATAGGTAAAAAATATATATTATTATTATAAAACATGTGTGAAATACAATAAATTTTAGAAGTATATAAAGTAATAATGTTAGAAAACAAATAAACCCTTAAACGAGTAAATGACCAATGAAAACTAGGGCTAAAAATATGACTTAAACTGTGGTTTAAGAAACTAACTATTTTTGAAAATTAAATGACAAATGACAACCCTAAATTGCAAGACATTAATTCCTAATGGAGATGGAAAATAATTTAGCAATGCAATAAATGATGATAAGTTATATTTATAACCATAAAAGTGTTCATTAATCTTAGGATTATACCCTAATTATGTTTGAAAAATGAAAGTATAGTTGTTACAAACTCTAATATAACCCTAAAACATAAAATAAAGGTTAAAATTTGAATTATGTGATGGACTATTGGGAGTAAGACTACTTCTTACTATTTTTACGGTAACATATAAAGTTAAACTAGTGAATATCTTGAATAAATGTAAGGATATCTAGTATGATAACTAATATTTCCCACTACCAACCCAAGAATATCCTCCTAGTACTTTTACAAGCTTTCTAGACAAAACAGGGAAGCTTCTCCATTATAAATTTTTCCAGGTTTCAAAGAATAATACAAAGATAATGCACCCTCACCCCTAGATAAGTATGTTTGCGCTTAATACATTCAACAAATAAATCCACAAGACTTAGGGAGAACACTTTCTCAAAAAATCATTGTGCACCCATAAACCCTAGCCATGAAACATCCATTAAGCTTATAAAATCATCCACAAATCATCTCTCTAATAGGACACATTAATTATGCATTCATATCTAAGATAAGTATAATAGTAGAAAAGTAGTGGTATATTTCTATAAGCGAAAATGATTTACAAGTGAGGAGTGCTTCTCTTATCCATATGAGACATCTGGCAATTCCTCATTCGCTAAAACGCCTAAAACATAAAATAATTCCTTCATCTCTCATAGACCCTAGATATAAGGAAATAATACATGAAATATTCCATATTACATAAGTAGATAGGCATAAAGACCCCATTAATGCCTCATAAGTGATAAATAATGCTCAAAATGCAAGTCTTCCTTATCATAAATGTGCTCCAAGGCCACACATATGGCATATTAAATTCTCAACATTCCAAGTGGCAAGTAGAAGCTCAAAAGGTAAAATGTTTCCTCCAAAATTCATAAGGCTTCATCTTGAATGGTCATATCAAGCTTAAAATGTGTCAATAAGTATCAAATATTCATGTATAAGCCCAAATCCTTCATCAAGGTTTCACATCGAGGTATAGGTGCAATGCCTAATCTCCATATGCAACATACCATATTCAATGAGTACATGTGTCTCATGAGGGGTTCCATGCCATCAAGAAGTCCAACACTCATTATAAAAGGTCCAACATCCATCATCAAATGTACGATGTCTCAATAAGTCATCATGTCATCATAAGGCCCCAACACCCTCCAAAGAGTATGAAACATCCTCAATGAAGTGAGGAATAAAAATCATCAAAAGGACCATGTCTGTGTAAGCATCATCAAGTAAGGGTTTCAAGAATCAAGTGAGACCAACCAACATGTATACACAATTCATTGTAACATAAAAAATGAATCATGTTTAATGTAAAAGCCACTAAGTAAATCACATTAGGTATCTTCTTAAAACTCGACACTAGATCATGAGTTTACACATTTTTTTAGGTGTATATGTGTTAATACCCAACAATTAAAGTATTTCCCAAGAAACCAATTAAGGTGTAAGTGTAAATTATAATGGTATGAATTGGTGTTTATTCATGGGAATGGTATATTTCACATGTGATTTGGATTGGAGCATTACATTATTTCCAATTTATATCAATTCTTTTAGAGTGGAAAAGTGGAGGAATTAGTTTGTGGAATCATTTTTAAGGGTAGGTCCTAGTTTGGAGAATTGGGGTATGAAACTTTTTAGAGCCATTTTGAGACATCAAATGATGTTTTTTGGGGTCAAAACTTTAGAATTATTCAACATGCAAAGACCAATTTCCAGCAATAGAAGAATTGTGTCAAATGAAGTTTGTATGAAAAAGGTATGCCTATTGCGAGTTAACTTACTATTTTGACCACCTTTGTACAAGAAGATGCTACATTAACCCCTTTAATCATACATATGGGGTCAGTAAAGTGTGGAATTTCAGGAAGAATTTAGAAGGTCCAAAATCATAGCTCTAGTTGAGGGAGTCAAATCTTACCCCTAGTTGGTTATTCAACCATGCTAAATACGAGGCCGCTATGAAGAGTAGAGGTCCCATTCCACGCTATTGTATTTTGTTCCATAGTTGAGGTGAGAAACTAGAAGTGGGAAGTTAAAGAGGATAATAGAGGGGGTTTAAGTTCTATATTAGCCTTATAGGCCGCGGGTCTCAAGTAACTCCATGAAGAGTACCTCTTCCTTTCTACTTGCATATTTAAATACTAGAGGAAAGAGAGTAGAACAACCTCATCTTCTACTTGTTTGTTCTCCTGTAAGTTTTTCCCAAGGAAAAATTGTGTCAATTGTGGATGATGTGTGTATTTATTTCTGTTCTATATTTCTCACATTTCAACTAATTTATTTATTTAATCATAAAAAAGTACATAAAGAAGTTGAGACCTATAGAGAATTAATATTCACAGTAAATTTTTTATCATATCTATTAGGATGAACTATTCTAGTGAAATGTCCATTGCAATTTATAGATCATATTGGTTTCAGAGGAATTTTCTTTGGGGTATTTTGTGGGATTGTAGGGGATCCATGAATCAATTTAAAAATAAAGTAACAGAACCCTAGCTATGGCCAACAAGTTTGTGCATAATAACCCTCATGATCCAGCAAAAGAGAGATTTGCAAGGTTGAAAGCACAAATTTTTGACATCAGTCACAATATGAACCTTCCCATGGCAGATCTAGGAAGAAAGCTTGGATTGTTTAGAGAATATGGAGGCTCCAACTTAGAAATAAGATTGAAGGGGAAATCAAGATATCATGAAGACCCATAAAAGGAATTAAGGAAAGATATTGAGAAAGAATAGTTGAGTTCGAGTGACGTTAAACATTAAAAATCCCTATTCAAGATGGAAGTGAAAATGAACACAAATGCATATGAAAGTGAGATAGATACATTACAACTGAAAAATTAGCTGCAACAATTATCAGTTTATTTTAGCATTCACCATTTAACTAAAGGACAAAATATACCATTTTCTAGACTAATTTTATAGGACCATGCTCTGTTGTGGTGTGAAATCCATATAGAAACACTTAGTTTGGAGGGTGATCTACTAGTAGCTATGGGGGATGACTTCAAAACCATCATTAAGTCCCAATTTTACCCTATCAGGTATATAGAGGACCAATGGATCTAGTGACACTACTTGTTATAAGTAATTTTGTCACATCTTCTCAAATGGACTAGAAACTGAATCATTCAACTCCCTTGACACCTTACAATCATCCCTTTGCAAAGCCTTAAGCATTATCTCTCCAAACTGTCTAGTTTTTTGGGTTAATCAACTAAAAAACCTATTTTTTTGACCCATCACACTTTATATTCTAGTAACATGCATTGTTGTATGTTGCATAACTGAGAAACTACACTGACCAACACATGTTGCCTTCTTTACAAGTGCGATGGTTCTAGAATTTCAGGAAAAATAAAGATAATTTTGAATCTTCTCTTTCCAGAAGCAATTAAGTGGTTTTAACCATTTACTATTGATTGAGATCTCGAATTCCTATCCTAGAGGTCTTATCTATTATCCCTATATCTTATCCTCCCTCATATGTGGATCTAAGTCCTAGATTGGAAAAACCCAAACTACTATATTTACCTTGTAAATTCACTGCCTCCCATAGAGTTTGGGTTGGATTTTGGAGACTCTTAGCTATGCCCTGATGTTGCTGCTTTTTACCTAAGAATCCATTACCATCCTTGAGTTGTGATTGAGGGCTTTCTTTGTGGCTAAGGAAGTACAATTTAGGTGGGAGACATCTACATGGTCAAGATCTGTAAAAGGGTTGTAATCTTCTCCTACATTTCATTAATAGAAAAATATTTGTTTTCCTATACTTATGTCTATTTGATTCATAGGTATTTCAATTCCTTCTTGGCTCATTGATTGGAGATATTAGTCTATGGTATTTGTATATTGTAGTTTTCGTGCTTGTTATAATTGTTTTGCAGGTTCCATTTATAGAATTTGGAGCTATAGCTAAAGTTCGTAAGCAGGGAGAAGAGGAGAACTTGCGTTGGACTCAAGGTAATTCCTTCCTTCATGTTTTAATTTCTCTAAGGAAACCACAAGTATTTTGTTTCTGTTGTTTCTAGATCAAGACACTATATCTAGGGAGTTTACTTTTGTTTGTGGGAGAGAATTTCCCATCAAACACTACTTCAAGTAAAGGTAGGGGAAAACTATACAAGAATACACCATTGATTTCAGAAATATGGCAATTATGCTACATATCTCTCCCAATAACCCAAATGTACTCAAGTATTGAGGGGTCTACATAGCCATCTACGAAAGCAAGTGATGCTTTTCAATCCAAGGGTAGTGGACTAGGCATGTGTACATGCATAGTATTTGGAAAGCATAGGCCAAAATAAATGGAATCCAAGTGGTTTAAAGCTTAAAGAGCACCATGAAGCTTTTATGGAGGGGGAGAAGAAGAAAAAAGGATAGGAAGACAACAACCATTGCACATGAGTGTAAGGATCGTAAAAACCATTGTAATCATTGAAACATTGATGGTCACACTTAGGAGAAGCATTGAGAATTGAATAAGGAGTTGAACATAAATAATCTCAAGAAGGATGCATTGAAAAATAACCTTCTAGACACAGATTTGAGAAATCAAGTCGAAAGCAGCTTCAATGTGTACGAGAAGATTTTCTACACATCACTGTAGAAGGAGATGACCAAAATCTTACACATTAATGTCTAGGTCAAGAAGACCAAGATATATGCTCCATTCAACTCAGGTTCATAAGCTAATATTATAGTAGTAGATATGTTCAACAAAATTAGATTATAGGTCACTATTATCCTACCCCATATACATTGGGATGGGTAAACAAGGATGCAAAGATCAAGGTAACAAAATGACGCAAGATTAAATTTTTTGTAAGTGTTGATTATATTGATGAAGTGGAATTGGATGTAGTGCCACTTGATATATGTAGAGTCATGTTTAGGAGTTCCTGCATGTATATGAGGGATGCAATATTTATGCATATAACCAACAAGTATTGCCTCATAAATGATGGGAAATCCTTCATAATCAATGCACACAAAGGCAAGTCAAAGATTTCACTTGTATATTCCAACCAACCCAAGAAGCTAATTAGTTCCAATAAGAAACATGTTTTACTTTTCTTAAGATAAAATATATTCGATGATGAGTCACATGAGCAAAGGCATCCTTGGAGGGGTGTGTTAAGGAACGTAACATCAACCAGAAGAGTTTCTACATGCACAGAAAGGAATGTTCCAGGAGCCTAAAGGGATACCACTCAAGAGGGAAGTGGAGTATGAAATCCAATTATTTCTAGACTCTTCATTACCAAATATTGGGTTGTATAGAAATTCCATTATAGAAGAAAATGAAGAAAATAAGTAATTGTAGCAAGTACTAGAGTAGGGTGTGATTCAAATAAGCACCTCACCTTTTGGATTGTCTATAATTATTATACCAAATAAGGACGAGACTTGGAAAATGTGCATTGATTATAGATCATTAAACAATATTACACTCAAGAACTAGTACCCTTTTCTTGGATCAATGATATGTCAGATCATTTGGAACATGTAAAATACTTCACCAAGCTAGATTTAAAATTAGGATACCACCAAGTTAGAGTCAAAGAATATGACACCTAGAGGACCACCTTCAAAACCAATGAAGTTTTTTATGAATGGTTGGTCATTCCATTTGGCTTATATAATTCAATGGCTACATTTATGAGACTAATAAATGATGTATTATGCCCATATCTAGATTTATTTTTAATAATTTATTTGGATTATATGTTGGCCTTTACAATGCTACTTTTGAGGAGCACATTTCACACATGATGCAGGTGTTAGAGACTTGGAAGAAACACTAAATATTGGAAAAAATCAAGAATTGTTAGTTATCCTAGCAATATTTGATGTATTTTGGGTATGTGATTAGTGGAGGAGAGATAAAGTTAGATCCAATGAAGATGGAGGCCAACATGGAATAGCTAGTTACTACAAACACCTCTAAAGTTAGGAGCTATGTTGAGGAAAAACAATACCTATATAAGTTCATAAATTTATTTTCAATCGTAATTGCGTCATTCCAAGCCATAAAATTAAGTGCCAAGAGTTTCAGTGGGGAGAGAATCAACAAAATACCTTTAATGAGATTAAAATAAAAAGCATCTAAGCATTAGCTCTCAAATTAATAACTTACAAAATCCCTTTGAAGTGGAGATAGATGTAAGTGGGTATGACATGGGAGTGGTGTTGATCCAAAGACGAAAGCATATATGTTATCATTATGAAGTATTTCATGGGGTGGTTTTCAACTATCCTACCTACTACAAGGAACTCTATTCACTATTACATTCTATAAAAAAATGGAAACACTATCTAATGGGAAATGAGACCATCATCCACACATATCACTAGCGGCCCAAAGTAAGATACAACAAACTAGAAACAAAAAGTGGATGGGGTTCTTACAAAAATTTCATATAGTCATTAACTACAGGAAGGGAAACATAAACACAATGGTAGTCATGATTTCAAGGCCACCCTCATAAAATTTTACGTCTTTGGAAACTCTGATGCACATGGAAGCTTTCACCCATGATGCACACAAAGACGCATATGCAAGAGATGAGGACTTCAAGGAGGAGTTTTAGTATCTAAAAAGTTAGAACCATGTAGAATATGGTGAAAACACAGTTGACTATCATCTTCATAATGGGTTATTTTGTAGGCTTGATAGGCTTTGTGTTCCTAAAGGTGAACGATTGCAACTTATTAGAGAGGCTCATGCCTCTAAGGTTTTCAAGTATTTTGGTGTTGGGAAGATGATTTTTAACTTGTAGAGGTATGTGTACTTAACCATAATGCTAGAATATGCTGAACGATACATTAGAGGATGTATACTTTGTTGTACCAACAAGCCCAATAATATGAAGCAGGATCTATACTATCCATTACATGTACCCACTCATCCTTTGGAAAGCATTTCCATGGATTTTTTGGGAGGTTTACCAACAACAAAGAATGGATATGAATACCTATTTGTGTTAGCTGAAAATTTCAACAAGATATGCATTCTAATGCCCTATAAAAATACCATCAAAAGGAAATAAGCATCAAACTTGTTCTTTAAATAAATCCGGGTGCACTTTGGGATACCAAGGAGAGTATTTACAAATAAGGACACCACATTTCTTAGTGAATTTTTTGAAAACATTGTGGGAGAAGATAGACATGAAGTTAAAGAGGTCAAAAACATTCCATCCACAAACATATAGGTATAAAAAAGTAATCAATATGATGTTGGTGTAGGTTTTGAGGGGTTACAATAAAAATAATTTGATGACAAGCAACGAAAGCATGATCTATATACAACACTCTTATAACAAATCAATCTACACTTCTACTCATAAGTTCCATTTTGAAACTTGCTGACCAACCTTGTAATTACTTTTTAACTGTTCAAAAGACAATTCAAAATATTCTTCATTTAATTCTCAAACCAAGGATTCATATACTTGCAAACTATAATGCACTATCTGTTCCAAAACAATTCATTTGTCTACTACTCTAGTTGTGAACTTGTATTAAAGATGAACAAACATAGAGAAGGTTAAAATATTTCATATAGAGTCACCAATATTAAAGCTAATAAAAGATAAATATGCTACAATCAAGGTAAAATAATTTAGGTGGGCCTAGAATTAAGGTGTTGTTACCCCCAATTGAACCTAAGAAAATAGAAACTAACCTATCTAACTCCAACTAACTTAAAAACAAAGTGTTGTTAACCCAATTCAATAGAAAACAATAATGATCAAACTAAACTAGTTTCAACCAACATAGAAGCAAGGTGTTGTTACTCCAATTAAATCAAAAGAAATAACAATAGACTGATCCAGATTCAATCAACCTGGAAATAAGGTGTTGTTACCCCGGTTGAATAAAAAACAACGACAATAGACTAATCTAGATTCAACTAGTCTGGAAGCAAGGTGTTGATACCCAAATTGAATGAAAAGGAAATTGCATAAAATGAAATATAAATATGTTGGAGAGAAAAATAGAATGATGTCACAACAACACAATTGGTTATGCAACAACATGACCAATGTTTTAGTAGCTCAACTGGTTATGTTGCATTGCGTATGGTGTTGCAACAATGCAACTAGTGTTGTAATACCTGTGGAAGCACATGTAACCTATTTTGCATTGATTCTCACATACCTCTTCTTTAATAAGTGTAAAAGGATTAGTTTTTCCTTGCATTACACTACTATTATCCATTCAAATGACATGAATTACAAGAAATCATATCGTAAGAAAAAATAGATCATTATGCAAAGTTTCAGACAAAAAGGGTGAGTAAGGTGATGGTAAAAAGTGGTCAAAATGGAAAAGGATGGGTATAAAAAGGTAATAATTCATGCACCTATCACTTTATTTGGATATTTTCCACCTTCACTATTGGATATTGTATATGGGAAACAAGGAGGAGTGAGGGAAGACCTTACAAGAAATACTGCTAAGAGTAGAGAATTTTGTTGAGAAGATTAGGAAGATCCATTTGCAAGTACAAGAGATGTAAAAAAATTCACAAGAAAAACATAAGGCCAAGGATAATCAACACATAACATAGAAGTCATTGAAACTGGGAAACAAATTATGGTCACTGATGAATAAGGAAAGACTATTGGGTCTTTCTAAGAAGATCAAAGAGAGAGTAGTAAGGTCCTTTTGAGATATTGGAAAAGGTGGGAGATTATGCCTACACGGTTAGTCTACTCCCATGCATGCACATTTACTTAATAATGAATATTTATAATATCAAACTGTAAGAGCCTTCCATGCTAGATCAAGAGGAGGGACAAGTCCTACCTTCCATAAAGGACTTGGACCCATATGCTTAAGCAAAGTTGGCAAAGGACATAATTTTATAGAAGAGTTCTAGAACTACAATATAGGGGTAGCATGATCTTTGGTAGATTGGGTTGAACGAAATTGTAGGAAAAGCTAAATGGTACTCCAAGGAGAAGGCAGAGTAAACACGTCATTTGATAAATATTTTGGGACCAAAATCCTCCCTATATTGGGATGTATGATTTGTATTAGAACATTATATTATTTTTCATCTATTTCAATGCTTTTAGAGTGGAAATATTGGAGGAATTAGCGTGCAAGGTCATTTTTAATGGTGGGTCCCAATTTGGAGAATTGGGGTTTGAAACCTTCAATAGCCATTTAGAGGCATTAAATGATGATTTTTGGGTTAAATTCATTTGGTGTTGTTATACACTCAGATACCTTTCCAATAGTGCAAGAATAATGTCAAACAAAGTTTTCATGCAAAAATTACGCCTTTTGCAAGTTGACCTACCATGTTAACCACAATGGTATGAGAGGATGCTATGTCAACCTCATTACTCATGCACATGGGGTGAGTCACATGTGGAATTTGAAGAATGTTATAGATGGTTAAAAATCATAACTCTATTTGAGGGTTAATGGAGTCAAATATCATCCCTAGTTGGCTATTAGGCTATGTTAAATACTGGGTCACTAGGAGGTGTGGGGGTTCCAATCTATGCTACTATTTATTTTTTCATAGTTGAGGACATCAACTGGGAATGGGAATTTAGAGAGTAAAATAGAGGGCCTTACTTGGCACATGTATCATGTAACTCCGTAGAGATTACATCTTCCTTTGTACTTGCATATTTCCATACTAGAGAAAAGAGAGCAAAGTAGCCCCACCATCTAACTAGGTTTTCTCTCATAAGGATTTCTTAGGGAAATTCATGTCTATTGTGGATGGTGTATGTATTTTTTTTTGTTCTATATTTATTTCATTTTAGCTAATTCATCAATTTAAGCATAAAATTAGTAAATAAAGAATCTGAGTTCTAAAGGAAATTAACATTCACAATAAATGTTTTAGTATTTTTATCAGACTTCTTGTGAAAAACTATGACAATGGAATATCCATGGTGGTTTACAAATCAACATGCAAGGCCTTGTGAAATGTTCATCTCCATGGAGCCATCGTAAAGGGATCACTTTATGCATTGAGTTACCCTTTCCTCAACATTGTGAATTTCCAACCCTTTACTTGCCTTTTCTAATATTATTTCTGTTATCTATACTAAAGCACCCTTTTGATGTATATAAATTTTATTGCACAATGGTCAAGATAATTCAATTGAGTCATTTCTTTAGTTATGCATCCATTTTATTAGGGCTTGGGATGATAACCTCATAGTGATGGGGTAGAGCTCAAGCTTCTTTGGCTTTTCACTTATCATTGATATCCCTTTTGTTTTATGTTGCATTTTGAATTTTGTATCATGCACTCTCTTTTTTTGTACATATATATCAACCTCATTCATCCAAGCTAGTTCTTCACATAATATTATGAATTACGAGCCTCTTTGGGGTACATGTAGTAGCCAACCCAAAACAAAGGATAATGGAGGGGAAACATATGGAGTATGTTAAGTATGGAAAGGATATGGAAAGGACATGGACATATTACCTTTGTCAAGGTCCCTGAATAGCACCCCTCTCTCCAAGAGTATAAACACTTGACTAGAATACATATGATGGCCACCATGGTGAAACAAGACAAAATCATAATTTCCAAGCATCATGTTTATTATTTGATTTCAACCTACGATCCTTACTTAAATTCTAAATTCACTAAACTTTAAAACTTTGTATGAAACAAAGGCTAATGTCCCTCATGCGTGTTGGGTCACCACCATATTCAAATGAATGAGTAGAGCATAATATATGAAAAATATGTGGGCTGGTATCTATGGGGAATTTTGAAATTCATCATTAGGACCAAACAGGAATTGAAATACACGAGTGTAAACATATCATGACACATATAGGAAAACAAGATACTCTTTGCATTAATAGAAATAGGAGAGAGTTTACAACCATAAATAGAATTTGATTTTGTAGATGACTCCTTAAGTTGGCTTGTCCTTCCTTGTCACAAAGCACACCTCAACACCAACCCCAATGCATGAATATAATGACTCCTTTAGGTTCAAGGCAGGAACATAAGGGCACTATCAATATCCAAAAGCCAACCTGGAATCTATGGATGGCAACAAATTTATAGGAGAAGGATGGTAGTTTATGATTTACCATTATGGGCATGAGATCCACATATGATGGGAGGATGAGATTAAGGGATAAGATGTGAAGTCTCCAAGGTAGGGTCAGATAGGATTTGAGCTCTTATCTATGGCAAATAATTAAAACAACCGTTGGAAGCTTCAGTAAGAGGAAGATTCAAAATATTTTTTTTAATTTTCCCGAATTTCTAGAATCAATAGACCTGTAGAAAAGAGAAACTAGTACTAGCGAGTGCATGGTGCTGGTGCCTAAGGAAGAAGCATGTGTTGAACGTAGGTGACCAAGAGAATAGGGAGCATTGGGGCTAAAAACATTGATTTTGAGTAATTTATTCCAAAACTCAGAACTTTTGGAGGAGTATGATGGTTAGGGCTTTATGAAGGGATGATGACAACATGTTCACAGATATTGATTGATCCGATTTACATGCCTGTTGACCAGATGTGACAAAATTTCCTATAACATATTTCCCCCTAAAGTTCAAAGACAGAAGCACAAATTTATGACCGAAGTGCTTTACCTTGTGATAAGTCCATATCAAGAACAACTGGTCCAGATTATCATTTGTTATAATATGTTTTCATCATGATATATTTTTCAAGGGAGGCATACCCATGCTTAGCACATAAGATAACATTACATGTACAATGATCAAGAAGTCTCGTCCATTGATCAAAGAGAGTGGACTCATGATTGGATGATTGTCTGAATGATAATAACCATCACTATTTGTAATCTCTCATTAATCCTGAAATCGCAATACGGATGGATGGAACTAGATCTGAGGTCTTCCATATCATTCACACGATCGATCTATGTACAAGTCTAACCATGCGAATAAATGAATTGTAGTCGAACATGGTAGACACCATATGATTACCAACCAATGATGTAAGCCATTAACAGATGCGAGAAAAACCACCGTTGATGTTGATGGCTCCCAAGGTACCATAGTACAATCTGTATGGTGTGAATAGATGAGTTGAAGTCGAACACCACACAAAATCTTTTAGTCGAAGGCCAATGATCAGAACAAGTAACCAACAACAAGGAAAATTTCCATTGATGTATGCAAGCTCCAAGGTAAGAAATTCTATTTCTAAGCCAACTTCCTGGATAATGAGTTTATGTTAATAGAAAGAAACTCGTCACAGAAGGGCCTTGATGTATCCCCCATCAATGACATGAAACATGTATCAATATTTAAGATAGAATGTTGCTGATGTATAACTAGTGCACGAACAAAAAACGTGAATGGAGGCTTAATATTATCGTAGCAGATATCAGCTGAAGGACTTCTTCTTGAACATACTGGAGAAAATTTATGGAATTGGAAACATTGACCCAAAACCGAATGCATAAGCTTTGATATGGTGTGATGAACCAAAAAGACAAGAAGATTCCCCAACCCAAAAATCAAAGAGATGAAGTGAAAGAGTGTCATGTTTAAGGGAAACTCACTACCAATAATAGGTGGAATATCCCATTTTCCCATTTTACCCAACCATTTCTGGTCAATATCTCTTTATTTTTGACAAGCTTGAGGAGGATAACATATCCTTGATCTATAAGTTCATCCTTCAAATGAACCCCTCTGAGTATTTTTAAAAAACCTCAAGAAGGAGTGGTTTGGTCTCCTCATGTCTGACATGTCCAATGTTGTTTGATGCTTTTCGAGTCTAGCGAAGGTGTAACTGGACTCCTTTTTCATGTTTAGATACTTTGGAAAAGAGGCAAAAAAGAAAAATCCAAAGGTTCCTTTTCATAAAGTTGTCCCTTGAGTCTGAAAAGGCATAAAATGATACTCAGGAGAAACTATTAGCCATGTTCAATGAAGACATTCTGTTTTCATAAATAGTCTATTTCTAACAACCGTCGTGAAAATTCCATGTAACAAATTTAAAAAATAATAAGCATAGTTGATGGGACACTTATTCCAAGCTGAATGTTGGGCAAAACATCCTAGGGGGTGTTAATTTGGTTTATTATGGCTAAGGAAATAGGAAAAGGCAAAGGAAAAATGGAATTTTTGGCACCTATATTTATGAAAATAATGGAGATTAGGGAAAAAGGGAGATGAAAGGTCACAGGTTGCATGTGAGGAGGATATTGAAGGAAAATAATGGAAAATGAAGAAAATAGAGGCCTCTTCTAAAAAAAGGCTTATGAGGATTAGTTAGTACATTTTTTCAGTGCATTTTTTGGAGCTCTCACATTATTCTCTCTCTCTCTCTCTCTCACTCTTGGATGATTAGAGTTTTTGGAGCACTTTGGCATTGGAGCAAGAAAGGAAAGAAAGCAGGAAAAAGGAGGAAGAAATCAAGGAGGAGCAGGAATCAAGCAAGTACAACGGGATTCTTGGCATGTACCGATTTGCATGTGTATTTTCCTTGCTAGATTTGGCATGCATGGTATTGCATGTGGTTCTTTTCTATCTTGGCATGGGTTTTTCCAGGTGTGACAATGTTTTCAGCCTAGCCTTTCCATTTCCAAATATTAGCCATGGTATTGTGGAGTTCCCTTGTTTTGGTTTAGCTAGATTACTACATGGATTCGAAGCTGAGTGAGATGGATCTCCGAATATTATTATTATCATTATAAGAGAGAATTGGTTTATGTGTTGCCTTGGTTTAGGGCCTAGTGACCCCTGATTCAGGTTGTGGGTTATGGTAAAGCCTGAGAGGTGTTGCCTTGGTTTAGGGCCTACTGATATAGGATTGGATTGCAGTAAATCCTAAGAGATATTCGCCCTTGATTAGGCCTAGGAATCCTTGTTGGTGAATGGTGGGATATACGGTAAATCCTAGAGGGTGGTGTCTCAGTTTAGGGGCTAGTGACTCCTGATTCAGATTGCGGGTTGCAGTAAAGCCTGAGATACTAGGAGCCAGGAAAATTCCTCACGGTTTAGGTGGAGAGAATGCAGTGATATCCATGCTTTTTTTGGCCTAGTGATCGGGTGTAGATCTTGGTAAAGCCTGGTTTATGATTGATGAGGGTGAGGTGGTTTAGCTTCGGGATGCCCTGTTTCGTTTTTTGGTTTGAGCCCCACATTCATGCTTGGAATATGTCATGGGGGTGAATGGATGAAGATATATTTGGCTCAGCTAATCTATGGTCGAGTGGAACGTGGAAGTCCCATATCCAGTTGGCTTTTACACTCATTAAAGAGAAGTTCATTCCTTTGGTATACGATGTCTAATTTCACTGGTTATTATGTGGATTCTATTAGTGTCAGTCATTGCATACTACCATCAGTGATAAAAAATACTCTTTTCATATCATTTTAGGAGTCCCACTCAAATTTTTTTTATCATTCCATTAGGTCATGTAAAAAATTCACTCACTAATGGTAGCCCTAATCATAAAATATCACTTTTCCCTAAAAAATTATACTTACTAGCCCACCTTCATGTCTTGATGACCATATTTCAGTCATGAGAGTTTATTTCGTCATGTCATTATGTCAGTTAAAGTTACCATGAAGTCTGGTCATTCAAAGTCCCATTAGGTCACTAGGTTTCATTTTCCAAGGTTCAATAAAACACCATTTCATTTGGATAAGGTCAGAAAAAATAATGAGAGTGATTGAATAGCATTCCTTCATCATCTGAAAAATATTTTTCATCATGAAATATGATCTCCAAGGAATATTTCCAAAATTTTAAATTCTGCTTTCAAGTTATCATTTCTATTCTGCAATGTAATTTTATTCAAAAAACAGAAATGTAATTTTTTTTTTTTTTTTTTTTTTTTTTTAAATGTAATTTTATGTTCACTATATGTAATAAGTACTATTCCCAAGCTTCCAATTCAACTCTACATGCCAAACTGAAACAAAGCAATGAGAAGAAAGCCAAACTTTAGCATCATCAACCTGCAACAAACAAAGTCAAAGTGTAAAAGGGTATTTTCAAAAAAGTTTTCAAAAATGAAAATAAAACATTAGAAAGTGGGTTTTGAATGAAAAGATAAATTTCACACAAGTATAAAATCCCTCATGACATCAAGAGAGACCTCATTTATCTCCCCTACCATCGAGTATCGTCAAAGCAAAGCAGGGTTTTCAGTTTTGAAGGCGAAATTGACAAAACAGAGGAGGTGTTGCGAGTTTTCTTAAGGGAGGGCGCATATACTTCTGGCGCTGTGTGTTTCCTCTTGACGATGCGTGTCTGCCTTAGGCACTACACATTTCCTCTTGGCGATGTGTGCCTTCCAAAGAGAGGGTGCACATGTGTTTGGTGCTGCGCGCTTGCCTGTCTTCTTCACTAATTGCCTCTAAGGCCTCAAAATTTCAAAAATCACCCTCCAATATATCAGCAACGATTCTTCACACCTCCAATAAGGAAGTAAGTGACCTTTACTTCATTCCTCTCATCATCTAAGTCATTTTGGATGTGTGAGTTTGTTAAAATAAAATTTGGTGTCTTCTTCAAATTCAAAACCCTATTTTTCCTCAAAACCTAATTAACACTTCAATTTCACTCCCTAAACCTTTAAACCCTTCCCACATTTCCATATTCCCTTTCCCAAATGCCTACATTGACATTCCCTTTCCCTAAACCTTCATTCCTTAAAACCCTAAGCCCTAGGTACACTATTGTCCTAGGCTCCCAATTCCCTACACTTGTGATAAATTCCCTATTCCAAACTCCTTTATATCCATAATCCCTGTCACATTCCCTAATTCAAAAATCCCTACCCCCATCTCCCTCAATTACCCTATCCCATTCCCCAGTCCTAAAATCATATTCCATATCATCACACTTCCCTAGGGTTTTGACACTAAGACATCATGGCAGAAGAAGGAAACAAGTTATACAGTGAGGGAGAAGAAACAGAGGGGAGGAGGCCACACAAAGGGGAAGAATACTCTGATTAGAGCCAAAAAATACTAGGGAACTATTAGCATCTCCAATGGTTGTGGCATGTTTCAAACATGTTGGATGTTTTGAGTTCTTTGAGAAAATTTAGAAGGTCAAACACCATGCTATGTTTACCAGAATTTTCATCTCTAACCTCCATGAAAACAGGTTACTCTTGCTGGTGTCAATTTCACTGTGTCAGCTGCCATCATCTCATCTTCCACTGGGATCCATAATGTTGCAGAGAAATGGTTCAAACAGAGAGAATTAGAGGAGCATAACTATGACCCTTTCATCAAGCCTAGGTACAAGAATGAGAAAAAGAGGATCTTTCCTTTTTCTTACCTCCTAGAGATATATTCTCCCATGATGAAGATTATCATGAAATAATTTTCATGCGAAGGTAGATTTTCTAGATTGTATGCCTATCACATCCGACTGATTATGCACTTCACTAAGGTAAAGATGCTCAACATACCCTACTACCTTTTATGGAGCATTGATAATATGGAATTCATTGTCCAGAAGAGATAGTATGCACAACAAATGAACAATATTTTTCACCACTCACTCATCAAAATCATAGTCCTCCATCACCTCAAGCAATTGAACATTCCATGGAATTCATTCATATCTAATGACACATTCATTGCTCCACCTATTCAGCATGCCTAGAATGTGCCTTCATCATCTCATCCTTCCACTTCCATTCCTCCATCTTAACCCACAGTACATTCATCATCATCATACCAGTCTTATTCATTTACTTCACCACCACCATCTCCATCTCACATTGAGACCGGGTCACCTAGCAGAGTTGAGATCAATGAGACTTAGCAGGCTAATATGTCTGAGATAGAGCCATTGGAAAAAAAATACCAGAGGGGTCATAGGCAGGTGTTTACTCCAGATATTGTGGAAGGGGCCCTACCTTCTTCACCAACAAAGCAGGTATAGAAAGGGAAATAAAAGATGGTAGAGGAGGATGAACATTAGGCAATCATTCATCATGAGGATGATCTCCATGAAACAGAGCAGGATTTTGACCTTGTTGACCTAGATGATGATTATGATGAGATCACTATCATAGTCATCAAGGGGAAGGATGCCAAGATTAGAGAGCTCCAAACTAATCTTGACAGGTCCAAATTTGTCATAAACCTCGTTGAGTAGGAGAAACAACAATTGAAGACAAATCATGCCATTGACGAGGTGAAATTAATCACAGCTCAAAGGGAGGAAGAAAAGGCCAAAGTTTTTCTAGATGAGACACTTGAAGAACATGGTTTGCTTGAAGAACAAGACGAAAAAGCACCAAGAGGCATACCTATAACTAGAGGGCTAAAAATATCTCTAGCTCTAGAAAGACAAAAAGAGTTTGAGCTTGTTAATCAGCTCACCTTGAATGAAAAACTTGCAATGATAATCAATGAAAATAGGGAGCCATGGCTTGATAGAAAAACCAGCACTTGACAAGTTTTTGGAGAAAGCGAACAAATAAAATGACCTATTGAGGAGGAAAGTCAAGCATTATGCCCAAAAGGATAAAGTTGCAATGGCCAAGCTCAAAAGAGCCAATGCAAAAATTGAGGCTTTGACCATGCTTGAGGAGAAAATAAAGTTATATATACTTGCATAGGCTTCAATCTAAGCCTAGCCACATCATCAACATCAAATTATTAAATTTTGAGGATTTTTGGGTAAATTTTTGAATTTTTTGTGATTTTTTGCAAACCTTGAATAGTCTTGTGACAACTACACTGTCAAACGCGGGCACTGCGCTATTTTTTGAGGCACTTATTGGCCAAAAGAAAACTACCAGCAGATGCATAATGATGAATAAATGCAGGAAAACCACTTTGCTAGCCTTGTTTGGTCCAACTGGCAGGTGAAAAAGTGGGAAAACACCCTAAAAATTATGTTTTTTCCTCCTTTTTTACCTTGGCACTGCACGTTGAGTCTTGGGAGAATGGGGTTTTTACAAGGCAAATGACCTTCATTTTGAAAATTGAAGGCATATCTAGAAACTAGACTTGAAGGGATTTACAACGAGCTATCTTGGAGCTAATTTGGACACCTGTAGCCTAGTAAAAAAAAACCTGCAATATGGAGGGCACATTTTCTTAAGGGAGGGCGCATTTACCAAAGAGAGGACACGTTTGACAGTTTGCTGATATTTTTCAATTTTCACTGAAATTTTTTACTTTTGTCTTGAAAATAATGATTTCACTTATGTAAATGAGCATAGTAAACGTAAATATGATTTGGATAAGTTACCTAGGGGTAGATTCATGAGGTATATGTACTCATCAAAGTCAAATGAATCAATTTCAATGTTATTAGGGAGGAGTCACTTAGAGGTCCCTACACTCCAGCTTTCAATTCATAATTTTATGGATCTCATCCCCAACTCAGGAATTCGACTCCTGAAGATGAGAGAATGTAGTTTTTATGTCTATATCTTCCCTTTATTCACTCTTAGAAACGTTTGGAATCAGTTTGGATGCTAGTATATTGATCAAGAACCAGTTTGGCCTCGAAATTAATGAAGAATTGCAGCCATTTCCTTGAGATTCATGTGGGGTTTACCATTGTTTTTTCTCTATTGTCATTGGTATGAATGTTTTGTAAGCTCATAAACATTTAATGTCTATTATATGATAAATTTCAAATTGATAGGAAAAATACTTGTTTTTTATGCTTTGTTTTGGTAAATTTGTCATAATTTGTCCATTTTCTTCATTTTAGGAAGAATACATCTCTTATGCTCTTCCTAGCTCCTCATCAGTCTAAAACCATCTCACAAAATCACCTTTAAGTGCTAATCCTTCTACCTACCTTGCCCCATCGAATGAACTGAAATTCCATCTCATTTTCCTTGACCTAATCCTCATCCAACAACCCAACCCCAATCAAAATCAAAACAAACCCTTCTGCACTTCTTAGCTGGCCTAAAACCTTTTCATCCAGCCCTCTTGGTTGTGATTTCTCTAGAGAGAGCCCTCTCCGACTTGGTAGGGATAGATACCAAGTTAAAAGGTTGGTCTGTGGTTACCTCTATTGGGATTCCTTCTTCAGCCTTAGGAATATGGCAGAGTGATAACATATTCTATTGTTGTTGTATCCATGGTATTTTGATTGTTATTATGCTGGTTATAAGCATGTATTTTATCAGAGATGATGTATGGCTCTATCCATGTTTTTAATTGTAAATAAATGCATAATGTATCTATGGTCAAATAGATTGTATTGCAGCTAATGATTTAAGGGAGCAATGTTTCTTAGTGATTCTCAGATAATTATGAGACCCCTCTATTTAAATTTTTTGTTTACACCTATAGATGCAATGTTTCTAACATGTTTGACGAAATGCCTGTCATGGATAGGAGGGGTCCAGATGAGTTCCTGATGATTTGATTGCTTCCATACCTTTGTTTTAATGTTATTTATCCTCTACTAAAGTTTCATGAAGTTATGGGCAATGACCTGGGCTTTGGGGCTAAAAATATGGTACGAATCCTAGAGTTATAGGCACAAAACTGACCTTTTGGGGCCCTGGTCGCGACCTTGCCTTGGCATGCCTGTGGCTATAGGTTGCTAGCCAGTCCCTTTCCCTTACATGTCCATGGATAAGGCTTAAATTGGTCAAAAATCAATCCCCCTTTAGGGTTCAGGGGTCTGGGAGGTTGGGTTACCTCCTGGAGGTGTTGTTGATGTTGTGTAAGGTTTTTTTGTGAGGTTTACATTGATTCCGCTTCCTTAATACAATATAGGAGTTTGAATCTCATATTAGTAGCCTATCATCACGTGTTTACCCCGGTTGGCTGGTTACTTGGGTAGATGTGGGATGAGGGTGTTACAAAGTGGTATCAGAGCCAGGTTCAACTCTCTAACTGGATGGGTAGTGTGATGATCATGTATTATGTTTATTGCTTATGCATTTTCATACCTATGTTGTATGTGGTTGTTGCGTCCATGTTGTGTTGGCCATGGTGGCAGTGGTGTTGCCATGTAAGTGTTGATGGTGTTATTGTGAACATGTTGCCATAAATGTATGACTAATTGTGTGTTGTTCTTTCTTAGGTATTATGCGTGCACACTGGTTTACATATTGTTACATATTGCATGTGCATTGCTTGTTTATGCTAGGTCACATATTGGTCATTCTTTTGTGTTGTCCGGGTATGCTTGCTTGAGTGATGTCATTTGTTGAATATGCATTAGTCGGTCATGTTGGGTAACATGTTTCTTATGCTCATGTATGGTTCATGCTTATGGTTGTGTGTGGTCAAATTTGCATTGGTGTGTATTTGGTATGGTCATGCATGGATGACTGGAATCAAACTAGAATCATGATTATGTGTTAGTATACCATGTGGTATGACTTTATATGTTGTTATGATTTTGTATATACATGTATTACGTTGATTGGTTGATCTTACAGGAAGTATCCTCCCAAAATTACACTAATGTACATTGGTTTATTTTTATTTGGTTTAGTTGAAATATTATTCTTGGAAGGTATAGAGATCAACATGGATAGAAAGATGGTATACTACAATGACTCCCCCTACGAGTCTAATTTTACAGTCACATTGAGAAGCCTAAAGGAATAAATAAGAATTTGTAAGGAAGACAATGAAAATATCATATAGGCACAGGAAAAACAAACAGAGGTGAATGCAATACTTATTCAAAGCTTGTTAGATTTTCAGAAATAAGGGCCACTATGGATTAGTTATGGACATGAGGATAGAACCAATGGAGCATATGGTAGTAGGTCTCCTAGAAGACACAAGTCAGATAGAGAAGACACAGTGAGAGATGGTAGGTTGTTGGACACTCCGGATAGGCGAGGTGATGAGTACATGTACCATTCTAGTTCTGGTTCAAATAGACATCATGATCATCATCAATATCATCCTTATAGGAGGAATGATAGGGGGTACTTTCCAGATGAAATTAAGAAATCAAAGCCACCTACTTTTGATGGGGATTTGAAGAAACCAGAAGAGGCAGAAGCTTGGATACTTGGGATGAAGAAGTTATTTGAGTTGCATGAGGACTCTGATAACATGAAGTCCATGATTGCTATCTTCATTTTGAGGGGTAAGGCAAACATATGGTGGGAAGATGTGAAGTGGGTTAGGCACATCAGGACAGATGAATTAAGCTGGCATGAGTTCACGAGGATTTTTGGGAAGAAGTACTTGTCAAAGATGTATTACGACATCAAGGCCAAAGAGTTCTATGAACTAATAATGGTATCTATGATAGATGAAGAGTACACGACCAAGTTCTTGGAGCTATTGAGGTATGTGCAATATCTTATCGATGAGAAGGCTAAATTTCAACGATTTTTCAGTGGTTTTCCATTAGCATTCAAATATCGGATCGAGTATGATGAGCCTCAGACACTTGAGGAAGTCATTGGGGAATTGAAGCATTGCTATGAACAATAAAAACACAAGAATGAGTCTCATCAAGGATGGGAAGGACAAATGTAAAGGTAAATGGAAACCGAAAAGAGCAAGGCCTTATGATGCATAAGAGAAATAAAATGAGGCACCATAAAAGAAGTTTAATGCAGGTGGACAAGGATATAGGCCATAATAGTATAGATCACAACAGAAGTAGGGAGTTAATATTATGGGATGATTGGAATGTTGGACATGCGGTAAGGAAAATATTAAGAGAGATTGTCTAGAGAACTAGGGTGGTAGCCTGCAAATATAACTGCACAGAAGACAGACTATTGGGGATGTTGGACAGAGAATTCCTCGTATTTATGCAACAGTGGACAAAAAACAGGAATATCACTAGGCTTTTATCATTGAGATGGATGGTAAGATTTGTGATCAAGTTATTTATATTTTTATTGACCCTGGATCTAATTATAGCTATGTTAGTCCTGACTTGGTGTATAAGTGTGTTTTGAGTAAGGAAATGCATACAAAATATTGGTCAGTACAATTGTTGGTGTATAAGTGTGTTTTGAGTAAGGAATTGCATACAAAATATTGGTTAGTACAATTGGCTACAAGTACGAAGAAAAAATTTCACCATTTGGTAACAGCTTGTGCATTTGAGTTAAACGGTATGCCTACAACAACACACTTGAACATATTTCCACTGAGTTCCTACAATATGCTATTGGGTATGGATTGGTTATACCTTCACAGGACCAAGGTAGGTTGTTATGAAAAATATATTGAATGCTTAGACAACAATGGGGAACCAAGAGTCTTACAGGGAAAGAATAAAGCCACATCGGTTAGGATGGTGAAAACCATGCAGGCCAAGCGTAGTCATAGTCAAGGATGTGTGCTATTTCTAGTCCAAATTTCTAGTAACAAAAGTAAATAATTTCAGGATGCATATGTGTTGAAAAGGTATCCAGTTTTGCAGCATTTCCAATATTTGTTTCCAACAGAGATTTCAGAGTTGCCACCACATAGGGAAGTATAATTTTCTATTGAGTTGGTATTAGGGGCAGCTCCAACATCAAAAACACCTTACAAGATGAGTACACCAGAGTTGGTAGAGTTAAAATTGTAGTTGAAGGAAATGTTGGACAAAGGGTACACTTAGACCAAGTGTATCTCCATGGGTGCGCTGATGTTGTTCATGAAGAAGAAGGATGGCACTCTGAAATTTTGCATTGAATATAGGAAGCTGAACAAGGTGACCATCAATAGCAGGTACCCACTACCGAGGATCGATGATTTGTTTGATAAGCTAAAGGGAGCAACAATGTTCTCTAACATTGACTTGAGATTAGGATATCATCAGGTACAGATCAAAGAGCATAACATTTACAAGACCTCATTCGGGACCAGGTACATGCATTATGAGTTTGTTGTGGATGCATTTGGTTTGACTAATGCCCAACCTACATTTATGTGTTTGATGAAAAATGTGTTGTGTCCTTACTTGGACAAGTTTGTGATTGTTTTCAGCGATGACATATTGGTGTATTATAAAAATGAAGAAGAGCATGACGAGCATTTGACAACGATGTTGAGGTTGTTGAGAGAGCATCAGTTGTATGCTAATATCAACAAATGCAACTTATTCCAGACTTAGGTACACTACTTGGGACATGTTGTCTCAAAGGAAGGCATTGAAGTAGATTCAAAGAAGATAAGAGGCATCCTGGAGTGGATAGCTCCTAAGAATGTACATGAGGTGAGACCATTCATGGGATATTTGGAAGGTTAATAGAGGAGGTTCATCAGGAACTTCTCACAAATTTCTTTTACTATATCATTGCAGAGGAAGGGTAAGACGTTTGATTGGACATATGAATGTGAGGCTAGTTTAAATCAGCTTAAGCAGTTGTTGACACATGCTCAAGTTCTAAAGATTGCAGATCCGGACAAGGAGTTTGTAGTGTGTGTTGATGCTTTCAAGAGAGGACTTGGTGGGGTCCTTTTTTAGTCAATTTAATGTCTTAAATTATATCATAAATTATCTACCGGAGTTAGTAATCTTGTGAAGTGTAGGTGCACTATATATGTTAGAAGCCTATCTTTCTTACTTCATTGTGTAGATTTTATATGTTGTTTTAGGGGGTTTTATGTTTTATCTTAAATGTTTGAATGAAATAGGAAAGAACTAAGAACTGATCTAATAAATGAAATCTAAACTTAATTATCAAAGCCTATGATGAGAATTCTATTTTGAAAAAGATGAACAATTGATTTTAAAAGAACTAGTAAAGAAACTTCAATCTCTTTGTATTTTTAGAGATTTTATATGAATGAAATCTAAAAGCAAGAAAGTAATTGAATCTAGAAGAATTTTAATGCTTAAAGAATAAACTTAAGAAGGAAGAAAAGGAGATGTTTAATACTAATCTAAGAAGGAAATTGATCTATAAATTACTCTAAAGAAAATATTCTAATAACTAGTAAATGAAAGTTACAAGAAGGAAGAAAAGGAAATGTAAAATTACGAAAGAAAACTGATCTAAAAGAAATCTATATTGCATAAAAAGAAATGATCTTAAACGATCAATTCTGAACTATGTTAGGCTATTCTATGTCGGAAATTATCTTTAAAACATCTATTTCTACACCTATTTGATTAAAGAATGAAAATATCTACTTGATTATCCTCTAAATCTGAACAAAGTATCAATCCAAGCTATGATTAAGTCTTATCAAAATATGTATTAAAAACTTCAATCTATTTATCAAATGAAAACTATATTAATTAATTCTATGAAAAACAGAGTATCAAACTAACTCTAATTATATTCACTATTGAAAACAAAGCATTTTATTTCAAATTCTATGAAATGGAAGTATTACACCTATCAATATCCAACCTAAATAACTATGTTGTGTAAATCGAAAGGATGATTGAACTAAAGAAGGAAAAAAGAGTCTTCTTCTTACTGTGCGCAGGTAAAATGCTTGTATGATCTGAGCTATATGATTACCGTGTAAACAAATGTAAAACAAAGATTCATTCCATATGTTAACAAGATTATGACATCAATATATTTCAGGAGATCGAAATACTTGGAGAATTTAACTATGTGAAAGACTCAATATTCATCTTATGAAAACAAAGCATTTAACTTATGAAAAACTCAGCAATTAACCAATGTGGTAATGGAAAATTAAACTAGAAAACAACATAAATTTATGCTACGAAACCTTTTCTGTGCAAGGGCCCACTGCAATAGAACGACTTGAAGAATCACTTGTGACTAATCATGCATCAATGGTCTTGAACACACCTTCTCCATGCATTAATAAAAACAGAGTTTCGTTGTATAGCAACATTACAAAAATTAAACTTATCTCCGGTTCAAAACAACCCGGTGTTTATAACAAGTTAAATTCAACTGTTTGAGATGATTTCACTTAAAAATATTAATGAAAATTAGAAGTAGAATTCTAAACAGGACTATGTTCTTCACAACTTTCACAAATTGCTATGTGGAGAGAAAATCGTGAAGCTTATAACTTCTCGTTCGCTGGTCTCGGACCTTTGTTTGACTAATCCTTTGACCGTGATTTTAGGGATTATTTCTCTCGATTTTAGACAGATGAGTAGGATAAAATCCATGTATGGATTATTTCAAAACTACCCATATGCTTCGCTCCCCTCCTTTATCTTCAGAACCTGCCAAACAATGTCAGTAGCTGCAAAAATAGAGATTAGCTACAAAATTGCATGAATTTTTTAGCTAAATTAAAAATTCATTCAAATAATAAGAAACATTAGAATATAAAAGAGAGATCATTTAAATTCCTTCTCAGACTGAAAAGGTATCAATTAAGACTGATTGAGTTTGTGAATTATGTCAAAAAGGAAGGAAAAGTGGTGAGATAGGTGTAAAAAATAGAGACATTCTTGAGGCTCAACAGTCCTTATGCAGGATGGACAGGTGGTATGCTATGAGTCACAAAAGCTAAATGAGCACGAGAAAAACTATCAGACACATGATATTGAGCTAGTAATGATCATACATGCACTGAATATTTGGAGGAACTATCTTCTTGGCAAGCAATTTGTATTGATCGGTGACCACATTGGGTTGAGGTACTTGTTTGATCAGTGGAATTTAAATGCCAGGAAGGCTATATGGTTGGGCACGATCAACGAGTTTGACTTCAAGATCAAGTACATCAAGGGAAAGGAGAATAGGGTCGCTGATGCTCTTAGCAAGCGAGTACAAGTAAATCACTTAGCAATGATGAGCTCCTTATATGGACAGAATTACAGGATAGGATCTTGTAGGCAGGTTTAAAAGATCACAGGTATATGGAGATTTTGCACAGGTTAGATTACAGGAACAGGCACAGGTGTTGGTATAGGTACAGGTACAGGTGTTGGTACAAGTACATATACAGGTGCTGGTACAGGTATAGGTATATCTGTTGACACATGTACAGGTACATGTGATATAGGTATAGGTACACGTACATGTGTATAGGATTTGGACTACCGTCTCATAGCACATGGATTGGTTATATTTAGAAACACGATATATGTACCAGACAATAGTGAGCTCAAGAAGGTGATCTTGAGGGAGTTTCATGTGAAACCATATTCGGGTCACCCAGGCTACCAAAAGACTTTGATTGCAGTAAAGAGATTCTATTATTGGTCGAATCTAAAGATGGATGTGGTAGAGTTTGTAGCTAGATGTTTGGATTTTCAGATGGTTAAGGAAGAGTGTAAGCATCCTGGTGGATTGCTACAACCGATCATGATACCATAGTGGAAATGGGAGGTCATTTACATGGACTTCATCACGGGTTTTCCTAATACATATATACAACATGATTCCATCATGGTTGTGGTGGAAATATTGACAAAGGTTGCACATTTTATACCAGTGATGTCTACGTACTCAACTAGAAATGTAGCACATATGTTTATCTAAGACATAGTCAGATTACATGGTGTTCTAAATAATTTTGTGTTCGACAGGGATGCAAAGTTCACTTCCAAGTTTTGGAAGGAGTTGTTTGCAGGTTTGGGCACTGAGTTGGCCTTCAACACAACTTATCATCCACAGACAAATGGACAGACGGAGAGGGTCAACATGATACTAGAGGATATGTTGAGGATGTATATGATGCATCCACAACGCAAGTTGGAAGAGTATCTTCCACTAGTAGAGTTTGTCTACAACAATGGGTACCAAGAGTCATTGAGGATGAGTACATTCAAGGATATGTATGGGCGGAGTTGCAATACTCCTATCCGTTGGAGTGATCTAGTTAATAGGGTACTGATTGGACCAGAGATGTTGGTAGAAATGGAATAGGAAATGCAGGTGATCAAGAAGAACTTGAGGGAAACACAGGATAGGCAGAAGATTTATGCAGACAGGAACAAGTTGTTCAAGGAGTTTAAGGTTGGGGGTCATGTGTACTTGCGTATCAAGCCCAAGAATAGCTCCTTGCAGATTGGATTGTGTGCCAAGTTGGCACCAAGGTTTTGTGGACCCTTCAAGATAATTGAGAGGATCAGACCAGTGGCCTATCGACTTGCACTTCCTTCCACAATGAAATTACATGATGTTTTTCATATATATTTTCTTAAGAAGTGTGTCAAGGATGCTGATAATGTGATTGACTAGCCTTTATTGCAGGTGGAACCCGATGGAGAATTCCAGCCAAAGCCTCAGTGTGTATTGCAGAAAAAGGTGCTCATGCTCTGGAACCAATCAATAGATAAAGTTAAAGTGCAATGGAATCACTTTGGGCCCGATGAAGCTACATGGGAAATGGCAGATCAGATGCGGGCCATGTATCCTTCCTTGTTTTCCGGTTGAGGCAAAGCAATTTTGGTGTGATGTTGGTTTTTGTTTAGCATATGTTTTAGCGTTGTTTTGGCATATATTTTGATGTGATGTTTGGATGTAGGTACATATGTATATGGATGTAAATACCACCATGAGATATGTTATAAAGCTCCAATAAATGATATGGTGTCATGTCATTATAGTTTTCATGATGTCATGTTGGTTTGCTTCTCAACAGGGTGATCATTGTAAACACTGCATCAAGCTACGTTATAAAGCTCCATGGGCAGTATGGTTGTTTTTCAACGGTTTTTCTGAGGTAGATGTGTGGTTGACCACTGAGGGCGGTGTACCCCAAGGGGGGAGGGGTCTATAACAACCCTAGTGAAAATTCCATGTAATAAAGTTAAAAAATAATAACCACGGTTGATGGGACACTTATTCCAAGTTGAATGTTGGGAAAAACATCCTAGGGGGTGTTAATTTGGTTTATTATGGCTAAGGAAATAAGAAAAGGAAAAGGAAAAATGGAATTTTTGACACATTTAATTATGAAAATAATGGAAATTGGGAGAAAAGGGAGATGGAAGGTCACAATTTGCATGTGAGGAGGAAATTGAATGAAAATAATGAAAAATTAAGAAAATAGAGGCCTCTTCTAAAAAATGGCTTCTGAGGATGAATTGGTACCATTTTTGAGTGAATTTTTTGGAGCTCTCTCATTATTCTCTCTCTCTCTCTCTCTCTCACTCACTTTTGGACACTTAGAGTTTTTGGAGCACTTTGGCATTGGAGCAAGAAAGGCAAGAAAACAGGAAAAAGGAGGAAGCAAGAAAGGAGGAGCAAGAATCAAGCAACTACAAAAGGATTCTTGGAAGCTATTAATTTGCATGTGTATTTTCATTGCTAGATTTGGCATGCATGGTATTGCATGTGGTTCTTTTATGTCTTGGCATGGGTTTTCCTAGGTGTGACAATGTTTTCAACCTATCCTTTCCATTTCTGGATAGTCATGGTATTGTGGAGTTTTGATGTTTTGGTTTAGCTGGATTACCGGATGGATTCAAAGCTAAGTGAGGTAGATCTCCAGTTATTATTATTATTATAACATAAAACTGGTTTATGTGTTGCCTCAGTTTAGGGACTAGCGACCCCTGATTCGTACTATGGGTTATGGTAAAGCTTGAGAGGTGGTTTCCTTGATTAGGCCTAGGAATCCTTTCCGATGAATGGCAGGATATATGGTAAAACCTAAAGGATGGTGTCTCAGTTTAGGGCCTAGTGACCCCTGATTCAGACTATTGGTTGTGGTAAAACTTGAGATACTAGGATACAGGAAAATTCCTCATGGTTTAGGCAGAGATAACCTAGTGATATCCATGCTTGTGTTGGCCTAGTGATTGAGTGTAGATCATGGCAAAGCCTGGTTTATCATTGATGAGGGTGAGGTGGTTTAGCCTTGGGATGCCCTGGATGGTTTTTCAGTTTGAGTCCCATATTCATGCTTGGAATATGGCATGAGGGTGATTCAGTGAAGAGATATTTGGCTCAACCAATCTATGGTCAGGTGGAACGTGGAAGTCCCATCTCCGGTTGGTTTTTACACTCATTAATGAGAAGCTCATTCCTTTGGTATTTGATGTATAATTTCATTGGTTATTATGTGGATTATATTGTTGTTGTATCCATGGTATTTATGTTTTTATGTGCTCGTTATAAGCATGCATTTTATCAGATATGATGTATGGCTCTATCCATGTTTTTACTTGTAAATGAATGCATAATGTATCTATGGTCAGATATATTGTATTGCAACTAATTATGTAAGGGAGAAATGCTTCTTAGAAATTCTCAGATAAGTATGAGACCCCTATGTTTAAATCTATTGTTCACACCTGTAGATGCAATGTTTGTGACATGTTTGAAGAAATTCCTATCATGGCTAGTAGGGGTCTAGATGAGTTCTTGATGTTGTGATTGCTTCCATACCTTTGTTTTAATGTTATTTATCCTCTCCTAAAGTTTCATGAAGTTTTGGGCATTGAACTAGGATATGGGGCTAAAAAGGTGGCTCGAATCCCAGAGTTGCAGGCATAGAACTAACCTTTTGGTGCCCTAGCCGCCACCTTGCCATGGCATGTCGTTAGCTATAGGTTGCTATCTGCTCCCTTGCCCTTACATGCCCACGGATAAGGCTTAAATTGGTCAAAAATCAGTCCCCCTTCAGGGTTCATGGGTCTAGGAGGTTGGGTTACCACATGGAGGTGTTTTTGATGTTGTGTAAGGTTTGTTTTATAGGTTTCCATTGGTTCCACTTCCTTAAGGTCATTTATGAGGTTGAATCTCATATTGGTAGCCTCTCGTTGCATATTTACTTGGGTGGCTGGTTACTTGGGTAGATGTGGGAAGAGGGTGTTACACTATCTAAGGCCGGAAAAGGGTTAAGTCCTTTCATTTAATTTAATGAGTTTGAAAATACAAGTAATGTAATCGACAATAATTTCATGTTTAGGGAGTCTGAAAAGAGTTGAAAGAGGACTTTAGGGGGTTCCTTTTTTGTGAATTTACAAAGCTCAAAAAAGTCATAAAAGTTTGCTCCTTCATCAAAATGACCTATTTCAACTTCAAAAACATCATTAAATCCTTCAAAAAACTATTGAACTACTTAGAATACCACAAAAAGATTAAAAATATATGATACATGGTAAAATTAGGTCAAAAATAGGTCAACTTAATAAGATATAATAAATTTATGATGAAATTGACCATAAATAGAAGAAAAGTAATTTTATTTTTTCCATTGGCATTTAACCTCTTGATGAGTGAGCTCTGAGCGATTCCCCCCCCCCCCCCCCCACAAACTTTAGCAGTTAATTGTGGCTAATATGGTGGATCATTTTATATGATGTCACTTCTAGGTAGGAGGTCTCACCTTTCTCATTCTTTTCACAGTTCCAATTTTTTATTTGATGAAAAAAATTTCAAGTTTTGAGTGCTTTGGGGTTTTAAAATTGCGCCCTAGCTCCAAAACACCCCATCATTGTCAAAAAGTGTGCTAGGCCAGGAAATTTGCACTGAGAAGAGGGCTTCAACGCACTTCCCAGAGAAGGGAGGGTGTGTTGCAGTGCTCCGTCTCCCTTTAGTAGGGTGCGCTGGATGCCAATTCAACAAAAAGTTTAATGATTTTTATCCAAATTTCTCTCAAATTTTTGCATGGGAATTCTCCGAATGATTGTTCTTGTTGCATTTCAGGTTTACATCAGAACAAAAATGGATTTTAATTTGGCGAGAAAGAGAACATGAAAACCAAGACATGAATGCTACCAATGATCCAACAAGTATTCAAGCATTCATAAACTATGGGATTATCAAGTTCTTTTGGCTTCCAGGGATGATCACATAAATAATTATTGGAGTATCTTGTTAGAGCATGGGATGTTTAGGAAAAATGCTTCAGTCTTGGAGCACATATGCTCAACATACAGGTAGAAGACATTTATTTCTTGATAGGTTTATCAAGGAGAGGAGTTCCTATCTCGTTATTTGGTTCGAGAAGGGGCGGGGAGATTATCAAAGACTATATTGATGCACAATGTAGACCTCATTCCCAACCAAAAAAATATGGGAAAATCAATATTAAGGATGTGGTCCATTTTCCTCTAAGAATAAAGCTATTTATTATAGCTATATTGGCTGGCCGTGCTACCTTGCATTTGGCTAAAATTTCCCAAATGCAATATGCATTATAATGCATAGAACCAACAATGTTCAATTGGAGCGAGAGGGTGTTAGAAAACACGAAGTAACAACTCACTAAGGCAAGGGATGGAAGGATAAAAAACTTTGGGTATGGTTCCATCTATTTTAATTTGTCTTGGAAAGGATTCCATTGCTCCGTCCTCAACATATATATCTTGAGCCGCTCGGATCTAAGAGTTCCACAGATGAGGCGATGGGTAGACCTCATGTCCAGACATGCAGGTCCTTCTTACATGAGTTTCACAAATGTATTATTCCGATGGCTGCGTATGCAACTCATTATGATTGAATACTACCCATATGTTGGGATGGAATTTTGCAGAGACCCAGAGTTCGTGCTTCCTGAAGGCCGGAAATGGGGTGCAATAGGTAAAATAAAATCATTTTGAATGTTTTTTTATTTTTGAGTTTTACAATTTTTTTTGTTATTTTTTCATGTATCCAAGACTAACAATCAATTTTACATGTAGATATCAGACCCGTTTTACTAGTGGGTTCAACCTACCTTCAGTGTCCTAGAGAACTAGTACATGAACAGGTTGGAGCACAGGTTGTTGCGGGGGCACGAGAGGAGTTGCAGGATATCAATGCAGTTGAGACTCTTGTAGAGTTTGAGTGCCACGTAGAGGGATTGAACCAAAGCATACCAAAGACTAGGGTCAATCAGATCCCTATGAGACTGCAACGCTACAAAATTGGGGTGTTTGAGCACATTAGTCAGCTACTATGCAAAGTAGCTCGTGTGATTGTCTGTACCATGAGCACCATCGAGATTAGTCTACTAGGAGGCCATAGAGCCATATTTTGACTACATGTATTTTTGATATGATATGTCGTGTGGCCATATGTGTCTCGGGCACAACTTTTTGTAAAACCAAACTTTTACATATACAACTATCTATATATCGGTGTTTTCTATGTGCTCTATTATATTTTCAATGTATGATATGTATTGAATTTTACTTTACATGTGTCACAAACGTTTGTCTAAAACATGATTTTCCAATGCATTTGTTAATGTGTTTAGACTTCTAGAAATTTGTTGATATTGGATAGAATCAAAATGTCTTTCTAGAAGGTGAACCCTTTAAAACATACAAAACATAGTTGGAATTCTTACTAAATAAACATTAGTCAAGTGTAGTAAAACAAGTTGTGAGTCAATTTTGACCACTATACGGGGGATACCATGAGAAATAAAATCAGACAATAGTTCGATCACTGCGCTATACTCAACAATTTTATTGGTTGAGCGACCAATACAAATCCCTTGTAAACTCACTAACTTTCCACTCGAAGCATAAATAGTTGACAATGTGGAGGAAAGCTCCTAAGTACTATGACTAGCGCCATCATCATAACTAACATACGGTTAATGGGACACCGAAATCTGCAAACCAAATGTAAATAAATATTAACATAGACAGTAGGAAACTCCGAAGGGAACACTGCAAACACACTCAACACACCTATAGATGGTATGTACACAATGACTACACAAAAATTATTTAAGCAAAGTATTTTTTGAGGTACAACCCATTTCTAGGTCGTGCCAATGGAACTCCATCAAAATCAATAAGCTCATAGGCCCCTTTTGCAAGTACATGTTTCACTATGTATGGTAGACGTCTAGCCATATTGGCTTGAACTTCCCATACCGTAACTTATTAGATTCTTGATCATACAACATGACTAGTCACCTTCCAAGAAGCCACGAGGCTTAAAATTCTTGTCGTATTGCACCTTAACCTGTATCTTGTGGGATTCATTTGCCATTGCGACATCACGTTGAGTTTCATCTAAGCATGTCATATGCAAGAGATGCTCTTCTTCTACAAAAGTGGCAAGGATGATTTTGACAACAAGTTTTAGAGATGGAATCTCTAACTCGATAGGAATGATTGATTCTAGATCATACACCAATTGGAAAGGTGTGAATCCAGTAGCAGTTTAGACAAAGGTTCAATATGCCCACAAAGCTACATAAAGGATGATATTTCAATCTGATTTGTGCATCCCTATCATGCACTATAACATTATCTTCAAAAATTTCTTTATAGCTTCAACTTGCCTATTTTCCTATGGGTAATAGGGAGTCGAGATTTCATGGTGAAGGCCCAACTTGGAAGTAAGCTCAAACATCATGTGATTTTGAAAGTGCTTCCCATGGTGTACACCAAACCTTACAATGACATTATTGAAGAGGAGCAAAGTAGTTTTTTCCCGGGTGTTATTATATATAAGCACCGCCTCGGCCCGATTAGTAAAATAATTAACTGCCACAATAATGTAGCCATGCCCTGTGACCAAGTGAGGGTTACATGTCATAAATTCAATGTCCCATTTAGCGAAAGGTCCAACGACAATAACAAGATGTAAAGGAGTGGGTGGAGAACGAGTTTTACGATCATGGATCTGGCAGGCATGACACTTTTGGAGGACGAGGATGCAATCACAAAACATAGTAGGCCAAAAGTAGCCAACATGGAAAATATTTTGTGTGGTGGCATAACCAGACATATGTCCACCACATGCCCAACCATGCCATTCATTTAGATATTTCTTGGACTCCTCATGAGTGAGGCAAAGTCTAAAAATTGTATCAATACCACGATGATAATCTCCAATTATAATATAATTTTTATCCTAGTATCATATATGTCATTGGTCAGAGTGAGAGGTATCGGGCCAGAAAGTCTGGGTCTGGAGATATATGATGATGTTTCCATACCACAGGTCAAATGAATCTATCAGGAACAAGGACTCGTCTGGAATAGAATTATCAGATGTCGTTTTAGTTTTGGAAGTGGGAAGGTCGCAAATCAGTTCGACAAAGACTAAGGATTTCCTGGATTTGGACTTGATGAACTCCAAACCAAACTCCTGGAGAATTACAATAAATTTGGGGTGCTTCCCCCCAGTAACTGTCATGGCAAGGTGTACGTCATGGGGTTGCAATAAGAAACAACCATAATCTTGTGAAGCAGAATGTACTGGCGAAACCTTTGAACAACTGCCAAAGTTAACTATTAAATGTAAGTATATTTGACTTTAGTGTCATTTAAGTTCTAACTCAAATAATAAATGGGATGTTAGTCCCTATATCTTCCTCTTGGACCAATACCATAATGATGGTATTAATTGCAGCGACGAGGTACAAGAAGTAATCACGTTCATAATATGTGGGATATAACAATGATGCCCAAAACAAAAAATCTTTCAAAGCGTCAAACAAATTTTGTGTAGTGTCATCCCAATGAAAGGGAACCCCTTTCTTCAACAATTGAGTAAATCCTTTGGTCAATTTGGCATAATTGGGAACAAATATGTGTATAAAGTTAGCCTTCCCTTGGAGTCATTGTAGTTAGACAAGAGAGGAAGAAGCAAGCAGATCGAGGATCGCCTGGACTTTAAGTGGTGTTATCCTCCACAATGACTTAAGGCTGAGAATGGAAATCGACAGAAGTAACCTTAAACCAACCTTTTAAAGTTGGCAGCTAGCCCTAAAAAACCAGAGAGTGCTCTCTCTATGATCACAACCAATGTTTGACTGAAGGAAGAATGGATTTTAGGCTAGGTATGTTCAGCTCTAGGGTTTTGAAAATTTAGGAATTTTGCTGGATCAGGAGGAGAGGTAAAGGAAACTAGGCCATATCCAAAAGATTACAGTTGAAGGGCTACAAAGGGGCATGGCAGATATTTTCAATGGCACTTAAAGTGATGCAGGAGCATCAAAGCCAAATTTTCATTATTCATTGTGTAATTTAGGGGGTGAGGTGTTTTAATTATTTTGTTCATTTTTAATAAATTAAGAGAGAAAATTGGTAGTGAGGATTATTGTAAATATTATTGTAATAAATTAAAGGATAGAGTGGAGTTGAATTAGGTAGATAATCTAGGGATTAGGAATTCCATAAACGAGACTTAGTTGGGTCCAAAACAAGATAAATATAATTTAGATTTTAGTTGAGATTTATGTGGAGGAAATTATGGAGTGGAATAAATTCATATTTATGTATAAATAGGAGGATTGTGTGAGGATGAAAAACAAGTGAGGAAGTGAGAAATACAGAGAGAGTGAGGAATGGGTTGAGAGCTTTTTGTAAAGGGCCGAGAGTTGAAAGGCCATCCACTGTAATATTTGGCCAAGGAATTTCTTGTGTATTTATATATTAGTATGTTTGTGTTTGTATAAGCTCTCTTTTATCTATGTACATTTTAAGCAATTGCAAATGTTTGTTTAATGAAGATTTTTTTTGAGAATTTTAAATGTGAAGAAAGCACACGAGTTTTTAATATGCTAGGATTTGATTTAACCCAGTATTCTGGCATCGTTTGGTATCAGAGCCTAAGGAATGTTTGTGCATTGGGAACAATGATGGTGGTAGACATAACGCCGGACCGGTTGGAGGGCACACATAATTCTCATTGGAGTCGAAACTGAAGATTGCCACCGTGTAATTTGGGATGAATATTAGAGTGGTGGAGTTGCAGGTTGGACGCAGATGTTGGAGCAGTTGGGTAACGCAGTAAGCTGGCTTTATGAAGTAATTTGATTTTTCATGGATCGAATTTAAATACTGTGATTCAAATCTGCTTTTTGTAGTGTGGATTGATTTTCTTGGAGCACAACACGCAGAGGAGTGAAAAAGGCATAACACAGGAGCAAACGAAAGCATGCAGTGAGAGGAATTAATACCGTGGAGTTATTGTGTGGAGCGGGATCAAATTGTGATCAATTAGCGAAAATCTTTCCATCCTTGAGCAAGTTTCCGACCTTGAATACGTATCTTGGTCTTGTACATAGTCAGGTATTAGAGACTGGAGCTCTGTTGACGAAATAGGTATTGCCCTTGCCGAATTGTTATTGGGATTAGCGTGGAATTGTCCAAGAGGACACACCCATCGCAGCTATGGAACAAGAAGGCAATTTAGTAGCATTTGATATCTGTGTGGTGGCGGGATGGTGGCGACTTGTTCAACAAAATCTGTGATCCCACACTCCATTAGCAGGAGAAAGGGATTCCCTCACAGGTCACCTCTATATTGATAATGGATTATTCAAGCTTGGGTTCTTTTTTGTGTAATGTGATGGTTGTGGATGGAGTGTTGATCTCGTCAATCCATGATCGATTCCACCGATATTGCTTTTGGATTTCAACTCTCTTTAACCTTATGGTTGTCTGTCAACCCGCACAATTTTGTTTGTATTTGGTTGGTGTTAAAGTTATGTTGGATTGGATGGTTGAATGCGTTCAAGAATTGAGAGCGTTGGAACGTGCGGCATGAATATACAATGCGTAGGTGAAGGTGTCACTGTAAATGGCATGTCAAAGACTGTAGATGTGTGGACGCAGAGGTGGTCCTAGCTGCAAGTACGCTGGAGAGAGCTTAGATTGAAGGCTATTCGGTGTTTTCTCTGCGTCAACGGACACACCTTCTGCCAAGAATACATGAGTAATTAGGTGTAGTCACCATGAGATCATGGTGTGTGGCATTAAATGCTTGGAGTCTGCATGGAGGTCGAGGTAAGGCATAGTAATGACATATAACGCCGCCACTGAACGTCCATAGGTAGTGTCAATGTCATCTTATGTGACCAGTAAGTTGCATATGTATTTGATAATTCAGAGGCATTAATTTGTTTGAATCTTGACGCATCGATTATATGCTTGAATTTGTGAATTAGTAGAATGACGTGGCTTGAAATTGGTAGACAGTTGGGTTTGTCTTTGAGCCGTAGAAAGTTGGGCATTTAACGACACTGATGTTTTGTATTGCTACTTCCGCATCATGGACCCAACAGATTGACCCCACTGCGGATTTGGGGAAAGAAAGTTTCAGTAAAATGGTTTGCAAATCATTATCATTCTAAGCGTAATGTACATTTCTTCGTTTTAAGATTTTTTCTACTTTGTCAACGAATTGATCGCTCCGTGAGAGGAATATGTTTACTCAAATATTCAAAGAGGAGGAGTGATGTGCTTGTTTGGGTTTTAGTTGTAGCATATTCAGAGAGGAGAAAAAAATATCGGTGGAGATCTCAATGATTGAAAGCACAATCATGATCTACGATAATTAAAGGCCATGGAGTAGTAAAACTGAAATTGCAAATTTTCAATTCGCCTAGACGGAAAATATGAATTGGAGTGGAGCAGCGAAATTATGAGTCAAGGGAAAAGATATGACTAAACATGTTATGTGTTGAAATTTTGGGTTTTCTTAACCAAAATTGAAATTATAAATAAGTATTTTGTGGAGATGATTTATATATGTCAACATGCGGTTCAAAATTAAAGTGAAAATGTTGCAAATGCGGAGATTTAAATGAATGGAAAATGAATGAAAAAATGCGCTATCCTGGGTGATATAAAAAGAAGTATGCATTTTTATGTGAGGGGGTTTATTATGCATAATGTGGATTCTTCGCAGTTTTGGTTAAGACATTTTGGACCAAAGCTTGTAGTTGGAATGGGAGAATTATTTTGATTTGTGTTTAAGGTTGAAAACAAAATTTCTTGATGTTGTAGAATCTTTATTTTACCATCATGTGGCGGCACCTAAGGAGGAATTATTCAGGATGGACACAATGCACAAGTTGTACATTATTCATCAAAGAGGTTGAAAACTTGTTCTCTGTACACAGGTGAAGAGATGTGAGTTAATGGTGCATAAAAGTGCAGGAAAATGTTTGCACTAAAATGATGAGCTTATGGTATGAAGGGCATGCGAGTATTCACAGTGAAAAAGATGGCACAGAAGAGTGGAATCTAGAGAGTTGCAAATGAAAGAGAAAGGTTTATTAAATAACCTTAATGGGAGCATAAGGTATGATAATTCAGAAAGGTATTTTTGAATGTTGAAAGTTGAATGGTTTATTTATTTTCAGCATAAAATAAATTTTGGAAAACCTGGATTGCATGTCAAGTTAAATACTTCAGCATCATGTGAAAGGATAATGGGAAACTGATGATTTTTCATAAGAATGGAGTATGAAAGAGAGTGAAGATTTTACATCCTAAAATGTATTAAGGGTGTAATGATTAGTTGGAAGATTGTATAACTTGAATTAAGTCAAAATATCCACTATCATAATTATTGGGGCAAGCCTTGAAGTCAAAACAGATGTTAGGGTCAAATGAAAATTTGGATAGTTTGAGTTAAGATTGAGTATTTTTCATCCAAAATGAAGAGTTGGTGTAAAGTCTAAAGTCAAAGAGTCATAAGCTAAATCAAAATTCTGAATGTAATTGGGTGCATGATAGGCGGAGTCCGACACCCAAAGAATTGGTCATTGTAACACATGCATTACTAAAGTGTTGTTTGCAGCAAAGTGAAGCAAGAGAGTGCCAGAGAACCGAAAGTGATCAAGCACAGGAAGAGAGCTTGTATTGATGGATGAAAAGTATGGAGGCTTGCTGAAAAGAGGATTCGAATGAAATCCACACGTGAATAGATGAAGTTCAAAAAGGAGGAGAAGATGACTATTGTTAGTCATTTCAGAAGATCTGACGAAGACCACAGAAGAAGAAAGAAGAAGGAAAACGCCAAGGTAAGTGGCATATGTGAGCAGTTGACTGATGAAGATTATGAGAAGGAGAAGGCTGAGATAACAATTCACCTTGAATTATTTATGGAGTTATTACAGAGGAATGTGAAAGACCAGACATATGGTTGGACCATGAGGAAGAAAGTGAAGTGGCAGAGACTACACGCAAAAAGGGAACAACAGATAAACATACAGTTGAAAGAAGAGCTGAGGAAGGTCGAGCAAATGATGAGTGTACAAATGAGATGTGAAGAACTCAGAGAGGTTGAGTTGAAAATGGATGTTTCCATTTGTGGCCTAGAATAGGGTGAAATTCTGGGTGAAGAGATCAATGAGGAATATCTCATGAACTATTGGAATAGTTCAGAAGAATATGAAGATGTGTTGTTGAGAGAAGCAGATGAGGCTATGAAGCCTTGCATTTTTAAATCTCACAGTTTATGTATGTTTGCAGGATGTGCAAAAGATGGTGGATAGTCTGGTGAAATTGTCACAGAGATGAATGAAACTCTTGAGGTTAAATATGATGGGGAATGCCTTCCAGAAGAGAAAGATACTGATTTGTTGTAGCAGGAAGAAATCATCGATGAATTCTTGTTTGGGGTAAGACAACCAGTTGAAGCTGTTATGGGCCAGGAGCATAATGGAAATGCCGAAGAGATATTCCAAGGAGGTAAACAAATGTATTTGTTTAATGAAATTGCTGACAGAATTTTGTAGTATGATGAAATAGAAAAAAGGATAACTCAAGAATATTGCCAGAAGAAGAATGAAGCTGGGAGTGAAGGTTGTGATAAAATGATGGAAAGATTTCACATGGAAATCGAGTTCTTGGAGCAATGGCTTAAAGAACCTGAGGGAGAAGTGAAGCTTGCAGAACTTGATCCACAAGAGATTGTAGTTACTGTGCATGATATGGATGAAATGTTTTTAACATTTATAGAGTTGAATGAATGTTATAAATTTTCAAATAATAATGTTATTGTGGATACAGAAAACGACATTAACAGATATAATGTTGAACTCAGAGAAATTGAGCAGAAATTATTTGGAGCTGAGACGATCAGGGGTAGCAAGAAATTTATGTCCATAGAGACATAAAGAAGACAGAAATATTGATCCAGCAGGATAAAGATGAAAGTAGCCAGCAATTCAAAACCTGATCTGTTGAAATCCAGAAAGTCGATGATGGGAGATTGGTGCTTGAAGCATCAAAAGAGACTGAAAGGTCTTATCTTTTTAAAACTAACAGTTTGTTGATGAATGCAGGTACAACACCAGATGAGGAAATTGTTGCTATAAAAGCAATCAAAGAATATAGTTGTAATCAAGAGGGAGTTATTGATTTTTCTTCATGGCAGAAAGGTGAGTGTTCAACAAAGTTGGAGACAAAAGAATTAAACAAAGAGGAATCGCTCTAAGGAATTAGCGAAATAAAGTGTTAGCAAAGCCGATGGAATCCAATCGACAGAGTGAGTGATGGGTTACCAAACCGAGTTGATACTTTGAAGGACAAGCGATAGAACAAAGTTTGGAATCCTGGAGGGAGCAAGTCATCAGGACTTGTGGCTGTCACATTATTATAGAAAAGCAACAGACCTCATAGACATGAGTCTATGGAAACTTCTCTACATGGGGAGTCTAATGCAGGAGCATGAAAGCCAAATTTTCATTATTCATTGTGTAATTTAGGGGGTGAGGTGTTTTAATTATTTTATTAATTATTTTTTTCATTTTTAATAAATTAAGAGAGAAAATTGTAAGTAAGGATTATTGTAAATATTATTTTAATAAATTAAAGGATATGAGTGGAGTTGAATTAGGTAGATAATCTAGGGATTAGGAATTCCATAAAAGGGGCTTAGTTGGGTCCAAAACAAGATAAATATCATTTAGATTTTATTTGAGATTTGTGTGGAGGAAATTATGGAGTGGAATAAATTCATATTTATGTATAAATAGGAGGATTGTGTGAGGATGAAAAACAAGTGAGGAAGTGAGAAATACAGAGAGAGTGAGGAATGGGTTGACAGCTTTTTGTAAAGGGCCGATAGCCGAAAGGCCATCCACTGTAATATTTGGCCAAGGAATTTCTTGTGTATTTATATATTAGTATGTTTGTGTTTGTATAAGCTCTCTTTTATTTCTGTACGTTTTAAGCAGTTGCAAATGTTTGTTTAATGAAGAGTTTTTTTGAGAATTTTGAATGTGAAGAAAGCACACGAGTTTTTAATATGCTAGGATCCGATTTAACCCAATATCTTGACATCATAAAGTATTGTCAATTGTAGTGAAGGGTGAAAGAGTAGAGGATCAAAATGAGCATGATTAACATGAATTCATTTATCAGAAGACTACTAACACAAACATGAATTTCCTACCAAAACAGAGCATGAGCATAAAGATTTTTGTTTAACATCTTATATGAAAGTTACTGAAAAGCATAGATATGGAAAGAGGATGAATTAAGCATTCATAAAAGTAAATTATAGTAGAAAAAATGTGATACAAAACCATACCACACGAATCCCTATATATATGCTACAACTCAACTTGTATTTCTGAAAATGTCAACTGTACACAAGACTCCATGCCTTCTCCTTACTGATGTCCAACCTTGATTATTAAAGAAAAATAGCTACAAATAGCCAAAAACCATCTTCCCCTCTCTAAGGGGTTGAATCCCTCAAGATAGGATCAGTTTACATGAATTTCTCCAACAAAACCTAAGACTAGGGAGGTTAAAACAAACGCCTCCTTTTAGCCTTTGATTGACCTAACCATCATAAATGAAGCTCAAAATTACATCAAGATGAAATTAACACATCTATTTATATTCATCTACCTCAGATCAACTCTAAACAAGGTGAATTACATCATGAAAATCCAAATATGACTGAGAAAACTCGAAAAATAGACTAACAGGGAAAAGTGTAGTGCCAACAGGGAAAAGCATAGTGCCACCAGGCATAAGCACATTGCCATCTTGCAAAGGAGTTTTAACTGCCTTCCTGAGCTCCAAATCTAGATCTGAAGGTACTATTGGAAATATTAGGATGTCTAGTTGTCATTAGACTCCTCAAGTAAGCAAAATTACCTCTACAAGGCTAAGAAAAATGAATTCTCCTAAGGTCACTCCAAAAGCGCAACGCCTAGGTCAAAAAGGTGGAAGGAAGTGACTTTTTGCCCTCTTTTTTGCAATTTTCTCTCAATCTGTTTGCTAACATGGCACAAAAAGTTGATATATTTATTGTTCAGGTCAAGAGCTATCCAATTATGTAAATTTTTTAACATTTGGACCTTTGAGGGAGCTTTTGGATGAACTGGTTTTTCTGTGTTAAGCCAAAAACACCAAAAATTTCAAAATTTGAAAAATCTATTCAAAATTAGCCCAAAATTGTCCCATGAAGCTATGAGATTATGTGTCAAGCAATGAGGGAGGCCTCAGCCAACAAGTCAAGTTTTTCCTTCTCCTTTTTCCTCATTAGGGTTTGCTTCAATTTCTTCTTCAATTGCTTGATTCTGATTTGGGAAATCTTATTCCTTGTGAAATAATGCATGACCATGTGTTATTGCATCTTTTTGTTCCACTTAGCCCTCTTAAGTAGCTTCTCCAAGTGTCAATTAACCTTGTTAAGCCAAAACTCCTTATTTTTCTCAATTTCAGCTGCAATTAGGTCATCAAAGTCCTCTTGACCTAATGGTGGAGATGACTCCCTTTGCTGCTCTAATGCCCTCTTGAGACCTATGGTTCTTAGTATCCTTGCATTAACTTGCTCTTCTTGATCCTCTAAATTATAAAAATCAACAGTTTCCTTACCTTTGGCATCATCCTTCTCCAAATCTGATTTTGGCTTGTTATGAAAAAGTTTCTTAACTTGGAGCTGTTTGTTTTCTTGCTGAAGGAAGTTGAACATGAAGTCTGCCTTGGACAAATTGTCCTTTAGCTCTCTAATCAAAACCTCTTTCTCCTGGATGATCCACTCAGATTTTTTTAACTCCTCATGTACCTCAAAATCTGCCATATGAGTACCAAATTGTACATGTGCTTCCTCATGCAATGGTGCCTCATGCGCTGGTGTATCTTCAATTGTTGTAGCAAGCTAAGCCCTTTCCACATTGGCAGGAGAAAAAATCAGCTTCTTCCCTCTGGTGTAGGTATTTTTTACCTCAGCTCTAGGTGTCCTTGTGATAGGTTTACTTATGGAAACCACCTCTTGCTGCCTTGGCGAAGTCAATGGTGTGGAATGATTGCTTGACTAAGTTGGAGTAGGAAAGAGTGAAGCTGAATGCATGAAACCATCCCAAGACAAGTTTACCTATGCAATATGATGACAAACAAGGATCTTCACCAGGCCATGATGGAACAAGCTAGCATGATTATCCTCTCCTTTGCTATGTACCTTCTCTGCCATTTTGACCATGCTTCTGTAAAGGTAATGAGGTAAGTTCAGAGCCTTTACACTGATGAAATTCATCAATAGTCTCAAATGATATTGATATAACGTGGAAAACCTACCATCACATGTGAAAACAGTTCATTATCATTTTCATGAGAGGGGAATACTTGTCCAACAAGTGTCTGAATGGAAAGATATGTTTTGGAGCAACTTTGTATGGAGGTTTCAAAAACATTTTGTAGTTTTCAATGTCAAGGTCTCTTTTATTGAACCATAATTCACCATTGTTTGGAATAAATGTAGCTATAGAAATAGCCTATGCTTAAAGAGTGAACAAAATCCCTGCAATGGTCACCTTATCTCTCCTTAGACCAAGGGAAAAAGTGCTTGTGAGCTTGTCATTGAAACCAAGTTCTTCAACCCTTTGTAAAAAGGCTAGGAAACCCGCATCTTGGAAATATTTACAGAGAAATGTAGTCATGAAATCTTGTGTTGTAGTGGTCTCATACCTACTAATTTTACCTCGCTTATGTCTCCTCTACTCTGTATCTCTGAATCCATAGTAAACCCTAGCTCACTAGGAAGGGAAATTAAGGTTTTAGTCTAGGAAAACATGGGACCTTTGGAAGTTTTAGGAATGGAAGGGGATGAAGGGGTTTGAGGGTCTCTAAATTATTGGGAAAATTAAGGGGGGTATGGATATATTTTAGGAATTTTAAGGAGGTGTAATTTTAGGAAATGAGTGAGGGGAAAGGGTGCAAAAGGGAAAAACATAGTCCTAACCTAGGAAAGTGTAGTGCAAGCTAGGGTTTGTAGGGAAATGATGACAATGAGAGTAAGATATGAGGGAAAGTGTCAAGGGATATGTATGAAAGGTGGGAAAGGGTGAGTGAGAATGCATTTGAGGGTTTTTCTCAGCAAAATGGACCAAAGAGACTTTTTTGACCAAAACACACAACAAACCTTAGGAGAGGGGATTTATGAGCCTTCAAGCATGAAATGAAATGAAATAGAGGAAGATGAGGGACCAAATTAGTTTCTTTAATGAGTTGGAACCTGTACTTGATGAAGAAACCACTTGAGAAGAGAGATTTTCCTTCCTGAAGAAAAACACAACAGAGCTGAGAAAAGCACACCACAACAAGAGAATTCAACTTTTCAAGGTGAAATTTGGTTTCTCTGAGGGCTGGAATGCTCCTTGCTTATAGAATTATGTCTCATGAGGGTGAAATGAGAAAATTATTTTCTTTACTGGTCTTTTTAATGGTTGGATGTCAATTTTCCTCCTTGGTGGTGACGTGGCCCCGCCTTGTCTTTTCATCAATTGATTTTGATGGCTTGGGTACTACACCTTTGAAACTTCAATATACATATTAAATCATGATAGAAATCAAAATAAACTTTTAGAAACCTTTATTGAACACTTGTCCCTATTACTACTCCTTCAAATGCTGAATTTGATGGTGAAATGACCTATTTACACGACTTTGACAACATGACCTAATGATGACACTACATGGAAGGACGAGATGAAAGATGACAAAGGTGACCAAGAAACTTTTACAAAAATTAATGACCTAGCCATAATGATTTTTATTGGCCATGGGACTGAAAAGAGTATTAATGACCTAGCTATCTTAACCAATGATCAAATTTTTATTAAAGACCTACTGAAACTATAAAAATTTACCGTAGGACCTTATCAACCATATGAAAGAGAATAATTTGATCATTGGTGACTAACAGGACTGACAGACACTAAAATTGGCTCTAGCTGGGGATGTAAACTCTTTCGGAGGTGTCAAGAACATTGTAGACTAAGTAGCATTGTCCATTGGGCATGGAGTCAAAAAATAAAAGCAGGACCCAAAACTGAAATAACTAGACAAACTAAAATGACTTGAAAAACTGGAATAAACTGACAAACTGAACTTATTTTTGGCAACAAACCATTGATATTTGAGGGCTTCAAATCCTAATGATAACCACCTGCCTTCTGAAGATATATATATAAAATCATGTGAAATGATCACTCCAGTGTAACCAATCTAGCAAATGGATACTTACTAGAATCACGCTCACACTTTCCTTGAGCAGGCCAAAAAAACAAAAGATAGGTAGCTCCGAGTGTCTACTGAATATGCGCTCATGATCCATAAATATAAGAAAATACATCATCCCTATTGACTGTAGCAAGTTAGTGTAAGGATCCTAAAAATTTTTAAATGTTACCTTGTCTTGAAATCCAACAGAAATACAAGCAACACTCTCATTTTCCAATGCAAAATCTTTGTCTAAATGAAAAAAAGAAATATTTTCATCAATATTTTCACTTGCATTAGGGAAATTATTTTCTTAAAAATATGCATTTGAGGCAACCACCTTCTCAACAGCATAAGTGTCCACATCCACGAGATCTGGGACAAACTCCTCTTCTTCAGCAGACTCTTGTGAACCTGAAAGAAGATTTTCCTTTGCAAGAGGCTCTAAAACAACCTCTTATTTTTCACTACTTTCCGGCAACTCGGGATGGTAAATTTGAATCCTAACATCTTAAAAATATGAAGCAACATGCATATCTCTTTCATAAAATGAATTCATGAGTAATCCTTCATGTGAATTTGAATTAAGAGTTTCTAGAGCATTTGATTCATCAAATATTTGGAAAATATTACCTTCAATACATTCTTCCATAACTTGTATAGAAATATGCAACTCTATGTCACATATCCTCTTAATCTCATCATCTTGGGGTGCATTATCATACTGCTGAAAGTAAAAGTTTTCAAAAGGGTTTTTAATTTTCCTTTCCTCAATCATTGACCCAGAAGATGAATAAACCAATGGATTTTATATTTCCTCTTTTCCTTGAAAAAGTAGATTATCACAACCATAATATTTTTTATTGCTTAAGTTTTCTATACATGCAATTTTAGAATTCTGACTTGGACCAATTTCTTCCAGACTATTAGGATGTAGATATGTTTCATCTTCAAGAAAAGAAGAAGTTAATGTGTACTGTGAATGATCCTTTGTATCAAGGCAACTAATCTTTGTTATTTTCTGTTGAGAAGAAAATTCATGATGGGCTTCTATGATCTCATCATCTAGACACTCTTCATCACCAAAATCCTCTTCAAGGTATTGAATGAAATCTTCATAGGATTCACAACAATCTTCGAGAAACAAGAATGAATGATGAGATTTTCCATAAAAATCAAAGAATGTTGTGTGGAATTATTTAAGAGAGAATAAGCTACATGGCTTCAAACCTTCATAACACGATCTCTCTTTCTCTTCCAGGGTAGGCATAAACATTTTCATCAAACAATACTCAAGAAAACTAATCTCAAGCTTATGTATATGCCAATGAAATTTTATTAGATGCAGAATAGCTTCATCCTCCTTTCCTTATATTAATTTAGGAAGATAAGTTTTCCAATATATGCAAGGTATTCAATTTGGAAAACCAGGAATATGAGCACGATTCGTAGGAGAATACATTCTAGCAACTAAATCCATCTTGAAGATATTGAAGTCACCAATAAGTTCTTCAAGCTACCGATTTTTAAACAATGGAGTCACCATGAAAATTATGAACTTTTGGATTCTTTGACACTCGATTCGCCAAGTGAAAGATGCACAACCTTCTTGTGCCTGACCACTGTTCACCATCAACAATCAGGGCTAATCCTTATCGTTCTTTCCCAGGGAATATTTATCCTTCCTCCCCCGGGAACAACACCAGAAACGTTATCCTTTGCAATGTCCCAAGGCCGAGAATGAAAATCTATGGAGGTAACCTCAAACCAACCTTTTAGTTTGGCATCTAGCCCTACCAAACTAGAGAGGATTCTCTATATGATCACAATGAATGTTTGAATGAAGGAAGAATGGATTTTAGGCTAGGTATGTTCAGATCTAGGGTTTTGAAAATTTAGGGTTTTTGTTGGATTAGGAGGAGAGGCAAAGGAAACTAGGTCAGATCTGAAAGATTACAGTTGCAAGGCTACAAAGGGGCATGGCAGATTTGTTCAATGGAACTTAAAGGGTTTTCAATTTTAGTGTAGGGTGAAAGAACAAAGGATAAAAATGAGCATGATTAACATGAATTCATTTATCATAAGACTACTAACACAAACATGAATTTCCTACCAAAATAAAGCATGAACATAGAGATTTATGTTTAACATCTTATAGGAAAGTCACTGAAAATAATAGATATGGAAAGAAGATGAATTAAGAATTCATAAAAGTAAATTATAGTAGAAAAAATATTCCACAAAACCATACCACATGAATCCCTATATATATATTGCAACTAAACTTGTATTTCTAAAAATGTCAACTGTACACAAGACTCCAAGCCATCTACTCACTGATTTCCAACCTTGATTATGAAATAAAACTAGATAAAAATAGCCAAAAACCATCTTCCCCTCTCTCATGGGTTGAATACCTCAAGATAGGTCCAGTTTACATGAATTTCTCCAACAAAACCTAAGACTAGGGAGGTTAAAACAAACACCTCCTTTTAGCCTTTGACTGACCTAACCATCATAAATTAAGCTCAAAATTACATCAAGATGACATTAACACACTTATTTACATTCATCTACCTCAGATAAAATCTAAACAAGGTGAATTACATCATGAAAATCCAAATATGACTAAGAAAACTTGAAAAATAGACTAACAGGGAAAAGTGCAGCGCCACTAGGCATAACCACAACACCATCTTGCATAGGAGTTTTGAATATCTTACTGAGCTCCAAATCCAGATGTAAAGTTACCATTGGAAATATTAGGATGTCTAGTTTTCATTAGACTCCTCAAGCAAGAAAAATGGTCTCTCCAAGGCTGAGAAAAATGCATTATGCCAAGGTCACTCCAAAAGTGTAGCGCCTGGGTAAAAAAGGTGGCATAAAGTGACTTTTTAGCCTCTTTTTTGAAATTTCTTTCAATATGTTTGCTGACATGAAACAAAAAGTTGATATATGTACTTTTCATGTCAATATATATCCAATGATGTAAATTTTTCCTCATTTGGACCTCTGAGGGAAAAGCGCAGCGCCAAGGCGCCGCGCTTTTGGCTGAATGGTTTTTCTGTGTTAAGCCAAAAACACCAAAAATTTCAAAATTTGAAAAATTTCTTCAAAATTGTCCCAAAATTATCATATGAAGCTATGAGGTAATGTGTCAAGCAATGAGGGAGGTCTCAGCAAAAAATTCAAGTTTGTCCTTCTCCTTTTGCCTCATTAGGGTTTGCTTCAATTTCTTATTCAATTGCTTGATTATGATTTGGGAAATCTTATTCCTTGTGTAATAATGCATGACCATGTGTATTTACATCTTGTTTTTCTTCTTATCCCTCTTAAGCAGCTTCTCCAAGTGGAAATTAACCTTGTCAAGCCAAAACTCCTTATTTTGCTAAATTTCAGCTACAATTAGGTCGTGAAAGTCCTCTTCACCTAATGGTGGAGATGGCTCCCTTTGCTACTCTAATGCCCTCTTGAGACCTATGTTTCTTGGTATCATTTCTTTAACCTACTCTTCATGATCCTCTAAATCATAAACATCCACAATTGCCTTACCTTTGGCATCATCCTTCTCCAAATTTGATTTTGGCTTGCTAAGCAAACGTTGCTTAACTTGGAGTTGTTTGTTTTCGTGTTGAAGGAAGCTGATCATGAAGTTTGCCTTGGAAAAATTGTCCTTTAGCTCTCTAATCTCAGCCTATTTCTCCTGGATGATCCACTTATATGTTTTGACCTCCTCATGCACCTCAAAATCTTCCATATGAGTATCAAATTGTACATGTGCTTCCTCATGCAATGGTGCCTCATGTGTTGGTGTATCTTCAACTGTTGTAGCATGCTGAGCCCTTTCCACACTGGCATGAGAAAACATCAGCCTCTTCTCTCTGGTGTAGGTCTTTGTTTCGTCATCTCTAGGTTTCCTTGTGATAGGTTTACTTGTGGAACCCACCCCTTGCTGCCTTGGTGAAGTCAATGGTGTGGAGTGACCAGTTGACTGAGTTGGAGTAGGCAAGAGTGAAGCTGAATGCATGAAACCATCCCAAGAAAAGTTTACTTGTGCAAGCTGATGACAAACAAGGATCTTAACCAAGCCATGATGGAACAAGATAGCATGATGATCCTCTCCTTTTTTATGTACCTTCTCTGCCATTTTTATCATGCTTCTGTAAAGGTAATGAGGTAAGTTGAGAGGATTTACAACGATGAAATGCATCAATAGTCTCACATGATACTGATATAACGTGGAGAACCTACCCTCACATGTGAAATATTTCATTATCATTTTCACGAGAGGGGCATACTTGTTCAAAAAATGTTTGAAGGGAAAAATATGTTTTGGAACAACTTTGTATGGAGGTTTCAAAAACATTTTGTAGCTTTCAATGTCAAGGTCTCTTTTCTTGAACCGTAATTCACCATTTTTTGGAATCCCTGTAGTTATGGAAATAGAATTTTCTAAAAGAGTGAACACAATCCCTGCAATGTTCACCTTATCTCTCCTTAGACTAGTGGCAAAAGTTCTTGTGAGTTTGTCATTGAAACCGAGTTCTTCAACCCTTTGGAAAAAGGCAAGGCAACCTGCATCTTGGAAATATTTCTTGAGAAATGGTGTCATCATGAAATACTGTGTTGTAGTGGGCTCATATCTACTGATTTTACCTCCCTTATGTCTCCTATGCTTTGTAGTCTTTGAATCCATAGTAAACCCTAGCTCACTAGGAAGGGAAATTAGGGTTTTAGTGTAGGAAAACATGGGAATTTAGGAAGTTTTAGGAATGGAGGGGGATGAAGGGATTTGATGGTATCTAAATTCTTGGGAAAATTAAGGGGGTTAGGGATAGATGTTAGGAAGTGTAGGGAGGTGGAATTTTAGGAAATGAGCGAGGGGAAAGGGTGCAAAAGGGAAAAACACAGTCCTAACCTAGGAAAGTGTAGTGTAGGCTAGGGTTTGTAGGGAAATGATGAAAATGAGAGTAAGGGATGAGGGAAAGTGTCAAGGGAGATGTATGAAAGCTGGGGAAGGGTGAGTGAGCATGAATTTGAGGTTTTTTCTCAGAAAAATCGACCAAAGAGACTTCTTTGACCAAAAACACAACAAACCATAGGAGAGGGGATTTATGAGCCTTCAAGCATGAAATGAAATGAAAGGGAGGAAGACAAGGGACCCACTTACTTTCTTTGATGAGCTAAAACTTGTACTTGATGAAGAAACCACCAAAGAAGAGAGATTTTCCATCATGAAGAAAAGTGTAGCAAAGTTGATAAAAGTGCAATGCAACCAGAGAATTCAAATTTTTAGGGTGAAATTTGGTTGCTCTAAGGGTTGGAATGCTCCTTGCTTATAGAATGATGTCTCATGAGGGTGAAATGAGAAAATTATTTTCTTTGTTGGTCTTTTTAATGGTTGGAGGTCGATTTTTCTCCTTGATGGTGATGTGGCCCCACCTTGTCTTTTCATCAACTGATTTTGATGGCTTGGTTACTGCAGATTTGAAACTTCAATATACATATTACATCATGATAGAGATCAAAATAAACTTTCAGAAACCTTTATTGAGCACTTTTCCCTATTACTACTCCTTTCAATGCTAAATTTGATGCTGAAATGACCTATATACATGACTTTTACAACATGATCTAATGATGATACTACATGGAATGATGAGTTGAATGATGACCAAGATGACCAAGACACTTTTATAAAAACTAATGACCTCTCTGTAATGATTTTTATTGACCATGGGACTGAAAGGAGTAGTAATGACCTAACTATCCTAACCAATGATCAAATTTTTATTTGAAGACCTATTGAAACTATAAAAAATTAACCTATAACCCTATCAACCATATGAAAGAGAATAGTTTGATCACTGGTGACTGACAGGACTGACAGACACCAATAAGTGGATCAATACGAATTCTTTGCTTTGAAACAATGAAGATGAGAAGTCAACCGGATTGAACACAACAAACACATTTGTGTGGATTAATCTTGATCTTATAATGTCAGAAATGTAAAAATATGGCCCTGAGATTCATGGCATGATCCACATGATGTTTCAAGTGGGTAGGTAGGTCATCCAAATATGGTTGTACAATGTGTTTGATTTCATGGAAGGTATAATTCATTTCCCTCTGAAAATTTTCCCCAAAAATTTTCAAACCGAAAGGGAGCTTTCGAAAAAAAATGTGCCCCATGGACAAATAAATGCTGTTTATGTTGGTTTGATGGGAGAATTTTGAATTTATTATAGTAATTAAATACATCCATAAATGAAAATACTTCACTTCTAGTGCAATCTTCAACAATCTGATCGATAAATGGGGTAGGATAATTATCCTTAGGATAAGCACGATTGATGTCCCGATAATTGACACACATATGAATTGTTCCCTGTTTCTTCATGACAGGAACAATGTTCGAGAACCAATTAGTTAAAGGAACTGGGTAAATGAAACTAGGCCGCAATTTTTTTTTCAACTTCTACCTTAATAATGGTAGCCTTATTAGGATGGACGGAACGCAAGCGCCACCGAACTAGCTTAGCATATGGATATGTTTTGATTTCATGTAAAACAATATTCAGATCAATACTTGACATCTCTTCATATGACCAGGTGAAAACATCTCAGAATTCATGGAGAAAGGATTTATAGATCTTGATATCATTGAGAGAGAAATATGCACCAATGTGTAAATTCTTGAAAATTCCAGGCTTGATCGAAATATCAAGAGGAAGAATTTATTCAATATTCGATAAATTATTCTTAGAATCAATTTCGTGGATAGATACATAATTCGTAGATATATTAACAACATTGAGTGAATAGATATCACTAAGATTTTCCTCAGAGGTATCAAGCAAGGAGGAACAATGATTATTATCGTCCGATGGTGCACTGTTTGACATCATGATATCCATGATGATTTCATCAGTAGAAAGTGTACCAAAGAAAGGATCAAAACACGTGCCATAATCTAAGGAATGATCGACCCAATTAATCGAAAAGGAGAAATTAGAGTGTACCTAATAAGACAAATAGATGGATTCCTATTCGATCTTGACAGTAAATAGAGGCATGCACTCACCAAAGTTATCAATATTAGAAACATCCAGTACTATCCAAGGATCGAACATAGTAGTACAAGAAGATATCATATTGATAAAGGCAATTAGATTCGGGTTGTGAGGAGGAGGAAAGGAAAAAAGTTCCCATCAAAGTGGAATATTTAAGCAATCCAATTCCAACATGCTGATAGGGATGTGGGGTCTCCCCCACAAGAGGTATTCTTCAAGTAACTTGATAATTATTGGCAAATAAGGTGAGTTGATCAATGAACACTATGCCCCCCTAGTGAGGGAAAATTACCATTCTAAAGTAAGTCGAAATGATAACAGCCATAGCATAAAACCATATACGACCGAGTATAAGGTTATAATCTAAAGGTTTATCTATAAATGCGACTTCTAATGACATTGTCATGCCAACAAATTTAACTTATAACGAAGTAAAAATTACATAAGGTTTGAATCCTCTTCCATCAAAAGCTTTGAGAGTAGTCAATGAATGGTTGAGTTGAGGAGAACCAATGGCTTTCCAGCAAGAAAGTGACATGATGTAGGTTGAAGGTCATTCATCCATAATGGTACAAGGGATGGTCTTACTTTGAACAACAAAGTGAATCATAAAATATAAGTGCGGTGGAATATTTGGTGTATGATTCTCATGGTTAAAGACTACAACGCTAGAATCCAAAGGAACGATACCTCCAATTGTGGAAAGCAAAGCCTTCTTTTGGGCATGACGATTATGGAAAACCTCAAGAGTTGACTTAGATGAAGGAGCTTGAGCCAGATCCTTAACTATGTTATAGTTCCGAGCATCTCTCACACGAGGGTTGAATGAAAACTTGTGAATAACGCCCTTCATAGCTTTAATTGTTAATTCAGTTGGAATCACACTTGGAGTAGGATCTAAAGGATATGAGGTAGATCCCTCATGTTGATTAGTAGCCTTGCCAGCTAAGGGAATCAATTACTGTAGTCCTTATTTCTCATTGCCACCATAATTTCATTTTTATAATTTGTGGAGGAAAGCATCATAACCGAGGAAGAGGAAAATGAGATTTGGTGCAACCATGTTTATATCCTGATTAGGGAAGGGATATGTCAAAGCAGCAGGCACAATGAATGACTTAGGGAATTGATTTACTTCCACCTGATGTGGATAGTCGCAAGTGAAATTAACCTCATTACAGATTAAGTAAGGATAGCAAGGTTTCTGTTTTTCTTTATGATATTGGTTATTTTGTTTGTCCTACGGAGGATTATCTTTCTTATTTTTTCCTTTTCCTTTCTTATTATTTCCTGGTTGCTGATATTTTCCCTTCGTGGATTGGACAACATTAATTTTGGAAGTAGAAACCGCAGGAGTGGTGGAGGACAGGTTTTTGGCAGCCGCAATAGGAGTTGAAACATATGGTTTACTTACTAATTGATGTATAGCAAAACCAATCGCCATTAGCAACATTTGATTATTTATCGGAAGGTTGGGGAACAATATTTCTAGGTCTCAGAGCATTCAATATTTTATCATAGAGTGTGTCAGATTGTGTATAAACAAGATCCAAATATTGGGCATGAGATATTACTAGTTATTTGTTAAAAAAACCACCTTTAGCAATGTGTTCTGTTATAGGTGATAACAGAGACCTAGTAAACGATTCAAATAACAACTGATTGGGAAAAAATGTTTTGACCAAATGGCGGTGACATTGCCACTCATGAATTCGATATACCATTTTTTTATCACACCCCGGGGGGGGGGGGGGGGGGGGGGGGGATTTGACAACCATTTTCCTCATCATAACATGTGTAGACTTGTCTTCTCCAAGATTTCCATTAAATTTAGGGATATCACTCGACATTTTCGTAGTAATGACCAACTACCAAGGAGAGTGACAAATGGGATCATTTGTAAGTCGGGTCAAATATGGAAATTCAAGAGTTGCTACAAATGGAAATCTATTATTAAAGTCAAGTGGAGGGTATCCTAGGTAAGATGGGATAACCTGGGAAATAGGTATTTTCACTCTGGATAAGGAGGATTTTGGTAACCTAGATAAAAATAACTTTGCTTCCCAGTTCTAAGATAACCTTGAAAGGGATGAAATGGTTGGGTTTGAATTTTCTACCATTGGTAAGGCATTTGAGGAATGCCTTGGTATAGTTTCCCGAGGGATTTTGCATCATTCCTACATAATGTTGACTAGCTTGCACCTGTGCAATGCCATATACAGGTTGTCCTACTTGGATTTGAGGAATAGCCTGACCAAGCGATGGAGGCTATAAGGTAACTTGAAGAGGCTGTGTAAGTGGAACTTGTGATGTTCCAGATACCGGTGGAACGAGTTGAGTTAAGGGTACAACCTGCAAAATTTGACTTACTTGAATTGAATCTTGAATAGGTTGGGATATAGGTTGACAAGTAGGAATATGAGATGTGGGTAGAATAGGTTGAGAAATAGGAACGTGGGATGTAGATGGAACAGGTTGATAGGTTTGAATTTGATTCACAACCAAGCCAAATTGTAAGGGAAATATTTGTTTCCAAGGGTTGGTAGCCATTCTAGGAAATAAAGGACTAGAATAGGAAAAAGCACCAGTTTGCAATATTTTTCTAGGAGATTGGAACACTCTAATAATAGGTTGCCTCCTTGCTGAAAGATGAGGGTAATATGGAGGAAAAAACCCCCCAGAAGGAGGGTACCCAGTATTAGGTGGATTGGGATGTTGTAGGTGTTTGTATCCACTAAAATAAGGATCAGATGGTTGCTCTATTGAGCATTGGGATGGAGGAGGAAGATAAAACTGTGTGAAGTTCATCAAAGAAGTGCCAGATGGTATTATAGAAGGGGGTGACATGGGAGAAGTCCATGGAATGTATGTTGCACCATAAAAGGTACCAGATAAGGAATGGTAACCAGGTGGGACAAATAGGTCACCATACAAATGTGTTTCTGGTGATTTTGCAAACATAGACGTAGATGCAACATTGGTTTTCATGCTAATAGTGGAATATGTGGGCTGAGAAACCATAATAGTCTCAGTCATGGTTAAATTTCCCATATATTATTACCGAGGGAGCTCAAGGGTTAGTTGAAAAGAGGAGAAGTAGAAAAAGGAGCTCGTATGGGAATATGAGGAGGAGGGACTTGATAAATATGGAGTCCTCTTAAATGAATAGGAGAATTTTGAGGCTCTTCTTGATGGATTTCCTCAATACTCATAAGACCAGGTGTAAGTTTCTCACCATGGGGTCCAATATATACGGGTTTTGGTTGGGTCTAAGATAAAGGAATAGAAGAGGAAGGGCCTAAAGTAACAAGTGTAGTTAATTGAGGTTCCTCAGGTTGTATAACCTCAGGTTGCAAGGTATCTGAGTCAAGAAACTTAGGTTCAATAACATCGGGTAATAAAGTTTCAAGTGGTTGTATTTTGATTGTGTCAGACTCACTAGCTAATGGAGAAGTGATATTGGGTTCAATACTCATAGAAAAAGATGATTTTGGTGGAACAATTTTAGATGGAGGACCAGAAGGGGTAGCTCCCGAAGTACAAAATTTAGTAGTTTACATTATTTTGTCCTTTTGACGTCCATGAGTTGCCTCCGGTGGAAGAGGAGGCAATATCTTCATCCTATGTGAAAACGACGAGGTTTTTGGGGTTTTTCTTCCATGATGGTTTAATAAATTTTAGAAATTAACACAAAAATAAATAAAAAATGGGTAACTAGGTAGAAAGGGTTTACTAAGAAAATGTGAACTGTAATATACTACCTTGGAGAACGAAGGATTTATGTACGGGTAGAAAATATCCCCAAATGTTGTGTTTGGTGTATCACAGTGTACAAGGTAGCCGAATCAGTTACCTAAGGTGGGATAATAACTTTGTGTGGAATTCCAAAATATACCTGAAGGTACGTGGAAGCACAGTCCGTAATAGTGTTGCCTAATGCGTAACCATACGATGACAGCGTTCCCATATACTTTTCTTGCGTGGAGCGTCATCCAATATACCCAAAGGTACGCAGAGAACGATACGATGCACTTATGTACATGGAATGTGATTTCACCCCTGGAATGCAACGTTGGTAAAAAACGACAACTCCTACGCTTAAAGACGCCAAAACACGTCTCTAGCCTAGACCTCTAAATTTTTACGTTAATTTTTCAAATGCTCCTTAAGATTGATTTAGTAAAGTTTAAAGTTTATCTTGGATTACGTTTCATTTTTCAAAGCTCACCATGAGTTCACCTGAATATCATAAAATTCAATCTAGCATGATAGTATGAGATATTTTCTTTTCAGTGAAAATCTATGTATGGAAGGGAAGAAACAAAGAGTAATGCAACATACAAAATGCAACAAAAAAAATTGTTAAGAAAATTTCCCTAATGCACCTGTTCCAATTTCAAAACTTCATAAAAAAACCTAAAAGCAATGCAAAATGCAAAAAGTATGATATTTTCCTTTTCAATCCTCTTAATATTCAAATGAAATGAAATCTAACATGCTACTAAATCTTTGTTAGGAGAAACTACACAAAATGATGATTACAATATCAAATTCTTAAAACAATCAATAATCAAGCAAGAATTTTTCCAAAATACCTAATTAATAAGAACAAAGCAAAATCCAAAAAAATTCTCATCAAAGGCTAATAAAATCTAAAGAAAACCAAGTGAAATATTTTTAGAGACAAGGACACACTCAGAAACAGAAGGAAAACAAGATGGAACAAAGAAAATCAGAGAATAAGTCAAGAAAATGCAAATTTTTACATCTTACAGGGATCAACACAGGTGCAAAATAGGCACCAGTGCTTTGCAGTGCATGTATAGAGAAGGAGAGGGTGCATTGAAGCACTCTGTCTCTAGACCAGGGGGTGCGCCGAGGCAGATTTGACCAAAATATGGCACAAAACATCAGATCAATCTCAAATAGAGGTTTTCCAAATGTTAATCAATGTCAAAGTAAGGTTTTCCAAAGGTCAATCAATGTCTGAATGAGTCATTGAAGGTCAGTTTCAGAGGTGAAAAAGGTGCTAAGGTCAATGAAACCACTAAGGGAAAAAACGTTCCCAATATGGTCACTAATTTGTTATTGGAATTTACGATTGCGGACAAAGGTGAATTACCTAGACCTAGTGGCCTAGTCTAGAAAAACAAAAGATAAATAACATAAAATTTCCCTTAGAGAAATTAGAGTATGGGAATGAAGCCTACCTCAGATATATAGTAAGCTTCCCTTTCCTCCTTGCTTGTAAGCTTCAATTGTAGCTCCAAGTGTTATAATTAGAACATGCACACTTGACTAAAACAAGAAAAGGATCCACAACATCTACATACCAAAATACAATTAATTTATTCAATGAATCAACAAGGCATTGAAATACATAAGTGTAAACATAACACAAAACATATAGGAAAACAAGATACTCTTTGTATTAATAGAAATAGGAGAGATTTTACAACCATAAATAGAAGTTGATTTTGTAGATGACTCCCCAAGTTGACTTGTCCTTGTCATAAAGAAAACCTCAACACCAACCTAATGCATGAATATGATGACTCCTTTAGGCCCAAGGAGGCAGCATAAGGGCGCTATCAATCTCCAAAAGCCAACCCTGTTGTTATGGATGGTAGTAAATTTATAGGAGAAGGATGGTAGTTTAGGATTTACCATTATGGTATTGATATACACATATGATGGGAGGATGAGATTAAGGGATAAGAGGTGAAGTATCCAAGGTAGCATCAAATATTATTTGAGCTCTTGTCCATGGTAAATAGTTAAAACAACCTTTGAAAGCTTCTGGAAGAGGAAGATTCATAATATTTTTTAATTTTCCCGAATTTATAGAATTAGCGCACTTGTAGAAGGGAGAAATTAGTGTTAGGAAGCATTATGCCTAAGGGAGAAACATGTGTTGAACGCATGTGACATAGAGATTAGGGAGTGTTGGGGTTGGAAACACTGATTTTGAGAAATTTCTTCTAGAAACTCAAACCCTTTGGAGGAGTTATTTTTAGAGATTTGTGAAGGGATGACGACAACATGTTCACTAATATTGATTGATCCAATTTACAGGCCTATGGACCAGATGTGACAAAATGGCCTATAACAAATGGCATCCACAAGAGGTATCTCCAAGTACACTGAATAGTAGTACTAGAGAATAATATGAACTAGTAGCTACTGATTTCATCACTCAATTTCCAATAGCAATGAGCAAACATGAATCCATAATAGCGGTGGTGGATAAATTGATATAGGATATCCATTTTATTTCATTTAGATCCACATACTAGGTTTCTAACATAATAAACATTTACATGACTGAAGTTTCCAGATTGTGTAGGATATCAAAGGAAATTATATCTAAAAAAAGATACTAAGCTCTCTTCAACTTTTTTTAAAGGATTATTAAAGGAATTTTTTATAAATATGTATTTCAATACAACATATTATCCACAGTCTAATTGATACCTAATATGTGTAAAAAATGTCATTGAAGATATATGCTACATCTGTATGCTATAAATAAACCATAAAAGTGGGAAAGTTGTAGTATTTGGTAGAGTTTATTATAATAATTTCCATCATGTATATATATAAATGAGCCCATTAGAATATTTATATGATAGGAAATGCAACATAGTAGTAAGTTTGGACAAGGGAGTAGACCAATTTATATTTGAGCCATATTTTCCCAAGGAAATATACGAGTAGGTTATCGCAATTAAGAAAAATTTGAAAGCAACCTAATATAAACATAAAATTTACATAGATAGCCAAATGAATATAAAATTCAATGTTATAGGCCATGTATAAATCGTATCAATATAAAAGAAAATCCCTTTCAATATAGGAAGTTGTACCAAGATTTCACCTTATGGAGTCCTAGATATAATAAGATCAATTGTTTGTAGCCTTCCATTGCTTGTTGTTATAAGTGAAAAAAATACATTTCATGCATCCTTGATAAATAAATGTGCATATGATATCCATTGTGTAATTGATTGGATTTAACCAAAAGGAGAATTTTAAACAAAATTATTATGCATCTTATCTATAAAAGTAACATCTCCTTAGAACATAGCCATCATATAGGTAAAAGTGCAATGTAAACACTATAATTATAATGAGGTTGCATGGGATATGGAGGATGCCATGATGGAGGAAATACCCATTTTTGTTTTAATTGTGATATCACATTGAAATTGGTGCTAATACAAGGGTTAGGTGAATGCAATACACCATTTTTGACCCCTAGATTATAGAGAATTTTGTGTGTTTGTGTGTGTGAGTGATGATGATCATGACGTGGGGTTTAGGCTTATGTTGGATTTTAAGACAAATCACCATGTGGGTAAACATTACCATGGTTTATTTTGTTTTTGTAAAGATATACATGAATATAACACTCAAAATCACCAATATATTAAAAATAAGCACAATGGAGCTATTGTCGCCGTGACAACAACCCTCCAAATTTTTTTCCTATGCCAATTTTGGAACCTACATCAAATTTTGTTTCGACCCCTTTGATTTGTTATTTGTGTATTTTTTTCCTAGTGTCGCATCCTCCTAATTCATTGTTTCCTAAACGTTGTCACCTTTTTTTTATTGATCAAAGTAAAATTTATATTATTAGTTCAAAATTTACATCACAAAACAATGTTGCTGTGGTAAAAATGAGCAACCCGAGTTTCAAAAAGAGCCATACTTGTCTCGGGTGCAAGCCAAGGAAATAGTGCCACTGGTTATTTCCAGCAAAAAACTATCAAAAAACAAGAAAATACAAAGCTTCATGGAGGAGGGTTTTGAGGGGCAGCTGGTGGCCCTGCAAATAAATCTGCACGGTTGTGCACATGGTAGTCAATGTGATCGATCTGGATTTCCAGTGCTTGGAGGTGGTCATCAGAATGCCATAGGTGATGGCGTAGAATCTCTAGAGAATCTAGAATTTCATTTTGCATATGTTGAATGCCATTAATGTAAGCAATTAACTCATTGCATTCTTCACACCTTTGTTCCCGCATGTTGTCCAGAATGATTTGAATCTGTTGCAATTGGATTGAAATCGCATCTAGGGTGATCAGAGTGTCAGCTTGACCAGGAGACCTGGATGGAGATACCACCATGGCAGCTACAGAGTGTTGACTCTCAGTGGATTTTGAATCTGAGCTCGACTTCCCGTTTGTCCTTTGCTCCTCCATTCAGCACCTGAGACCGCCTCTGCCTGCTCGACTAGGTTATCGTGGCATATACTTGCCCTTCTCACACCCTGCTTCTTCCCGGCTAGAATTTCGGTCGCCCACGCACAGTGTTTCCCTATCAATTGGAGTGCAATGGCTCAGACCAGTTCCCCTCATCCAACCACCAACACCCTCGGGCTTGCAAGAGGATACCACTGTCTCGAAGATCAAGTCCCCACTTCTTCCAATGAAAGAGAGGAGCCTCCACCTGCGCATGTGCCAGAACGACGCTAGACTGGAATGACCTCTGAGCCCACCCAAACACCACTCCCTGGTCTCCTCCACTACCACCACAGACCAATTCCCTGTTGTGAACCGAGAATTCCATATTAGGCATGCCAAATTGGGTTCCTTCCTGACTGCCAACCAAACCACAATCACCTCCACTACATCACTATGCTCCTCGAACACCAGGTTACCATGATCCCATGGGAATTTACGCTACCATCCCCAGCTCGTCGCCTCCCTCTCTTGCCAACACCCACCATGTGTTCGAGGCTCAAGTCATAGCTTGAGTGCTAATGCCACTGCACAAGGTGAGACCTCCCAAAAAAAATTCACCAATGCCTAGAACTGTACTATGAAATTTTCCTTGTTTGAATGCTTGATAAGCTTTCGACTCCAACCGTGCCTCTGATATTCTAAAGATACCATAACTACCTTTGTGAGAGGGTGATTAATTCTGCACGATGACGCATGGTGACAGGCCTATCCTGCCAGCACATACCGCCACAACTTGGATCCTTGATGAGACACCTCCATCATGGACCTAAACATTGTCACTTAACCATTAGAAGCGATTGAGTTAATTAGTCCATCGTTAGGTGAACTCATGATCTTTCTCGAATTAGAAATTTTTCTTCTCTCCCTGCACACACTATAAAAACACTCAAAAGCATAGAAAAAGAAAACAAACATCATAAAATAACTTACAAAATAAAAATCACACTCTAAGTTGATGAAGACATGCACTCAACTTGAACGCACTTCTTCGGGCTGAAGAACTGCACCCTCCTTGAGCGCACTCCTTCATGCTTAAAAAGTGCACCTTGCTTGAGCGCACTCCTTCGTGGCGAAGGAATGCACCCTTCTTGAATGCATGCATGAGAAACTTGTTGCATGTGGGCACACTCCTAGAAAATATGATCCCACTTAACTTATCTTAAGTAACCCTTTCTCTCGTTAACAAGTGGCGCTCATGCATGAATCGATTTTGCATGTTAACTTCTTTAAATCAACTCAGTTAATAATTATTTTTCATAATAATTCTTGCCTGACTTGGGAACACAACTGGGAATCAAGAAACTCTTCATCAACCAAAACTACAAGTAATTTTTACATGTCGAATATTTTTCATGATTTCATTGTCATTTTTTTTTTTCTTGCTGTCGTTTCTTGGTTTTTCAGTTTGATTGCCGACATTTGTGCTTAATATTCATGTTGCAAGTGTTAATATGCTCTCACATTCAAAAAATATTCACTTTCTCAACCTTTTCATATTCCACCATGAATGCAACAACAAATATATAGCCTTGTAGATATTTCTCCTCATCATTTCATCAAATCCTGCTATTCAAACTTGTTTCTAAGCTTCCAACAGGTTGAGCGCACTTATTGAGCTCGAAGCCTGATCAATCTTGAAAACTGGGCCCTAAATGATCAATTTCCCCTCTAGATAGCACTTCTTCACCACAAATTACTGCATCCTCCTTGAGTGCATGAGCGCATCACGAAGACATTAAGAATCTTCCTCTAGCCCTTCGACCTGTGACAATGCACCCTCCTTTCATTTGAGCACATGATTGTAACTCAAAGGCTTGATGATCCAGGTGGATATCAGTGGCCACCCACCTATTCCATTTGGACCCGCACCATCAATTCTTGCAGCTTTTCACATTCAGCACAACTTACTATTTTTAGCAGGTTTTCGGGTCCTGCATTCCCAAGCCGTTTTGGAGCCTTAATGATCCAGGTGGACATTGGTGGCCACCTAACTATTCCATTTGAACTCCCACCATCAATTCTTTCAGTTTTTAAGTTGCAGCACATCTTACTATTTTTAGCAGTTTTTCGGGTCCTGAACCTCCGGAGCCGTTTTGAGGCCCTAAACGATGTTTTTTGGGCATCGTTTGTCCATAAAATATGATTTCGTTCTAGAATTGATATTTGCAGTAATATTTCTAGTCCTCGTATAGATCTTTCTAACAATGTATCATATGTGTCAAACAGAGATCGTATGCCGAAGTTACGTCCTTGAGAAGTTGAAACACCAATTTACCCAAACGGGGCCCACATTTTTGGCGCTTCATCTCCTAGGGCTAGGTTTTTTGATGTCTAGAGTTCTCCATAATAAATAGGCCCTCGAGCCTCATTGTAACACAATTTAGAGGTCTGTAGCCACCACATCTCTTCTCAAAGATTCACTACCAGCACCCTAGCTATTTTATTTCCCTTATGTTTGTAAGCATATTTATGTTATTTGATATTAATGAAATGAAGCCTTATTTCTGCCACATCTCTATGTTTATTTTTATTTCTATATTCTTTTGCGTTCCTGCATAAATCCAGATCACTTGAAGACTCGATTGCATCATCCTTCATGCCTTCAGAGTGCGACAATGCACCCTCACTTTCCCCTTGGGTGTATGACCGCATAGGGAAGACCTGAAGACCCGTCATTTCATCCCTTTGACTCTTCAGATTGTGCCAATGTGCCCTAAGTATTTTTCTCCACTTCCTTGAATGCATGAGCGCACTGAAAAGCCTTGAATGACACTGTTCATTCCTTCATGCTTTGAAAGTGTGCCTTCCTAGCTTGCATGCCTATTTTCTCATGCAGCAAGTCATTTTCTGCTTTTTTTCACATATTTTCATGTCCAATCACATGTAATGTCTCCTTGTACATGATTTTCAAGTATTTTTGCATAAGTAGGTTGTTTTACGTTGACTTTTTTCATTATGAGTGTGTTTTCAGAAACAAGTGTTCATGCTACAAGTATTGCAACCCTTTCATCATTTGTCAGAGACATGCCACATTTTAAAGTGACCTCCAAATATCTCTCAGAATCAAGCATTGATGAACCTATTGAAGTTACAAAGCCAAACATTCCCATATATGCACACACACATCGATTTATTGATAAGAATACACAGGTCACATGGAGCAAGCTCTACAACACATTCATGCATGAGAAGTTTACTGATAACTTAAAAGATGTGCATGCATACATCAACATCAATAAGACCAGGATGCATAAGATCACATGTATATTCCCAGCCATGCCATGTGTGGAATTAATTGAATGGATAATTACACATATGGATGAATCTCACCTTGTGCTTCATAGTGAGAGTGGCAGACAACTCACCACCTATTATGGTGAAGACATGCATGAATGTTATAAGATGCTCAAGCCCAATGAATATGCAAATGAAAAATTCTATATGATATGGGATACCCTTGACACAAGTGACATGATCAAATCATGGTGTCGATAGCCTTCCAATTTTCTCCATCGCTCATCGGTATTCCATCTCACAAATATTCTCAGAGATGAGTATTAGTATTTGATAGCCATGTATTGTAGTTTTTTGGGTGCAAGAACGCTGAGGTGTTTGAAGAGAATTGCATATATACACTCAATAATGTGGTGATGACACGTGGAAGATATTTCAATTGTGTGAATATATTGTCATATGAATTGCAGTGTCAGGTGGGGCAGGTGAAAGCATCTTTAAGGGTGAACCAGGCACCAAAATTATACAGGTATGCATTTATATTAGAAGTAATTTGTGCACAGTATGCGTTCCTAGGAATGAATTGGAACTAGACCCTTGAGGATAAGTTCTTTTTTTACTTCCACTGCAAAGTGCTATCAAAATTGAGCTTCAGAGGCATGTATGAAAAAATGGATGAAAAATTATTTGCATTTATCTTTCACAAGATATTCAAGATCGATCCTCCTTGCATGACCGACCAGGTGAGGGGTTCACTCTGAGATATTATGGATTGGTTTATAGTGCTGGAGGGTACATACATTAGATGATTCAGTTTTCAGATATCCCCTCACCTTATGCCGCGATATGTGACCAACAAGGTGGTCATGCAAGAAGTAGAAAATCAGTGGGACAAGGGATTGTGAGGAATTATTCATAGGAGTAAGAAAGCCCCTTGGTATATATTTCTATTGAGGATCGAATTATATGAGTTGAAGAGCCACAAGGTGACAACAATTGAGATATAAGAGCTGGACCACCTGCACTTTTACACTAAGTATTTCCATGGATATAATCCCAGGAAAATTGTCAGAAAAAATTATGAAAGAATTGGTCACAATATGGGGTACTCATCGATGTCCACAGTAGAAGGATAGAAAATAAAGAACTAGTACAATCCAAACACGAAGGCATATCAAAAAATGGAGAACAGTTCACTCCAATACCAACCAAATCAAGACTTGCAAGTGCAGGAGAAGGAGGAGATAACTCCTAAAGCAAGGAAAGTAGCTCCTAAGAAAAGGATCAGGTATGAATCTATAGGCGAGAGAAACAAGAAATGGAAAGTCGATCCTTTAAACATAGGAGTTGTTCAAGCAGATTATGAAATGAGAGAAGCAAAATAAGAAGAGGAGAAGAGGAAACATGATGAGTTGCTCCAGAAGCAAAAAGAGGATGATGAAGAGAGGAGAAGAATGGAAGAAGAAAAACAAAGGCAGTCCAAGGAGGAGGAGGCAACACAAAGACTAGAAGAAGAAAAACAGACTCAATAAATGGAAGAAGACGCATTGAAGGAAGAAGATACCATCCAACCCATGGATTATGAACCAGGCACTCTAGAGGAACCTCCTCTTACAAATGGTCATATTCCATTCGAGGAAATGGGGTCACACCTCCACCCGCTGATAGATTCATGGACCTATGCAGTGTAAAATTTGATCAACTTAAGAAGAGGATCGTGAAACAAAGGCTACAATTCTTCCCCAAGGATCCTCAAAATCTAGTGATAACCTACAACGCTAGAAGGAAACCCAGAGCTATTATGGTGGAAAATGTTGCATTCACTACAGCGACACAAGATAACTTTGAGTACTTGTTGAATGAGAATGTTAGGCTGAGAAAATAACTTGTTGTGGTGAAGCAATAGGTGACACATCTTTCAACATAGAATCAACGTTTGGCATCACAAAGATTTAATACTACTGAGTGGAAGTCAATCATTTAGGAAGAGATGGAGATAATGGATGACACCACGACATGATTATACGATGATATTATTCTTCTACAAGAAGTGGTGTCTCCCCTTGTTGGAATAAAAAAGAAGGCACAAGAAGTTGTGAAACTCCTGGAGGTAGAAAAAAGAGAAATAGATCATATTCAAGAGTGGGATTCCAAGTATCGAGATGCTCCGCAACATTTGAGGAAGAAATACAAGATTTTCATAGAGATGGAAAGGGTTCAGTTGAGATTCCACCACCAAAAATACATGTGCCTTGGAGAACAATTGATCAATACTATTGCTTCATATAATCGACTGCACAATGTGTTTGAGTATCTAACTCAGAAGCATGGGATTCCTTTGATGGTTGCACTTGAAGCAATCAGAGGCAGGGAGATCATCTCTTAGATATCCAACAATACATTGAGAAAATAAAGCGGACAATGAAACATGAAGATTTGGAGGTAACCAAAGACAATTTTTTGTAGTATGCCATTGCACCAGTCAAAGCCCATTTGAAGATTTCATGGTTGTGAAATAATGTACAGTCAAAATCCAAGAACATATTGACTGAGGAACTAGAGATTAATATGCGCTACATTGGGGACTTGCCAGTTCGGGTCAAAGACATCTCCACAAAGTTCAGAGATTGGCACACATACATTACAAATGAGCTCCATGTAGAATGAAATGCCTTATATATTTGATAATTATTTGTACCATTATAGTTTTGTCTTATATAACCATCATCTCATTTTTAATTTATCTTATGTAATGAAGTCCAAGTGACACATGTGGAATGTAATGAGTTATGTATAGAATATGAACAATCATAGAAGTCAAAAAGTCACGAGGAAGCTCAAAGGTTATTGTTACTTGTTATAAATAGCTCCACATAACTCAAGCAAAGGCATTTTTTGGAAGGCTTAGATTCTAGAGGTCTTGCCTTGGCTTCTCTTGTAAGACATAGGAGATAAATAATTATTTGGGGAAGCAATTTGTGGCCTCATGTTCCACTATTGGATACGTTGTTTCATCTATGTAACAATGTACTTGGGATCTTGCACTTTTAATGAGAAGCTCAATGAGTTGAAACTTCTTCATACATGTATAGTAGATGTAGTTGGACTATTTTGGTTATGTTTATGGTATATGATTGTTTTAATCACATACTAAATCGATGAACTAATTCGTTGCTTAGCTATGGCTAATATTCAATGAGCTTTGTTATGATTTAGCTATTGTTGTTTATCATGTGGACTAATGTGCAAGTATTCAACAAGATTCTCTTTCTTCCTAAGTCCCCCTTTAGGATAGTACTATTAATTTTTTATACTATGGCTCTTTTCCCTCATCAACCATCGAAGTCTCCCTCATACACCTTACATTGGGTGTCTCAAAAAGCTCACATTCTTGCTACCCCAAAGTGGTGTTGTGTTCTCTTGTGTTGAATTGTAACCAATGCATTTATTTAAACCTTTCAAATGGTGGATGGGACTCCTACACCAAACGATGTGAGGTCTAATTGGGACATCACATTGGAGAGATCCCCTTACAATGTTGACGACATCCAACACCATAAACATAGTTGGTGCTAGAAGGAGAGGCAAATGAAAAATTGAGCCTTTGAAGCCTATTTGAACCTCTTACATTTAATGGCTTCATCCAAAATCACGATCCCGAGGTGTTTTTCCAAATATTTATGTCTTTTGATCCCCGCATACTTTTTATATAACTTGTCATGTTCTAAATTTGATGGCAAGGGTAAAATAATATTCCTTGATTATGTAGCTGAATTTGTTCAATTTTGTTTTTGAATTGGTGTTTATTCTAAATAAATACTCATGCAGTTGTTTACCCTTACCTTGGATGATCATGCTAAGCAATGGTGTTATTCTCTACCCACTTCTTCTATATAATCTTTCACACATTTGGTTAACGAGATTTTTCATGTCTTTGAAAAATATGAGTATCAAGATGTTATTGATGAAATTGATGAAATTGCTATGGAATTGAATGAATATCTTGAATGTTTTTCTGACTCATTCTTACATCTTTTTTATCAATTTCCAGACGAGGAAGTGAAATGGCAGTTCTTGGATGAGAAGTTTCATTTCTTAGTCATCATGTCAAGGAAATATTTTGAAGTAGACTCTTCATGTCCTCCTGATCTAGAATAATTTCAACACCCTGAGGAAGAACAATATATGTTTTTTGTCCCATGTCCTCCTCCTTTTGATGTTCTGTATGTTGGACTTGAACCAATCACTTAACCGAAAGATCATTTTTCTAATGAAGAATCAAATTTTCTCTCACATGTTCTCCCTGATGGTGATTCATCTAATATTATCAATCAACCATGTTTGAATCTTGATATTCCTTCAGTCAATCCTTCACCCTTTGATCAAGTTGAACCCTTGGATGATCATGACCCTGATGATTTCCTTTTCTCTGAATTATACGGTCATGATTGTTCACGTAATATGGACGAATCTCTATTCTTACATGAATATTTGGATTTGAAACAATTTAAAATGGAATCTGATGCGATTATCAAATATTTTCTTTCAGTTATAACTCATTTTGAAAAATAATATGACATGATTATCATTGAGGATTTTTATACTAATATTGAAAACCTATCTTCTTTTGAATCTCATGATTTAACTATTGAATGTCATTTTGATAAGAAAATCATCGTGTTTCCATGGAATTCAAATCTAAGTCAGGTGAGTACGAAACTTCAGCCTACGCTAATGGTTATGTCAGGTTCCTATCACCATGATGATATTTGTGATTTCAGTCAGTTCGTGATTCTTTTGCATCATCTTATCTCTAATGTCATCACATGGGATGTGAGCTCTCTCTTGAGGAATGCTCACTTTCTTCATGTAAAAATTTTCAACCCTCAGGGAAGAAGGTTTAACTTGACTATTGAGCTTCCACCATTACATCTCATCTCAAGCAAATATATAATGTCCAGTGAATATTTTTCATCATCCATTAATGAATATTACACACATGACAACATGGATTGTGGTCAACCTGATAACATCACTTATGACATGGATTTGTCTTTTTTTTATTATTTCCAATTTAAGTTTTCCTAAAGGTTGTTTCCATGATCCTATTGTAGACTCATTAGAAGATTCATTTCGCTTCAAACCCATTTTCCCAGCCTTTACTTGCACACATTGCATCGAGTATTGTTGAATATTGGTCTGATAATTATTGTTGTTTTGGATTTTTGTTCTTGATAGAACCTTCAAGTGTATTGCACCATTGTGATTTCACTTCCTATTTCTTTAAGTAAAGGAAAATGTTTGCACAGTTTCTCTTGTTTAATGCACTGATTTTTGTCTTGATTCTACATGATCACATCCTTTGGTCTAAAGGTCAGAAGAAAATTTTATGGATTCATTGGAAATCCCACTTTACATGACCTGACTGTGTACTGTTTAGGTTAGGGTAGGATATGTTGCATGTAGTCAGATGCATTGCATTCTTGTTGTGTAGTCTTCATCTTTCATGTTTCGCTTTTATTCTTTTGCTTTCATTTGTATTGAATAATTCAATTTTAGCTTTGAGATGACGTGGCTAATATTTTGTGAATGGAAATTTGTAGTAACATGCAACCCTTTGCTTATATGTTACCCTCTTCTATGTTTTGGTTTACATCTTTTGAGTCAACGATTTTCTGATGGAAAATACAATCCTTTAGCTGGGAAGCTGAAAGTAAACCATGAGACCCGAATCTATTTAGGATTCTCTTTCCTATACTCAGGCCTGATTATTTTTTCATGCTTATCTATCTCTAAAGATTAAGATAAGGGGAAAATTTTTTAGTGATCAAAGCATCATAGGTATAAAACCTGTCTTTGAAGGAGCAACCTCCTCTACTCTCAATAAGTCAGCATCCCTCTTCCGCCACTTAAAAAAAAAGTGTCTATTCACGTTCCTATTGAAAAATAAAATATAAAGGGTGAAATAAGAGAAAACCTTCCTGCATAGGGAGGTGAAGGAAATGACTTCTTCGAGATACTATCTAGGCTCGCTAACAACAAAGCAACATTTGTGTCCTTGTAGCGACTCCATCAAGGTACTATCAAGGCCTGCTGAAAGCGGAGCACCACCATATATGTTAAACTAATAATCTAATTGTTTTTATTTCACCATGATATATTACCCTTACTTACATTAACATGATAATGATACAACTTGCTATATCTTGTGTTATGCCAAGTAATGGAACATGGAAGACTATATCTTTAATTGGGTAAGAATGGAGAGCTAAGGTAACCCATTGAATGAAAAAATACTTCCTGGATAAATGATACTCCACACATAAATGAAACCATTTTAGAGAAGCTGGGGTTCTCCCAGTGTGTTGCCAAGTGTTGTCGTTGTGACAACAACCCTCCAAATTCTTTCCTATGTAAATTTTGGAACCTACATCAACTTTCATTTCAACCTCCTTTGTGTTGCCATGTTGTTTGATTTTCTATTTGTGCATTTTCTCCTATTGTCACATCCTCCTAAGTGAATGGTCTAAACGTGGTCAGTTAACCATTAGAAGCGCTTGAGTTAATTAGTCCATGGTGAGGTGAACTCATGATATTTCTTGACTTATAAAATTTCCTTCTCGACATGCACACACTAGAAAAACACTCAAAAGCACAAAAAAAGGAAAAAAAAGAAAGAAAATCACTCACAAAATAAAAAACACACTCCAATTTGATGTAGACATGCACTCAAATTGAGTGACATCCTTTGGGCTAAAGAAGTGCGCCCTTCTTGAGCGCACTCCTTCATGTTGAAAAAGTGCACCCTGCTTGAGTGCACTCCTTTGTGACAAAGGAATTCACCCTCCTTGAATGCGTGCATGAGAAACTTGTTGCATGTGGGCACACTCCTAGAAAATAGGAGTCACTTAATTTCTATTAAATAACCATTTCACTCGTTGACAAGTGGTGCTCATGCATGAATCTATTTTGCATGTTAACTTTTTTAAATCAACTTAGTTAATCATTATTTTACATAATCATTCACATCTAAGTTGGGCACACAACTGAGAATCAAGAAACTCTTCATTAAGCAACGCTACAACTAAGTTTTGCATGTCGAATATTTTTCATGATTCCATTGCTATTCTTGCTTTTCTTTTTGTCATTTCTTTCTTTTTCAATTTGATTGTTGGTGTTTGTGCTTAATATTCATGTTTCAAGTGTTAATATTCTCTCGAATGTAGAAAATATTCACATTCTCAACCTTTTCATATTCCATCGTGAACGAAAAATAAACTATATAGCCTTGAAGGTATATCTTCTCCTCATTATTTCATCAAATCCCACTGTTGAAACTTGTTTCTAAGCTTACAACATGTAGAGCGCACTTCTTGAGCTCAAAGCCTGATCAATCTTGAAAACTGTGCCCTGAATGATCAAGTTTTCCTCTAGAGTGCACATATTCACCATTAAGAACTACACCCTCTCTTGAGCGCATGAGCGCATCACGAAGACACAAAGCATATTCCTTCGACCCTTCGGCATGCGAAAGTGTGTCCTCCTTTCCTTTATGTGCATGAGGGCACCTCGAAGTCCTAAATACTTGAATGCTTCATGCCTTTAGTGTGCGACAATGCACCCTCCCTTTCCTCTTGAGTGCATGAGTGCATAGGGAAGGCCCAAAGAACCATCATTTGATCCCTTTGTCTCTTCGGAGCATGCTAATGCGCCATAGGTATTTTTCTCCACTTGATTGAGCACATGAGTGCATTGCAAAGCCCTAGATGACCCTTTTCATCCCTTCGTGCTTTGAAAGAGCACCCTCCTAGCTTTCCTGCCTATTTTCTCATTCATGCAAGTCATTTTGTAACATCGTTCACAAATTTTCATGTCTAATCACATGTAATGGATCCTTGTACATGATTTACAATTATTACTACATAAGCAAGTTGTTTTAAGCTAATTTTTTTCATTATGAGTGTGTTGCCACAAACAAGTGTTCATGCTACAAGTATTTCCACTATTTCATCATCTGTTGGAGACATGCCGCCTTGTAAAGTGACCTCCAAAGAACTCTTAGAAGCAAGCACTGATGAACCTATTGAAGTTACAGATCCAAACATTCCCATATATTCATACACACAATGCTTTATTGATAAGACTACACAGGTCACATGGAGCAAGATATCCAACACATTCATGAAGGAGAAGTTTGGTGAGGATTTAGAAGATGTGCATGCATACATCAACATCAAGAAGTCCAATATGCATATGATTTCATGCATAATCCCGATCATTCCATGTGCGGAAGTAAATAAATGGATCATTACACATATGAATGACTCTCACTTTGTGCCTCATAGTGAGAGTGGCAGTCAACTTTCCACTTATTATGGTGAAGACATGTAGACATATTATAACATGCTCAAGCACAATGAATATGAAAATTACAACTTGTACATGAGATGGTCTACCCTTGACACATGAAGTTATGAAATAATGGTGTTGAGAGCCTACCAAGTTTCACTATCACCCATTCATAGTATATCTGACAAATATTCTCAAAGATGTGTATCAATATTTTATAGCCATGTATTGTCAGTTGTTTGGGCGCAAGACCATTGAGGTGTTCAAAGAGAAATGGATATATATGTTCTTAATGGTGGTGACATGCAGAAGATATTTCAATTGGGTGGATACATTGTCATATGAATTGCAAGATCAGGTGGGGCAGGCAAAAGCATCTTTAAGGGTGAACCAAGCACCAAAATTCTAGATGTATGCATTTCTCTTAGATGGAATCTGTGCATAGTATACGTTCTCGGGAATGAAATAGAACTAGACCTATGAGGAGAAGTTCCTGTTTTAATTCCATTGCAGAGTGCTATTAGAGCTAAGCTTCAGAGGCGTGTATAAAAAATTGGATAAACGCTTCTTTGCAGTTATCTTTCACATGATATTCGAGATCGATCCTCCTTGCTTGATTGATCAAGTGAAGGAGTCACTCTAAGATATCGCGGATTGGTTCAACTATCGAGGGTGCATATGAAAAATTCTTTGGTAGTTAGATATCCCCTAAACTTATGCCACGATATGTGACCAACAAGGTGGTCATGCAAGAGGTAGAAAATCAACTGGACAAGGGATGTTAGGAATTCTTCACAGGAGGAAGAAATCCCCTTGGCCTATCTTTCCATTGAGGATTAGAATATGTGATTTGAAGAGCCACAAGGTGACAAAATCTGAGATACAAGAGTTGGACCGCCTACACTTTGCCATTAAGGATTTCCATGGATATGATCCCAGGCGAATTTTTAGGAAACATTGTGAAAGGATTGGTTACAATACATGGTACTCATTGATGTCCACTATAGAAGATGAGAAAATAAAGAACCAATACAACACAAACATTATTGGGCATGTGTTATATTGTTTCCACGACTAGTCACACGTGTGGGGGGTCATAGGGGGGGTAGTAGTTCCCCTTGTTCGCTGCGCCGGGTGTAATAGGGGGGCGGTAGCCCCCCTACACGGGGTTAGGGGCAGTGCCCCGAGAATTTTTTTTTGGACCCTATATTAAGTGGGTGGATCTATCTATGGTTTTGTGCATGGGTTTTTCACATGGTTTTGGGCATGATGGTTTTCTGTCCATGGTATTATGTAGATCCGGTCAAGGGAACTACAATTATGTTCTAATCCAGGGTTAATGGATTGGGGTTTATGAATTATTTATAATTTATATATATGTATTGTAACATTGAAAGAAATATAATGAAAAATCAATCTGGTAGTCCCATTTTTTGGATCCAGGGGAAAATCTCTATGTATATGTGTTTTATGTTTATGTTCTCGCCATTGTTTATTTTCTGTTTTTAAGAATTCGTTTGTAGGTAATTTATGTACAAGGTTAAAACCTACAAACATGAAGGAACATCCAGGGATGGAGACTGTTTCACCTCGAGACCAAAAAACTGAAGGCTTGAAAGTGTAGGAGGCGGAGGAGATAACTCCTCAAGCAAGGAAAGTAGCTCCTAAGAAAAGGATCAGGTATGATTCGACAAGTGAGAGCAACAAGAAATGAAAAGATGATCCTTTAAACACAAGAGTTGTTCAAGAAAAGTAGGAAAGGATAGAAGTAGAAGAAAGATAGGAGAATATGAAGTAGGATGAGTTTCTCTAGAATCAACAAGAGGAAGAAGAAGAGGGGAGAATAATGTAATAAGAACAACATAGGAAGTCCCATGATTAGGAAACAACACAGAGTTTGGAAGAATAACAAATGACTAAAGAAATGGAAGAAGAATAATTCAAGGAAGAATATACCATCCAACCCATGGATGATGAACCAAGCACTCCAGAGGAACCTCCCCTTATAGGTGGTCATCTTCCATTTGAGTAAATGGGGGCCACACATCCACCCATCGACATAGTCATGGACGTAGGTAGTGTAACATTTGATCAACTTAAGAATAGGATCGTGAAACAAAGGCAAAGATACTTCCCCAAGGATCCTAAAAATATAGTCTCGGTCTTTATAGAGAAGGTGATAACCTCCAACACCATAAGGAATCCCAAAGCTATCATGGTGAAAAATGTTGCATTCTCTACAACGACATAGGATAATTTCGAGTACTTGTTGAATGAGAATGCCAAGTCGAGAGGAGAACTTGCTGCGATGAATCAACAGGTGGAACATCTTACAACATAGAATCAACAATTGTCATAATAATTTTTTAGCACTGCTAAGTGGCAGTCATCTATGTAGGAAGAGTTGGGACCAATGGAGGACACCATGGCACAATTATATGATGAGATTATTCTTCTACAACAAGTGGTGCCTCATATTGTTGGCATACAGAAGATGGCACATGAAGTTGTGAAACTCTTGAAGGTAGAAAACAGAGCAGTAGATCATCTTCAAGAGTGAGCTGCCAAGTATACATATTCTCTGCAACATTTGGAGAAGAAATATAGTATTTCCGCAGAGATAGATAGGGTTCAGTTGAGACTCCACCACCAAAACTACATGCACCTTGGAGAACAGTCAATCAGTACTATTGATTCATATAATCGGCTGCACAATGTGTTTGATTCTCTAACTCAAAAGCATGGGATGCCTTTGATAGCTATACTTGGAGAAATAAGAGGCATGGAGATCATATTCCCAGATATTAAGCAAAACATTAAGCAAATCAAGAAGGAAAAAAAAAACAGGAAGGTTTTGAGGTAACTAAAGACATTATTTTTCAGTCCATTGCACCATTAAAAACCCATATGAAGCTTTCATGGATATGTAATAATGTATATTCAAACTCCAAGAACATAATGACATATACACTAGAGATTAAGATACGTTACATTGGGGACTTGTTAGTTCGAGTCAAAGACATCTCCACGGAGTCCAGAGCTTGGCATACATACATTAAAAATGAGCTCCATGTAGAAGCAAACAAATTACCCATTTGATGAGTCTTTTCCCATTACATTTTTGTCTTATATAGCCATCGTCTCATTTGTAATTTTTCTTATGTAATAAATGTTATGTAATTAAGTCCAAGGGACACATGTGGAATGTGAATAGCCACACATTGGAATGTAATTAGTAATGTGTAGAATATGAGGAATCATAGAATTCAAAGAGTCATGAGGAAGATCAAAGGTCATTGTTACTTGTTATAAATAGCTCCTCATAATGCAAGCAGAGACACTTTTTTGGAAGGCTTAGATTCTAAAGGTCTTGCTGTGGCTTCTCTTGTAAGACATAGGAGATAAATCATTCTTTGGAAAAGAAAGTTGTGGCTTCATGTTATACTATTGGATATAATGTTTCATCTATGTAACAATGAACTTGCGATCTTGCACTTTTAATCAGAAGCTCAATGAGTTGACACTTCTTCATACATGTATCGTAGATGTAGTTGGACTATTTTGGTTATGTTTACGGTATATGTTTGTTTTAATCGCATACTAAGTTAATGAACTAATTTGTTGCTTAGATATGGTTAATATTTAATGAGAGTTTGTATTCTTTAACAATTGTTGTTTATCATGTGGACTAATCTGTAGGTGGTCAAAAAACCTCTCTTTCTTCCTAGGCCCCCCTTTAGGATAGTACTATTACTTTTCTAACCGGCATCTCATTTCTCTTAACAGTTGTTGAAGTCTCCCTTGTACACCTTACATTGGGTGTCTCACAAATATCACATTCTTGTTGCCCCAAAGTGGTGTTGTGTTCTCTTGTGTTGAATTTTAACCAAGGCATATCTTTAAACCTTTCAAACGGTGGCCGGACAGTTTGACTCGATGGGACTCCTACACCAAACTATTTGAGGTCTAATTGGGACTTCACATCGGGCAGCTCCCCTTACAATTTTGGTGGCATCCAACACCGTTAATAGGAGCTATAAGCCCACACGAGGGAATCCAAGGGGATAGGAAAAAGAGATAACAATTAAAAAAAGATTTTCCAGTTTGTCGGGAGTTGTCTAAGTGGTGAGATCCATGGTGTTGTATGATAGGAACTCGATTTCACAAACCTTGGACTATATAACATGAAATATTCCTCATTGAAGCTCTTCCTCTATGTTCATTATGTTCCTCCATTTTTATCATCTGTACAAAATATCATACCTACATTTACTTGATAAATATGAATGAAGCTATTGCAAAAATTCCAAGGCTGTTAATGAGAAAATGGACTTCGGAAAATGGTAGATTCAATCCTTATGACTGCGAAAGAGTCAACCATATATAAACCAAGGTATATCATTCCAGTAATTTCATAGGGAAATCACAATAAAATTCTTTTGTTTTCATTAGAGCATTATAGAGAGAATTTTTTGAGAAACTGTGTAGCAGAGAAGGATAAATTCCTTTCCTAGTGTTATATTGGTTGAGGGGAATAGTTGTCATTGTTTGAGGTTCATTATGATTCTTAGAAGAGTTTCAGATGTGAATAATTGAAGTAGATTTCTAGTTTTGATAGATATTGAGCATTATGCGATTAATTATATGTATGAAAGTTACAATTAAGTCTATAACCTTATAGTTTCATTTCCTTGGCCTAAGGACGACATCTACAACAAATGCCTACAATTGAATAAAAAATCACGTAATGATTAAATTTATAAAAATATATAAACATTTATAATTAAAACCTATTATAGTTATTTTTATTTTTATTTTTCCCAATAAATACATAAATGTTAGTCATGCATTTACATTGTAAACTTGGCATAAGTTCTATTGTAAACATAGTCGAGGAAGAAAGGATGCTTGTTCATTTGGTAAATGTTTGAAATGTGAATGAATACATGAATGGATTGAAGGAGAATGTTTACAATCATAAATATTTCATCAATTAATGCATTTTATTGCATGGTGTTATGGAATAAGTAGATGGTTGAATTTAGTTTAAAATTTGAATCTGTGAATGATTAGCTATATGTCTCTATATAAAAATGAAGTTTTGGTTATATTTTATTATGAGTTGTATCTTTTGGATTTACTTTCCATTGATTGTGCCTTAGTATGCACTAATGAAATTATATATTGCTTTTGGAGATCAATTTTCGAGTGCATTATTCGCAATAATATTCAATAAATTAAATATTTTTCTTACTTGTTTTCTTTAAAATAGGTGCCCAAGTTACCAAGGGAGGTGGGTTTGGGAACACTACAACCATAAGCTTCGATAATTTCTCTAAACCTAAATAAATATTGAAAATGTATGCCACATGGAATTGATTACTTATTTGTAATTATTTATATTGAGATAAAGTACCAAATATAAGCTAAAGTTTAAACCACAATGGTGGATTTTATATTAAAATTGTTAGTGACCAAATCAATTCTACTTCTATATTAGTTTTGGATCAATAATTTTAAGAAATTTTACGTGCGGTGTTCATTAAGCTTTATATGGAATTATTTTATATTGAGATAAAGTATCAAATATAAGCAAAAATACAATGGTGGAATTTATATTATAATGGTTTATGACGGAATTAAGCCTACTTGTGTATTTTGAATGGTTTCGGTTCAATACTTTAAATTTTTTTACATGTAGTGTTTATTATAATTTTTTTGTTTTATTATTATTATAATTTTTTTTTAAATTAATGGTTTTTTTTTCAAAATATAATCAAAATTGAGTATATCATTTAACGAGTCATAATTTAACCATGGTGTTTTATAGGTGGTTTCAATTTTTCTCCAGGAAATCGGATGTTTTTAACCACCTCTGTAATAAAACAATAGTCTAAAATATTATCATTTTCAAAAAAAATAAGTCTAACTATAACATAACTATAATACAAAAAGCTTCTAATAAACATTCCAACCATTTAAGAGTCAGAAGAAGTAAATGGTGTCAAGTCTTTAATGTTGAATCCTATGGGAGCAGGGGATAAGGTTCACACTAAATGTCTTTCCAGATGTGCAAGCCTTACATCTAGTCTTTCCAAGTGAAAACATTGATTTATCTATGCTTGTTTAATGTTTTCCAAGGAAGTAAAGATATTTTATCTGTCCTCCTATTTGTCTTTTAAGACTTTGCCAAGCAAAGTCTTCATCTGCCAATACAAAGCTAATGAATTGAGGAATTGTTTCATTCTTCCCTTGGTGTGACCAGGGTTGGGAACCTAGTGAGAAACCTCTTCCAAAATATTTGAATATGAAAAATATTGGTGGTCCATAGAAACTAGGGACTCCAAGTTGTAGATCTCATTTTGGGTCTCATGGGGGATAACGTAATATAAGTTATCATTGACTTCCTGTGCTTGTTTTTGGGCATAGTTCCTACCCTAGGGGGGGGACCACACCCTACCCTACGACTACACATATCTTTCCTTGGCATAATGCGCAGAAGGGTTACTCTTCTAGGCTTCTTATATATATAAACAATGGTAGACGAATATAAGAGAAATCAATCCAAGTCTAGCCAACATAAGAAATGATGTAGAATAACTCCAGAGCATAAAAACAAAACCAAATAATTGATGGATTGAGGAGTGGATACCTAACTATAGGCCTTATAAAATTCCTATTTGCTGACTTTAAACCACCACCCAGGGAACTGATGCCTGGGCTACCTTCTTAATCTTGCAATCACACTCTTGAGCATATAGACTGCAATTCTATTCTAGCCCAAATAATTTTAAATCTGGGTAACCTCGACAATTTAATTTTCTATCTGGAAATCTTAAACTTACACGGAAGCTATCCTTAACTCATGGTTATTAACAACCAAACAATCCCGCCCAGATTCAAGTTCTCCTTGTATAAGCTTCTTCTTAAACAATGGTCAAAACCTTAATTAAACTGGCCTTTGTACTTCATATGTGAAGGTTCCCTTTTTAAAACTTATGGTTGGGAACCATATTAAAATCCATCCCACATATATTCAAATTAACATTCGAATGGTATTTCAACTTATAACTCCAAGGTAAAACTATTGCCTATGCCTATTCGAATTAACTTTCGAATGACTCAATGGCACTCACCCTCATCAATTATATGTGTCCACGGATTGCCATAACATATATTGACATTCCCCAATCAAATGTTGTAAACATTAATATAAAACCTTGACCCATCACTTCCATACCCAATGGTTGTTCACAAGCGAAGCCCTTTTTCAAAGGTCTCACAGAAACAATTTAACAATTATTGGTTCATTTCTCTTTACGCAGACTTTATGATTAAACTCCGATATGATAACTTACGACCATAGTCTATAATATATATCGGGTCCATAATTCACACTTTGATTTATAACCAAAACCAACATATAAATCTCGGTCAATACGTATATTAACATATTATAACATTTGGGCCCCAGCAATTAACTCACCTCGCCATCCGACGGCTCCAAGCTCGTCGCACTCCAACCAACCGATCGAACGAATATAACAAATATCACATTTTTTTTTTCTCTCCGAGCTTTAACTCTCCAAAAAAACGCGAAACTCGTGGTTTTCAAAAACCACTCCAAGACACGTGTCAATTGGCGACTGTTATTGCGTTTTTTTTTCAAAAACAACTTACCAATTATGTAACTGTGCAATACCGTTGGTATCTACCCTCGAAACCGCTTCTACTGTTACTTCTCACGGTTCCGTTACTCTGGATCAAGGTTCCGTATCCGTCGTTTGTTAAACTCATCCTTTTTTTTCTGTGGTTCATGGTATGATCAATGGAACTGATTCAGGTCTTCAGTTATGAGAACTCCCTCTTTCCTGAATCTTCAAGCTTCGATCTTCACTACACTCTAATTCTCTCTAACCACGTCCTTCGGTCGGGTTTATCGTGATCTTTGATTCACAAATCTACCTTCAACATTTCGTAGGTCTGAGCGCAATTCAAACCTCAACCCCTCTCGGGCATTCAATTAAGAATTTGGAATTCTTTATAATTGCTGGGTTGTCTATGCAGGTTTTCTCATTAGTTCTATTTTCACCGATTCCCATTCACTGAGGTCCAGATAGAACCACATATCTCATTGTACTAGTTCATTCACAAAAGGACAAGAAATTCCTTCATCAGATACTTAAGAAAACTTTTACTATTCCTCAATTTAGCCTCGATTCATTCCATTACATGCAGAGCCTTATTAACCTCCCTATTACAGGGTCCTATTCATGGATAGCTCACAGAGATTCAAAAACATTCTCGCATAGAATTTAAATCAATGAATGCACATATGGTTCAAACACAATTCTTTCATTCATGTATATGAAATCAAATACAAAGGCATTCTTACTCCTGGCCAAATATTCGGGTCAGTGGCCTCTATCCTCCTAATCTGTCTCTTGAATGGCTTTAATTCTTCCCCACTCTCCCTCTGAATGATATTGAGGCTTACATTTATAAAAATTAATAATGAATCAGTTCAGCTTCCTTAACAGCTCAACGAAGACTCTTGGAATTCTCCAAAGTTCTAAGATTAGACTCAATTCCTAAAATAACTGAAACTGACTCTTCACCTTCCTAGCTTAATCAAATTCCTCTCATGTTCTCTAATGGTTAGAGAACATTTACAATTCCTCCCTATTTTATTCAAACTACTAATAATTACATGAGAATTTGAAAACATAAGACCCCCCTATGTCTACTTAGATACAAAGTATTTTATTGTGCCTAATGCCCCTGCATCAGACTCCCAAGGTTCAAATTGATCATGATCTCCTAATCATGTGTCTTTAATCTCTGCCTCCTGGATCCCATACTTTGTTTTTTTGCTGTCCAACAGCTGCATCATCCTTCAACTGCTCTTCTCCAGGTCTCCATATCTTGTTCTGCATCTTACCTCCATCTCTTCTTTCATAATCTCTTCTTATCTTTCCTTTGCTAAAGTCCTTCTGCTTTCTTGCTGATGTCTGCTACTTCTGAGATACCTTCATCATCAGTTTTCTGATGCTTTCAATCTCCATGTCCAACTTATCTTCTAGCTGGAAGTTTCTTTGCCCATTGCTGCTGCTTTCAATTCCTGTTGCTGCCTCTGTGGCTACCTCCCAAACATCCTGTCCCTCTGCAACATTCTCTTGCTCATCATCCGCAAATTTACTTTTAAAAGGTAAATTATCTTTTAGTCCTCTAATTGAAGTAACATAACCACTCATTTCTCCTTGTATACTAGTAAGCATAATTAAGTTCTGCAAACTAGTATCTGCTCCTAGTTCTTCCACAGCTTTAGGCAATTTCACTCTAGTGTTTACAAGTTCATTCTCTTCTTCAAATGTTTCTAGCAAACATTTCATCCATCTCATTTGTACTTGTCTCACATCATCAATATGCTGCAATTCAGCATCTTCCTCTTCTTCCTTGACAATCTTTAGTAATTTTCCATCATCATCTTGATTGATTATGGCAATCAAATCAAGTTCTTCAACCACTATATCCTCATCCTCTATCAGAACAGAATTCTGATTCTTCATCACCGTGTCAGTCTTAAAAATCTTCCCCACAGTCTGCCCTTGGTCCATCAAACTAGCCAATTCTTCCCTATCATCAACAATAACAAGCTCCTGCATATGAGACATGATTGTCTCACCTTCTTTCTGCAACAGTTCTTCTTCTCTCAAGACAATTCCAAGTGATGGATTGCCTTCTGCAATACCTGTAAACATAATCAAATTGTTAGTGTTAAGATCACAAGACCCAATGGTCTCACTTGCTGATCCAGTCACCAAAATTTCTTTCTACAGTTCTAAGTCTCTTTCAAGACTCAGAAATTCTTCATTGTCCTTCTCTTCAGCTTCTAGAGTTATCTCCACTGTTCCAATCATCATGTTAAAATGATGATCCTTCACTATGTTTTCAACCAACATAGTTTCTCTTTCATTCAATTCTCTAACAATTTTCACTTGCTGTTCTTCCTTGCCTGCATAACTGACACATGAACCTTCAGCACAAAAACTACAAGATCTCAATACTTCTTCCTCCTCTGACAACACATCATCATGTTGTTCTGAGTTTCCTTCCAATTCCTCTGTCAGCACATCAGTATGCTGATTTGCATCCTCCATGAGACTGTCAGCTAGTCTCTGCTTCTTTCCTTCATCTGCTTCATGAATGTCTTTCTACTATGATTCACCAAAATGAACTTCTTCATTTTGCTGAATCGATTCACCAAAATGAACTTCTTCATTTTGCTGAATCGATTCACCAAAATTAACTTCTTCATTTTGCTGAATCATTTCCTTATCCTCTGTTCTCTGATTTTCATTCATGAAAATTCCTCTGCCTTGCTTCTTCAGCAATTTATCATGTGCATAGGTCCTCTGTCTCTCCAATTCTTTTCTTTGAAAATCCAACCTCCTATACAATTCAACAACTTCAATTGGAGTAGATTTCGGGAACCTCACCCAACCTTTTATGCCTCTGCTTGCTCTTGACCAATCATCAACTGGTCCTTCTCTTTCTGCCTCAATATTCTGCTGAATATCCTCATTAGACTCCTTTGTCCTCAATTCCTCCTGAGACCTTGTTATCTTAGTATTGATCTGAACAGATTTTAGATTCAATTTCTCTTCCTCAACAAATTTTAAAGCTTGTTCATCTCCCTATGTTGTACCTACAAACATACACAACTCTTTAGTTTTAAAACCACAAGACTTCTCAGTCTTGGTTTCTTTCTTTATCAGTGTCTTAGACTGATCCCCTTCTTCTGTAGAACCTGTCATCACCTCACAATTGTCAGATTAAAAAATACAAGGGTTTACATCTTCCAGCTGATCGGAACTTGTCCAATAACTCAGGAAATCATCAATGATGTTCTCTTCAACAAGACAAACTTCTTGCTGCCTTAAGTCTTCACCATGATTCACAAGATCTTTTATAGATCTCAATTCTTCATCTGTACTCTGTTCTGCTTCACAAACAGAAACTTCTTTTCTCAACTCAGCTGCTTTGAGTTCTTCTTTCAATAAGGAAATCTCCTTTTGCCTCAACATCAATTGTAATGGTTGCCATTTTACTCTCTTCTTCATTAGCCAACCAACTCTCTGGCTAAATTCCTCTATCCTCTTTTCCAGTTTATTAAACTGCTCATTGATCTCAGCTATCTCTTTCCAATATTCTGCATCAGTCAACTGCTGCCTTATGCCATTTTCCTTGGCATCTGCTTTCTCCTTTCTTTTGTGGCCTCTTTCAGAACCTCTACAATCTCTTCCATGACTATCAGTATTCATCCTTTTCTCCATGAGTTCTTCACTCACAAGCTGCACTAAGCCTCTGCAACAGCAAGCTCTCTTGCTGCCACTTACCTCACCAATCCTTTCCTCCAGATCTGGGATTTTGGAAAGTACTGGTCCCATATCTGTTGGAACCTTCTAAGCACTCTCTTCTGCTCTTTCTAGGCTTCACTCTGCAACTCTTAGAACTCATTCAACCTCTGTTGAATCTCCTCAAGTTTTGCCACACTTTCTTCTTCACTCAGAGTCCCTTGCTGGACTCCTTCATCACTGCTCTCAAAGCTGTGATCTGCTTTTGCTGAGATTTCTTCAATTGCCTGCACTCTGAATTCTGCAAACAATTTTTCAAACTAGAGTTAACCACTGCTCATCAACTCACCTTCTATTGAGAACACTGCAATTGTCCTCCCTATTCAACCTTTAGCTAAATATCAGGTTCACTGCCATCATCACCAAAACTCTATCTTCACTTTCTGCAACCACAATTATGCAGTCATAAGTTTCAAATCAGATTTAAAATTATTTTACCTGTAAGATCTCTGCATGATCTTGTCTTCCACTCATTCAATTCTACAAATCCTGTTTACTGCAAATATGTATCTGCTGCATATCAAGTTCAAATTTTTGATCTTCCCTCTTCACTCATCACATGCACTGCATCTCTGTATGCTGCAATCTTTATCAGTCTCAAAGTCTGATATATTTTTATCACACATGAAATTAATTCAAAAATATGAACCTTCAAACAGAGCTATTCCAGCTCTGATACCACAATGATGCCCGAGCTACCTTCTTAATCTTGCAATCACACTCTTGAGTATATAGACTACAATTCTGTTCTAGCCCAAGTAATTTTAAATCTGGGTTACCTCGACAATTTAATTTTCTATCTGGCAATCTTAAACTTACATGGAAGCTATCCTTAAATCATGGTTATTAACAACCAAACAATCCTGCCCAGATTCAAGTTTTCCTTGTATAAGTTTCTTCTTAAACAATGGTCAAAACCTTAATTAAACCCACCTTTGTACTTCATATGCGAAGGTTCCATTTTTAAAACTTATGGTTGGGAACCATATTAAAACCCATCCCACATATATTCGAATTAACATTTGAATGGTATTTAAACTTATAACTCCAAGGTCAAACTATTGCCTATGCCTATTCGAATTAACTTTCGAATGACTCAATGGCACTCAGCCTCATCAATTATATGTGTCCATGGCTTGCCATAACATATATCGACATTCCCCAATCAAATGTTGTAAACATTAATATAAAGCCTCGACCCATCACTTCCATACCCAATGGTTGGTTCACAAGCGAAGCCATTTTTCAAAGGTCTCACAGAAACAATTTAAACAGTTATTGGTTCATTTCTCTTTACATAGACTTTATGATTAAAATACGATATGATAAATTACGACCGTATTCTATAATATATATCGAGTCCATAATTCACAATTTGATTTATAACCAAAACCAACATATAAATCTCGGTCAATACACATATTAACATATTATAACATTTGGGCCCCAACAATTAACTCACCTCGTCTTTCGACGACTCCAACCAACTGATCGAACAAATATAACGAATATCGCATTTTTTTTCCCTCCGAGCTTTAACTCTCCAAAAAAACGCGAAACTCGTGGTTTTCAAAAACCACTCCAAGACACGTGTCAATTGGCGATTGTTATCGCGTTTTTTTTTTCAAAAACAACTTACCACTTATGTAACCGCGCGATATCGTTGGTATCTACCCTCGAAACCGCTTCTACTGTTCCTTCTCACGGTTCCATTACTTTGGCTCAGGGTTCCGTATCTGTCGTTTGTTAAACTCCTCCCTCTTTTTTCTGTGGTTCGTGGTATGATCAATGGAACTGATTCAGGTATTCAGTTCTAAGAACTCCCTCTTTCCCGAATCTTCAAGCTTCGATCTTCACTACACTCTAATTCCCTCTAACCACGTCCTTCGGTCGGGTTTATCGTGATATTTGATTCACAAATCTGCATTCAACATTTGGTAGGTCTGAGCGCAATTCAAACCTCAACCCCTCTCGGGCATTCAATCAAGAATTTGGAATTCTTTATAATTGCTCGATTGTCTATGAATGTTTTCTCATTAGTTCTATGTTCACCAATTCCCATTCACTGAGGTCCAGATAGAACCCCAGATCTCATTGTACTGGTTCATTCACAACAGGACGAGAAATTCCTTCATTAGATACTTATGCAAACTTTTATTGTTCCTCAATTTAGCCTCGATTCATTCCATTACATGCAGAGCCTTATTAACCTCCCTATTACAGGGTCCTATTCATGGATAGCTCATAGAGATTCAAAAACATTCTCGCACAGAATTTAAATCAATAAATGCACATATGGTTCAGACACAATTCTTTCATTCATGTATATGAAATCAAATACAAAGGCATTCTTACTCCTGGCCAGATATTCAGGTCAGTGGCCTCTATCCTCCTAATCTGTCTCTTGAATGGCTTTAATTATTCCCCGCTCTGCCTCTGAATGCCATTGAGGCTTACATTTATACAAATTAATAATGAATCAGTTCAGCTTCCTTAACAGCTCAACAAAGACTCTTGGAATTCTCCAAAGTTCTAAGATTAAACTCAATTCCTAAAATAACTGAAACTGACTCTTCACCTTCCTAGCTTAATCAACTTCCTCTCATGTTCTCTAATGGTTAGAGAACATTTTCAATTCCTCCCTATTTAATTCAAACTGCTAATAATTACATGAGAATTTGAAAACATAAGACCCCCCCTATGTCTACTTAGACACAAAGTATTTTATTGTGCCTAATGCCCCTGCATCAGGAACCAACATCCCACCATAGCAGTAATAAAAAAACAACCAAGGGCTGCCAACTTAATACTATATGAATTAATAATGCATATGAAAGATAGTGGAAATTCCCTTAATAGGGAGACTGTGGTGCATTAGAGCTAGCAAACAAAATAGCTAGCAAGAATATCACCCAACCATCTACACGAGATACCAAAACACTAAAAACTAGAAATTCAAGGTCGAACATCTTAATGTCACACAAATTAACAAAGCAAAAGATAAGCAACTGAATTACCCTTATGAGGGTAGTAATAGGTGTAACAAGGCTTGCGCACAACAGAGTTGGAGAAGATGCCAACCATCCATTAGCACAAGAATCCCTCCCCTTCCAACAAACCACACCTACAACACTACCAATTCTCCACTCTTGCTCTAGACCCCATGAATGCCACTACCTCACCACCAGTATAATGCCCACACATTTTAGTAATGTCTCGTAGCCACAATCCAACTCACCCAAAATCACACCAGAAGGAACCAAAGTAACTTTCCCTGCTTCCAATTCCAGCTCAAATTTAATAGAATTTACCTTAAGTGTTTCCTCATGTAGTAGGGGCTCAAGATCCGCCCCACCCCCACTCAGGCATTGAGACTCAGTCACCATGCTCCTGTATAAACTTTGAATGAAATCTCCTCAAACCATATTTAATATTACATAGGTGGATGGCATGCTTGTGCATGTAGGGGATTATCCATTCCACCCTCTTAATTAATGCACACCTCTTCGATGAGGTGGCTGGCTCGCCCCCCAATCCTTGCTCTACCCCATTGTCCCACCCCATCATGCAATAGTGCCTATTAAATTTTATGTGCATATATGTAGTCTTGTTTAGCTACATAAACTAAGAATTATTTGTGTGCTTCTAAATATTTTTAAAACACACCATTCAACGAATTCCAAACATTTTGGAATGGAGAATGATACCACAAATTCATATAATATATTTTATGGAAATAGATGGTGTAGATGGCAGCAAAGAGCAATTATTGTAAGTTATTCCCTCTATAGTATCTCAAAAACATTAAATTAGAATTTATAAAAGTATAATCAACTTCAATTCTAAAGCATACTAGGAAGTCAACTGTAATGGATTTTTTCGGAAAGACCAATAACAACAATTAGGGAAAATACTTATCTAATAGTAGTCATGGATCACTCCAAAAATATGTCTATGATAATACTTTGTAGGGAGAATTTCAATGTAGTAGGCCATATATTTGTTAATTCAATGATATTAATAATGTTTCCATTTGAGATATTATAGATGCTATAGAGATATAATATGTCATGGATAGCCTATAAAATACAAAAAACCAAGCTAAACCTAATATATGATTACAAACTACTCAAACCTTGAAAAAACTTGAGATTAAGAACACATAAGGAGGATTACTTCAACCCCAAAAATAGGCATCAATGAATTCCATTTGAAACTAGTGCATGGTCCCAATAATTTTATGGTTTTACCATCCCAAGTCTTGCATTTAAGAGCTTTGAACATTGTAAATGAAATTACATCAATCTTTTGTTTTTTTGCCTCTTAAAAAAAAAAAAAAAACGGAAACGAGAATTTTCGGAGGATCAATAGCTTCAAAAGATTTGATGCCACTATTCCAATAGATATAACTATTTAATAAATTCCACCAATGATAAAATCACAACATGTCTATAGAGACTTGAACCCACGCAATTGGGGACACAAATTTCTCACCAAACCACTTGATCTACGATCCTTTGAAAAAATTAAATCAATGTTAAAATACAACCAAAATGATACTACAAAATGTTGCTTTACATGTTGGCTAATAATCATATTATAGTTTGTTTGTTGTTTCAAGGTAGTACAACCTAAGTCATGGGATAGTTGTACACTATAAGCCCAATTTTTAATATCCCTCAAAAGACCACCCAATTTAGTTTTTATGTCATGATAATTTTATGTTGACACCATGGGGTGTGTCACAATTTCTGGGTTCTAGGTGTTAGACAGGGTACCCCTCGATTGAAAATTTTGAGAAAGGCTCTGCAGATCGAGGAGCAGATCGCGCAAAACAGAGCTATGCTAGAGTCTTAGGGATTTGGGGTGGGTCAAAGCCCATTATTTTGTAAAGGGATGTGATAATTTTGTATACCTTGAGATCCGCCCATGGTATTGTAAAAGAGAAGTCTATATAAGGATTCTAAGTCAGTTGATAAATCGTATAACTCATGATAGAATGCACTTGGATGTAACGTTATTTTGAGTTTGTATTATATTTTTTGTGGGAAAGGGAAGGCTCCAACTTCTGAGTGCATGGAGACCTTATAAAGTCTACAGCTGAGTGTGCAGAGCCTTGCAGTTGAGTGCGCAGGGTGAAAAGGGGTTGTATTAAGAAGATCTGAGTAATAATAGAATAATTTTGAAGACAGATCTATATTCTGTGTTTATATGTTTGCTTTACTTTTATTTTGATATCATCTGTCATGAGTTAAGGTTTTTTATACAAAATTGCATTGCGAAGTCCTGTTTATGGTTATTTATGTTGCTTCATGCTTGTTAAAGTAAAATCGTGCAGTCTGCAAGATAGTTCAATAATAAGTGTCGAAAAATGACTGTATAATTAGCATAGTTTTTCTATGAAGCTCGATTAAGTGTTGAAAGGAATATAAGCCCTAAATCCACACTCCATTGTCCTCATGGATGTAGAAACCCGGTTCTAGCATCCCCTAATATTGCCTCGTGTGAGACTTCGGTCTGCACAACAGATCGTTGCCGAAAGGGTCGATAATAGTGGGTTTTGTTGGTTCATTCTACCATATCTAAACCTGGGTCTAGGCCCCATCAAGCCAACAAATGGTTCCATTGCCGGGACCGAGATCTAATTGAGGGATATGTGGATGTGGCTTCCGACTAAGAAAGAAATTCAAGATTGGGTAGATTTGAAAGAGCGTGATTGGGTAGGAAAACATAAATATGCACATATCTACTAAAAAATGGTTACAAAATTATATTTATCTAAAAATGGGTTAGATAACTTGTTATGCTTTTCAAGAACCTCCCACTCAGTTAAAAAAATAAAAGATCTAGCTTGTACTTGACTTTTGCGGAAATTATTATACTTGAAATAGGTGTATTAATTTTAACTGTTTAAGTGTATTAAGTTCATTTGTTTTTGCTGAAATTAAACATGTGTAACAACATTATAATGCAGCAAATAAAAATTCCCACATAACAACAAAATTAATCTAGGAGTTCACTCGAATATCGTGGGCTACGTCTCCTTGAGCTTTTGTCATCTTGACTTGGCTCTTTGGGATTATGGTAAAGTTTCTTTTACAAGTTCCACACTTAAGTCCAATGGTTACTGAACTGAACCAAAGGTCTTATAATACCATCTATATCCCTGTCATGGCTATCATCACTCGGAAAACATATCTAGGCTCCCTTAGACTTGATTCCTTCTGTCGGTGCTCTGAGATACCTTGAGCTTATCTATGGCACTAACTCATTCATAATTATTTTACTATCCCTAAAACCTCACCTAATGTCTCCAACACACATCATACACCAAAATTAGGCTGATCGTTTGCACAAAATGAGCACTGCATCCCCAAACTAGGCCTTCCTCCACGGTTTTCCCTAGGCTACCAAAAAATTCCCTGAAGCTTCTCGAGCTCTAGAAGTCTTCACATGATTCTAAAAATTCCTTCAATGTATTCATAATGTCAAAAATAGTCAGAATAGACTATTGGTTCACTGAAAACAGCCTCTAGATGCTCCAGTTTCGCCTCCAACACCCAGAGGCACACCCTAGCTCTAGGGTCAAAGAAAACTTCTTTGATGGGTTATAGACCTCTAGAAGTCCTAAAAGGCTTCTAAAACCTCCATAAATGGATTCATAATGCTCATTATAGTTATAAATGACTATTTTTTTTCTTCATAAGGCCTTTAGCTGCATTAGCTAGGCCCCGAACTACTGTTGGCACTTGCTAGCCTTGGTGGCCCCTGGAAATTTACTGAAGAATATAAGCCTTCAAAGGTCCTTTATAGGCTCTGAAAACCACTCCATTAGTTCCAAAACATCTGAAACATCCAAAATTTACTATTGGATTTCTGAATAAGGCCTCTAGCTCCCCTGCCTAGGCCTCAAACTGCTGCTGGCCCGTGGTGGCCCCCATAACTTCTATGAAGAAAAAACCTGCTCAAAATTCCTCTCATCGCTCTGTAACCCTCACTAATGAGTCTATAATGTTTGAGATAGTATATTGGCACTCCAAAATTGGGCGAATCTAGCTCAAGATAGATCAAAAACAAAAATTTTCCAGTGTCACCCAAAAAAGCTCCACTAATTGTGGAGAGCTGGAATTATCTCCAGTTAAAGTTGGAAATTTCTGCCAAAGATGGCGCACCCACCATAACCTCCACCAGTTAAACCGTTATCATAAATTCTACCGCTGGGGTGACCACATGGCCCCTTTCCCTGTGGTCTCCATGGACAGTTAACAAAATAGTCGGGAGTGCCAACCGTGGCATTTAAGTTTGAATGTGACACTATACCATAACTGTGAAGTGATGCGGAGACTATGGTTAACAAACCGTTGGTTGACCGTTAATAAAAAAACTGCCATGTGATCAGTCCATGCTGGAGTGAAAGGTTATAAACCATTAACTGTAACAACAGATGTCACGGTTGAAAGATATCGCATGTAAACCAAATAAATGGTTGGCGGTTAGGGCTAAGTTCTTTGGCCCGTGGTTCTGGGCTATGGCCACATGGGGGGGGGTCTAGCCCCCCAAACCCCCATATGTTTAATCGAAATTTTTATATTAAACCGTTAGCCCATAGGTGGTAAGAACCAAACACAGCCCAACTGTAAGACTCAGGTGCTGCAGGCGAGAGGTCTCGCGATCGAACCTGGCCGGCTCCAATATTTTAATACACCATCATGGGCCATGTGGCGGCCTGTGATTGGTTCAAAAATCCACGTTCAAACCAACTGCAAATGATATGATGACACTTGTCGACATCCAATTGGTCCAAATGGAATATTCGGGGGAATATTTTGGGGAATATTTCGAGGATGTTCCCTGGAATATTTTTTTTTTAAAATTTTCCCAAATCCAAGTCAAACTTGGTCAAAGTCCAAATTTTGCAGTTTACTGGACTTTTCAAACTGTGATAACTTATTCATATGGTGTCAATTTTTTGAACTGTTCATGGCACCGGAATGAGGAAGACAAGATCTATCCGGTCTCTTAGGTTCGGCACAATTCCGAACACTTTGAATTTTGAGCTATCACTTAGGTCCATGATCCAGTTCTAACCACACTTCCCCATTGGGAATCTTTTGGACCCCAAAAGACTGATATACTGATCTGTACAGTAGATGAGAGTACAACACCCTCTTCTTTTCAGCCTCCATACACTTTCCTTGCATGGCTAGTGCCTTTGAACCACAACTCGAAGGTAGTCGACACTTCCCTTCGTGAATGCTCCTGTCCTCATGTTAAGAACTGTCTTCCTTGCACTCACTCAGAAATTTTTGGCGAGAAATTTAAATAAGGTCGCTGAACATCGCTTCCTTGATCATTGATCCAAGGTGGCTAAAAAAACATAAGATTACAACATAAATACATGCATACTTGACTGAATTTGCATATGTACAAATGAAAGTATGTATTATTGTGTCAAGAAGTCAAACCACTTCTTACCAAGCCACTTCCATGGCAACTTTTGCTACTGCAAATCTTCTTCATGTGAAACATCTATTCTCACATCAATGATGGAATCCTTGGTTCCACTTTCACCAGTCTTTCTATGCTCTTACCTCATGTGCTTGGGACAATTAGTTGGATGCAATGTCCAACATTGGGAAATAACATGTCCCTTTCTCTGGAAATGTGTGCAAGTCTTATGCACCTTCTTTGCAAGTTTCCTTTGCCTCAACTGCTTCCTGTATGCCTTCATCCTCTTCCAAAATCTCGAAACATCAGGGTTAAAAATACCACAATATGCACAACAACTCTTTCTTCCATTTAAGCATGCAAAATTGTCATGCCTTGCAGAAACATAATCAACTTGACTATGGGAAGAATTATACCTCATGTGCTGCCTTGCATGTCCATCCAATTTTCCTTCTTGAGGAGATGAACTAGTAGAGGTTCCAACATTTTTGTGCAGACTAACATCAGTGTTTATGTCTTGAAAACTGTCCGAACTTGCAAGCTTTCCATAAGTTGCATGTCTACAATCTTCTTGCTACAACATAGGCTTCACACAATGGCAATCAACTTGAAAAAAAACTTGACATGTTTGCATATTAGAACTTGGAATAAAAGTTCTCTTTGAATTTGCCTCACATACCTTCATGGATTTGGAGTCTTCACCATAAAATTGAACATAACCAAGACCAAATTTCTTAGGTCTCTCCTCAACCAAAATAGGTTCAACCATGCCTTGTGCATGCTTGCATAAACCCTTGCCTTCATAGCCCATTTTAAACATTAACTTGGACCCTATACCTCTAGTGTGCTTTTAAAATGAACGAACACATCTTTCTGATGAGGAAACCAAAGAAAAATTTGAGTGAATTACTTCTGTTTCACGCATGTTCTTGGTCAAAGCCTCTTGGGCTTTATGGAGCTGCATCTCCATCTCATGAATTCTTTGGAGAATTTCTTCCTTCTCTTGCTTCATAGCAAACAATTTCTCATGAAGTATAATTCTTTCTATTTTATCTTCAAACAAAATCTGCACCATGTCCTTCAAGATGTAGAAGTCTTGCTTCATGTCTTCATCGAAGAATCTTGTGAAGGAGGAGGATTTTGAAACCTCACTTGAAGAAGTTGTCATCATGAGTATGAACTAAATAAATTCAACAAAATTCACGAAGCTTTCAAAAACATTTGACAAAGCTTTTGATAAATTACAGTTGTAGAGTCAAGCTCTTCTTCAAACAACCTTTTGCAAACAAAACCTCTTGTGCTTCAAGGGTTGCCTTGAGGTCCTTTGGGTAAAGAATATGCCTTGATCACTTCTTCATTCTTGTCATCTTCTGGACTTAGCTATTAATAGCTCTCCCTTCACCTCTAGCAAACTCAAGCAAGAGTCAATTTGCAAACAATCAAACAGTAAAATTCTTTGCATTGTTTAAACACCTTTCAAGTCAAACAAGAAAGATATTTCTCTTTCAATCAAGAAACCAAGCGCTCTAATAGAAACCTGATATAAAAATGGGTTGGATAACTTGTTATTCTTTTCAAGAACCTCTCACTTAGTTAAACAAATAAAAGATCTAGCTTGTACTTGACTTTTGCAGAAATTATTATACTTGAAATAGGTGTATGATTTTTAACTGTTTAAGTGTCTTAATTCCATTTGATTTTGCTGAAATTAAACATGTGTAACAGAAATATAATGCAGCAAATAAAAATCCACGCATAACAGCAAAATTAATCTACGAGTTCACTCGAATATCATGGGCTACGTCTCCTTGAGCTTTTGTCATTTTGACTTGGCTCTTTGGGATTATGGTAAAGTTCATTTTACAAGTTCCACAATTAAATAAAATGGTTATTGAACTAAAAAAAAGGGCTTAGAATACCATCTATATCCATGTCATGGCTGACATCACTTTGAAAACAGATCTAGGCTCCCTTAGACTTGATTCCTTCTGTCGGTGCTTTGAGCTACCTTGAGCTTCTATATGGCATTATCTCCTTCAAAATTATTTTATTATCCCTAAAACCTCACCTAAAATATCCAACACACATCAGACACCAAACTTAGGCTGATCGTTTGCTCAAAATGAGCACTGCATCCCCAAACCAGGCCTTCCTCCACGGTTTGCCCTGGGCTGCCCAAACCTTCCTTGAAGCTTCTTGAGCTCTAGAAGTATTAAAATGACTCTTAAAATCCCTTAAATGGATTCATAATGTCAAAAATAGTCAGAATAGACTATTAGTTCAGTGAAAACGGTCTCTGTCTACTCCAGTTTCGCCTTCAACACCCGGTGGCCCCCTGGCTCTAGGGTCATGGAAAAATTCTATGATGGGTTATCAACCTCTATAAGTCATAAAAAGCTTCTAAAACCTCTATAAATGGATTCATAATTCTCATTATATTCATAAATGACTATTTTTTTGCTACATAAGGCCTCTAGCTGCCCTGGCTAGGCCCCGAACTGCTGTTGGCACTTGCTATCACTGGTGGCCCATGGAACTTTACTGAAGCATCCCGGCCTTAAAAATTCCTCTACAGGCTCTTCAAACCACACCATTAGTTCTATAACATCTGAAACATCCAAAATTGACTATTGGATTTCTGAATTAGGCCTCTATCTCCCTTGGCTAGGCCTCAAACCACTGTTGGCCCATGGTGGCCCTCGTGGCCCCTAGAACTTCTATGAAGAAAAAAATTGCTCAAAATTCCTCTGATGGCTATGAAACCCTCACCAATGAGTTTGGAAGGTATAATATAGTCGAAATTGACAATTGGTACTCCAAAATTGGGTGAATCTAACTCAAGATAGAGCCAAAACAAAATTTGTCTAGTGTCAACCAAAAAAGTTCCACTAATTGTGGAGAACTAGACTTAACTCCAGTTAAAGTTGGAAATTTCCGCTAAATATGGCGCGCTCATCATAACCGCCACTAGTTAAATTGTTATCATAAATGCTACCACTGAGGTGGCCACATGGCTCCTTTCCCTGCAGTCTCTGTGGATTGTTAACAAAATAGTTGGGAGTGCCAACCGTGGCATTTAAGTTTGAATGTGACCATTATACCATAACTGCAGAGTGCTGCGGAGACTACGGTTAACAAACCGTCAGTTGACTGTTAATAAAACATCTTCCATGTGATCAGTCCATGCCGGAGTGATCGGTTATAAACCGTTAACTGTAACAACAGATGTCACAGTTGAAAGATATCACATGTGAACAAAATCAACGGTTGGCGGTTAGGGCTAAGTTCTTTGGCCCTTGTTTCCGGGCTACGACCACATGGGGGGGGGGGGGGATGGCCCCCCAAACCCCATATGTTTAATAAAAAAACTTTATATTAAACCGTTAGCCCATAGGTGGTAAGAACCAAATGCAGCCCAATAGTAAGACTCAGGTGCTGCAGGCGAGAGGTCTCGCAATCGAACCTAGCCGGCTCCAAAATTTTAATACGCTATCATGGGCCATGTGGAGGCCTCCGAGCCTGTCACGTGGCAACCTATGATTGGTTCAAAAATCCCCGTTCAAACCAACTGAAAATTATATGATGACACTTGTCGACATCCAATTAGTCTGAATGGAATATTCTAGGGAATATTTTGGGGAATATTCCAAGAATATTCTCTGGATTTTTTTTTAAATTTTCCTAAATCCAAGTCAAACTTGGTCAAAGTCCAAATTTTTCAGTTTACTGGACTTTTCAAATTGCGATAACTTCTTCATACGGTGTCAGTTTTTCGAACCATTCACGATGTCGAAATCAAGAAGACGAGATCTATTTGGTCACTTAGGTTCAGTACACTTCTGAACACTTTGAATTTTGAGCTATCACTTAGGTCCATGATCCCATTATGATCACACCTCCCCAATGGGAATATTTTGGACCCCAAAAGACTGATATACTAATTTGTACATTAGATGAGAGTACAACACCCTCTTCTTTTCAGCCCCCATACACTTGCCTTACATGGCTAGTGCCTTTGAACCACAACTTGAAGGTAGTCGACACTTCCCTTCCTAAACGCTCCTGTCCTCATGTTAAGAACTGTCTTCCTTGCACTCACTCATAAATTTCTGGTGAGAAATTTACAGAAGGTGGCTGAACATCGCTTCCTTGATCATCGATCCAAGGTGGCTCAAATAAACATGAGATTACAACATAAATACATGCATACTTGACTGAAATTTGCATATGTACAAATGAAAGTATGCCTTACTGTGTCAAGAAGTCAAACCACTTCTTACCAAGCCACTTCCATGGTGACTTTTGCTGCCGCAAATCTTCTTCATGTGAAACATCTATTCTCACATCAATGATGGAATCCTTGGTTCCACTTTCGCCAATATTTCTATCCTCTTGCCTCATGTGCTTGGGATGATTAGTTGGATGCATTGTCCAACATTGGGAAACAACATGTCCCTTTCTCTGGAAATGTGTGCAAGTCTTATGCACCTTATTTGCAAGTTTCCTTTGCCTCAAATACTTCCTGTATGCCTTCATCCTCTTCCAGCATCTCGAAACATCATGGTTAAACATAACACAATATGCACAACAACTCTTTCTTCCATTTAAGCATGCAGAATTGTCATGCCTTGCAGAAACATAATCAACTTGAATATGGGAAGAATTATACCTCATGTGTTGCCTTGCATGTCCATCCTTTTTTCCTTCTTGAGGAGATGAACTAGTAGAGGTTCCAGCTTTCTTTTGCAGACTAACATCAATGTTTATGTCATAAAAAATATCCGAACTCGCAAGCTCGCCATAAGTTGCATGTCTACAATCTTATTGCTGCAACATAGGCTTCACACAATGGCAATAAACTTGGAAACAAACTTGACATGTTTGTATATTAGAACTTGGAACAAAATTTCTCTTTGAAGTTGCCTCACATGCCTTCATGGCTTTGGAGTCTTCACCATAAGATTGAACGTAACCAAGACCAAATTTCTTAAGTCTCTTCTCAGCCAAAATAGGTTCAACCATGCCTTGTGCATGCTTGCCGAAATCCTTGCCTTCATAGCCCATTTTAAACACTAACTTGGACCCTATACCTCTAGTGTGCTTTTCAAATGAACCAACACATCTTTTTGATGAGGAAACTAAAGACAAGTTTGAGTGAATTACCTCTGTTTCACACATGTTCTTGGTCAAAGCCTATTGAGCTTGATGGAGCTGCATCTCCATCTCATGCATTATTTGGAGAATTTATTTCTTCTCTTGCTTCATAGCAAACAATTTCTCACGAAGTATAGTGCTTTCTCTTCTACCTTCAAACAGAATATGCACCATGTCCTTCAAGATGTAGAAGTCTCGCTTCATGTCTTCATCGAAGAATCTTGTGAAGGAGGAGGATTTTGAAACCTCACTTGAAGAAGTTGTCATCATGAATATGAACTAAATAACTTCAAAAAAATTCACAAAGCTTTCAAAAACAATTGACAAAGCTTTTGATAAAAAATGGTTGTAGAGTCAAGCTCTTCTCCAAGCAGCCTTTTGCAAAAAAAAGCTCTTGTGCTTCAAGGGTTTCCTTTAGGTCCTTTGGGTAAGGAATATTCCTTCATCCCTTCTTCCTTTTTGTCCTTTTCTAGACTTAGCTACTAGTAGCTCTCCCTTCACCTCTAGCAAACTCAAGCAACAGTCAATTTACAAAGAGTCAAACAGTCAAATTATTTGCACTGTTTAAACAACTTTCAAGTCAAACAAGAAAGATATTGCTCTATAAATCAAGAAACCAAGTGATATGATACCAACCTGATATGAAAATGGGTTGGATAACTTGTTATTATTTTCAATAACATCCCACTCAGTTAAAAAAATAAAAGATCTAGCTTGCACTTGACTTTTGCAGAAATTATTATACTTGAAATATGTGTATGATTTTTAACTGTTTAAGTGTCTTAAGTCCATTTGTTTTTTCTGAAATTAAACATGTGTAACAAAAATATAATGCAGCAAATAAAAATCCACACATAACAACAAAATTAATCTAGGATTTCACCCCAATATCGTAGGCTATGTCTCCTTGAGCTTTTGTCATCTTAAATTGGCTCTTTGGGATTATGGTAAAGTTTCTTTTACAAGTTCCACACTTAAATCCAATGGTTACTGAACTGAACCAAAGGGCTTATAATACCATCTATATCCCTTTCATGGTTTTCATCACTCTGAAAAGAGATCTAGGCTCCCTTAGACTTGATTCCTTCTGTCGATGCTCTGAGATACCTTGAGCTTCTCTATGGCACTAACTCCTTTAGAATTATTTTATTGTCCCTAAAACCTCAGCTACTATCTACAGCACACATTAGACACCAAAATTAGGTTGATCGTTTTCTCAAAATGAGCAATGCATCCCCAAACTAGGCCTTCCTCCATGGTTTTCCCTGGGCTGCCCAAAACTTCCCTGAAGCTTCTTGAGCTCTATAAGTCTTCAAATGACTCTGAAAATCCCTTCAATGGATTCATAATGTAAAAAATAGTCATAAGAGACTATTGGTTCAGTGAAAACGGCCTCCGGCTGCTCCAGTTTCGCCTCTAACACCCGATGGCACCCCTCGGCTCTAGGGTCAAAAAAACTTCTTTGATGGGTTCTCGACCCCTAGAAGTCCTCAAAATATTTTAAATCTCCATAAATGGATTCATAATTATCATTATAGTCAGAAATGACTATTGGTTTGTTGCATAAGGCCTCTAGCTGCCCTGGCTAGGCCCCGAACTGTTGTTGGCACTTGCTGGCCCTGGTGGCCCCTACAACTTTATTGAAGCATCTCGGCCTTCAAAATTCCTCTACAGTCTCTTAAAACCACACCATTAGTTCCAAAACATCTGAAACATCCAAAATTGACTATTGGTTTTCTGATTAAGGCCTCTAGCTCCCCTGGCTAGGCCTCAAACTACTACTGGCCCATGGTGGTCCCTAGATCTTCTTTGAAGCAAAAACCCGCTCAAAATTCCTCCGATGGCTATGAAAACCCTCACCAATGAGTCTAGAATTTCTGAGATAGTCGAAATTGACTATTGGCACTCCAAAATCGGGCGAATCTAACTCAAGATAGAGCCAAAACAAAATTTGTCCAGTGTCACCCAAAAAAGATCATGGAATTGTGGAGAACTGGATTTAACTTCAGTTAAAGTTGGCAGTTTCCACCAAAGATGGCGTGCCCTCCATAACCACCGCCAATTAAACCGTCATCATAAATGCTACCACCGGGGTGGCCACATGGCCCCTTTCCCCGCAATCTCCGTGGATGGTTAACAAAATAGCCGGGAGTGCCAACTGTGGCATTTAAGTTTGAATGTGACCACTATACCATAACTGTGGAGTGTTGTGGAGACTACGATTAAGAAACCATCTGTTGACCATTAATAAAACATCTGCCATGTGATCAGTCCATGCTAGAGTGAACTGTTATAAACTGTTAACTGTAACAACAGATGTCACGATTGAAAGATATCACATGTGAAAAAAATCAACGGTTGGTAATTAGGGCTAAGTTCTTTGGCTCGTGGTTCCGGGCTACGACCACATGGTGGGGGGGGGGGGGGGGCGCTGGCCCCCCAAACCCCTGTATGTTTAATCGAAAAACTTTATATTAAATCGTTAGCCCATAGGTGGTAAGAACCAAACGCAGCCCAATGGTAAGACTCAGGCTTTGCAAGCGAGAGGTCTCGCGATCGAACCTGGCCAGCTCCAAAATTTTAATACGCCATAATGGGCCACGTGGCGGTCTTTGGGCCTGCCATGTGGCGACTTGTGATTGGTTCAAAAATCCACGTTCAAACCAACTGCAAATTATATGATGACACTTGTCGACATCAATTGGTTTGAATGGAATATTTTAGGGAATATTCCCGGGAATATTCTTTTTTAATTTTCCTAAATCCAAGTCAAACTTGGTCAAAGTCTAAATTTTGTAGTTTACTGGACTTTTAAAATTGTGATAACTTCTTCATACGGTGTCGGTTTTTCAAACCGTTCATGGTGCCAGAATCATGAAGAAAAGATCTATCTGGTCACTCAGGTTTGGCACACTTTTGAACACTTTTAATTTTGAGCTATCACTTAGGTCCATGATCCAGTTCTGATCATATATCTTCATAGATCAACACAAGATTTTTTTCTTATTGTTTGCAAGTGATTTGTACGAGTGGTTATCAAGACTAGCTGAGAAAATGACCCATTTCAACAATAGGCCTATTGCGTGGACTCCATAACTGATCAAGCAACTAAATGGAACTAATAATGAGATCAAAAGGGCCATTGATTATTGGATCGACAATATCCTTGGAGGCTTTATTATTGATTTCATGATTGATACATCTATATCCTATAGCGAAGCATAACACAACTTTTTTAAAGGCCCGCTGGGTAAGTACTTAAAATTATTGAAGCTCCGGATTAAGATGGTATTGTGTGAAAAGGGTGTACTAAAAATGCAATCTTATTGATGTTCAGAGGAAATAAAACCTGAAACATGTGACATGGTAAGATATTTAGGGTAGATCATAATAAGTATGTTGAGTTTAAGTATAGTCCACTATTTATTTATGAAAGAAAAGAAGGAGAAAGCAACCCTGCTACCCATAGAAGTGCGTCGATAAAATTTGAAGAAAACCAAGGCACTTATGAAATTCCCCAACCTTCCACTCCCATCACAACCCATCCCCATACTAATCCTCCACCTCCAACTCCCCCGTTTACCATGGATCACTCACTCAAGATGTCTGTTTTCAAAGGTTCAGATGATCACGAGTAGTTATGGTTTTTTTGTAGAAGCAATATCGAGATCGCAGAACATCACTGATGAGAATATGAAGAAAGCGCAATTGGTCACAGTGCTGCGGGATAGAGTATTATCCTGGTATATTAAGTACTCCTTGACGAACCAAAATTCCACATTGGCCTAGAAAAAGGTTGCACTTAATGTTGAATTTAAGAAGCTGAAGTTGCAGTCCCAGTGTATTACGGATATCAAAGAGATCGAGAAATTGGTCACTGAAACTGTGTGGGAAGTAGATCAAAGGTTTAAGATGCTGATAAGCCAAATCAACTTTGAGATCCCTAATGAGAAGCACAAGGAATGGTTTATAGTTTCACTATTTCCACATCTTATATTACCATTTTTGCAACAAAGGATCGCAACCCAAGCATAAGCATTGGAGATTACGATGAAACTAGAAGCTTCGCGGGTAGTAGATACCAATATAGGGGTGTAGCAGATCCAAATCTAATTGGAGAGCTGACATTTGGAACTCCAAGATTTGAATAAGGGAAAACAAGTTTGGCTCGAAATGTGCTCAGAAGTTTGGTGCATAAAATGCAAAGCAGAGGGCCACCATAAGGATCAGTGTCCTATTTATAGAGTTTACTTGGGCACTGGGATTCCAAGTCCGTTGAAACCTGGGCCAAGTACTGGACCGAATGTGGGACCAAATTTATGGTGTAGCTTATGCGAAGTTGTAGGCCAACACTCCAAAAACTACTATCATCTACTGCAAAAGTACATCCAGTCACCGAAGCAAGTGTTTTGTAATTTCTGTAGTTTGGTGGGACATGATGACAAGCAATTTCGAAGCTATGATCTAATGATGCAGATTCCTGGAGCATACCAAATGCAAGTTGAAGGTCATGAAGATCCAAGTTTTTCAATAGCGCGTGAAGGTTTCTGAGGTCGAGGAGGAGGCATTGGATGAGGTCACAAACAAATCATATATTATAATTGCAGTCAGCCTAGACATTTTGCCAGGGATTGTTAGAATCCCGCTCCTATATCTTGTAAGTATTGTTTCACATTTTATCATGAGATATAAGAGTATTATCCTAGTATATTAATTACTCCTTGACAAACCAAAATTCCACATTGGCCTAGACAAAGGTTGCACTGAATGTTGAATTTAAGAAGTCGAAGTCGCAGTCCCAGTGTATTACGAAGATCAAAGAGATCAAGAAATTGGTCATTGAAACTGTGTGGGGAGTAGATCAAAGTTTTAAGATACTGCTAAGCCAAATCAACTTCAAGATCCCTGATGAGAAGCAAAAGGAATGGTTATAGTTGCGCTATTTCTTCCACATCTTAGATTACCATTGTTGCAACAGAGGATCACAACCCAAGCATAAGCACTGGATATTGCGATGAAACTAGAAGCTTCGCATGTAGTAGATACAAATATAGGGGTGTAGTAGATCCAAATCCAATTGGAAAGCTTACATATGGAACTCCAAGATTTGAAGAAGGGAAAAGAAGTTTGGCCTGAAATGTGCTCAGAAGTTTGGTGCATAAAATGCAAAGAATAGGGCCACCATAAGGATCAGTGTCATGTTTATAGAGATTATTTGGGCATTGGGATGCCAAATCCATTGAAGCCTGGGCCAAGTACTAGACCGAATGTGGGACCAAATGTCCGGTGTATCTTATGTGAAGTTGCAGGCTAACACTCCACAAACTACTGTTATCTACTGCAAAAGTACATCCAGTCGTTGAAGTAAGTGTTATGTAATTTCTGTAGTTTGGTGGGACATGATGACAAGAACTGTAGAAGCTATGATCTAATGATTCAGAGTCCTGGAGCTTACCAAATGCAAGTTGAAGGTCGTGAAGATCCGATTTTGACAATAGTGCGTGAAGGTTTCCAAGGTCGAGGAGGAGGCATTGTACGAGGTCATGGACAGATCATATGTTATAATTGTGGTCAGCCTGGACATTTCTCCAGGGATTATCAGAATCCCGTTGTTGTATCTTGTAAGTATTGTTGTGCATTTGATCATGAAATATAAGATTGTCCTACATTATTGGCTAAAATGCAGGAAAAGCGCAATCAACATCCTGCCTAGAACATACAAATGATGTGATTTGAACAACGTGAAGAAGATCTAAGTGTCAACATAGTGACATGAAGTGGTATAAATACTAGAGAAGACAAAGCAGAAGGAAAGAAGCATGTGGAGGATACATGGGTTTGGAAAGATGGAGAAAGTAATAATGGGTTCGATGTACATCGTGAAAGAGAAACCTTAATGGATGCGAAGAAGAATTCTATGAGCCCTGGAGCTTCGACATCAACTACGTAGAGATAGCCGATTCTGCTAAAGAATAAACCCAAGGAGATTACTGAATCAAAGGAAGTTGATCCATCAATTATGAATTCATTTTTACATACATGTATGAAGTTGCTAAGGGATCAGAAAGTTGTGGAAGGACTGCAGGAGTTGATTGAAAACTGTGTTGGTAAAGAGGAACAATAACCTGAACAACACATAATGCATAAGGTCTACAAACATAAGAAGATATCCGACAGAGAAATGTGGTTAACTGCATAAATAGGAGATTATGAAATGGACCAAGTAATTCTTGGTCTGGGATCAGATGCAAATGTTTTACCAAAACAAACATGGGAATGAATGGGGAGGCCAAAGCTACAGTGGTATCCAATTTAGCTCAGAATGGAAAATCTAAATAAAATCATTCCTATGGGTCGATTGCATGGCATTAGTGTAGATATTGACGGTGCAAGTGTATTTTCATACTTTGAAGTCATTGAAATTGTTGATGATAACAATCTGTATCCTACTTTTCTTGGATTTGATTGAGCTTATGATATGGATGCCATAATAAACCTGAAAAATAGACAGATGGTGTTTGAGAAGAATGGTACCAGGGTTATTGTTCCTTTGAACCCCTCTAAAAGTGTACGATATTCAGAACCTACCCACAATGAATATGCTGATATCGAAAATATCTATAAGATCACTGTGCAGGATGAAGACTGGATCAATCCTACTGACCTGGGTAAATTTCTGCTACCCTTTTAACCAAGACCTTTTGCTTCATTTGATGTGTTAGAATTTCATTTTATCAAAGCAATTAATGAACACATATGCAGATATAAGTAAGAGGAAAGCATGTCAACAATCACACAACAAAAATGTAAGCCGTTTAATAACTAAGTTCGTCCAGTGTGGAGTACGACTCCGAGCCTCGGTGTCTCAATGGTGTTGGCTGCTTCATTCAGTGTTGTAACTGGTGATAATGTACATGGATGTTGTTGACTTGTCATACAAGGAAAATTTATTAACATGAGTGGCAAAGTCTCTCCCCAAGACGTTCCGTTACAAGGAGCTCTCACTCATCACAAACCTCCTATCAGAATGACAACTTAACACATGGTGAAGAAGAGTATCGCACCATCAAGGAATCAAATGGATCTCACAACATAAATCACCATCCATGATAATTAAATACCACATCAGTACACATAAATATTATGCATCTTACATTAACAGGAATCAACAACAACAAATAAACATGAAGAATCTGCATCATACATTAAGCAGGAATCGACATGACATAAATCATCCTACAACAATAATAAATGAAGTACATGAAAACAACACTTCATATACCTCAACTCTAAATTTGGTTGAAGAATAAGCTGCTCAATCGTTGGATCTAAAAGCCCCATCGCAAACGTGGCGTCAAATGGAAATAAATTGACTATCCACATGTTGAAATCCGACATCGTCATCCCATGCTGGAAAATGGCTGAAACATCAAGATCTCTGTTGCAGAAACTAACACCACCATCAGGTTCATGTCATTGAGAGGTGTAAAATCCATATAAAATTTGTCCAATTTGGACACTGGAAAAATTTGGGCCCTCTTGAAATGAGGCTTAATCATGGTTCCACTGCCTCTGCAGGCTAGCTCATGGTTCCACATGCAATTAAGACACTCTATCTAGAAATTCACGCTCCTCCTTTGCTTGGGCCCATATGGGGATTGAGGGTTTAAACATAAAGTGTTTGGCGAATAAATAAAATCCCAATGGGCTGGCGTAGTGGTAAAAAAAGTAGTTTGTTAAGGGGACGTCAGGGGATCAAATCCCGCCTCCCCCCAAAAATCCGCATGCAACATTTTTTGGGCTCGTTTTGGTTATAACCATTGGATATGCTGGATGGCGTGCATTTTAAAAATGTGATACCACGACTTGGGTGAGGCTGGCAACCCACCGGTCGTGGATTCAACTCCCACTAGTCTCGGCTTTCTCCGTTATGAACAAGGTGGAGAGGGGTGGCGTGGGCTGGGTCTACTGGAGGTGGCCCGACCACCCAAAATGTTGTTTTTAAATGGTGGCATATAGAGCGGGTCTGGCGAGGTCATGGCCGCCGACACTTTTAAATAAAATTTTTGTTATGTTGTTCGATAGGGGTGTCGGGGGTCATGGCCCGCCACCTTATTTTTTAATATTTTTTTTCGTTTATTTAAAACATACACATTTTAAAATTACCTGATTTTTTTTATCAAACGAGTCATTTTATTGGTCCCACAAATTCACCCGGAATCCAGCTGGAGCTGGCCAGAATCTGATGGCCAGATTTCTACGAAAATTTTGCCTCCTTAACCTGCCACATCACCAAGTCAACCCAAAAAATTTGACCAGCTCTAACTTTCACATACTAACTTGGTTTGACGAACCGTTCGCACCATTGCGATAAGGATGAAGAGATCTTCAACTTGAAGATGAGTTTTCCACGTTTCCATCACTTTGAGTTTTTAGCTTTCATAACCCTCTTTGTCTTGTGTGTGTCTCTAGAGCCACCTGGATCAATCCTCCCCACTGAGGAGATTTTGGTCCTCCAAAAGCATCAAAAAGAATCTGCAACCGTTGCGTACAGTGTATGCACCAGAAGTGTCTTGAAAGGTCACCCTTCCTTCTCCTTCACCTTTTTCCTTCAGAGCCATAAGTGATGAACCGACACCTGCATCCCCTGCAAACCTGTAGTACAATATATTGTAAATTACATGCACATTTAGACCAATTATGACCCAAAAAATTCCACACTTTCCACGAGTTTATAACACATACTCGGTAGTCAAGTTTACATAAAATGGAATCAATAATACCCCAGTTATTAATACAAGGCCAAAGACATCATTATCACATTGCAAGTGATGGAAAAACACATAATCACTTTTACAAAAAGAAATGCAACACATGATTTACAGACATGGCCATGACACACTAGAAAAACCATTTCAACAAAGTGAACCATGATGAATGTGGTGGATTTGCTTGTTGAACATTTTCACTGACTAGTTTCTGCAGAGAGGCTTTGTACTTAATACGCTGCTCTGGATGGAGTCTCCAACACGTGACTCTTTGATGGCCACTTTTGTCGCAATAAATGAAATGTGATTCTTCCTCCATAACTACTTAACCAATTTATTTCCCTGTTGTGGAGAAGGCTTTCCGCGCCTCATCCTCCTTTGTGTCGCTATTCTTTTCCAACATTCAGCAATGACATGGTTATTTAAACCACAAAAACGACAAGTTTTCTTATGCCATGATTTATGTTCATGATTAGAAACATGCTTATAATCAATTTGAACTTGTGAATATTGAGACTTGTTATACCTTTTCTGGTGGTCTCTGGTGCGATCATGGTGATGAGAGCTTGCCTCATCTCTTTCACTACAACATGCACTTCCATGGGATGATGGTGAAGTGTTCCCATCAATCCTCTTCCCTGGTGAGTTCAACAATGTCTATTTTCCTTTGATGTCCCTATGGCTATGAGGGATTGCCTCAGCTTTCTCTCTGCAATATGCGCTACCATAAGATGATGGTGAAGTGTTCCCATCATTCTCTCTCCTTAACGGTTTCCACATTGTCATGGAGGCTTCTGACACCTTCGAACATTCTCCTTCAGTGTATCCAAAACTTGCGTAGTGAGGTCTCTACACAACCTCAAATGGCTGAGTTATGCCTTGGCCATGAATGCCAAGTCCTCCTCCATTGTAGCCCATCTTGGTAAGGAGTCTCATGTCAGTTCCTGTAATGGGGATCTCCACATTTCCAATAGAAATAATAGCATGTGAAGATTAAACTGAAGAGAAATCAACAGTGTTTACCTCAGATGTCGATTTTGAAATAGGTGAAGAGGGATTCTCTGAGCCTTCATTACGCTTCACTTCCTTCAAGGCCTATGCTGTGGCTTGCAACTGAACCTACAATTGATGTTTTTCCTCTGTCTCCTCTTGTAGAAGTCTTTTCAACTCAGTGTTTTCTGCTGCTTGTTTCTCATAAGCTTCATACAAAATTTTGGCTTTGTCAGACACCCTGAGTATGGTTTCATACACGTATTTTACATCCTCCATTTCTACACGTTCAATGGTTCACGCTTGCGGTTCACATTAGCAAGAAGACCTCTTTGATACCACTTGATCCGGGTAAATTTATGCTACCCTTTTAACCAAGAACTTTTGCTTCATTTTATGTGTTAGAATTTCATTTTATCAAAGAATTAATGAACACATATGCAGATATAATTAAGAGGAAAGAATGTCAACAATCACACAACAAAAATGCAAGCCGTTTAATAATGGAGTTTGTTCAGTGTGGACTACGTCTACGGGCCTCGGTGTCTCAATGGTGTTGGCCACTTCATTTAGTTTTGTAACTGGTGATAATGTACATGGATTTTGTTGACTTGTAATACAAGGAAAATCCCTGAACATGAGTAGCTAAGTCTCTCCCCAAGACGTTCCGTTACAAGGAACTCTCACTCATCACAAACCTCCTATCAGCAGAAAACTTCACACATGGTGAAAAATAATATCTCGCCATCAAGGCAACAAAGGGATATCACAACATAAATCACCATCCATGATAAGTACATACCACATCAATACACAATATTCTACATCTTACATCAACAGGAATCAACAACAACAAATAAACATGAAGAATCTGCATCATATATCAAGCATGAATCGACATGACATAAAGCATCCTACATTAATAATCAATGAAGTACATTAAAACAACACTTCATATACCACAAATCTAATTCTAGCTGAAGAATATGCTGCTCAATCGCTAGATCTGAAAGCATCATTGCAAACGCGGCGTCGAATGGTAAGAAATCGACTGTCCACATGCTGAAATCCGACACCGTCATCCCATGCTGGAAAATGGCCGAAAAATCAAGACCTCTGTTGTAGAAACTGATAGTGCCATCAGGTTCGTGTGGCCGAGAGGTGTAAAATCCATATAAAATTTGTCTAATTTGGACACTGGGAAAGTTGGCCCCTATGGAAATGAGGCTTAATCATGGTTCCACTGCCTCTGCATGTTGGCTCATGGTTCCACCTGCACTTAAAACACTCCATCTCAAACTCCGCGCTCCTCCTCTGCCTAGGTGCATATTCCGGCTGAGGGTTTAAATAGAAAGTGTTGGGCGGATAAACCAAAGCCCAATGAGCTGGTGCAGTGGTAAAAAAAGTAGTTTGTTAAGGGGAGGTCGGGGGATAAAATCCCGCCTCCCCCCAAAAATCCACATGCAACATTTTTTGGGTGCGTTTTGGTTATAACCGTTGGATATGTTGGTTGGCGCATGCTTTAAAAATGTGAGACCACCGCGTGGGTGGGGCTGGAAACCCGTCGGTCGTGGGTTCAACTCCCACTAGTCTTGGCTTTCTCCGTTATGAATAAGGTGGGAGGGATGACGCAGGTTGGGTCCACCAGAGGTGGCTCGCCCACCCATGATGTTGTTTTTAAATGGTGGCATATGGAGCGGTTTTGGTGGGATCATGGCCACAAGCCCTTTTAAATAAAATTTTTGTTATGGTGTCCGTTAGGGGTGGTGGACGTCATGGCCCGCCACCCTACTTTTTAATATTTTTTTTATTTATTTAAATCAAACTACAAATTCTAAAATTACCCGATTTTTGACTGAAGGAGTCATTTTATCGGTCCCACAAATCCCCCCGGAATTCGGCCGGAGCTACCCAGAATCCGGTGGCCGGATTTCTACGAAAATGTTGCCTCCTTAACCTGCCACATCACCAAGTCAACCCAAAAACTTTGACCAGCTCTAACTTTCAGATACGAACTCGGTTTTATGAACCATTCACACTGTTGCGATCAGGATGACTATATCTTCAAACTGAAGCTGATTTTTCCACGTTTCCATCACTTTGATTTTTGAGCTTTCATAAGCTCTCTTTGTCTCGTGTGTGTCTCTGGAGCCACCTGGATCACCTACCACTGATGGAAGGATAAGTTGGGAGCGTGAAAGTTCTTGTGTTTCAGACTCTGACGAAGAATTAGAGCACTACAGAACCGATTGCATGAAGTTTCCACTAAGCGGTGTAACATAGTTACCAAATCTCTTTGCTGTGTCACATCAGAGGTACATGCCTTTCCCTTCTATGATGGAACTGGAGATGTTGATTTAATTCTGGATGAATTTGAAAAAAAAGTGTCTGACGAGCAACAATATGAAGCTTTGGACTTTTCTTTGAGGTCCACCCCGACTAGAAGGTGGAGCACGCACAGAGAAGGCTTAGGAGGATGGAAGGAATATTGCAGACTAATAAGGCTTAGGTTTGGTCATGTAAACACTAGGATCACAGAGAAGTACAATGGTAGGGATGATCCTCGCAAGAATTTGTCTCGCTGGACTACGGCCTGGGGCGAGGAACCTCAACCAAAATGGGTGCATATTTTCTTTCATACCTTGGATATGATACCTCAACAGTGGTATCTTGAAACAGAGCTCCGTCATGGCACCAAAAATTGGTATGAGATGACGGAAGGTTTCTTATTGACTCATAATTTCATAGATGGTTGGGATTGTATTAACGATTCTCTTTAGGAAGTCAGAGTAGGAATATTCCAAATTACCACTGAGCCGACGACTTTTGTACAACCTGACTGGGCTCTGCAGTTGGAACAAGCATAAAAATGTTACAACTTGACTGCACAAGAAGGCGAGGAGGATTTTTGCAATGTAAATATTCCTGAATCAGAAGGAAAGTTCAAGGTTGCAGGTCCTAGATTCTAAACATAGCACATCCTGTAAGAACTCAACTAGTCAACATAGGCTCAGAAGAGGAGCCCAAGTTCACGAAGGTTGGGGACTATTGGGATGATGACATGGTGAGCAAGGTCACTAAATTGTTGGATGAGTACCAATATCTGTTCCTAATGAAGTTATCTGAGCTAAAAGGAATTATAATAGATTTGGGAGTTATGCACATCAGTTTGAAGCCTAATTCGAAGTCGGTCAAACAATGTTGATATCTGCTGAACCAAAAATATAAATAAAAGGTGCAGGAAGAATTATACAAGATTCTTAGTGCTGACATTATTGAAATAGTAGAGGAGTTTGAGTGGGTTAGCCCTATGGTGGTCCAGGAGAAAAAGACCAAGGGAAAGATAAGGATTTGTGTCAATCTAAGAAAACTGAACAATGCATGTGTCCATGATCCATTTCCGACACCGTTCACTAATGAAGTTTTGGAGAATGTGGGCAGGAAGGAAGCCTACTCCTTTATAGATGGCTTCTCAGGATACCATCAGATCAGGATCGCGCTAGAAGATAGGAGCAAGGCTACCTTTGCTACTAAATGAGGTTCATTTTAGTACATCGTCATGCCGCTTGGATTGAAGAACGTGCCGACAATATTTTCCAGAGTCGTCGTCACAACGTTTGAATAATATATCCACAAATTTCTAGAGGTGTATTTTGATGACTAAACAATCTTCAGATTGTTAAAGAAACATGTTTCTAGTCTGCGCTTGATGCTGGATACCTGCAGGAAGTATAAAATCTCCTTGAACTTGAAGAAATGTATTTTTTGTGTGCCATATGGTCTATTTTTGGGGCACATTATTTTCAAGTAGGGATTGATGGTAGATCCTTCGAAAATCGTTGTGATTATAAATTTAGAGCCACCAACGAATGTGAAGCAGCTACGCACAACGCTCAGCCATACTGGTTATTATATAAAGTTCATAAATTCCTACGCACAGATCATTGCGCCAATGGAAAAAATATTGAAGAAGGATGTCAAGTTCTGTTGGGATGATTACTGTCAGAAGGCCTTGATGTGCTGAAGGAAAAGATGGTCACTGTGCAAATTCTAGTTTTTCCAGATTGGATGAAGGATTTCCATGTACATGTTGATGTGTCCTACATAGCTCTAGGAGCTATCTTAGCGCAATTAGGAAAAGGCGATCTAGATCACCATGTTGCTTTCGCAAGCCAATTTTTTTCTAAAGTAGAATGAAATTACTCCACCACTGAGCATGAAGGGTTAGTGATGGTATATGTGCTGCAGAAATTTTGACATTATTTATTAGGTGCACACTTAAAAATGTTCACCAATCATTCTGCGTTTAAATACCTGGTGAACAAGCCTGTGTTGGGGGGGGAATATTTGCAAGTGGCTATTGCTATTTCAGGAATATGATTTCAAAGTGATAGTCAAGCCCCTGGGTGTTCAAATTGACTATATGGATGGATAAGAGTCTTAATGTTCCACGCATTTTAAAGAGAGCATGGGACTATAAACAACTCTACCGAAGGAAGGCTTCGTCACAGTAGAAGTATTGCGCGAGATGCAGGGACATGGAAAAGTTGGAGGGAATTGTGTCGAAGAACGCATGACTACGCTATAGAGGCGAGTATGATGAAGCTCACCCATAATATGACCTGTTAGTGTCATAATATGCATTCTTCCATCAGTGATCAAAATCACTCATTTCATTATCATTTTAGGTGTCTCACTCTAAATTTTTTATATCATTCCATTAGGTCATGCTAAAAATTGTTTCACTGATCATAGCCCTAGTCATAAAAACATCACTCTTCCTCAAATTTGATTACTTGCTGGCATAGTTTCATACCTTGCTGACTATACATCATTTTCAAAGTTAATGTCATCATGCCATAATGTTAGTCATGTCATCTTGAAATTCAGTCCTTTAAGGTCTCATTAAATTTTTTAGGGTTTTCCAAGGTTTCACTAGGTCATTAGGGTTTCCATGATTCAATAAAAATCCATTCCATTGCATAAAGACCATCAAGTAGAGGGTAATCCAATAAAATTCTCTTTGCCATGTGAAGGTGACTTGTAAAGAAAAATTCTCATTTCAGCATGTAATTTGGATTTCATAATGTAATAAGTTTTATTTTCATTATGTAATTTTATTTTTTTCAAATGTAATAAGTACAAGGTTCCCAAGCTGCCAACTCAGAGTTCCACATGCCAACACATAAAATGTCAAAGTGAAAGAGTTTTTTGTTCATCAATTGATCAAATGTCAAAGGGAGTTGTCTTTTCCCAAAGGCGCCCAAGTCATCATTGTTCACAAGCACTAAACCCTAATTTCCTCTCCCACTGAGCTAGGGTTTGATATGGAAACAAGAAATTTGAGCAGAGGAGGAATAATTTAGGTCATATCAGTAAGTATGAGGTCATTTTAGCTCATAAACATAATGTCTCCATCATTTTGTGAGAAGTCATTCCAAGAGTCAAGTCATTTGCCACTCATAAGGTCTGTTTTTCTTCAAACTATGTTTCTGACCAAAAAAAGATGAATTTGACAAAAGTGAGAGAGGTTTTTGTCCATAATATAACAAGGAAGAAAAGCCTCCTTTCGTTTTTACACAGGTGTCATGGTTGATAAATGTCAAAAATTCAAGTGCCATAGGAGAGTTGTTGCACTTCTGGCCTGACCTTGGAAAAATCAAATTTTCTCCTAGATGGATTGTCAAAATCACTTGTTTTATGAATCAAATGATGAAAATACAGAGATATATTTCCAATGAGCTATCATGAGCTCAATTTGGAGTTGAGTAAGGCCTCCAAAAGTTGTCTGCAACATCACTCTTCATTTCTGCACCCTCATTCTGCACTTTTTGACCAGTCTTGGGAAAATGAAATTTTTGCAAGGAAAATAAACTCTAATCATAAAACCAAAGGTAGATTTGGAAAGTGTATAGGATAAGATTTCCAACAAGCTATCCTGGGCCCAATTTTGACGCCGATAAGGCCTCCAAATGTGGTCTTCAAAAAATGTGTTTCACAAAGAGGGCACATTTTATTTTTGCACACATAAATTTTCCTAAACGCATAGCGACATGGACGCTACGCTCTTTTTTGGGACCGCCAAATGACAAATGGCCATTGCGAGTAGGTTTTTATTGATTATTACATCAACCCTAGAAAGTTTCAGAGTTTTTGGAGGAGAACTGGTCCATCAAAAGCTCAAAAAACCATCAAATTTTCATGTTTCTGCCTCTAAATCTGCCTGGTCGCTACGTGTTTACCAGTCTCGAGAGAATAGGTTTTTGACAGTTCAAATGAGCACCATTTTGAAAACTGGAGGTAGTTTTGGAAAATACACTAAAAGGGCTTTCCAATGAGCTATCATGGAGCTGATTTGGACATCGAGAAGGCACTCAAAATCAGCCTTGAACAAAGGTCAATTTTTCTACCTCGACGCTGCGCGTTTCATAAGAAAAATGTATTTTACATAGTCTTCAGAAAATTTTGAAGTTTCACTCCAGTTTGACTTTTACTTTAGTAAATGAGGAATTTACTTATGTAAATGGTCAAGATGAATGTAAATATCATGTTTTTTTTTTTACCTAGGGTAAATACATTAGGTAAGTCAACCATTTGAGGTTTAATGAATCAGTTCATTAGAGATAGGAATGAGTCACTTTTCTCATCCTATACTCTAGCTATCAATTCAGATTTTTATGTAATATCTCCCTCATCTCATGAATTCGACCCTATGGATGAGTGGAGGTAGTTTTGAGGTCTATTTAGCTCATATCTTTATAGGAGTCAAGGGTTGCAATCAAATTTCATTTTGCTTTGTGGATCAAGAAGACTTTCTATTCAGTTTTGGCCATTAATACAAGAGGAGTTGCAACTATATTTATGGGATACTTGTGGTATTAAATTTCATTCATTGTTTCCTCTTTAGTTACATATGTGTGGATGTATTTTTCATTTCCTTTCCATTTCTATGATATGATCTTTTATAAGTGTGAGATTCAGAATTCATGCTAGTCATGCTTTGTTTTGGATAACTGGTCATATTTTGTTTCATGTCTTCTGTCTGAGAGAAATTCATCTTCTATGCTTCCCTCAGACTTCTTACATTTTCTGAATCATGCCATAACCATTTTTCTCAAGTGATTGACATTGTACCTACCTTGCCCCATTCATCCTTGCAACCCTTTTTGTCTCTTGCCCTGACCTAGTTTTCCTTGACCTAATTTCATTATCTATTGTTTTACCCAACCAAAACCAAATGAAAACAACCCCTTGAACTCATTATCTAGCATAAAAACCTATTTTCTCCAGCCCTCCTGGCTGTGACCCTTTGGAAAGAGCCCTCTCCAGCTTGATAGGGCTAGCTATAAAGTCAAAAGCTTGGTTTGTGGTTACCTTTGTTGGGATTCCTTCCTCAGCCTTGGGAATCTGGTGGAGTGATAACATGACCATTAGAGCCAAAACAATTGATTTGACAAGGAATTAGTCGTTAAAAGGAGTGGTGTGGATGTATTTAATGGGCATATCTTGGTAGATTTGCTGCCAAATTTTCATTTATGAGGTGTATCTAAAGGATATCATGGAGTTTGAATTTGAATTTTGTTATAAATTGGGCATACTTTTGAGAAAAATCTAAAAGGACTGCGCCAAACGCAGAAGGATATTGCGACAAAAATTGTAGGGCTAGCCACTGAGACATTGCTGACCGACATCCGTGTAGTTAAGAAGCAGTGCATCGAAAAAATTCTGCCTCTGAAGGATGCCTTGAGCAACATCAAAGAAAATATCAAGGGCGCATTGATAAAGTGACTCAGGACAAGTCACATTTTTGTGTTGGGGTCCTGTTGGATAAGGTACCCCTCGATTGATGATTTTGAGAAAGACTCCACAAATGGAGGAGCGGAGCATGCAATCCGGAGCTATGTTAGAGCCTTAGGGGCTTTGGGGTGGGTTAAAGCCTCTTATTTTGTAAAGGGATGGGATAATTTTGTATACCTTGAGCTTTTCCCATTGTTTTAGGACCATGGTATTGTAAAAGAGAAGACTATAAGGAGTCTAAGTCAGTCGATAAATCATATAACTAATGATAGAATGCACTTGGATGTAAAGTTATTTTGAGTCTGTATTCTTTTGATTGTGGGAAAGGGAAGGCTCCTTCTACTGAGTGCACGGAGACCTTAGAAAGTCCGCAGTTGAGTGTGCAGGGTAGAAAGGGGTTGTATTAAGAATTTCTGAGTAATAATAGAAGACATTAAAGATTGATCTATGTTATATGTTTATGTGTTTGCTTTACTTGTATTTTGATATCATCTGTTATGAGCTAAGGGTTTTTATACATAATTGCATCGTGAAGTCTTGTTTATGGTTATTTATGTTGTTTTATGCTTGTTAAAGTAAAATCACACAGTCTAGTTCAATAATAAGTGTTGAACAACGACTGTATAATTAACATAGTTGTTCTACGAAGCTCTCTTAAGTGTTGAAAGGAAGATAAACCCTAAATCCACACTCCATTGTCCCTTTGGATGCAGAAACCTAGTTCTAGCATCCCCTAATATTACCTCGGGTGAGACTTTGGTTTGCGTAACATATCGTTCCCGAAAGTGTCGGTAATAATGAGTTTTGTTGGTTCATGCAACCATACCTGAACCTGGGTCTAGGCCCCATCAAGCCAACATTAGGAATCCAAGGAAATTAGAGAAACCACTAGTCCAAATTGAACAATATTTGGAGACATACCTACCAAAAATATAGAATATGGCAAGTTTGTCACTCTCGAGGAGTCCATAAGCATACCATAGGTTGGACTATAATACATTAATTATAATTAGACAATGAAATCTTAGAAAATATACAAATCAAAATGGTGCAATTCCAATAACGACAACATGAAGAATGTGGTCGACATCAAAGGTGAACCATCATTACATCCATTAAAGATTCTAGTTAAGTACTTTTTTTTTGTAATTTAATATTTCACTAAGCATGATAGTATGACAATTATTACAAAATTATCTAGACATGATTGCGAGTAACTTTCCACTAGGGAAACCATACCACTAGTAAATAACAATGTGCCAGACCAAAAATATATAGTGACATAAACCCAACAATCCAAAACATGAAATAGTTCTAAATGTTTCATGATCCACAATAAAAGGTACTTAAACAAAGCCCCATAATGTATATAAACCAAACAAAAATAACTGGTTAGAATTAGCCTAATAGGACCATCTAATAAGAGAAACATTATGACTAGGTTCATCAAAAATTTAAAGAGATGTGGAGACGTCTACCTTAATGGGGTTGGTCTGCCCTTGATTGCAACCTCCCTGACCTGGATTAGGAGTAAGCTAACCTTCTATGTGCTTGATATGGTCACCCATGTCTTGTTGATGGTGCAACACCTTGTCTAGCATCAACAAGATTTCTTCTTTGGCCTCATTCCTCTCCATGATAACTCTTCCAGGTAGCATCTTCATCCTCTAGTAGAGATCAATTATGAGAAAATATTGATTTTTATTTTCTCTAATATCAATGAGGACAAGCACCCATTCAGTGATATCCATCAAAATTTTTTTTAGAATTTGTGGGACAACCCCTTTCCACTCTTACAACAACTTCATAGTCTCTGAGTTTCTCCTGAACATTGACTACAACTTGCTCTTGGAATAGGCATTTAGACATAACCACCTTGGCATGATCCTGAGCACCACCTTCCTCTCCACGACTATTACTACCCCTATACACTCATGCACGTTGCAAACCATTTTCCCTAACCTTGATGAACAAACCAGTTACCTAGATTGAGTGATGCACCAATGGCCCTAGGATAAATATCAAAGCTCACAAGACCTGCAAATGCATGTAATGCAGATAGAAACTTCATCCCTGTTCAATCAAGAACAACAATAACAAAAAAGTTTAATGAAGCAACAATTATATAAGAAATAGCCATACATTCCACATTCCCAAATACCTTAATGCCCGTGAATTCCAAGCGAATTTGTTTGCAATGAATACCCCATCTGAACCAATAGTTGATATAATGGCACATACCTAAAATCCACTACCTGCACGTTTTGCTTCCATGTGAACTGCATTGTGTATTTACGACTTAAGCTCATGGCTTGTACCATCCATGGGAGCTAATGAAACCTTAACTACTCTCAAGTCTTGCTTTGATAATAGAGTAGACGACACATCATTCTCAGATTTATCAAGTGTCAAGAAGGATCAAATTTCATGAGGTGTAAACGTTTTTTCAAGTTTTTCATTCTAATAGAAGTTTTCACTTCAAGAAAATTTGATCATTTCAACACTTTATAAATTCAAAATTAACATAGATTTGTCCATGGGATCTTGGATAAATGGTGATCGGGTGCTCTGTTAAGGTACTCCTTGATGTGAAGTCACTGATTCAATTCTCCACCCTGATTGAAGTGATATATTGGACATGATGAAAATGAATTCTTACCAAACTTAAAACAAAAAAAATTAACATAAATTTATACTCATACTTATATAAAATAATATTAATTTTTTTTATAAATTTTTTAAACTTTTATTATATTTTAAAAGTTTACCCGATTATGCCATATTAATATAATAATATACACTTTCAGAGTTTCTCACTCGAAAATGTGATACATTAGCGTTCAAAATTTCGAGTGATACACAACTTTTAAAATTAGATACTATTTAGATGAGAATTATAATTTTTATATTCATTTAAAAATTTATAAAAATAAAATCCTGTGTCAAGCGAGTATATATCTTTTTGTTGATATTATAAACTGATATGTATATTTTTTTCATTGGATTCGTGGGATATATTTTTGGGAGGCCCAAGTTTTTGTTTATGGATTTTATTGTGATGAGATGGTTAGTTTTTGGAATGCATGAAATTGTATTTGTAAAAATGTAATTTTTAGTTTATTATATTAAAAATATAATTTTTTTTTAGGAATATATATATATATAAAAGAAGTTTGAAGAGATTGGTTTAATGGTGGAAAGTAATTTTTTTCACTATGAAATTTTTATCACAACTTTTTTTTAAATCATAGTTTTGTTATAAATAAAGATTTTATACTATATGTTTTTAAACCTGTAATATTTTAGAAAAAAATACATGCTCTTCACTGTTAGACTTACTCAAATTATATTATACTAGTACTTGCTCATTAAAATGAGTGGAGAAGGAGTCGACGCGCGGAAACCGCCAAGTGTCAAATTTTGAGAGGGTAGAAGGGCAATAGGTGAAACACAGGGATTGGCTGAGATGAACAGTGTTTCCCATCAATCTCATAAAAAGAACACCTTCGGTGTAATTACCTATTACACACTATACCGTACCCCTTATATTACCCAATGTATATATATATTTTTTAAACTTACTTCACTTTGCTATACAGATATCAAAATCTTATGATATAGGTTATTGAAGACCGTTTCAACTGTCAATAACGGGCATGCAGCCGGTTCGCTTGTATCTCATAAAAAGGTGGGGTTACTATTTCATTTTCTTGCGCCTCCATCCTCCGGATTGTCTTCATCAAAAGTTCTCTCCGAATCTTCTCTTCCCCTGCCAATCTTATAAAATTTTACTGGGAAAAGAGGATTCAGAAATGGACGATGATCATGCTGTTTATGGTGGAGACATTCCGGAGGATTATGTTGAAGGTGAGTCAATGGACCATGATCTCTATGAGGAATATGAGCAGAGAGAACAAGATAATGGCTCCCAGCAACATCAAAACAATGCTCCAACAAGGGTGACTTTACATAGTTCGCATGGTTTTATATTAAATTTCGCAGTTTTGGAGTTTTTTTTGTCAGTTAAATTATTTTAGGTGCTTGGGAGGAAGAAATAGAATCTTTCCCAAAAAAATATTTGATTTTTGCTAGTAAAATTGTTCGTGTCTTAACTCACAGTTAATGTTCTGTCGCAGATAGAAGAAATGAAAAAACGGATAACAGAATTAGAAGAAGAGACGAATGCCATCAAGGAAATGCAAGCTAAAGTTGCAAGCGAGATGGGTTTAAATTTAAGCCCTAGTAACCCAAGTGAGTCAAGCAGGGAAGATGCTGATTCTCGCTCGGTATTTGTTGGCAATGTAAGGAGTTAAGTGGTTGATTGTAGATTTTGTGTATTCGATTGGTATGATTTTATTGAGTGAATATTGAAGGTTTTAATTTATAACTGAAATATATAAATGGAGGGATTTGTGTTTCCGTTTTTTAATTTTTTTAATTGTCTACAGCATAGTTACCAAGTTTGCTGGAATCTGGCTGAAAAATAAGAAAATACAAGTTGTTGGATTATGATTATCATTTAATTAATTAAATATTATTTAAAATCTTAGCAGTTTAGTTAGAAATATGGAATATTCATTAAAAGATTAAAAAGAAAAGAACAACAATATTTACATAAATAAATAAAATTTTAGTATTTTATTTAGATATATGGATTATTTATTCAATAACAAAGGATAATCATAGCAATATTTATATAAATAGATAATAGTGAGATAATAGTAGAGAGTATTTATATAAATTTATAGTATTGGATATAGTTTTAGAAGGTAAGAAAATACAAAAGAAAATGGAAAATTATAATGGAATTAAAAAATTACTATTTACTAATTTTTTTTGCTTTCAAAAGCCTAAAAACTTAGAAAATAGGAAAAGGAAGGTAAGAAAATACAAAGGAAAATGGAAAATTATAGTGGAATAAGAAATTTTGGCATTTTCTAATTTCATTTTTGTTTTAAAAGGCCTAAAAAGCTTAGAAAATTCTTATATGTTAATTTGTAATATATTGTTAATATAATAGCAGAATAAGAAATTTTGCGGTTTTCTAATTTCATTTTTGCTTTAAAAGGCCTAAAAAGCTTAGAAAATCCTTATATGTTAATTTGTAATATATTGCTAATTTTAAAAAGAATGACTATTTTTAGCATTTTATATTAGTTCTAGTAGTTGCTGATTTCACTAATATTTTAAAATTTGATAAATAAAAATAATTTCACTAGAGTTCATCAAATTCTAAAATACTCTTAAAATATTCTTTGAATCTACCATCCACTTTTAACACTTTGTTACATATCTCAAATTCAAATTATAAAATATTTCAGAATTCAACAATCCACTTAAGATCATTGTAAAGGTTTAGAATGCATGTATTTATTTAAGTTCATTGTAAAGGTTGAGAATGCATGTACTATTTATCCATACTGGTTTACTGTGCTTTTCAGGTTGATTACTCTTGCACCCCTGAAGATCTGCGACTCCATTTTTTGGCTTGTGGAACAGTTAATAGAATTACAGTCAAGACCGACCAATATGGGCACCCAAAAGGGTTAGACTGACTCTTATTATATTGTATTGTTTGACAAATTAAGGATTACATAATTCAGATTTCTGTAGCTTCACCGTTGAATATGATTGCAAGCATTGCTGCCTGAATATGATATTTTGTTTTTCCTTTTTGTTTGTGATCTGGACAGGTTTGCTTATGTTGAATTTTTGGAACCAGAGGCCGTTCCCAGAGCTTTGGCATTGAACGATTCTGAGTTACGTAACCGAAAACTTAAGGTGGATTTTCACTTCATGTAAAATTCTTTTGACATATTGTACTGTGCGCTGAATTCTGTTGAAATTTTATAATTTATAATATTATTGTAGAATATATATGCTTGACTTCACTCTTATTAGTCAATTATTTTTATTTTAAATACTCTTTTGAAACATTTTGGAATTAAAAGGATAAGAGTAACTCAGAAAATTGAGGACACAATACTCTTTTGAAACATTTTGGAATTAAAAGGATAAGAGTAACTCAGAAAATTGAGGACACTTTCAAAATATTATGAACATTATCAATTGGAAAGATGGGTGAACTCAGAAAATTTCAAAATATTCTTAAAATTGGTTATTAGAGAGAAAGAGATAGGTGAACTGGAAAATGGACACTAACAAAATCGACCACACTCATGTTTGTCTAATTTCAAAATATTTTCAAAATTGGTATAATTGGAGAGATAGGTGAACTGGAAAATGGCCACATTCATATTTATCCAATTTCAAAATATTCTCAAAATTAATAATAATAAAAATATATAGCTAATTGGTTGCTGATTTATTGATGTGCCTGCTCTGATGTGTTGCAGGTGTCCATGTGGATTTGGATTTATTTAATTAATGTGAATAGTTAATAGATTTCATTTACTTAAAATTTGAAAAATTAAACTCCAAAATTTGAAAACTCTAGCAAGATTTCAAAATTTCAAATTTGAAATATGAGGCTCCAAAATATGAAATTTGAGGCTCCAGCCGCTAAATTTGAGAAGTTAATCAAATTTTGTCACATATAATTGTTAATAATTATATTGCGAAAATTTCTTTACAGGTGACTCGAAAGCGAACAAATCACCCTGGATTGAAACACTTTCGTGGGCGTGTTTTCACTCCCTCTGTACCATATCCATATCCAAGGAGGCGTTTCAACCCATATATTTCTGCTCCTCCTCCTCGCTATGGTTATGGGTAAATATTTTATTTGTGTACATATATATTTTTTTGTTGATGTAATTTTTAACATTGAATTTCCTGTTTTACAATGATTTTTGAACTGAATGTTGTTTTTTTTGCTTTACAATAACTTCTGAACAAGGTGATTGAATCTCTTATTTTACTATAATTTCTCTAAACTATATATGTATATGAGTTAATTATTATTTTGATTGTAAATATATATATAATAGTTTTGTTTTGTAGCCTATATATAAATAAGAAATATAGAATAATTTTTAATTTTTTATAATTTTGTAGTTTAATTTTAGAATCAAATACACAATTTTCATAGAATTAAATAAAAAATATTGAATAATTTTTAATTTTAATATTTTTAAATAATTTTGTAGCTTAATTTTAGAATCAAATACACAATTTTCATATAATTAAATAATATATATATATAGAGTTTTGTAGCCTAATTTTAGAATCAAAAGAATAGTTTTGTAGCTTAATTTTAGAATCAAAAAATAAACATACACAAATATAGAATTTTGTAGTTCATTGTTACATAGCCCACCAATTCTATCCTTCAAATTTTTAATTTTGTAGCTCATTGTTACATAGCCCACTAATTCTATCCTTCTAATTTTTAATTTTGTAGCTCATTGTTACATAGCCCAACAATTCTATGCTTCAAATTTTGATGAGATCGATTTTGATGAAATTGTATGATGGAAATAATTCTATAATCAAAAAATTTTGTAGCTCATTGTTACATAGCCCAACAATTCTATCCTTAAATAATTTTGTAGCTCATTGTTACATAGCCCAACAATTCTATCCTTAAATAATTTTGTAGCTCATTGTTACATAGCCCAACAATTCTATCCTTCAAATTTTGATGGAGATCGATTTTGATGAAATTGTATGATGGAAGTAGCCTTTTTTGAAAGCTAAGAATTTGTAGCTCATTGTTACATAGCCTAACAATTCTATCCTTCTAATTTTTGATGAAATTGTATGATGGAAGTAGTCTTTTTCAAAAGTTCAGAATTTGTAGCTCATTGTTACATAGCCCAACAATTCTATCCTTCAAATTTTGATGAAATTGTATGATGGAGGTAGTCTATTTCAAAAGTTGAGAATTTGTAGCTCATTGTTACATAGCCCAACAATTCTATCCTTCAAATGATCATGCCATTGTTACATAGCCCAACAATTCTATCCTTCAAATAAATTTTGATGAAATTGTATGATGGAAGTGGTCTTTTTAACATACATAATTTTCTATAAGTCTCTTTAATTTTAGAATAAAAATATAAACATACACAATTTTCTAATCATGCCATTGTTACATAGCCTAACAATTCTATCCTTCGAACAAATTTTGATGAAATTGTATGATGAAAGTGGTCTTTTTAACATACATAATTATAAAAATATAAACATACAGGTCTTTTTAACATACATAATTATAAAAATATAAACATACACAATTTTCTATTAATCTCCTATCGAAGAATTTTGTAGCTCATTGTTACATAGCCCAATTCTATGATCTTTTTCAAAAGCTAATAATTTCTTTATTAAAATAAAAAAGTAAATACATACACATTTTGTCTCCTTAATTTTAGAATAAAAACAAAAATTCTATATCAAAAAAATTTGTAACTCATTGTTACATAGCCCAACAGTTAGCTAATAATTTCTCTATTATAATAAATAAATAAATACACACATTTTGTCTCCTTAATTTTAGAATAAAAACAACATTTCTTTATCAAAAAATGTGTAACTCATTGTTACATAGTCCAACAATTAGCCCAATTATATGATGGCCCAACAATTAGCTAATAATCTATTTATTAGAATAAAAAAATAAATACACATTTTGTCTCCTTAATTTTAGAATAAAAACAACCAACAGTTAGCTAATAATTTCTCTATTATAATAAATAAATAAATACACACATTTTGTCTCCTTAATTTTAGAATAAAAACAACATTTCTTTATCAAAAATGTAACCTATTGTTTATTATATTCAAATTAACGAGCCTTAATTTGAGGTTGATGGGCCACAATTAGTTGTTGAATAACCTATCATTAGAATAAAAAAATAAATACACATTTTGTCTCCTTAATTTTAGAATAAAAACAACAATTCTATATCAAAAAAATTGTAACTCATTGTTACATAGCCCAACAATTAGCCCAATTATATGATTGTTACATAGCCCAACAATTAGCTAATAATTTCTCTATTAGAATAAAAAAATAAATACATACACATTTTGTCTCCTTAATTTTAGAATAAAAACAACATTTCTATATCAAAAAAATGTGTAACTCATTGTTACATAGCCCGACAATTAGCTAATAATTTATCTATTAGAATAAAAAAATCATTGTTTCTCTATTATAATAAAAAAATAAATACACATTTTGTCTCCTTAATTTTAGAATAAAAACAACATTTCTTTATCAAAAAAATGTGTAACTCATTGTTACATAGTCCAATAATTAGCCCAATTATAGGATGGCCCAACAATTAGCTAATAATTTATCTATTAGAATAAAAAAATAAATACACATTTTGTCTCCTTAATTTTAGAATAAAAACAACAATTCTATATCAAAAAAATTGTAACTCATTGTTACATAGCCCAACAATTAGCCCAATTATATGATTGTTACATAGCCCAACAATTAGCTAATAATTTATCTATTAGAATAAAAAAATAAATACATACACATTTTGTCTCCTTAATTTTAGAATAAAAACAACATTTCTATATCAAAAAAATGTGTAACTCATTGTTACATAGCCCAACAATTATCTAATAATTTATCTATTAGAATAAAAAAATCATTGTTACGTAGCCCAACAATTCTATCCTTAAATAATTTCGTAGCTCATTGTTACATAGCCCAACAATTCTATCCTTAAATAATTTCGTAGCTCATTGTTACATAGCCCAACAATTCTATCCTTCAAATTTTGATGGAGATCGATTTTGATGAAATTGTATGATGGAAGTAGCCTTTTTTGAAAGCTAAAAAATTTGTAGCTCATTGTTACATAGCCTAACAATTCTATCCTTCTAATTTTTGATGAAATTGTATGATGGAAGTAGTCTTTTTCAAAAGTTCAGAATTTGTAGCTCATTGTTACATAGCCCAACAATTCTATCCTTAAAATTTTGATGAAATTGTATGATGGAGGTAGTCTATTTCAAAAGTTGAGAATTTGTAGCTCATTGTTACATAGCCCAACAATTCTATCCTTCAAATGATCATGCCATTGTTACATAGCCCAACAATTCTATCCTTCAAATAAATTTTGATGAAATTGTATGATGGAAGTGGTCTTTTTAACATACATAATTTTCTATAAGTCTCTTTAATTTTAGAATAAAAATATAAACATACACAATTTTCTAATCATGCCATTGTTACATAGCCTAACAATTCTATCCTTCGAACAAATTTTGATGAGATTGTATGATGAAAGTGGTCTTTTTAACATACATAATTATAAAAATATAAACATACACAAATTTCTATTAATCTCCTATCTCTATAGAAGAATTTTGTAGCTCATTGTTACATAGCCCAATTCTATTATCTTTTTCAAAAGCTAATAATTTCTTTATTAGAATAAAAAAGTAAATACATACACATTTTGTCTCCTTAATTTTAGAATAAAAACAAAAATTCTATATCAAAAAAATTTGTAACTCATTGTTACATAGCCCAACAGTTAGCTAATAATTTCTCTATTATAATAAATAAATAAATACACACATTTTGTCTCCTTAATTTTAGAATAAAAACAACATTTCTTTATCAAAAAAATGTGTAACTCATTGTTACATAGTCCAACAATTAGCCCAATTATATGATGGCCCAACAATTGCAAATAATTTATCTATTAGAATAAAAAAATAAATACACATTTTGTCTCCTTAATTTTAGAATAAAAACAACAATTCTATATCAAAAAAATTGTAACTCATTGTTACATAGCCCAACAATTAGCCCAATTATATGATTGTTACATAGCCCAACAATTAGCTAATAATTTCTCTATTAGAATAAAAAAATAAATACATACACATTTTGTCTCCTTAATTTTAGAATAAAAACAACATTTTTATATCAAAAAAATGTGTAACTCATTGTTACATAGCCCAACAATTAGCTAATAATTTATCTATTAGAATAAAAAAATCATTGTTACGTAGCCCAACAATTAGCCCAATTATATGATGGAAGTAGCCAGCCTTTTTCAAAAGCTAAGAATTTTTCTATTAGAATAAAAAAATAAACACATACACAATTTCTCTCCTTAATTTTAGAATAAAAACAACAATTCTATAATCAAAAAATTTTGTAGCTCATTGTTACATATAGCCCAACAAATCTATCCTTCAAATTTGTCTCAATTTTAGAATAAAAGCAACAATTCTATAATAAAAAAAAAAATTTGTAGCTCATTGTTATATAGCTCAACATTTCTATCCTTCAAATAATTTTGTAGCTCATTGTTAAATAGCCCAACAATTCTATTCTTCAAATTTTGATGAGATTGATTTTGATGAAATTGTATGATGGAAATAGTTGTTACAGAGCTCAACATAGCCCTACAATTCTATCCTAAAGTTGAGAATTTGTAGCTCATTGTTACATAATCCAACAATTCTATCCTTCAAATGATCATGCCCAGTACAATGTTGCTAATACATTTTTTAACATACACAATTTTCTGTAAGTCTCCTTAGTATTTTGGAATATAAACATAAACATACACAATTTTCTGTAAGTCTCCTATCTCTATAGAATAATTTTGTAGCTCATTGTTACATAGCCCAATTGTATGATGGAATGCCTATACATTATCCTTAAAATTTTGATGAAATTGTATGATGGAAGTAGTATTTTTCAAAAGTCGATAATTTGTAGCTCATTGTTACATAGTCCAACAATTCTATCCTTAATTGTTACATAGCCTAACAATTATATCCTTCAAATTTTGATTATATTGTATGATGGAAGTAGTATTTTTCAAAAGTTGATCATTTGTAGCTCATTGTTACATAGTCCAGCAATTCTATCCTTAATTGTTACATAGCCTAACAATTATATCCTTCACATTTTGATGAAATTGTATGATGGAAGTAGTATTTTTCAAAAGTTGATCATTTGTAGCTCATTGTTACATAGTCCAACAATTCTATCCTTCAAATGATCATGCCCAGTACAATGTTGCTTATACATTTTTTAACATACACAATTTTCTATAAGTCTCCTTAGTTTTAGAATAAAAAAATAAACATACACAATTTTATGTAAGTCTCCTATCTCTATAGAATAATTTTGTAGCTCATTGTTACATATCCCAATTGTATGATGAAATGTTTATACATTTTTTAACATACATGCTGCTTATATTTTCTTTAAATTAAAGAGGTTAGAATAATTTAGAGGTTAGAGTAATCTTGTAGCTATTGTTACATAACCTAATAATTCTATCTATCAAATTTTGATGAAATTGTATGATGGAAGTACCCTTCCTTTTTCAAAAGCTGAGAATTTGATCAATGTTGCTTATACTTTCTTTAAATAAAAGAGGTTAGAATAATTTTGTAGCTCATTGGTACATAGCCCAACCATGCTGCTTCTCTTTTTTACCATGCTGCTTATACTTTCTTTAAATAAAAGAGGTTAGAATAATTTTGTAGCTCAGTGGTACATAGCCCAACTATTCTATCCATCAAATTTTGATGAAATTGTATGATGGAAGTAGCATTTTTCAAAAGCTGAGAATTTGATCATGCCTTCTCTTTTTTACAATGCTGCCTTCTCTTTTTTTACCATGCCGCTTCTCCTTTTTACCATGCTGCTTCTCTTTTTTTACCATGCTGCTTATACTTTCTTTAAATAAAAGAGGTTAGAATAATTTTGTAGCCCATTGTTACATAGCCCAACAATTCTATCTTTCAAATTTTTATGAAATTGTATGATGGAAGTAGCTTTTTTTTTTATGAAATTGTATGATAGAAGTAGCCTTTTTCAAAAGCTGAGAATTTGATCATGCCCAATACACGTTTCTCTTTTTTTATCATGCCTTGTTTCTCTTTTTTCGTCATGCCCAATACAAGGCTGCTTCTCTTGCTGCTACAAAGTTGCTGCCACATTAATTTCAATGATAATTATTAATTTTTAATGGTGTAGTCTAACTAATACCATTTAAAGGAAGTTTGTGAATTTTTTTTTAGCAATACAATTTAAAGTAATATTGTCATTTTGTCATTTAAAATGTATTTTAAAACAATATTATAATTTTTTATGGTTTAAAAAATATTTTTGAATTAATACCCAATTTTTAATTTACAAGTAATTGGTTTTGTATGAAACTAATTAACCAACTAATTGGTTTTGTAGGGTACTAAATAAACTTTTCTGTTGGTCGCAGAAAAGCACCGAGGATTACACGATACTCTCATCGATATAATCCCTATGGTTAGACGGTGTTTCTCATACGTACCGAGGAATAAAGATTGCCATTTGTTTTTTTAAGGCGTAATAATATTGAAAGGAAACTAAAATGAGGCCAGCTTCTTATTATTGCGATTATAATATGAGAAAGGAGCACTTTCCAGAGCCGCCGTCAGCTCCTTACCTTATATGGGAGGAAAAGTGAAGAGTTCCACTCGTTTCACAATAAGCAAATGGAATTTGTGCAGCATGATTATTTGACTCACAGTGGGGAATAATTTGCAAAATTCACTTCATTTCGGTGAAAAACGTAACATCGAAATAGTACTAATAATTTTAGTTTTCATTATTTTTTAAGTGGGAACTTTTTATTTTTTTTAAAAAGGTTGCAATTAACTTGTTTTTTTAAGAGTAAAAATGATTTCTTTGGAATTGGCTAGTGGAGATGCATCTAGTTTTGGATGTTTGTTGGTCATAAGTATTAAGATGAAAGAATCAGTTTTTCTATACATGTTTGTTGGTTAGCGTAAGTGCCAAAATGAAAAAATTAGTTTGTCCATAAGAATAAATATTGGAGATGCATCTAGTTTTACAAATGAGTAATTCAATTTCAATTTAATCTATGATTAAATAAGTTAATTCAATCATGATCAAACCAAAAGCAATTGGTGTTAGCCTATCATATTAACACTAGGTAATGCATATGTTTGATAGCTCTCATTTACAACCTAGCTTATTAGAGGGCTCTCATTTACAACCTAGCTTTTACAACCTAGATTATTAGAGGTTGTGAACGGTTTGTAATATAACTTTACAAATGAGTAATTCAATTTCAATTTAATTTATGATTAAATAAATTAATAAGAGGTTTAATTTTAAATGGTAATTTATTAGTTTTTTTCCTTTTGTGGCAGGTTTCTATATTTCTTTTTAAACAAATATCATTTGTTTAATAATTTGGTTTTCCATTTTGTGTTAAAGGATAGTGACTAAAAGGACCCCATATTGTAATGCCAAAGTTCCTTTCAAGTTTATTTACCTTTCCATTGCTTAATGCAATGCCAAAGTTTCCTTTCAAAGTTAATTTGTGCTTCTAATTCGAATAGCTATTTATTGTTTCAATTCCTTGGAACATGGCTTTGTTTCTAGCTCGGTAGAGAAAAAAAGTAAGGTAATGCCTTTAATTGTAGGTTTCTAGAAACAATAATTTGTACTTCTAATTCGAATAGCTATTTATTGTTTCAATTCCTTGGAACATGGCTTTGTTCTTAACTTGGTAGAGATAAAACAAAGGTAATGTCTTTAATTTCCACAAAATTTTTAAGAAGGGACATACAATAAAAACATGATCCACTATCCCTCCTTAACCTTACATAGTACACACTAACATAGACCAATTCTTTTCTTTCTTTTTTCATTATCCAATGTAAAAGTCTTGTTTGCTAGAGCCATCAAAAGAAAATTTATTGTTTTCAGATGATTGTTTGGCTTCATAACAAATATTTGTTAAATATTTTCATTCTTAACTCATGAGTTACTTCCGTCTTTATATCCAACCATCTACTAATCAAGATTTGTTAACTAATTTTATTCTTAACTCCTTCGTTTACTTCTATCTTTATATCCAAACATCTACCAATCCTTAAATTGCTACTCCTTCAATCTTATAAAACCGAACATCATGTGAGTTAGCCAAAAGAGGTTCAAATAACTTGTAATTTTCATTGCCTCCAATCTAGAGGTCTTCTTTTAATCTTACCTTATCTCATTTCCCTATTTTCCAAGTACGTTATCTCATTTCCCTATTTTCCAAGCAATCCTTCTTGCAAATAATCATAAGCCTTTTAATAATGTCTTCTATGATACCTAGACTAATCAGATTTCATTGTATAATTAATTGTATATCATGTTACATAAGTCATCATACTTATGTGGAATCATTATTTTTTGGGATAAGAGAAATTAAAGTACAATCAAATGCATCTACCAATCCTTAAATTGCTACTCCTTCAATCTTATAAAATTGAAAAGCATGTGAGTTAGCCAAAAGAGGTTCAAATAACTTATAATTTTCATTGCCTCCAATCTAGAGGTCTTCTCTTAATCTAGAGGTCGTTTCCCTATTTTCCAAGTACCTTATCTCATTTCCCTATTTTCCAAGTACCTTATCTCATTTACCTATTTTCCAAGCAATCCTTCTTGCAAATAATCATAAGCCTTTTAATAATGTCTTCTATGATACCTAGACAAATCAGATTTCATTGTATAATTAATTGTATATCATGTTACATAAGTCATCAAACTTATGTGGAATCATTCTTTTTTGGGATAAGAGAAATTAAAGCACTATCAAATGCCCTTCATTTTTAGGTTCTAGATTTATCAACCAATCTCATAATTTCTTAAAAACAAAAATAGAATAAGTCCACTTCTATGATACCTAGACAAATCAGATTTCATTGTATAATTAATTGTATATCATGTTACATAAGTCATCAAACTTATGTGGAATCATTCTTTTTTGGGATAAGAGAAATTAAATCACATCAAATGCCCTTACGTTCTAGATTTTTCAACCAATCTCATAATTTCTTAAAAACACAAATAGAATAAGTCCAAACATCTAACCCTAGGCTCTAGGATTTATTAAAAGAATGCAAAATAACCTAAAACATAAATTACTTGAAGCATAAATTACAATTCTAGCTCTTCAAAATGAAGTTTTAATTCTTCTTGAATGCAAGTAAATAACCTAAACCATAAATTACAATTAATGTCATAATTTCTTAAAAACAAAAATAGAATAATTCCACTTTTATGATACCTATACAAATCAGATTTCATTGTATAATTAATTGTATATCATGTTACATAAGTCATCAAACTTATGTGGAATCATTCTTTTTTGGGATAAGAGAAATTAAAGCACAATCAAATGCCCTTACATTTTCCTACAGGTTCTAGATTTTTCAACCAATCTCATAATTTCTTAAAAACACAAATAGAATAAGTCCAAACATCTAACCCTAGGCTCTAGGATTTATTAAAAGAATGCAAAATAACCTAAAACATAAATTACTTGAAGCATAAATTACAATTCTAGCTCTTCAAAATGAAGTTTTAATTCTTGAATGCAAGTAAATAACCTAAACCATAAATTACAATTATTTATTCACGCTTCAAAATAAATTTTTGATTCTTCTCAAAGGCTAAATTTTCTTATTATTCAATCCCCTTTTCAATGGTATCGGTAAAGTGAGATTTAAATTTTCACCATAAGTCTCTTAACACCTATTGGATTACATTTCAATATTGAAGTTCTTATCTTAAGAAAGTAGAACCGCAAATATTTACTAAATCTTCTAAAGACTTTTGCCTCCCCTTTAAACCTTATGAAGGCTAAGTATTGAAGTCTAGAACATGAGATATTTTCATTTATCGCAAATTATATTCAAACAAATTCCATGGTATGCAAAATATTTATCATTTCAACTAAATCATCAATACTCATCACTCTACCACACAAATTTAAACATTGTAGTCTTCACTATGTTTCATTTCCACAACAAATCTCATCCAACATGTAACAAAAATTAATGCCACCAAGTTAGAATGAGGATTATAGTCAAAACACTAACAATTGATAGTCAAATGCTCAATTGTGTTATTTTTAGTTAAGTCAAGTCCATCATATATCTGTTTAAGCTCAATTCCTCATAAGAATGAAATCCTTGTAGATTCACAGGTAATTCTAGCCTCAATATATTGAGACTAAGTTAAACAAAAAATATGACAGAAATTACAACTAGAATTAGATCTACAGGTAATGCTAGCCTCAATACTATGAAACTGAGTAATGCTAGCCTCAATACTATGAAACTGAGACTAAGTTAAACAAAAATTGTGACAAAGAAATTACAACTAGAATTACCAACAAATCCTACCATGTCAATTATATAACTTGTCAAACTAGTTACAAACCTTGCCAGGCCAATTTTTAAAGACATATAAGTCTAGCTCATTTTTTGTGGCTAAGGTGAGATTTTTAGAAGATTTAGAGAGGAAGAATATCCAAAAATTATACCAAGTGGTCCAAATGATGGAGGCAATAATGAACATGTATTTCCAAATTAAAAAAAAGTCACATTTACTTAGTATAGAAATTAGAACATCAACGTTCCCTTATTCTAAGGTCATTTAATGGATTGTAGACCACACTAATGTAGAAATAAGACTATTTTTAGTTGCATAGCATATTTTCTACCTTCAGAATTGGAAAAGTTTTGAAAGTTACTCAAATTGTTTAAGTAGTTGCATAACATATTTTCTACCATCAAAATTGGAAAACTTTTAAAAGTTTTACAACTCAATTGTTTACATGACCACATTGGTAGAAGAGTTTCACTAAGATAAGGAAGACAAGAAATTAATAGGTGGTGGGAAAGAGGGAAAGTATTTGAATCTAAGAATTGTGGTGTTTATTCCATTATCAGAATCCCTTACATATATGTTTTTCCTTGAGTAAGTAGACTCTATAGAGAGCCAAATGCCATTTATTTTAAAGAAGCATGGGTCCCACTAATCTAAATTGTGACAACACAAGATGTCATTTTTGCTTGGGAAATTTACTTATCCAATAGTATGAAGTAAGCATTAGCTAAAGCAAATGGCCACAAACCTAAATCTCCTCTAACAGTCTACATATTTGTTAGACATTATATTCCAAAAATCATTTTCTAGGTATGGGATGGGCATGGAGCATCTCAATAGACTCTTTAGAGAGCCAAATTCCATTTATTTTAAAGAAGCATGGTTCCCACTATCTAAATTGTGACTACACAAGGTGTCATTTTTGCTTGGGAAATTTACTTATCCAATAGTGTGAAGTAAGCATTATCTAAAGCAAATGGCCACAAACCTAACTCTCCTCTAACATTCTACATATTTGTTAGACATTATATTCCAAAAATCATTTTCTAGGTATTGGATGGGCATGGAGCATCTCAATAGACTCTATAGAGAGCCAAATTCCATTTATTTTAAAGAAGCATGGGTCCCACTAATCTAAATTGTGACTACACAAGGTGTCATTTTTTCTTGGGAAATTTACTTATCCAATAGTATGAATTAAGCATTAGCTAAAGCAAATGGCCACAAACCTAACTCTCCTATAACATTCTACATATTTTTCAGACATTATATTCCAAAAATCATTTTCTAGGCATGGGATGGGCATGGAGCATCTCAATATTCATATGCATATGCACTAGTGGAATATATGGAATATCAAATACAAGAGATAGTGTGCAAGCATTTCTAATAATTTCTTACTTGTTCCTATGTTATAGGATGAATTTCTTAATCCCAGGAGATGGTAGGAAATCATGCTACTCAATTTGTTATATCATGGCCTTACACACAACATAAGTGGGATGTGGAATAAGTAAATATAAGGGTTACATCATGGGAACAAGTCTAAGTTAGAATTAGGCCACGGGACTAGATACTATCTAATCAACAAAAAGGAGGATCTAAAAGAAAAGAAGAAAAGTGATGAAGTTGACAGAAACAAAAAGGAAAAGAAAACAATATGGTTATATAAGCCAAAAGGAAATAGGAAATGGATGAAAAATCTAGGTAGTTGTTGGAGCTATTGGATTTAAGAAAGAAGTGATGTAGAAAAGGAAAAAAGAAAATATATTGCAGGAGAAGTTGCTACAAAAAAAAAGATAAAAGGGAAGCGACTACTAGAAAAAGAAAGAAGAAGATAAAAGGAATCAAGATGGACTTAAAAGGAAACAAAAATAGGAGCAAGATGTGAAGGCCAAATAAATAATTGAAGCACATACAAAGGCAAATGAATATGCTAAAAATCTAAAAAAGGAAAAAGAAACAAATCATATTTAGACTAAAACTTTGAATTAAAATAATGAGAACCAATCTAATGAAGTCACGAATAGAATAGATTCAGAAAATAGGATAAACATGTTTATGATATTCCCATGATCCAGGTGGATATTGGTGGCCACCCACCTATTCCACTTGGACCCCACCATTGTTTCTTTCAGTATTTCAGTTTCCTTAATTGTAGCACAATTTACTATTTTTGGCATTTTTTAGGGTCCGAAGGACTAAAAGAAGTTTTTAGGAAAAAAAAGAGACCGAAAAAGTCCCAAATTGGTTTACCTATTTTTTTTAGCCTCCTCTTTTATATCTTCGTAACAAGGTATTATGATAGCCAAACGAAGACTGTATGCCTATTTTTTTTCAGCCTCCTCTTTCAGATCTTCGAAACAAGGTATTATGATAGCCAAACGAAGATCGTATGCCAAAGTTACGACCCCGAGAGGTTGATGTTCCAACTTACCCCAACGAGACCCACAAGATTTTGGCACTTCATCTCCTAGGGTTAGGTTTTTGGATGTTTATGGTTTCTCATTGTTTCTCAATGATGAAAAGTCCATCTAGCCTTATTGTAACACGGTTCAGAGGCATGTAGATGCCACATATCTTCTCAGAGACAAGCTACCATCGCCTGAGCTAGTTTATTTCCATTCTGTATGTAAGCATATTTCAGTTCTTTGATATTAATGAAATGAAGTTTTATTTCTGCTACACTTTTTTGTTTATGTTTATATTTTTCTTATTGTGTTCTTGCATAATTTTAGATCATTGAAAGAAAAGTGTATTCATAAGTAGTAAGGATAAAATAAATTATAAAATTGATGAAGTAGTCAAACCAAACAAATTGGAAATTTTGTTAGCATGGGAATATATAATTATGCCTCTTCCAATTGATGAATTTGTAGATTTGGAATTGTTAACATATATCAAAAGGAAGATGAATATTTTCAAATAAACCCACAAGAAAATAACAAATGATGTAGATAAAACAATAGTGCACACAACAGAGGTTGACTTCCTAGATACCAAGAAGACCAAAATGGTGGCCTTGGCCTCAACTAATTTAGTGTTATTACAGGAAATTGCGGATAGAGCTAATGACGAAGAAAGAAACATAAAACAATATGAAATATGAAATTTATTTTCTTGAGAATCAAGTTAATTAGTTTAAAGCAATACACAATAATAATAGACCTATAGATAAAGTTGGACTTGTGAAAAGGAAATTCTAGGTTAAAGTTAAATAGTTACAAATAATTGAGAGTTATATTATCACATCTACACAATGAGCTTCAATGTTGGAAATTTTTATAGGAAATAATTCAATTACACTTTGATATGGTGAAGGGATTGTAGGAATATTTTGGGTAAAATCCTCTAGATATTTTGAGTTAAGTCCATTGGAAATGATGGATATTGAATAAGGTTCAACATATTGGAATTGATGGATATTGAACAAGGTTCAACATATTGGAAAGAGATAATTGAAGGTGCTCAGGGATACCTAGAGAGAATGGGTTGGATGTTTAAAGATATGGACTCATATGGAAAGGTTAACTAATGTATGCAAGCTACCATCATTCAAATCTCTTGATAGATTCCACCCACCATATGAATTCATACAAGCCTTAGAAAAATCTATACAATAAATCTCTATAGGCATTAGAAGTATAGCACATGTTTGTGGGGTTCACATGTTTGATGCATCTCACAAACCCAATAGGTTGCATGTCACATAAGAAAAATATTTCTTACGTTGGATAAATACATTAAAAATGTTTCTATAAGCTTAATATCTACCTTACAAGGTCCACTTGACTAAAATGTTTCCTTCGAAAGAGAAATGTGTACTAATTTATTTGAAGCTCGGAATAAATGTGAAAAAAAAAGAAAGAATTAAATGTCCCTTGTCTATTGAATCACCCTAGAGAGTTAGGGTTTCATGCAATTAAATCAATTAGAGGAATAATGTAATTCTCTCTCTCTCTCTCTCTCTCTCTATATATATATATATATATATATATAGATATCATGAATGGATTTCTATTCTATGACTTTTTGGAAAGTTATCTTTGCTAAAGTAATATTGAGAAGGAATTTTGTAACTAAGAATTTGGGAATAAGATTAATTTCTACTTTGCACAAAATAGAGACTATTCAGTAGCTATGTAATGTGGAATGTTTTGTAAAGCTATTGTTGTTATTTCACAAACTATTTTTGAGTTCCATTTTATTTCTTTTATTCTCTTTTTCTTGAAATATTTTTCTATTATAGATTTGTAGTTATATTTTTCAATTAAAATTTAAGACCATTCTCATTTACGTGCAAGTTATTTCTTTATATGTTCTTTATTTTTTTATCTTAAAATATATTAGCCATTTGAATTCAATCCCATTCTCCTTATTAATATCATTAGAAATAGATTTAGATTAGCATTATATTGTTAATATTAGATGAAATATAACATATGCGTTTTGCTTCAAAAAACTCATGTCCAATTAAAGTTCATTGAAAGGTTTTTTAGACCATTGATCTTATAGATGGGAAATGGTGGGGGAGGATTTCCATCCCAAATAGGAATGATTTTAATTGGGTAAATTTCCTATGTTAAACCCCTCCTACTAGTGTTGAACATTTCCCCATCAACACACAATAACAAAAGCTCCCTGTATGAGGTGGTATGGATGTGATGGAGGTGATGTGTGGGAGAAACATGTTGATCATCCCTCCGTGCACTCATGCAAGGGAACATGCTAGGAATACCATCTCATGGTGAATTAATACCACTAAGTGGTGACAATCTCTTCCCAAGAAACCATTATTATTATCTGTTGTCTTTCATAATATTCTAGTTTTGTATTGGCATGGGTTTAATTAGTGCCTTGGATCCACTCATTCTCGTGATTTGCCTTGGTCCATTTCAATTTCAATCACTCTATTTACCAATTTTATCCTTGTTGGAATGGGAAACCTCAACAATGTGACCTCTAGGACAGGTTGATTAGGTAGCCACTCTATCTTGTTGTTTCCTTTTGCTCCATCCTAAAAGACAAATAATTATTACTCCTTGTTGGTTCTTTGTCTTCTGCTTCCCTCTCCCTTTTGTGTAGAATCAAGTGCTTAGGGTCTCTAGTTCAAGTTATCCATCTCATTTTTCAAGATTTTAGTCTTCTATTCCATTCTTATTCTGGCATGTCAACCATGCCTCAACAAAGAACAAGGTATCATTGGTGTGTTGCATACTATGGGGCCCATGGGAGTTCTCAAGCATGACAATGAACTGAATCATCTACCAATCTATTACACTTGTTCACATTAGCTGATATACAAGCTGATCTTGAGAAAGTAAGGGATATTGTTGGAGTAAGAAGGTGGTTATATAACATAGATATGATAAGAGAATTGGTTGCTTGGGTACTTGCAAATGGTTGACTTGTATTGGTAGATGAAGACATTCCCAGGGAAATTTCTTTTGTTCCACGATAATGCTAAGAAGGAAATTATCCTAGTGTTAATGATATTATGTTGTTTTTCAATCTATGGACAGGTGTCTCCAATGAATTGAAGACTAACTTGACTTTACTCCTCACTTTTACACTTATTGGATTAATGGGAAAATGCTTATTGAATTAATCCTATTGGATTTGTTTTTGTTAGCATAATTGGGTGCATTTCTTTGTTTCTCACCTCGAGTATTATGTTTTTATGTATATCTTTGTTGATAAGTTGAATTGTAGATTTATTTTGACCAAACACTCAAAAAATTTTGCTCTATTTTTTAATATTCATGCATGGTTATCTCAAAATTCAATTTTTTTTCATTGGTTCGGTTTCCCTTGCGGTAGACTAGGGAAAATCCAAGAGTATGTTTCTCTAGTATTTTGATTAATCAATAGAATTTTTTATTTACACAAACAAAAACATAAGCTCTTGAACCGTATCTTTAAATTATATTAATCATGTTGAAAAAAACCATGATCATGAATATAGTGATTATTATTCATTCACTTGCTATCACAATAAAACTCTTCTAAAGGATAAAGATGCATCCATATCTACTCTAAAGGAGAAAGAAACATATATACCTGTCCAAAGAATTGCAATGCCATTGATTAATCAAATCCCATCTAACTACATTTTGATCCAAGTGGCCTTTGGGAAATTCATTTTAGTGATAAGAAACCTAATATGCAATGTGATGATCTAGGGCTTCTTTAAACCATTATGGAATGTTTGACAAAATTTTCTCACTACTTAAATATGATATAAGTTTCCCAAGATAAATCACACTTCATAAGGGATTGTAATAACATGATAAGGTAGTGAGCATAATGTTTTAGCTAAGGAAGTGTAGAAAGTGAGAAATCTATGTGATTCAACTAATGATTTTGAATGTTAAGTTTATATTCACCATTGTAAACCAAACAGGAAAAAAATTAAGACAAGCATGTAGCAACAAAGAAAACTTTGTTTACTTTAGGAGACAAAACACATTTCATTAGAAATCCCAACCACATGCCAAGTGAACACATGGTGTATTTTCGCTTGAGGGGAAATTTTATTAGCTTCCCTTATTATTTCCAATATTCTCAAGGTAAATTGCATGATTGGAAGAATTGTTGCAACATATCAAGTGACATGTTTTACCTTGTGGCACTTATCATCATCATAAAAGTTATAAATAAAGACCCAATGAGTTGAATGTGTTACATGGAGGAGTGCAACAACATGTCAAGGAAACAAGTGTGTTTTACCTTAAGAGGCCTCATCAAACCCTACAACAACCAGTAACATGCTTATGATTTCGAAATGCATTAGTTGGGAAACTACAACAACATATCAACGTGAGAAGTAATTTATTTTCATTGGAACGGAAAAGTATACACACACACACACACACACACATTCAAATATTAGACCCCACACAAGCAAAGGAAATAACCAATAAAAAATGCATCAAATGGGGGAATGTATTGATGAAGTAAGTAACGTGCTCTACCATGGGGTTGCATGTGTAGTGTATTTTTCTCAACAACTTCATTTACGATAGAAATTTCCCATATTCATTATGTCTCATACTATATCTATCAAAAGGAATTGAAATAATTGGAGAGCTCAATGAAACATTAGTAAGTAATATAGACTTGTAACACACTTTGTCATAATCTATTTCCCATCCAAAGCCAATTTCATCCCCTAGGATAAAGTATAATTCATCATGGGAACCAAGATCAATTTTGGTAGGATATTTCACCAACATTGTTGGTTTGGGTCTAAGATTGGTTGGATGTATTAACCATCATATTTTAATAACTAATTAAGCCTTGATTCCATTGTTATACATTCTCTCTATATTTATAGATGTGTTTTTGGTTATTTTGTGAAGACATATAGTCGTTTGGATGCATTGTGCATTCCTTTTAGTTATTTACCCTAAAATTAGTGGTTATGCCACTTATTAAATTTCCAACCCTTAGCAATATTAATTAGTGATATTTATTACTTGATTAATGAGATTTATTAATTAATAGACAATATTTATTTCATGGACGGTAATTATTGACTCAATTCTTTGTATTGCATGAGTAATATTATAGATCATAGTCTTATTGTGCAAAGCATAGAAATAATCTCCATGCTTTATTTGTTTATCACTTTGATCTTTTTCATTACATTATGTTTCCCATTGTTTAACAATTTTCCATCTTTTAATCAACACAAAGAAGTTATGAGCTAATGTGGATTTTATTTGCTTGATCTATGAATGATGTGCCAATTTACCTCTTTGTCATTATGATGGCCAACGTACTTTCTTATCATCCCCACTTCTCATGGTTTCATTTCTCTAGTTATTAGAGAGGTAGGGGGTACTATCACAACCTTGTAATAAAAAATATATCATTTTGTAGGTTTAATGGTAAGCATAGGTTAGAGAGACAAAGAAGATGGATAGAAAAATGGGGATTACAAATTTCCTATCAACAAAACTTAAGAGCTGAACCATTATCATCATGCTCCATCGAGAATGAAGTATAGAGGGTGAAAAATAATTGAGGAGGTAATGTGATTTCTATCCAAATGGAAATGAGTGAGTGTTTAAGAACCTTAAGTGTTGGAGAACCTGAAAGTTAATGTATAAGTGTTGGAAATTGTGAAAACTAGTGCACAAGTGAAAAAAGTGTCAAGCATGAGTAAAGAATAGAGGTAAATAATTTTCCCATCTTTAATTGATTAAGTTTTAGTTATTCCCCTTCTGATGGGGGTGAGTATCAAGGAGTTGGTTGGCTTGGGGCCATGTTCCTGCCACCCTGTGAACATATGTGAATTAAATAGATGGGGTGGAATGGAAAATTCGTGCATGTAATGCATGCAATAATTTCACCCCTTGTAACTCATGAGGTAAGTTAGAGGTGTGGGAATTTTGATTGTTGCCGGTACAAGTGAGATTTTTACATATTTTCAGGCGAATTTTGGGCATGAGCATGGCCTTATTTCTATTATAGTCTGAATTTTTGGCAGATACTCAACCAAGAGAAATATCCCTCCAATTCATTACTCTAGAAGGAAATCTTGTGCCAACTATGTGGAAGGAAATGGTGCTCTAAATCCTCAAGATAGGGGGCTCAAAAAGGGTGTTTGTAGTTCAAGCAGTGAACATACATGACAATCCTATGTTCTGGTCACCCATGGAGGATTCAATATGGAGAGACCTGAGGTGGCTTCCGACACTCTTCTTTCAACAGTCTCATTTCCTCTGATAATTTCACAGCTTTCTAGAATTTCTAAGTATTATTTTGACTATTCGTTTGGTTACTTAATTGTCAATTTATTTTAGGTTTATGGTTTGGAATTTGTAGGTCAAGTGGATTTCAGGATTCAAGTGTTGTCAAGTCACACTTGTTGGATAATTGGGTTCCTGTATATTTGCTCGTCTAGTGCCTTATTTTATCTCATAAGGGTTTGTTTGTTTCACTTTAATTACACTTGGGTTGGTTAGTTTTTATTTAGGTTGAGAGGTGTTGTTTCTCTAGAGGGCCTCTTCCCTCTCACTTAGTGGTTGCTTATTTGTCTATCTCATCTTTAGATTCGGTCCTTTTTTAGCCAAGCTGGTTCTTTTCCATGACATTGCAATTATTCAACTCCAATGTAGAGGAAATGTATGAGAAGTAGAAGGTGGGGGGGATTTCATGTCCCCAAAGGCTAATCTTGAGTCCAAAAATAGGCCCAAGAGGCCGTTGAACACTTTCATGTTGGGGTTCCCTCAAAAATTCAGAGTGAAATGTAGAACCTAGAGACCATAACAACGAGAGATAAGCAAGCCTTCTCTAATTCAGAGATCATTGAGGGAATAGGATAGTGGGTTATCAACCTTGGTCATACCGGGGGAAGGAAAAATAAATATTATCAAGCTTTGTTTCTCTATTTACAAATGAAAACTCTACTAGGAAAGGTCCTTAATGGGAGGCAAGATGAAAGGTACAATGTTTTTGCAAGTCTCAAAGATGTGAAACGAAAACAGAGAAACCAACGATTCTATATGAAAAGAATGAACATGTGTCTGACTCAGATTGAGAGACATATTCCTTGCATCCCTACTATGTCAGCTCCTCTGGGATCTAGTGCACAAGATTTTGCTCGAGTAACATCTTATTATACCTAGTTGTTTGATGATATCTGTCAATTTTTTGTTTTGGTATTATGCAGTAGAATCCCTTGTTATGCTTCAAATTTTAAGACTCTTGAAATACTTGACTACTTGTTCTATAGAAAAATGGTCAACAACATCTGATTTCCCATTGGACATATTGAAACCACCTATCATAACATATGTTGGTGATGGAATGATGTAGATTATCATTAAGCATATTGAAACCACCTATCATAATATTTATTGGTGATGTACTGAATATAATGTAGTTGTGAGATAATACAAAATATCAACTTAAAAAAAAGTTTTAGTTATTTGCACAATTTGCAATTTCTTATTTTTATCATACTTCCCTATAACGAAATATATTGTAATTATTTTGTTAAATTAATGTTTGAATTTTTATTAATTCATAAGTTTTAAAAAAAAAATTATAATATTTATTAAATTTAACATATATATATTAACTCAAATATTTTAAAATTAACTCAAAATATTCTTTATTTAAAATAAATCCATTTATTGATTAGTTAATTTTTTTATAAGACTATTATTATTTGGTTTTAAATGTAATTGTCAGATATACAAAATAAATGAATAGGGGTATGTGATGAAGGGCAAATTTAATATATCAATATGTTATGAGAACACATTTAACCGATTATTTATTTTTCCGTGAGAATGAACACACTTTCCCTTGATATGAGATAACTATTTGTGAACACTGGTGCTATTAACGTGTCGAGTGATAGTTGATAGGTTTCTATGCAATTTTGTAAACTCAAATCTCTTTCTCTCTAGGTTATAAAATTTCATCACTGGATTTGCTACATCAACTCTTTTTGCAACATCACATGATAAAACATGATAAAATGTAGTTAAAATTTAATTAAAAAAAAAGTTATAAAATAAAATAAAAATAAATATTTTGATTTTAAAATGAGTTATAGTTTTTGGGCAAGTGATATAAGTTATGATATTGGCCATGGTATTGTAACAAAATCTATTTATGGTAAAATGGCGATAAATATCCATGATTAAGAATCTTGTTATATTGTAAGTATTAAGTTTTACTTTAAAAAATGTTATAAAATTAAATTAAAATAAAATATTTTGATTTTTAAATGACTTATGGTTTTTGGGCATACGGTATTGATAAACCATGGTATTGGCACATGGTATTATAACAAAGCTTAAACTAGCAATTGCACCACATGTTGCAAAGGAAACGCCATAAGGTTGTAGCATAGGAAAGAAAGACCCATTTTATTCAACTGATTGAAATAGGCAAGTTTCTTTTGTCTAGTTCTTTCTGAGTTATTGAAATTAAGAGAAAAAGTAAAGAGATTTCTAGACAGAAAAGAGCAAAGCGAGTGAATGTCAAATGGAAATCTCATTAAGGAATCTCTTTAGATCTTCTCATGTGGGCCTTCTTCAACTTATGAGGTAGCGGGAAATTTCTCAACTCCAACTCCTCCATAATAAAGGGTGGAAAATTATGTTTACTGAACTACTGGACCTCAAATAAAAACATCCATCTTGGTAATTACTATGGAACAACTTATTTGTTATTAATTGCATGTAAGACACGCTTTTTCATAATGGATGAGACAGTTTGACCAAAGTACTCGAAGCCTCTATATGAGGAAATATGCATGTTTATTTTTTTTCTGCATGAAGGATGCATTTGGTTTTTCTGACCAAGTTGAGCGGACTTCACCCTTCCAGGAAATGAATTGCTTCTATCACCCAGGAAATGACTTGCTTCTATCACATTCCCAATGTTGAATTCCTCTGATACTACTCAATTAACTATGACTCTGCTTTATAGCTAGAATTATTTAATGGCATAACAACTTATCACTATGACTTGCTTCTATCACATTCCCAATGTTGAATTCCTCTGATACTACTCAATTAAATATGACTCCGCTTTATAGCTAGAATTATTTAATGGCATAACAACTTATCACTATGATAGTTTGTACTTCATGAGGGACTACTAAGAAGCTTAAGTATGGTATATCCACCTTCACCTATCATCTGAACATAGAGCATAGAGTTATCTTAATCGTCAATTTTTATGGATAAGGGACATTTGGGCATTTTTTAAACCTTGGGGATGCTTAATAAATCTCAGTTCAAAAAAAATTATATTAGTAAATTATATTCAATCATATTGCCATAATTCTTCTTTGAATGACCAATATTCCACTGCTTTGGAACTTTGCACCTTTTTCATAATAAAAAACATCATCATGACCCAAAAGTAAGAAGAAAAAATCAGCTCATAATCAGGGAATCTAGTGACTTGTTTAAGTATCATAATTCAAGACCTTCGTGCTTTTTAAAGATCATTTATTTTCCCATCAAATAAAAAGCAACAATCAAATTTTGTAGTGAGAAGAATAGTAACAAATTTTAAATGTAAGAAATTCCTTCCCTGGTGATAGCACATTTTGGTTTTGAAAGGAAATTATTCTCCTTATCTTTTAAATAATAGATTCCTCCCCAAGAGACACTTTAGAAAGATATTTCTTTTTAATTGGTTGAAATAGGTAAGTGTCGTTTGTCTAGTGCTTTCTAAGTCATTGAATTTAAGGGAATAGGTAAAGAGACTACTAGACAAAAAAGATTAGAGTGATTAAATGTCAAATGAAAATAACATTGAGGAATCTCTTCGTATTTTCTCATGTGGGCCTTATTCAACTGATGAGGTAGTACGAACTTTATCTGCTCCAACTCCTCCAACATACGAGGTGGAGAATTATGTTGAGTGAAATACTACTCATGGAACTCTGACTCCACCTTACAACTGGAATTTTTCTCTTCCCATTGCTCTATCTCGGGCTATAATTCCAACTTTCTCTTGTTTCTGAATACATTGTCTCTATATCAATGTTGTCTGTCTCTTTTTGAGTGCTTTCTTGAATCAATGAGATAATGTAGCTCATATGGATTCCAAAATCCTCGACTAACCCATTTTATGAAGAGTCCTCTTTTGTTTTTAATTCTGATATTTGGTCCTCCTTAGATTTTCAATATCATTTGCTTTTAAAGAATCACATCTTCTTGATAAGTCTCCTTTGGCATGCTTTTCTTCTTCCATATACTTTAGATCTAAATGAATGGAACTTGATATAGGCTTTGTGACATTTTCCAAAACAATCTTATGGAGAAACCATCAAGAAACCGTTAAGCTATCAAGAAACAGTTCAACAAGAAGAAACTCTAACTATTATTTTTTTATTAGCTATTAATTATGAATCTGATGACCTAAAAATATTCAATCATCTAACATTCCATCCAATGGTGTAGACCAGTATAGAATGGCATCTAGCGGAGTTGTTTTCAAAGAGGAACGCATATCCGTAGTTACAGTTGTTTCTTGTTGTAGCTTCCATATCCGTAGTCGAGAAGGGTGGATATGAAAAATAAATTCATCACTAAATAAAGCATACCGAAATTAATATTTGGGCATTAATAATTACCATTGCATTCAGAAACTTCCCTTGCAAGAGAGCTTGGAATTTTCTTCATTTTCCTTGAAATACAGATCTACCCAAAATGTCTAAAAATGGATTGAACACTGGAAGATTTTTGGTTTCCTTGAAGAGTCCCTCACCCAAAATGATATTTCGCAACATTGAAAATCACTGCAAGATAAACACTCTTATGGAGAAACCATCAAGAAACTGTTAAGCTATCAAGAAATAGTTCAGCGAGAAGTGACTCCAACTATTAGTTTTTTCTTAACTATTAATTATTAATCTGACAGACTAAAAATATTAAATCGTCTAACATTTCATCCAATGGTTCAGACCAATACACACTAGTAGCTGGGGGAGTTTTTTTGCAAAGAGGAACGCCTTACGGCATAATTTCAAAGTAGAATAGATATAGATATAGATATAGGGATAAGTGAACAAAATTATTGAATGATAGTTGTCATAAATATATCTAAGAGTCGACTAAGTACAAGGAGTTCAGTGAAATTAGTAAATGAAAATAACATTAAAACTTATGAGTAAGAAGAGAAATTTTAGTTTTACTTAGATTTAATTTGAATAATATTAACCCTAGATAACTATGGTTAATGTAATTATAATGATTTTTTTTGGTATGGAATTTAGGGACATTACAAACCCTTTATGTAGGTAACAATGAACTTCCTATGTAGGTAAAATTAAAATTCCTTAGGAATAAGGAAGACCAAAATAAAATTGGAGTGAAATTTGGAAATGGTAAGGGAAATGAGGCTCATTAAGTTTTCACACTATACTTTACAATTTCAACACAGGTTAGGTTGCAAGTTTTATAATATGGGAACTAGTTAGATAATTTTAACTTTGAGAATGTTGTCACTATCTAATTTGGGTATGCTGTGCCACTTTTTAATAAATGGATGAAGTTAATATTTTGTAATATATTTGGATGTTTTTGACATAATGGTTAATGCAATATTTATGTTCATTTTTTAATGATATCTTGATTGTGCAATATATGATTTTGAATGCCATTTTGTTAATTATTGTATATATATTTTTGAATTGTTTATGACTTAATGATGTTAAGGATGATTTAATTATTTTATAATGGAATGGTTTGAAGAACATCACTCATGTATTAAGGCCCGAGAGGTTCTTTTAGGAATGATGAATCATCCACAAGGTCCAAAACCTAGGCATAAGCCCTCCAAATGGAATATTTGGTATGAAAGTGTAAGAATTTTTCCAAACCTATATGCATGTAGGAATTTTATTTACAATTTAAATTTCATGTATATATATATATATATTATAAATAAGGCTATTCTATTAATTTTTCACATAATATACATTACGAAGCTGTCCTTCGGAGTTGCTATGCTATCCAAATCCGGAGGGAGCAGAGTTCAGAAAAGAAAAAATATGACTGCCCCAATTGGGGAAACCGGTCCAAAAATTGTTTCCCTGGATAAGGAAACCATCATTAACAAAAAATAACCATGATATTATCGTAAAGTTCAGAAAAAGCATGATATCAGAAAGGAGAAACAACACATAGAGAGGAAACCTCTCGATTCTGAGGCTGCATGGCATGCTACTTGTCATGAGGCTGAGCCGGAGGCTCTTCGATGATGAGACACCTGTAGTCGTTCGATGTATCCTCATCCTTCTTTGACTACTGCATGTTGGGCTCGGGCGTATTGGCGGAACGCACAGGGCTGTTGGTGCCTTCCCCCTTACCATCTGCTAAATGCTCTGGACTACCACTATCGCTGCCTGCACTGCTGGAAGAATGCGCTCCTGTTTTGATAGGTGATGCCTCATATTTCCGGGAATGCTAAGGGGAGAAGGGGAAATGGTAGATTTCCTGAGATGCTTTCTTGAACCAGAGCCAGCAAAGCTGGATGGAGCTTCCTGAAAGCACACAGTGAGGGTGGCGATGACTAGAGGGCGGTCCAAGGTGCAGTCATACTGAAACTGGTACGAGGCAGAATTATCCTTAGGAGGAGGGGGATGCCTATCCTCATGGATGGAGATGGGTGGGCGAGAGGATTGACCTTTGCTAAGACCCCGACGACATCTCATCCTATGCCTCCACGACATAATTGAGTAGGAGGGAACTAATGCACAAGGAGTGGCAGAAGGGAGACTGGAGGCCAGAGGCGGTGAGGCAAGCAGAGTTTGAAGGTTGCAGAGGATCTTGAAGTTGCAACAGGCATCGAGAGTTGAGAGATTGCAGGAGGTGAATGACAGTGAAGAGGTGAAGGGCACCATGAAATAACACGCAAGCTCACAGACCAGACATACATCAATGCTGGAGGCAGAGGCATTAGTTGTGGCGTGAGGCCAGCAGCTGGAGGTATTAAAGGAAGAAGGACAGACGCCATGCGTGGCCATGTGGCTAGGCCAGATGCCACGTTGCAGAGCCACCACATCCTTAATACAATAAAACACCCGCATCTGAAGTAAATTTCATGTATATTATAACCTATATCAAAATAAAATATAATGTAACGATACTAATATATTACTATATTTAATTTCCTCTGTAGCCTTTGATGCCAAAGGGTTTGTTGGATAAAATTTATTTTTATGTTTCAAATGATTCTTATATTCCAGTTGAATTAACAATAGTTTTGTGAGATCATTTAAAGTGGATTCCTCAGTGGGAATTCAATTGGGGAATACAATTTGAATATGTGAGAATGAATTTATAACTAGTCTATGTATGAATTCAATACTTATAACAATTGGGGAATACAATTTGAATATGTGAGAATGAATTTATAACCATTCTAAGTATGAATTCAAGACATATAGCTTATTTATTGATGACTTTTTTAATTATTTTTATCTCATGCATTCAACCTTGATTTTACATGGATGGTGGTCCCAATGAAAGTTATGTTTCATAATTAATGACATTGCATTTGAAGGTATGCTTTTCATTTTATTTTCATCTGGACTATTTAGGTCATATGTGATGAATTATTTAAGAAGAATTGTATTTAGAAACAACTTAGTAACTATAAAAATGGAAGAAAATAAAAAGCTGCCAAATAAAACACAAATGAAGTTCATTGAAATTATAAGATTACATTTAACCAATTATCATTTGGTGGTTTCTAAAGACAATTGTTTTCTTAGCTCTCTCATTTTTCGTAGATCAAATTTGTAATCTATATGCATCAAATACTTATGTTATAACTTTCAAAATAAAATAAATGTTATACAATCACATTATAAAACATTAAATTTAAGAAATAGTAACTATGTTATGGATAAACACATATTTCTTTAGTTTACCACTTAATTAGTCCATCTATATCTTCCCCATTACCAACAATATTCTTCAACTTCTCATCCTTAAAATGATGTAGTAAAAAATGCACCGATGAACTATGCTCTTTGGAATGTGTCCATAGCTCTATATTTTTAACAACCATTACCTGATGAAGTGGTATACAAAATCACCATTCTATAATCATAAATACATATTGAGTCTTCCTTTTTAGTTATGAAACTAGTGTTAATAATTCATAAATAATCACCATTAACCTAGTTGGAAACTCATTCTGCTTAATCTACTCTATTATTAATTTTGACAATAGCTTCCCCTCTCTGCAACATGTCAAATAATAATGAATACCCCATTATTTTTGCGGTGACTACTTCATATATATGATGTAAAAATGAAACAATTTAAGTATATGGAATTTGGTAAAAATGCAGTAACATGTAATAACAATGAAATTTAGCTTGATATGGGAACTTTCCTTGGAATAATTAATCACAACATATGAGTACCTCTTTATATCATCTGAAAACACTTAATTATAATCAATAGAATATTTGGTCCCTATTTAATGAATTTATTTCAAAAACCACATGTGATCAATTCCCAAAGATGTTTGCTCCCATGTACAAATAAATCTATTGTTTACTTTATCCCATTCATCACTTCTGCATTAAGCACACAAGAATTTTAATTTTCCCATCCATATGTAAAGCACTCAATTATTTGATCTTCTAATTGGATGCAAATGTTGAGTTCCACACACATAATGTGTTTCCATGATATATGAAATACTGATCCACCTCATTCACCTCATAAAAGCATATACACTCATATTTACCATGTTAAATACTCTTCCATCACTAATGTACAATATTTAAATATATCTTAAACATTATAAATAAACTATTTATTGTAAACTTCATCTCTTCCCTACATAGGGAAATTTTTATGTGCACAACAATCCCATTGTAGTCTTCTTTTTGCATGTCTAGAATCAAAATAGAACCATATATGAGGCACCCTAAAAGACAAAAGATAAAACCATTGAAATATAAATGTATTCTCAAACTAACCTTTGCAGATATCTAACCAATGCAAATACCAACAACTTTTTTACATAAAGGATTTCATGGGTACCATCATCATTTATGTAGAAGATAGTCTTTCAATATCACCTACATATCTTCTCCACTATCTAGCCCATTCCTATAGGTGATAAGGGTCATTATGCTTTCCCAATATAAATAATAACATTGGAAATATACATGCCATTTTATGGTTATAGGGTATATTTTATAGGATAATAAATTATTTACAATGCAATTTCAAGACAAAATTTTTCTCTCTATTCAATTCGTAGTCTTATTCAATTGGTAGTGGTTTACTTGAATTTTTTTGCATTTGGTTACTATACAAAAATATATTTGTATACACACATGTTTGATAATAATAACATTGGAAAGGGTATGTGAGATAGCATGTTATAGGTATTGGTAAGTACCAAAAAGAGTATTATGTACAAATATCAAATATCTATTAAAACATAAGAGTTACTTTTATTAAAAGATATAATAGATGAGGTAAGAGAGGAGTTCAAAAAAATATTTTAGTAAGTTTTTATCAATATATATTTTAATTAAAAGTATTATAAATTACAAAAATTAATTAATATTTAAATATGATATAACTTTTGTATTAATAAAATTAATTATAATAAAAAAAACATTTAAAATAATAATTATATAGTGGTAAGAAAAATATATTTGCTAATTAAAATTTTCAATGTATATATTGAATAATGAAGATATATTTATCTTTTAATATTTAAAATAATTTTTATAATAACAATTTTTATTTTTATTTTATATTTATATCCAGTTAAAAAAAATTACTCCTTTATTGAGTCTAAAGGTTCATTATACAATCCAGTATGAGAATTATGTGTAATTTAGTGGAGACTTAACTTAATTTCATTTTTAGGCATTGTTAATATTACAACCCACAATGAAAAAGATGTGGAAAAATTATTTCAATTTCACTTTTTATTTCACTTTCACAATTTCAATTATCAATAAAATATTTACATGTCTATGTTAAATAATATAATTTTATATAAAATAATTAAAAATTTAAGAAAACTTATATTTCTTTTATAAATATTTTAATATAAAACTTAAATAAACCATTAATGTTGACATTAGTAGAAACTTTCAATACTAGAAAGTAAAAAGTAATTACAAGTAAACTAATCTAGTTACAGAAAAATGTGTAATTCATTCAATTTTTAATAAAAAATATTAGTAATAATTCCTTCTTAGTCAAACTAGTTGTTGTTCCAATAGCTATTTGGCTTCTCTACGATTCTCATCTTGTCCTAAAGATGAACCACACACACTGGTTGGTTCAAAAAGCATCAGCAATTTTCTATCCAATGTGATTACAACCGAAAGATTTTTGATAAAATTATAAATTATTCAAAAATACAATTTAAACAATGTAAAATTACACATGGTGTATGTATAGGTAAAGACAAAAAATTATGATAGATCCAAATTTTGCTTTCTAAAAAGATATTTACTTATATCGTTGATCCCTCACTACTACACAAGTGCATTTTTAAGACATTTTTTTAAGACAAAAGAAATCTTTTGTCTTAAAAAGTCACTTTTTATTTTAGTTAGTTTATATTAAAATTTAATATCAATTGAATTGTCTTAAATATAAAATTTAAGAGACAAAACTTTACATTTAAGACAAAAACAATTTGAGACAAAAATATTTAATACAAAAACAATTTGAGACAAAAGTATTTAAGACAAAACTTTATATTTAAGACAAAAACAGTTTGAGACAAAAATATTTTAAGACAAAACTTTATATTTAAGACAAAAGCAGTTTGAGACAAAAATATTTTAAGACAAAAGCAATTTGAGACAAAAATATTTTAAAGACAAAAATCTATATCTAAGACAAAAGCACTTTGAGACAAAAATATTTAAGACAAAACTTTATATTTAAGACAATTGCGACTTAAGACAATGAAAATTAAGACATAACCCATTTAAGATAGTTAGCAACTAAGACAAAATCATTAGCATTCATAAGTTTGCATTGAAATTCCATAAGTGGATAATGGATAATTATATATATATATATTTTTTGAAATTAGATATTCAAGCCACATGAAATTTAATCAGGTCATATTTATTTCTTTTATATTGTATTTATTCCTTTTTTCATTAAACCACATTCTAAAAATATAATAAATAAATAGATAAAAAAAAATATTAATTTTTGGTTCGCCACTCAAGGGGATTTGAACTTTGAATCTCATATTTTAACATAATACTTCATAACAAGGTGATTGTCAAGTGAGTTACATTCCATGAACTAAAATTGTTTATTTTTTTAAATATGTGAAAAAAATTAAACTAGCAATTGCACCAGATGTTGTAGAGGACACGTTGTAAGGCATGAAATAGAGAAGAATCCTGACATATAAGAAATCATTAAATGATAAAAATTAGTAAACAAAATGCCATTCAAGAAAATATTCAACGAAGAAGGATCATTAGGTACAAGGGATGCAAATTTGGTTTTCAAATAGGAAATTGGCATTTGACATTCACCGATATGAAACATCAAATTATTCGAAAAATGTTATAGGCACAATAACATAAATAGATTGTTGGGGGTATAGAAATGATGCAGTTGAGTGAGTTGTTGAGGAAGTATTGCTTGATGAAGGAGAAGACAGTGGTCCTTGAGGGAGACAAGTTGTCAGCTTCAAGAGTAGGGGTTGTTGTTAAATTTTGTGAGTTTCCCTTTTTTTTTGGTGTGCCACAACCTTGATCTTGCTGATAGTTCATGGATACTTGAATGCCTCCTCGGAAAGCTTATCTACTAATTGATTAAGCTCATAATAAATGTGGGGATTGGAGCCGCACGTTATACCTATAAAACTTACATTAGCCCGGTCAACAACTATTTGAGATTCCCATCTCTTGCAACCTCTTCAAACCACAAGCAAATTCCAAATAAAGAACAACAAACAATGTTGAGAACTCGACCTTTAAATTGGAACTAGGAGCCAAAGTATATATGACATGAATGAATTGAAATGAATTTATATATAAAACACAGTGAAGAGAAAGAATAATCAACATATGAGGAGAAACATACTTTTTTAATGAGATCACCTGGAGATTCTCTGATAATTTGAGTGGGATTTCCTTCAAAATTCCTACAAGTTATGTTTCTAGTTGGATGTACAAAAAAAAATGAGAAATTATAGCTACATAACCTGATCTTGCAGGAAAAATGAATTGCTTCACCCAGAAAACTTTATTATGAATACCATTTTCATGTGATCTCTAGATGTGGGTAAAAGTGCATTATATAATAAAATAAAAATGTTCATGAACTTCCCACGAAAGTGAGTGCATCGATTGATTTTAAGTTTGTTGTTCCATGTTGGTCTCTCTACTATAGAGTTGTGGGATAGTTTTATCACGTGACTAAAGTATATTCAATAAATACCCTTGCACTTACCCTGATATCTGAGGAGTGGTGCATTTTTATGTGCAACAATATGGTCTACGATCTCCTAATTGTGAACTACATATAACATATCTAATTGGATGTTAGCCAAAGTTTTCCATAGGTATAACATACCCAATTTTCACCCTCCGAGGGTTGTCTTTCCCATGATCATAGACATCTTCTGATGACTGCTATAATCAGGGCACTTGCAATGCTTATTCTAGAGTTTAAAGGAAACACCTCCTTGAAGAAAAAATAAATAAATAAAACAAGAAAAAATGTTGTAACAATTTAGTTAGACAACAACTAACAACCCTCTTGAGGTGGACAATTCCAGCCCAATTGAAAGAAGCGAGACAACTCAAGGTATTGCAAAGATAAATCAGGGCAATTGTGCAACTTTTTCAAGGATGGAACAAGAAATTTTTTCTGTACAGAATGAGAAAATATTTGCAAACGAGAAGATACCACAGTGGGCATGCACAAGAAGAAGAACCAAAGAAATCAAATTCAATAAAGGAAGCATAACCACGACTCCAAACTGGCTTCTCTAAAACACACACAATCGCAATAAATCCCACTGAAACTTACAAATTTATCAAACCCTAACTTACTAACAAATTCAACAAGCCAAGTACATGCTACAAGTTTTTGAGTCACCCCCAAATCAATTATTAATTATCGCATGAATTTACATTTGTTTATAATTTTATTTAAAAGGTTGAAATTCTCTCAAGAGCGTATAGAATATTTCCAAGAGTTAAAAAAAAATAGAAATTTTTCCTACCTCCACAACGTATCATCACACCTGGATAGTTGACAACATACAAGTCTAAATATTATACCTCTAAGTCTCAATGAAACTTCAACATGTCAATAACATACTTGCAACAATACTTAATGAGGCTTGTCTATTGGCTAAAGAGATGTAAATCCATCCATCCAAAAATAAACATCTCAATCAATCCAACACCATAAATTGTGCTATGTGTTTGTTCACTCGGTTTGACAGGTGATAGACAATATATGAAGCCTTTTTTTCCATGATTTCAAACCCTTCTTGTCTCCTTCAAGGGGGTTTCTTGAGGTCTTCAAAAAGACTTCCTTTTGCTAACCTAATGGATTGTTTCTTTCACACATGTATGGAAACGTACTTTCCAAATCATATTGTAATAGATTCATAAGATGATATTACTGGATTTAACTACACCTTATTTGGAGACTTCATTTTTATTATAGGGGTTGGTACCTTTCTATTGGATGTGGTTGGTGATGTGAAGACTACTCAACTTCTAGTAAATACTCATACTAACTCTAACGAGATTATGGATGCTTGTTTACAAAGGGATTCTTTGTTTGTTCATGCTAATTATTGCTCTCAACTTTCCTTCTCCAAGGGGTTGAGACTATTTGATTCATTTATTTTACATGGCCGGGTGAAAGAAGAAGAATGGAGATTGTCTCCACATCTTTTCCATTTTGCTAAGTTACAAATAAAAAGAGTCAGATTCTGTAGCCAATAGAATAATAGCCTCTTAATACACCTTTAGTGAGTTACGCATAGCTCTCACCTATCACTATAGCTCAATTAAATGACATCTAATATCTCCAAGACATACTATAAGTAAGGCAATGAGAGAAATTGACATCTATAGGTAAGGCAATGAGAAAAATTGATAGGTGAACCCCCAATAATTGTGACAAAGGGATTAGGGGCCACATTATCACAACCCATACACACTTAACCCATAACCACTAAAGTCCATATCCCTTTAACCCAAAAGCCATAATCACTTAACCCCTACACTCATAACTAATAATAAATTAACCCCCTGATCCCTTAACCCCAAAGCCTCTAACCCCTTAACCCCTAACCCCTAACTTAGAATCCTTGAACCCCATAAACCCTAATCCAATATCCTCTTAAACCTTGACCCTTAACCCATAAACCCAAGCCCCTAAACTCATTAACCCCTAACCCCTTAACCTGTTGAGACCTAAATACCATAACCCTTAGGCACTTAATCCCTATATCCCTGACATGTAAGCCCTTGATGGTTAATCATTATCCCTAAATCCATTAACCACTAAGCCATTAACCTTTAACCCTTAAACCCATATACCTTGACCCCCTAACCCCTAAACCCCGTAAGCCCTAACCCTTTACCTTTTATCCTTAACCGCTTGCTCCTAAACCCTTAAACCCCTTAACTCCTAGAACCCCTTATCCTTTCTCTCAAACAATAAGTGCTCCAACACTAATATTTTTGGGCATGTTATGTTTTTTCCTGCTAACTGCTCCAAATACAACCTCTAAGAACTAGTAGGGTCAAAGTAAAAGAGCTTCAATGTCCCAAAATCCGATCTACATTTTATGGACAATCACATTTCCCCCAAATATCCTCCACATATTTGCCTTGGTGTATTGGAGTTTGAAAAATACATAGGATGCCACAAGTAATCCTAATCATAAGACTCAACTTTCCTAATTACTAGGAGGCCTTAAAAATCAAATAACATATTAACTTATACCTAAAATTAATAAAATTTCCTATCCTAATTATGAAATTAGAAATTCTACAAAATTATAGGGCAACCACGAAACCAACTTCCTCTTCTATAAATCTCTAAGACCTTCCAGAGGACAAATACAAATTTTGAAATAAATTGTTGAAATTATGCTCTTGCATCAATAACTACCAGTGTATCCTTGTAGGCCACCCCCTTTAACAATAGTAATACCAATGTCCTTTACTTAGAAGGAACTCCTTACATAATTCTCTCTTAGATCCTACCAAGCATGATTTTTTTTAGTAAAATGGATGTTCACCCTACAAGATTCTATCCTCGTAGCCTAAGATAAGGCATCCCCTTGTGTCACCCATGACTATTGCTTTAATGGTACACTATTAAAGAGCAAAAAACTTTGAATGGATCATTCTTTGTGTTGAGTTTCATGGAGAGTATAGGAGAGTTTGTTGATCAAGTTTTGTAATTTTTCATCATACTCCTGAGAACTTTCTCCAACCATTTTCTTAATCTCCTTCAGTTTAGTGATTTTTTGTTGTTCAATGTTTAGCCTCTATAACTTAGATAAAAATATCGCCTTTAATTCGTCTGAGGCCTTAGCTACACCCTAGGGATAAATCTATATGAACTTCATGCACCATTAGAGAAGATTCCCCCACAATGTGGTTAGGAAATTTATCAACTTAGAAGCTAGCACTACAGTCCTTTTCACCATCCAAATGAATCCACATAAGAATCGATGCGGTTTTTCACCACCATCACCCTTCATAAAGTTCTTAGAACTACTATAACAATATCGTTGGTTAGGTTGTTCACCAAGATAAAACCTTATGGACATGTTTGAATAATTAGGCATGCTCCCCCACTTGAACTAAAATTCAATCATAACATATGCCACTTATACTTTTATTCCCATCTTCATTTTGTTTTCACTACTACTATATCCCAAACTACTAAGAAAAGGTGCTTTCAAGTAAAAAGTAGAAAAAAAAACTTGGGATTACCTCTAGGCTTTTAAAATTCATAAGGTGGTTGGCTTGGATTCGATCCACTTTTCTTAGGATGTATCATGTATACTACTTGACCTTCCTCTAGCTCAAACAATTAGAGCAAATTATTAAGTGTTTCTTCCTCTTCTTTCTATGTGATGATATCTCTCTTCATAGGCTAATCAATACCTTACAAACCAAGGCTTCCTGTTAGACAATCATGATCCATCTAACTAAATGTGCTCACCTCCTTGTGCCATCACTTCTTTTTTCTCTTCCAAATTTCTAGACATATTCTCCCCACCTATTATTCTCTCCAAGCTCTTTCCAATTATTAAATCCCCTTATTTGAAAAAATGTTTGGTATTTTTCCATCCTCACTAATATCCATTTTCATTATCAACGTATTGTGATGAGAATCCCCTTCGTACTATTCATCCACCACTTCTTAATTATTGCATTTTGATTAAAATCCTAGTTTTCCCTCTTTAATACATGTGCTTCCTCCATGGCACCTTATTCCCTTAGTTATTCATATCAGTCAATCCATTCTAGGTCACCTCCAAGCATTGGTGCTTACACTTCCATGGTTGGAGAACCAAAAAAACAAATAAGTTGCGTTTATGGGTTACACAGAAACTCCCCACAACTATCATGTGTACTTTCCATCCCTCATAATGATAGTTGTGTGAAGGGATGGAAAGTTTAATGAGGAGAACGAGATGTGGTGCTCTCTTGAGAGGGATCTTTAGATCCCACTAGAAGAGTAGCTTTTAGCTCCAAAGGAGGAGCCTCATGAACTGTTGGAGCAACAAATATATTGAGGAGCGGAGAGTGGAGACATTCACTCAAGAAAAACCATCCAAAGAAGGTAGAAAAATAACTAGGGAAGCTGATATACTTGTGCAGGATGCAAGGGAGAATGTGGGAGCTCCTTCAAATTTGCGTAGGAAAACGAGGTCACCTGAGAGGTACACTGGCTACATGGCTCTTATGGATGAGCTTATGGAGACTAAGCCATCCTATTTTGATGAAGAAATAGAGCAACCTATATGGGTTGATGTAATGGTGGATGAATACAAATCCATTGTAAAGAACAACGTTTGGGAAGTGGTCCCAAGACCATCATATAAATCAAGAGTGGGTTCGAGATGGATCTTCAAGGTGAAGCCAGTAGCAGACAGAAGCGTAGAGAAGTATAAGGCCATATTTGTTGCCAAGGGGTATTCTCGAGTTGAGGATATTGACTATGAGGAGACCTTTCCTCATATAGCAAGGTACTCATCCATTAGATCAATTCTTGCTCTGGCTACTCAGATGGGGTAGAAGATCCACGTGATGGATGTAAAAACAACATTTCTCAATGGGGTTATTAAGGAGGAGGTGTACATCGAGCAACCAAAAGTTCTTGAGACATTTGATCGGGAGTCTCATGTGTGCAAACTCAAACAAGCATTGTATAGTCTCAAACAAGTACCTCGTGCTTAGTACACCAAGATCAATAATTATATCACTAGTTTGGGCTTCACCATAAGTGAAGCAGATGCAAACCTCGATCACATCTTGGTAGAAGGTAAATACCTTATTATTGCCTTATATGTTGATGATTTGATTTTAACTAGTGATTAGTAGTTGATGAGATTTTGATTTCCGTTCTAGCTATTGGTTCACTTTGTGGTCTATCTGAGACACACTGGCTGGTTGTTTACGTGGTCTTTATTTTGAACCTTTGCTCTTATGGATCTTCCTGTTCCTTCTCTAGTTTGGGATTGGTCGATTGGGGGATTTCCGAGGATCTTAGATACTACCTGTTGGTCTTCATTGTGGTCTATTTGAGATGCACTAGTTGGTTGTCTTATGTGGTACTTCTTTCAAACCTTTTCTCCTGTGGATCTTCATGCTCCTCTTTGGTTTGGGATTGGTTGATCGAGGGATTTCTGAGGATATTTACTGCTATGTAAGTGCATTCATTTTGGTTGATGGAGTAGGAAACATATTTGAATTTTGAGTTTGATCACAAAAGAGTCTCTTGGGGTCATTAATTGGTCTAGGGGGATATTTATTTTCCAAGTTGTTCATTAATTATATGAGGGACAATCCATTAATGGTTTGCGTTGTCATTGAAGATATTTTTCGATTGTGTGCTTGATGAGATTTTCTGAAGGATATTGGTCGACAATGATTCAACAATCTATTGTATTTGAAGGGGTGTCATAGTGGATTGAACTGGTGATGATCTACATTGTGTGGGGTCTATAATTTATAAGTGACATTAATTTTCCTTGTTTACATATTTTATCGAGGTTTTTTTCAGACACTACTACATAAGGTGTTTTTTGGTAGTGTTATCTACTTTGGTGAACATATAGGCAGGATTGCAGAGTGCCAACGATGTTAGCTGTACAATTGAAATTTGCATCTATTTATTATGATGTCACTTGATATAAGGAAATTGGGGCGGTGACATGCCATTACTCGATGCATTGGTACATAAAATGGTTGGGGAGTGGGTGTTACAAATTGCTCCATTATATTTATCATATATATATTATATATTGTTAATATTTATCTATTACTTAGTAAATGAACTATTGTTTATTTCATTTTTCAAAGAATATTTTCCCTCACTCATGAATGCATTAAAAGTTCTAAGGGAGGCTGGTACATTTTCAATCCCCATAGGTTTACCTTTCTTTGTCTTCAAATGGAGCACAATAATAACTAGAAACTAAAATACCAACTAGTAACCCTAAAATAATTAATAAGATTTTGTATTGAGAGCTCTATGAACTCTTTTACAAGAGCATTTACCAATTGAATTACTCCTTATTTCCTCTAGCTCTTATCTAAACCTTTGACACTTTATTATTAAAAACGCTGAAATAAAACACATGTATAATTAGTGGATGATATATTCCAATTTATCAAATAAGTTAACAATCACAATATCAATTACTTAATAAGGGGAAATTTTATCAATGACACGAGGACAAATTTTATTGAAGTAGCTTAGTTCCATGGTGTGCATGGAAATTTTTTTATACCTCAATGCATTTTGTTTTTCCATTTTTTTCCAATAGGTTCCTTTCTTGAGAAACATATCAAACACTAAGTTTTACTAATGACTTATAAATATTTAAATCTCCATAGTGGAATGATATTTGTTCATATTGGAATTGCAATCCACTAGTTCTACCTATTAGGATTAGTAAAGACACTTCAATAAATTTAATATATCAATTCAAATTACACAAGTGACACCATATAAAGAGAAAAAATTAAATTGAGGTTGGCTATTATCATATTCACATTGAAATTATACATTTATTTTTTGGTTAAGTCAGGCTAGTCTAGAGAAAGAAATCTACTTTCATTACGAAAAAGGGGCAAACCAGAATTTTTTTTTTTTGCAAGTAAATTCCAAATACATTATCATGTTAGTTTAGTGGTTTTCATTTATTAATATGAGTATGCAATTGAGTAATGGAAATAGAATCCAAATGAGAGACCATGAAATTAACAAACCTTGGATTTGGTGTGAGATCTCTGCCTTCTACCCTCATTTTCTTAGGAGTTTCTCCTATGATATGATGAAACATGCATCCCAACATAGACTAAACTAAATTAACACCAAATTTTGTAATAGTGTAGATTTTAAATCTTGTACCAAATGGAAGTAGTCCATAGTCATGGGCATCCATATCGACATTTTCTTCAATAAATATTTTAGGCCTAAAGGTAAATGGACTCTTCCATATAGTTAGGTCTTTAAAAATGACCTACATATTTACATGTATAATAGATCCTTTACACATATATTGGGGCAACCAATTGTCAATATTTTATGTTTTTCTATGCAAAATCATTAAAGAAGTGGGTGAACACGCAAATGGCATTTTTTGTGATATATTACATGAACTATAAAAATGGCCTTTTTTGTGATATATTGCATGAACTATAGATGATGAAAATCAATGTCACTCATCACTTTATCTAGTTTGTCTTGTGCTTAAAATATAAACTTACCATTCCATAAGTGAAAATATAAATAAAATCCCGATAGAAAAACCATTAATGAAAATGATCCCAAATAATAAACACACCACCATTTGTCAAAAATATCTTCATCCCAACATAATCTCTCAATATTACATATATTTCCTTTATTGATGATTATGGATCTTGATTATGGATCTGATGTCACCCTAAACTTTAATGATAAAAATAAGAAAGAAAAACATCCTCTAACCATATTTTCATTCCTTACCCATGAATCTTAATATTAAATATGCATTAACCTTTATCATAGTAATAAATATAAAAAATAATATTAAATATGCATTAACCTGTATCATAGTAATAAATATAAAAAATGCAACATGAAGAAATCTAATTCGTTGCAACTCTAACCACCTTTATATATTTTGCACGAAATAAAGTTGTTTTGTTTCAAATTATTTTTCAAGTGGTTTACATGTATTTTATTATAGTTGTTCAATAATTTGTGCAATACACTCAAGTTTCCATATCCCTTTGGAAAAATGCTACTCATTCAATTGATCTGATGGAGCCCCAAAACTGGTTGTTACTCGCTCAAGCGGGAGCCCGAAAACTGACCCGACAGGAGCCCGAAAACTGCAAATCTGACAGGAGCCCCAAAACTGGTTGTTACTCGCTCAAGTGGGAGCCCGAAAACTAACCCGACGGGAGCCCAAAAACTAGTTGCAGGGGAAAACTGGAGAGAGATATTGCCATAAGCCACAAGTGGAGGTTGCCATAAGCCATTGTTTGGCGAAAGCCCATAATCAAAGGGGGAAACTGGAGAGCATCGTGGATATTTCCATGGCAGGAGCCCCAAAATTGGTTGCTACTCGCTCAATTGACCCACGGGAGCCCGAAAACTAGTTGCAGCGGAAAACTGGAGAGCGATATTGGTGGAGATTTCCATGGCGGGAGCCCTTCGCCATCATCAAAGGGGGAAACTGGAGCATTGTGGAGATTTCCATGGCAGGAGCCCATAACCAAAGGGGAAAACTGGAGAGTAGCGTCGAGATTGCGATAAGCCACAGTAACTATTTTCGGCGAGAGCCCATAAGTAAAGGGGCAAAACTGGAGAGTAGGGTGGAGATTGCCATAAGCCACAGTAACTTGTGTCCCGAGCAGCATGGAGAATGCCAGGAGCCACAGTAACTGTTGTCCCTCGTCATCTTGACATAGCGACTGCGACAGCAGGATTTTCTCTCATTTTCTCTCAGCATCCATGATGTGCAGAGTCTGGAACGAAGTGCTCACGCAAAAAAATCCAAAGCTCAGGTTCAGTGCTCTCCTCCTTTCTCTCATTTCTCGCTTTTCAAACACGTCAAACACTTAAATATTTCTAAATGTATGAATCAGTTGTAGGAGTGAGATCTCCAGTGCCTCCAAACCCCTTAGAAACCTAGTTAAGGAACCCTGACCAACCACAAGAATAAATTACAAATCTAGGGTTTGTAGGTTTTGTGAATAAATGTACTTTGTTGTAGCATTGAACACTGCAATAAACTTCATCAAACCTCCTGTCCTCTGTATTATGGGTTCTGTGAAGCAGGCAGTGGCACAGCATGCCTTGCAATGTTACCCAACAATGGGATGTCAATATTCTTAGGCCATCAAATCACTTTTATATCCTTGAATCTAATTAGTTATATGGCCCCTTCGCATTATTTTCTCAGTTTAATACCACCAAATGTAGTAATTTGTGGTTCTTAGATTGCCTTTATGCTCGATAAAAGAGTTAGGGTGTACTAAAGCAATGAGTGGATAGTATTGAAGAAGAGTTATGGTGTATTAAACCAATGAGTGTATAATCCACTGCTTGAAGGGTTGGTCAACCAACCATTAACAAATAGGTTTATCTATTTCCCAGCAAAAATAGCTTATCATGCCTTGCAATGTTACCCAACAATGGGATGTCAATATTCTTAGGCCATCAAATCACTTTTATATCCTTGAATCTAATTAGTTATATTGGCCCCTTCGCATTATTTTCTCAGTTTAATACCACCAAATGTAGTAATTGGTGGTTCTTAGATTGTCCTTAGGCTAGATAAAAGAGTTAGGGTGTACTAAAGAAATGAGTGGATAGTACTGAAGAAGAGTTATGGTGTATTAAACCAATGAGTGTATAATCCACTGCTCGAAAGGTTGGTCAACCAACCATTAAAAAATAGGTTTATCTATTTCCTAGCAAAAATAGCTTATGATGGAGAAATTTTTAGGAGTGTAGTTTCTGCTGGGGTGATTCTTCCATGTGATATGAAAAATAGGAAAGTTTGGGATCAAAATTTAGTTGAGAAAGATTATTATATAGTTGGTTGAATTGACCCAGTCATTATGTTCATCATTTATATTTTAAATGTAACACGAGAGCTTGTATATTTTATAATTTAATAGGCGGGCTGACTACTTTAATAGAAGTTAAGTCTTTCATAGTGCCTAAATTCTTCTTAAGCCCTTGGAGTGACACATTTGGCCTTTCAAGTCCATAATGTTTACAACCTGCTCCATGGATCTTGTGGGCTTATCTTTTGTTTCATTCAATCCCACATTTTATTTGGAGTGACACATTTGGCCTTTCAAGTCCATAATGTTTACAATCTGTTCCATGGATTTCATAGTTCCTAAATTCTTCTTAAGCCCTTGGAGTGACACATTTTGCCTTTCAAGTTCATAATGTTTACAACCTGCTCCATGGATTTCATGTTGCCTAAATGCCTCTTAAGCCCTTGGATACACTTTTGTGTGTCAAATTTCACCTAAATTTCACCTCTACATCTTGCATGAGGGAGCCAAGAGTATCATGGACTCCTCCCATCACAATATTATAAAGTGCCTCATTGATGGAGGAATGCATGTTTGACATGGAATTTCCCTAGTAAGGCAATATAACAATGAGTAGAAAATTTTGGTATCCATGAAAGGTTGGGAAAGAGTGCATTCCCACTCTAGGATGCAAAGCTTCTGGATAGGGTTAGATTTCAACATTACTTTGCGACTCCCTTCGGAGCTTATTCTATATACATTATTATACCATTCATCAATCAAATTTATTTGGGCCTCAATGTGCATTCTGTAGCGATCAACTACATTTTGTCATTCCTCCCATACTCCCAAATGCACCTTTACCTTGTTATAGTCTAGGTACCAAAGGGAGCTTAAATCAAGTAGGTAGGCTAATAAAGCATTCGAATAACGAAGAAATGCACTAATTGGTTGAAAACAATTTGAGTCCAACCTCTTAGCTATTGAGGGTGAACAAACATCCTACACATAGAGCTAACAATCCCCCTTGGGCAGGGAGGACAATTTGAGTCCAACCTCTTAGCTATTTAGGGTGAACAAACAACCTACACATAGAGCTAAAAATCCCCCTTGGGCAGGGAGGATGGCAAGTATAATGCCTACACTTTACAGCATTGAATTTAATGATTCCAAGTAGGTACTTGTTTTCAGATTGTGGTTGTAAATTTTTCACAGAAACTGCCCTCGAATCCCTGTATCTTAAGCTACCAAAAGGCATAAATGTTGCATTGAAGCACAATTTCAGTGTCATGTTTTTTGAAAATCCAGTTCAGTAGGTAGTGAAGCAGTAATGCAATAGGAACAGTATAATGCATTGAACGCAGCAATAAACTTCATCAAACTCCTGTCCTCTGTATTATGGGTTCTGTGAAGCAAGCAGTGGCATATCATGCCTTGCAATGTTACCCAACAATGGGATGTCAATATTCTTAGGCCATCAAATCACTTTTATATCCTTGAATCTAATTATTTATATTGGCCCCTTAGCATTATTTCTCAGTTTAATACCACCAAATGTAGTAATTGGTGGTTCTTAGATTGTTCTTATGCTCGATAAAAGAGTTAGGGTGTACTAAAGAAATGAGTGGATAGTACTGAAGAAGATTTATGGTGTATTAAACCAATGAGTGTATAATCCACTACTCGAAAGGTTGGTCAACCAACCATTAACAAATAGGTTTATCTATTTCCCAGCAAAAATAGCTTATGATGGAGAAATTTTTGGTAGTGTAGTTTATGCTGGGGTGATTCTTCCATGTGATATGCAAAATAGGAAAGTTTGGGATCAAAATTTAGTTGAGAAGATTATTATATAGTTGGTTGAATTGACCAAGTCATTATGTTCATCATTTATATTTTAAATGTAACACAAGAGCTTGTATAATTTAACAGGCGGGCTGACTACTTTAATAGAAGTTAAGTCTTTCATAGTGCCTTAATTCTTCTTAAGCCCTTGGAGTGACACATTTGGCCTTTCAAGTCCATAATGTTTACAACCTGCTCTATGGATCTTGTGGGCTTATCTTTTGTGTCATTCAATCCCACATTTTCTTTGGAGTGACACATTTGGCCTTTCAAGTCCATAATTTTTACAATCTGCTCCATGGATTTCATAGTTCCTAAATTCTTCTTAAGCCCTTGGAGTGACACATTTGGCCTTTCAAGTCCATAATGTTTACAACCTGCTCCATGGATTTCATGTTGCCTAAATGCCTCTTAAGCCCTTGGATACACTTCGGTGTGTCAAATTTCACCTAAATTTCACCTCTACATCTTGCATGAGGGAGCCAAGAGTATCATGGACTCCTTCCATCACAATATTATAAAGTGCCTCATTGATGGAGGAATGCATGTTTGACATGGACTTTCCCTAGTAAGGCAATATAACAATGAGTAGAAAATTTTGGTATCCATGAAAGGTTGGGAAAGAGTGCATTCCCACTCTAGGATGCAAAGCTTCTGGATAGGGTTAGATTTAAAAATTACTTTGGGACTCCCTTCAGAGCTTATTCTATATACATTATTCTACCATTCATCAATCAACTTTATCTGGGCCTCAATGTGCATTCTGTAGCGATCAACTACATTTTTTCATTCCTCCCATACTCCCAAATGCACCTTTACCAAAGGGAGCTTAAATCAATTAGGTAGGCTAGTAAAGCCTTCGAATAATGAAGAAATGCACTAATTGGTTGAAAATAATTTGATTCCAACCTCTTAGCTATTGAGGGTGAACAAACATCCTACACATAGAGCTAACAATCCCCCTTGGGCAGGGAGGACAATTTGAGTCCAACCTCTTAGCTATTGAGGGTGAACAAACAACCTACACATAGAGCTAAAAATCCCCCTTGGGCAGGGAGGATGGCAAGTGTAATGCCTACACTTTACAACATTGAATTTAATGATTCCAAGTAGGTCCTTGTTTTCAGATTGTGGTTGTAAATTTTTCACAGAAACTGCCCTCTAATCCCTGTATCTCAAGCAAAAAAAAATGGCATAAATATTGCATTGAAGCACAATTTTAGTGTCGTGTTTTTTGAAAGTCCAGTTCAGTAGGTAGTGAAGCACTAATGCAATAGGAACAGTTTAATGCATTGAACGTAGTAATAAACTTCATCAAACCTCCTGTCCTCTGTACTATGGGTTCTGTGAAGCAGGCAGTTGCATAGCATGCCTTGCAATGTTACCCAGCAATGGGATGTCAATATTCTTAGGCCATCAAATCACTTTTATATCCTTGAATCTAATTAGTTATATGGACCCTTCGCATTATTTTCTCAGTTTAATACCACCAAATGTAGTAATTGGTGGTTCTTAGATTGCCCTTATGCTCGATAAAAGAGTTAGGGTGTACTAAAGTAATGAGTGGATAGTACTGAAGAGCAGTTATGGTGTATTAAACCAATGAGTGTATAATCCACTGCTCGAAAGGTTGGTCAACCAACCATTAACAAATAGGTTTATCTATTTCCCAGCAAAAATAGCTTATGATGCAAAAAAATTTGGTAGTGTAGTTTTTGCTGGGTTGATTCTTCCATGGGATATGAAAAATAGGAAAGTTTGGGATCAAAATTTAGTTGAGAAGATTATTATATAGTTGGTTGAATTGACCAAGTCATTATGTTCATCATTTATATTTTAAATGTAACACAAGAGCTTGTATAATTTATATTTTTTACTCGGCTTCTTGTGTATCTGTTGATGAGACCGGAGTCTCTGTGAGAAACTGTTCCCAAAATAAATCATTAACTCCAGAAGTTAGCTTCCCACTGGCGATGACTTTCCCTGCAGCCCTCTCATCCTCCTCCATCTCCATCGCTACTGGTTCTAAGTTGACATCTATGCTACTGGTCTTCGATCCCATGTAAGACTCTCTCTCATCTTTGCCACTCTAGTTAAGAGTCTCCACACCCTTAGAAGTTTCACATTGAGAAAGAGAGTACCAAACTCATCTGACAAGGAATTTCATGAGTTATTGATTTCGCCAACTGTGGAGAAGGCTGGGATGAAAAATGCATCTCGGATAATGAACATGATCCTTGAATATCTGAAATTGTTGGTGAAATACACATACTTGGAAAGCATGTTCCCTGCATCTCTGTAAGACCCGCTTGAGATGAATTTCCACTATCCACACCACATGCCTGACCCACATCCTGGAAAAAGGTTTCCAAATTATTTAAATATGATTCCATTCTATTAAATGGGTCTGTGTTTAAAACCCTCAACAGAACTGCACTACATTCATCACCTTAAGTAGGTTGATACTTCACAATCTGACTGTCTGTCAACTCAGTTTCCCCAGCCTCTGAACAGTTCTCTTGCTTGGGTAATCTTTTCTTCTTATTAGCTGCTTCAAGGAGCTTATTTCTTTCACTCTGTTGCACAAGTTGTGCCACAAATCCAGGCTTTTGTACAGCTGTGGCCAGAAATGCCATCATTTTCTGTTGTCGGCGTTCCATGGTTTGCAAACAATCCTCCAAGATCTGCATATGCATCTCGGTACCTTGATGTTGCTGCCTAGTTCTAACAAGCTCCATCATGTGAAGACCCTTATCCCTCTTGAGCCTCTGAATTTCCTCCTCTAGTTCATATTTTATAGCATCATTACATGCACCTTGTTGGGGATTCTGAGAATGACTGTGCATAGGCTTGCGTCTGTGAATATTTTTCAACAAATTCCTTTGTCCCCGAAGAAAATATTCATTTGTGAATTCCCATTGATCTAGATCAACTTTCCTAAAGCCCTATTGGAAATAAGATACTAAATCAGCCTTCCTAATCCCAATTAAATTTCAAATGAAAACATATTAAGAGTCAGCTAAACCTCCATTGAAAGGGAATGCCGAATCAACTGTACTAAAATTGGCTATACTACAGGACAACACCTTTTAGCCACCATCATATCTGTTGGAAGAATATCCCTGATCAATTTTAGTATGACCATGTAGGAATAAGGTGTGTATCATAAAAGAATATCCAAAACATAATAAGACACAACCAAGCCTGCAAAAATTAATATTAGATATAATTTAGGGTAGATGGAGAAATTCTTCACATTCCATGTCCACAGTCTAAAATTTGTTTTTAAAGATTATAATAGTTGGATAAAAGAAAACTCTATGTCTGTTGGAAATAGAAATCCATACTTCAATAACAAAAGCAAGAATTTGGGTTGAAAGGCAGTGGCAATGAGACTTGAGCCAAAGTGTGGCTTGAGGGGAAGGTGTAGAGGATAGAAATCCACATATTGATATCAAATCAGTAATTGTGCCCACCACAAAAGTTGTGTATCACTCAGGGTAGAGCAACCAACTGGCAGAAGGTGCGAGTTTACCAATGTGGCTTGGAGAGTTTTCCAGCTACAGTGATCTTACTTCAGCAGAATAGCATACACCAATACAACACCCTTGTTTAGAAGTCCATTCAACAATGTTGAGGACACACTAGTGTTTAAAAGAGTGATAGGCAGGGAGCACATGCATGATGCATGCACCATATTCAGTCCACTTCCAGTTTTAGATGGTTTTTTTTTCTTCAACAGTTTAGTGCTAGATCTCTGTTTTTCTTTATATAATTATGCCTGCAAAAAGTTAGAGGGTGCAGTTCCCAAAGTTAGTAGGGACACTCCTGCATGAGGATTCTGAGCACACTGAAGGATGGAGATCTCTAGGAGAGCACACCTTATTTTTGGCATGGCTATGTTTAAAGTTCACACTGCCAATCAACATGCTGTTGTGCATGCATCTAGAATCATTGTCTCAATCTTCTTCCTATTCTATAAAGGAGAAACAGGGAACACCATTCTGTGGTTTGAAAGTTTGTGTTTGAGCTGTAGCTTTAAGTTTCTTTTTTCAGAATTAATACAAAATTAGTAGTGTTGTTTTGATTATTTTGATTTGTATGCTTACTGGTTTGTTTATCAGCAGCATGTGTTTGTGGGTAAGTAACATTAGCAGAAATTTTGATTGTTGTTTTCAGCTTTAACGATCTACAACTTTTACGTTAGTTTCCAAAGTACAGAATCTACTCACCACAGTCTGATTTTGACATGGTATCCAGGTATATTTTCGGAAACCTTCCATGAATCCATGTATGGATATGGTAGGGATGCAACCTGTGTGATAGAAAGTTGTCGGGCAGTTTTAGGGATGACATGCCCAATATCCCTGCTTGAGAAATAGCACATAGGTTGTTTTTAGGTTGCCAATTTGTTTTGTTTATCAGGGTGTTTTAGGACCAACAGTATAAGTACATTTAGTCTTAGATACGAAGACCTTGGAAGGTCCCTATAACTTTTTGTCTTGTGGATGTATCAGGTACAAACATTGTTAGAGGTGCATGATCTGTGGGACTTTGTTGATAACAAGGTTGTAGAGCCCACTGATTCCATGTTGTTGGTAGGGCATAAAAAGAAAATAGCCGTGATCAAGAAAATAATCCTTCACTCTATGAAGAACCACTTGATCCTTCATATCTCCTAGAAGACCACATAGGTACAAACATTGTTAGAGGTGCATGAGGACTATGTTGACAACAAGATTATTGAGCCAACTGATTACATGTTGTTGGCATAAGATAAAAAGTAAATAGCCATGACCAAGCAAGTCATCCTTCTGTGAAGGACTACTTGATCCCTCATATCTCCGAGAAGACCACATGTAAGGATATGTTTGATGCTCTAGTCACTCTATATAAAAGTGAAAACATCCATCAAAATATGCTATTGTGGAAAAAGCTTAGATCCACCGAGATAAGCAAGACAAATACCATAGCCACCTTCTCAATGAAGGTTATTGAACTCCATGAAAAGAGGTCAAGAGTGAAGAGCTAGTAGCCATGGTCTTGAATGGGTTCTCTTCTTCTTGGAATCCTTTTGTCCAATGGTTCTATGCCTCAGAAAAGCTTTCCACCTTTGAGAAGCTATGGGAAGAATTCACCCAAAAGAAGACAATACTGGACAGTGTCACAAGTATAAGAGGAGCATAATATTTCCCTCATCGGCAAGATGAAGAAGCAGTAAAGAAAGAAGAGTCGAAAAGGGAAGAAAGAGGATTCAAGTTTCTCTAATCAGTGAAAGAAGGACTTGAGCCACATAAGTGTTTCAAGTTTCAGAAGTTTGGCCACTATGCTTCTTAATGTCATGAGAAGGAGGACAAAAAACACCAAGGAAGTTTGCAAGGAGTACAGATGCATCAGCTGGAGTGGATGAACTTTCACCCAAGATTGAGACACGCTTGTCCATGGTCTCATGCCTTTAGTCTAACAGCATCTCTGGCATCGGATGGTATGTGGATAATGGAGCCTCCAAACGTGTGACCTCTAATTAGAGGACTTTCAACAAACTTCAAGAACAAGAGGTAAGCACAAAAGTGGAACTTGGTGATAATACCACAAATTATGTATCAAGCACAAAAGTGGGTCTGTGTTTAAAAACCCTCAACAGAACTGCACTACATTCATCGCCTTAAGCAGGTTGATACTTCACAATCTGACTGTCTGTCAACTCAGTTTCTCCAGCCTCTAAACAGTTCTCTTGTTTGGGTAATCTTTTCTTCTTATTAGTTGCTTCAAGGAGCTTATTGCTTTCACTCTGTTGCACAAGTTGTGCCACAAATCCAAGCTTCTGTACAGCTGTGGCAAGAAATTCCATCATTTTCTGTTGTTGGTGTTCCATGGTTTGCAAACAATCCTCCAAGGTCTACATATGCATCTCGGCACCTTGATGTTGCTGCCTAATTCTAACAAGCTCCATCATGTGCAGACCCTTAGCCCTCTCGAGCCTCTGAATTTCCTCCTCCAGTTCATATTTTATAGCATCATTACATGCACATTGTTGGGGATTCTGAGAATGACTGTGCATAGGCTTGCGTCTGTGAATATTTTTCAACAAATTCCTTTGCCCCCGAAGAAAATATTCATTTGTAAATTCCCATTGATCTGGATCAACTTTCCTAAAGCCCTGTTGTAAATAATATGCTAAATCAACCTTCCTAATCCCAATTAAATTTCAAATGAAAAAATATTAAGAGTCAGCTAAACCTCCATTGAAAGGGAATGTCGAATCAACTGTACTAAAATTGGCTATACTACAGGACAACACCTCTCAGCCACCATCATATCTGTTGGAAGAATATCCCTGATCAATTTTGGTATGACCATGTAGGAAAAAGGTGTGCATATTAAAAGACTAAGTCTCCAAAACTTAATAAGACACAACCAAGCCTGCAAAAATTAATATTAGATATAATTTAGGGTAGATGGAGAAATTCTTCACATTCCATGTCCACAGTCTAAAATTTGTTTTTAAAGATTATAATAGTTGGATAAAAGAAAAATCTATGTATGTTGGAAATAGAAATCCATACCTCAATAACAAAAGCAAAAATTTGGGTTGAAAGGCAGTGGTAAGGAGACTTGAGCCAAAGTGTGGCTTGAGGGGAAGGTGTAGAAGATAGAAATCCACATATTGATATCATATCAGTAATTGTGCCCACCACAAAAGCTGTGTATCACTCAGGGTAGAGCAACCAACTGGCAGAAGGTGCTAGTTTACCAATGTGGCTTGGAGATTTTTCCAGCTACAGTGATCTTACTTCAGCAGAATAGCATACACCAGTACAACACCCTCGTTTAGAAGTCCATTCAACAGTGTTGAGGACACACTAGTGTTTAAAGGAGTGATAGGCAGGGAGCACATGCATGATGCATGCACCATATTCAGTCCACTTCCAGTTTTAGATGGTTTTTTTGTCTTCAACAGTTCAGTGTTAGATCTCTGTTTTCCTTTATATAATTCTGCCTGCAAAAATTTAAAGGGCGCAGTTCCCAAAGTCAGTAGGGACACTCCTACCTGAGGATTTTGAGTACACTGAAGGATGGAGATCTCTAGGAGAGCACAACTTATTTTTGGCATGGCTATGTTTAAAGTTCACACTGCCAATCGACATGCTGTTGTGCATGCATATAGAATCATTGTCTCAATCTTCTTCCTAGTCTATAAAGGAGAAACAGGGCACACCATTTTGTGGTTCGAAAGTTTGTGTTTTGAGCTGTAGCTTTAAGTTTCTGTTTTCAGAATTAATATAAAATCAGTAGTGCTGTTTTGATTATTTTGATTTGTATGCTTACTGGTTTGTTTATCAGCAGTATGTGTTTGTGGGTAAGTAACATTAGCAGAAATTTTGATTGTTGTTTTCAGCTTTAACGATCTACAACTTTTATGTTAGTTTCCAAAGTACAGAATCTACTCACCACAGTCTGATTTTGACATGGTATCCACGTATATTTGCGGAAACCTTCCATGAATCCATGTATGGATACGGTAGGGATGCAACCTGTGTGATAGAAAGTTGTCGGGCAGTTTTAGGGATGACATGCCCAAGATCCATGCTTGAGAAATAGCACATAGGTTGTTTTTAGGTTGCCAATTTGTTTTGTTTAGCAGGGTGTTTTAGGACCAACATTATAAGTACATTTAGTCTCAGATACGAAGACCTTGGAAGGTCCCTATAACTTTTTGTCTAGTGGATGTGTCAGGTACAAAACATTGTTAGAGGTGCATGATCTGTGGGACTTTGTTGATAACAAGGTTGTAGAGCTCGCTGATTCCATGTTGTTGGTAGAGAATAAGAAGAAAATAGCCATGATCAAGCAAATAATCCTTCACTTTATGAAGAACCACTTGATCCTTCATATCTCCTAGAAGACCACATAGGTACAAACATTGTTAGAGGTGCATGAGGACTATGTTGACAACAATATTATTGAGCCAACTGATTACATGTTGTTGGCATAGGATAAAAAGTAAATAGCCATGACCAAGCAAGTCATCTTCTGTGAAGGACTACTTGATCCCTCATATCTCCGAGAAGACAACATGTAAGGATATGTTTGATGCTCTAGTCACTCTATATCAAAGTGAAAACATCCATCAAAATATGCTATTGTGGAAAAAGCTTAGATCCACCGAGATAAGCAAGACAAATACCGTAGCCACCTTCTCAATGAAGGTTATTGAACTCCATGAAAAGAGGTCAAGAGTGAAGAGCTAGTAGCCATGGTCTTAAATGGGTTCTCTTCTTCTTGGAATCCTTTTTTCCAATGGTTCTATGCCTCAGAAAAGCTTTCCACCTTTGAGAAGCTATGGGAAGCATTCACCCAGAAGAAGAAAATACTGGACAGTGTCACAAGTATAAGAGGAGCAGAATATTTCCCTCATCGGAAAGATGAAGAAGCAGTAAAGAAAGAAGAGTCAAAAAGGGAAGAAAGAGGATTCAAGTTTCTCTAATCAGTGAAATAAGGACTTGAGCCACATAAGTGTTTCAAGTTTCAGAAGTTTGGCTACTATGCTTCTCAATGTCATGAGAAGGAGGACAAAAAACACCAAGGTAGTTTGTAAGGAGTACAGATGCATCAGCTGGAGTGGATGAACTTTCACCCAAGATTGAGACACGCTTGTCCATGGTCTCATGCCTCTAGTCTAACAGCATCTCTCGCATCGGATGATATGTGGATAATGGAGCCTCCAAACATGTGACCTCTAATTAGAGGACTTTCAACAAACTTCAGGAACAAGAGGTAAGCACAAAAGTGGAACTTGGTCAAAATCTCATAAATCTAAATTTTCCGCACTTTTTTGAGAAATTATGTACAATCCATATGGATTCTCTACGATTTTGTATGACTCTACAGATTCTGTATGATTTCACTGCTGTATTATACCAATATTCTGTATGACCTCTAAAAATGGTGGCTGAAATTTAAAAAAATTGACCTTGCTTTGAAAAAAGGAAACAATACTTGGTTTCAATGAAAGCCTTTTGACTCTTCAGTGTGCTACACTAGTGATCCCTCGATCTGTCTCTGCCTACAGCAGTCTGTAGGTCTTCATTCTCTCACACACTCATAAATCTAATATCACTTTTTTGATTCTCCATATCATCATTCAATGCAAGTGAAGAACACAATTAGTGGATTAAATTGGCTCTGGTATCATATTACAGAAACCGAGCACTTAAAGAAACCAAGAAAACTCAAAAGTGGTCAAATCCATGTTTTATAAATTGATATCATGAGGTCAATACAATGTGTAGAGAATGGCTTAAATCCTTCTCCACCAAGCTTTCTTGTTGTGCTTACTTGTGCACTAATTCTTAACAAACCCCACCTAAACACTAAATTAACATATTGTGTATTCCAAGTATTAAAGGATGTCATTGATATAACAGTTGACATGCTTTGTTCTCATTAGTTATCTCCACAATGAAATTTTTTCTTCTTGGGGTGCATAGCCCCCAAGGCACAATAGTTTGTTCGTGTATGTTTCCAAATAAGGTTGAATTTATATTGTGTAATGCTGTTTTGGTCATTTTACATGAGAGAGAATTGTTTCCAAAAACCAGTAACATGTCTGCTGGCAACTTCTATATTTCTCCACGAGTGAGGAATAGGGGTGCACTTTCAATAAAGGAATAAATCTGTTTGTCACTGTTTTTTTAGTTGTTCATTCTGAGTGCATTTATATTTTCATTAGATTATAACTTTGTCATTCTAGACTGCACAAATTTGAAGTTTGAACCCCATTCTATGTAATGGCTGGAGTGGAAATTTGATAGGAGATACATGGTCAGAGGAATTGTCCTTGATAATAAACGAGGTAACATCCTAAAGGTGAGTTGTATAGGTTTACCAATATTCTTGTGTTTATAATTGCAAAATACTTATATCTTACAAAAGAGAGCAAAAGGCAGAAGGGTATATACATTGAAGATATTATATTCTCTTCCTCGGCATTACTAGAGAAAAAATTAAATCTGAATAAGCTAAAGTATCTAAAATTTTACCATCCTTAATGAGGAGATAACCTGTGAATGTGGCAGAGTGCAAGTCAATCTCCTGCTGCTCCACGCGTTAGTGGTCCTGTTGCAGCTCTTCCTATAGAGAAAGTTTGGTGCATTGCCAAGTCCGGTGTTGATGAAAAATCTTTGAAAGGAAATTTGGACTATGCTTGTGGGCAGGGCATTGACTGTAGGCCTATTCAACAAGGGGGTCCTTGCTATTTACCAAATACAATGGTATCTCATACTGCTTATGCCATGAATGCATATTATCAATCTGTAGGCCAGAAAAGTTTGAACTGTGATTTTTCTCAGACTGGAACTCTTACTTCCAAAGATCCAAGTATGATTGTCAAAATATCTTTTCCATTATGCATGTCAAATTCTCTTTTCCATGCCATTAATTCTTTTTTTGAAAACTCGATTTTACTAGTCTACCAGTTCCCTGCATAGGATACTTGGATATCAAACAAGGAATTTCTCACTAATACAACAACTGTTTTTACTTTAAACACTAAAAATCCATTAGGGAAACATGATTAGAAAATCTTCGCAGATTCATTTTTTAATTTTTAATTAAGTTACTGTTAAAATCAAGGGAGGAGTAAATATTGTTTACCCTCCTTTTCATTTGAACTTGTGTAACCTTTTAGAAGGAAACACATGTTCTTACCCTCCTTTGCATTTGAACTTGTGGCCTTTTAGAAGGAAACACATGTTCTTAACCATTAACTCATTAAGGACAAGAAAACCTCCCATTCAACACTACTACACAACTAAACCTATCTATCTGACCTTAGTACCATATGTACCTAGAAGTTGCATATCCTAGGTTTCAATATTTCAGATCCATATGGTGATTTAAATGGGTTTGTGTTAACATTTATATTCAATAAGTCCCAACTAACCATCTAAATTTAGTACATCATTACAATTACACAATACACACACAAAGAGTTGATAAATACACACCCTCTGTATAGTACAGAATTAGAATGACACACAAAGTTGATAAATACCCACCTTTTGCACTTCTTGCAGTGCAGTTATCCTCCCTTGGGAATCTTGTTTGTATGTATATAGTAGAGCTCATAATTCACAATGACACACATATACAAAGAGTTGATAGAATTCTCATGCTGACGTGTTACAATGGCATCAATATACAACGATGATAAATTCTTGTTTGTATGTATGTAGCAGAGCACATAATTCACAATGGGACACATGTATACAAATAATTGATAGAATTCTCACCCTGATGTATTACAATGGAATCAATATACAAAGATGATAAATACCCAGTGAAATTATCCTCCCTTGGGCATCTTGTTTGTATGTATAACAGAGCACATAATTCACAATGACAGACACATATACAAAGAGTTGATACATTACCCACCCTCATCACTTTTTGCAGTGCAATTATCCTCGGGCATCCTGTCTGTATATATAACAGAACATATAATTCACAATGACATACATATACAGAGTTGATAGAATTCACACCCTCATGTGTTACAATGACAACGATAGTCAAAGAGTTCATTGAGAGCACCCACCCTCTGCACTTCTTGCAGTGTAATTATCCTCCCTTCAGCATCTTGTTTGTATATGCAGCAGAGCACATAATTCAATTTATTTTTTATGATGGTTAATACTTTTCATACATTCCTTTATATATCACTGAAGATATCTTCTTGGATTTCTGTGGAATTCAAGTCCTAGGTAATATGAAATCAAGTGGAGCTGATGCCAAAAACTCTCTGTTGGAAAGATATCTCGAGACTGAAATTTTGTATAGAGGTTCCATCCATCACAAGACTTCCACGAGTCCTCATTCAGAAGGATTATGTTATAAACATTTTGTAATGATCTTCCACTTCTCTAAAAAAATTCTTTTTTTTTGGGTACACCTTTATGGTATCAAAACTCCAAACCACTATGAGACAATAGCCAGGAGAAGGAAACCCCTTTTCCTTAGGGAAAGGAAGAGCCCTAAACTATAGAGAGGGCAAGGACCTTTCTTCAGCAAGGTTTACTTAGCTGAGGTAATGGCCATTTCAGGGAGGGTCATCTAGCCAGCCAATAGTTACTTTTTAATTATTTAAAACCTTCTTTGATTTTGAATTAGCTAAATTTATAATTTAAACCCAAACTTGTGTTTACCACAACATTTTTACTAAACTCTCTTTATATTACACAAACAATTTCATCAAATACAATATTTTTTTTCCTCTTGCTGAAGTTAAACATTTCACAGCCCTTTTCTGTATGTTACTAAAGCCATTGTTGCTAACTATTTATAGCTTCCTTACTATGTATAAGTAGGCAAGGTGTTTTCTTCTAGGAAGCTAAATGTGTGTTAATGGAGATTCTAGTTCTATACATTCAAAAGTTTACATTGAAGAAGTGGTCAAAGAAATTAGTAACAGTGAATGAGCAGAGTGCCCAATCTGTCTTGAATGAGTTGACGATGCAGTCATGGCTTGTTGTGTACATCATATGTGTCATCAGTGTCTATTAGCAAGTTGGTGTAGCTCTTTGGGTAGTGGTTGTATTGCTTGTGCTAATTCTAGTTAATTTTCTTTGTATGGCTAGATTAATTTGTTTGTAGATTATTGTTTATTATTAGCTTTTTGTGCAAGTCAAGCTACAAGGGTGTCACAATGAGCTAACTCCATTGAGTTATTTTTTTATTAAGTTAAAAATAAGGGCTTGCATGATTATATATTTTACAAGGATTATGCCATTATGTGTTGAATGTTTTTTAAAAATCAATGCCTATTATACAATTTCAAGGACTGCCATAACTCCTCACATAATTTTTTAAAGAGTGCTAGCTCAATGGAAGAGCACCTGCTATGCAGGAGGTTGGTGGTTCGATTCCACTGTACCCTAATATAAATTATTCAATGATATTGTAGATCTTTTTTAATTAAATAATTTTGTATTGATTTATTTTAATGGTGAAATATTTTTCTAGATTCATTGTTTTATATTGTCTCTAGAAAGACAATAGATAGGATTAAAGAAATTGTCTCCATAAAGACAATATGTCTTTAATTCCAACTATTGTCTTTATAGAGATAAATTTTAAGACATTAATTTGAGACAATTTACTCAAAAATTGTCTTAAAACCCCACTTTGTGTTGTAGTGCTACTATTGTCTCTAGAGAGACACAAATGAAACTGTCTCTGGAGAGACAAAAATGCTTGTGTTATGTAGTGTCTTTATAGAGACAATATTTTAAGACAATTTAATTTAAGACAATTTAATTTGAGACACCCGCTTAAAGACAATATTTAAGACAATACACAAGTTTTCTTTTGTCTTAAGTTAAGACAATTTACCCAAAAATTGTCTTAAATATTGTCTTAAAACCCCCCTTTATGTAGTAGTGCCTCTTAGTTCTTGGTAGATTTATGATTAAAATCTTATTATATAAATAAAAATTTACCATTTTTAATTATATAAGTAAAAAAATATAAATATTAGTTTACAAACAAATAGAAATTAGGAAAATTTGATTTAAAAACACAAATACTATTGTTCACTCTATAATAACTATAATTCTCTCCCCCAAGGAAAGAAAATACTTATACATAAACATCAAATACAATATCTATGATCACAAAAAATACACATTACTTTCTCTAGAATCCCTTCCCATAAAACACTCACAACTTTATATCATCATGGGGACCGTTGCTGCAAATTATACTTCATCTAATAACATACTACACATATATAAAATCACAGAAAACATATGTTACTTTCTACGCAACGCTTTCTCATAACAAACACACAAGTTTTAATCTTTTAGACGGTTAGTACAATTTATACTAGAGCCGAGAGCATAATACTCACAAGCTAAAAAAGAAAATCTTTGAATTGAGTCTGGCGTGGATTGGGACTTACTTTGTGGGTTGGAAGATATACTTTGACTTGCTTGTTATTAAATGAAAATGGCATATCGCAGGCTGCCATGAACCATCAGATAATTTCTGTCAACAGTGGAAGTGGCGGGATTTGTTGCTGCAAACCAAATTGATCTCAAATTATCATAATCATCTCGAGCTTCCCCAGTGGCATCATCGTGATGATGAGGGTGGGAAAGATCACCACAACGACTTGAAAAACAAGTGAAAATACCCCACGTACATGGGAGGATCACGCAGGCAGAGTCATTATTGTTAACATTTAATTGAAGTTGTTGGTGATAATCGATTCTAGGTGGTGGTATATTACATTCATCTACAACACGAGAGAAATCGCTCTGTCGACTGCGCATAGAAAATCGTAGGCATTTCTTGATACCCATGATCAACAAACGACGCATTTTGGGTGTTGATAATGGTTGTTAACATTTAATTGAAGTTGTTGGTGATGATTGATTCTAGGTGGAGGTAAATTACATTCATCTACAATACGAGAGAAATCGCTCTGTCAACTGCGCATAGGAAATCGTAGGCATTTCTTGATACCCATGATCAACAGAGGACGCATTTTGGATGTTGAGCATTCCTTCCTTCAAACACAACCTTAGATGATTAGACCAAGTAGATCATGTCCTCCCTCTCACTGGAAGGCTTTACATTTGATGAAATGAACACTGAAAGATTGCTAGTTTCCTTGAAAAGTCTGTTTCCAAAAATAATATTTCGCACTCAACATTGAAAATCACTGCAATAGAAACACTCTTATGGAGAAACCATCAAGAAACGGTTAAGCGATCAAGAAATAGTTCCATATTAGTTTTTACTTAACTACTAATTATTCTGACGGCCTAAAAATCTTCAATCATCTAACATTCCATTCGTGCAGTAGAGTTGTTTTAAAATAATTATTATGAAACTTCTTTCAATTTTTATTTTTTAATATATATTTCCTATATAATAATTCAATATAAAACCATATAAATTAGTCATCAACCAATCAGAAAATAACAATTTACATTATTTTTATCTTTTATTTTTTTCAAAATATTTAATTTAATATATATTTTTTCAAAACTTTAATAATAAAATCTCTTTAAAATTTTCAAAACTAAATTGAAAAACGGAACAAAATAAAAAATAATATAACCTTCCTTCAAATGTTTAATAATTAATAAGTTAATTTTGTGTAATCACAATGGCTTTAGGACATTATAAAATAGATGAGATAAAGACATTAGTCATGAAATACCCAGATGTAAATTTGAGACCCAGATTAAATCCGATATTTCATTTGAGAGCCTTGATTTTGAAGTTAAGGAACAATAAAAGGCGGTGATATTCTCTTAAAAGTCTAGTATATTGATTTTGAAGTTAAGTTCAACCATAAAAAGGGGTGATATTCTCTTAAAAGTCTAGTATATTTTAGGATGAGATAAAAACATTCGTCATGAAATATCTAGATTTAAATTCGGGACCCAGATTAAATATGGTATTTCATTTGTGAGTCTTGATTTTGAAGTTAAATTGAACCATAAAAGGCGGTGATATTTTCTTAAAAGTTTAGTATATTTTAATAGTACACACTACCATCACTAGGTTAAAAGAGAGATGAAGTGATGGATACACACTACCATCACTAGGTTAAAAGAGAGATGAAGTGATGGATTTTTTATATTTAAATTTTTATGTTTTAAAATTATAATTTGGGATTTGATTTTTTATATTTAAATATTTATGTTTTAAAATTATAATTTGAGATTTGGAGTTTTGGTGTTTGGAATCGATTGATTGGAGTTTTGGTGTTTGGAATCAATTTATAGTAAGTCATTTTATTAAATAAAATATAAAATATAGATAAATAAAGCATATAACTTTATATTTAAATATTAATTTGGATTATAGTAACTTATATTTATTATTAATTTTAATGATTTCTATATTTTTTAAAATAATTATTTTATTATATACATATATGATATTAGATATTTAGTTTTGCTTTGCTTGTTTATTAATTTGTTTTTTTTACCAAAAAATTATATCGTTTATTTAGATTTTGTTATTATTATTATTATTTAAATTTATTTATTTATAAGGTGATTGGTTGAGGTCTTATTATGGGCTCAGTAACTTCCATTTCTATTAGTTACTATTTTGTTTTTTTAGTTTTATTTCATTTTTATTTTACTTTTTGTTTATTATTATTATTATTATTATTTTGTTATTTCCATTTTCATGATTTATAATTTTTTGTTTATATTTTCAATTTAAAATGACTTATTATTATATTAAAAACATATTTTAATAAACTTAATTATAAAAATTATGTATATTAATACAAAATAAAGCACACACATTTATATAATAAACATATATATTGAAGTGTATATATGTTAATATAAATAATATTAGTTAATCATATTTCTTAATTTTTGATAATCACATATAAAAATATAATATTTTATTAATATGATGAAATCTTTATTTTTATTATTTGTTACTTTAATAAATTAAATATAAATTAAACCATAAATACTAGTTATATATAACCCATGTTTAACCATAAATTTGTATAATATTTTGTCATATATAATAATTAAAATATCTTAATTTATCATTATATTAAATTTTCACTTGAATTAAAAATTAAACCTATATCATAAACATCAACATTCAAATTTTCACATTTTTATTATAATGTAAGTGGCACACACTAATTTTAAATTATTGTTATATATTACACCTTCATGAGAGACTAGAGAGTACTTCACATTTAAGCCCAATATAATATATAACTATAAAATATTAATATTAGGTCACATATTAATATTAATATACATTAGGTTATAGTCTAAACATGTGAAGGTTTAGGATTTTTTTTTAACACAATTAAAAAATAAATTAATATTTTTAATTTCAAATTTAATAAAAATTATTTTAAATGAATCAAATTGTAAATATTAATACTATATAATATAATTATAACAAGGGTGTTTATCTATTTTTATATTAAAAATATTAATTTGATTAATTCAAATTATGTACATTTATCTCACCAAATTGATGATAACACATAATTTTAAAAGTTGTAATTTTGATTGTAATGTAAGAGTTTCACATCAAAATAATATAGAAAATATGGAAATACAACAATTATATATGTCAATAGGATTTAATTTGAATAGTTGAGAAAAATGATTATTATTCTTCTCATTTAAAACTTAAATTTATTTATTTATATTTAATAATAAAAAATGGATAAATTTGTATGATTAATTTTATGAATTCTAATTATCTTATTATTTAAATTACTTTAAATTACTTATATCTATTGATTATAAATTTTAATTTTTACTTTTTTTTTTCTTTTCTTTTTTTCTAGTTTATGTGAATTTTAAGATGATTGGCACACCTAACTTGTTTCTTGAGTAGCACTGACCTAGGGTCATCTAAGCAGTCAAAATCATGATCACATTTCTTAGGCCACACCAACCCTCAACATGGTTGTATTTTTGTGCATAAAACCAGCCCTCAACATGGTTGTATTTTTGTGCATAAAATTCTAAACGGATGATATTTACACCAAGAAGTACCTGAAGTACCTTAACTAATCGCTTGTCACCATCTACTCTACCCCCATGGGAAATTTTAACTTTTACTTCTAATCTCTTCTGTTTCTAAAATATAATAGGGGCATCTACGCTGTCAAAATTACCAGTGGATCACACACCAGCTCTCAACATGGTTGTATTTTTGCCCATAAAATTATAAACGAATGATATTTACACTACGAAATACCTTAACAAATCACCTATCACCATCTACTCTACCCCATGGGAAATTTTAAATTTTACTTTTAATCTCTTCCATTTCTAAATATAATACCTATGTAAAATATTAAATAATTAATATAAAATTTGCTTATAACTAAATTATATATATAACCCATATTATTTAGAAATATCTTCAATTCTGTATTAAATTTGATAATAAATTCAAGTATATATTTTTCATAACAACTCAGTTACAATTTAATTCAAGTTATATTAATTCTTACTTGAAATAATAGTTTCTCAATACAAGCTTCAAATTTGTTTTAGTGATTATAAGAGGGAATGTTCTTTGAAATGTTAGGAGCATAATAAGTTAGTACACATAAATGTGTAATGTGAGGTTAATTTATTAACTATACTTAATCATGTCGATAGAGATTATATTTGTGAATTCAAATTTATTAAGAAAATTAAAAAAAAAAAATATTTATTTTAAGTAACGTTGAATTCTACTTAATCTTATGTGTTTAATCATGTGTCATTTTAGCTGGTTTACTAACTAGTTTTATGACAACGAAGTGAACTCAACAATTGAGTTATATCACTCCTTGATGGAGTCGAGGTGGGGTGGCTCTTATTTATTTATGATAACATTGATCAACTATTCTCTATGTTATCATTTGGATTTCAATTTTTTTTTTGTTTTTTGTTTTTATTTAATATAGATCTAGTTAGCTACATCTTGCATTTTAGCATAATACACTATTACATTTCTTTCACTCATTAACCCAATATTCATTTACATTTCTACATTTTATGTTAGTTAGTCTAGTGCATTAGATTATACGTACTTTGTTGGATAAAATTTTAGTAGCTTAAAGACCAAGTGAATACATATGAGCGTAATATTTTTCCATGTCAATTACAAGATACATTTCATGTCTATTATCTGATATCCCTATTTTCAGTTTCCTCTATAGTACAACCAGGATGGATTTCTAGGATATGTGATGGCCAAACCACAGGAGAAAGATTACATTATTAGGGGTCCCATAGATATTTTGATAGATTTTATGGGATCTGATGGTGTGTGGCATATTCCATCATCCACACAACTTGCCTTTTATTCTGCTGAATTCCGACAACTTCCGTAAAACAGGGTTATTATTGAGTCTGACTTGATTAATTACACTTTAGGTGGCATTCCTAGAGGAGTATTTAAAGGAACACCCCAATGTAATAGCTCGTTAGAACAAGAACGAGAAGATATATAGGATGGGATGATTTAGAGAGACTTCTAGTGTCCAGGTAAAGTGTGGTCAGTGATTTACCATTTTCCTAGATTAAAAAATGGCTTTAATTAGTCACTTAATTAATAAAAGGAGGGGGAAATAATTAATTGGAGGAAAAAGGCCAAAAATGACTTCAGTAAAATAAAATTACATTGAAAATTCACTTAGATGGAGTCAAAGGGGAGTTTCTAGAATAATATTAAAATAATAAAAATAAGATAATTCTAGAATCTTGGAGGTCTATCTATTGAGTCTTTAAAAGGAGGGGGGATATCACTTGAGGACATCTTGGTCTTGTATATTTGTATTTGGTGTATATAGAAGAATTTAGTTCTTTGATACAGTAGCCCCAAGAGGAAACCCCTAGGGTGATTCAGTGAGAGTGGGTGAGAACCCATTTCTCCCCTTAGTGAATACACAAGTGCAGTCATCTGATCAACATATTTTGGAAGCTAGATGTATTATTATTGTACACCTTTTTGAGGCCATCACCTCAACCATTTCCAATTCTTGTATCATTATATCTGATTTAGATTTATGAAGGAATGAAATGAAAAATAGATACAACAAAAAACACAAATATATAAAAAAAAAACTTCAATTAATAAATATCAACTCCTGAAATTGTTTACATGCAAAAAAGAAACAAACTAGCTCGCGGAATGGTATATTATCTCTGAGAAGAGGTGTGTTGGCTACATACCTTATAAAATGAGTTACAATGAGGCTTTGAGGATTTCTTATAATGAAGAAACAATGAGAAACCCTAAACATCCTAAAACCTAACCGTAAGACCTGAAGCGCCAAAAGTTTTTGGGCCCTAATATGGTTAGTTGGAATGTCAATTTCCTAGGGTCATAACTTTGGCATGTGATTTCCCTTTGGCACACACAATACCTCATTAGAAATATCTATGTAAGGACAACAAATTTCAATTGAAAACAAAATTAGCCTCCAATTTGCACATATCCCAATAAAATGTCGTTTAGGGCCTCAAAATGACTCTGAAAGTTCAAGAACCAAAAATAGAAAATTCTTGAAATAGAAAATTATGCTAGAAATTAGGAAACTGAAAGGAAATAGTGTTTGGGATCCAAGTGGAATAGGTGGGTGGCCACCAATGTACACCTGGATCAGTCCTCCCCCCTTAGGAAGAAATTTTCCCCATTGCGTTGAGTGTCTCGATGAGATAGGGAAACTTCTGTTGAATTTCGTCCCTAGTGAGCCACTTTCCTTGGTGCAGGAGTTGGCCAAGTTTGACAACCTAATACAATTGGATATTCTATTGGCGAGTGTTATTAATTTGTGTGTCCATGATCTAATCAGTCGTGGCTTGTTCAATGTAATATAGGTGTAGCTCTATTGGTGTCAGTTGCTCAATAATGTATGATGTGTCCAACAATGGTGGAAATTATGGTCGAAGGTGGTCCACATTGAAGATTGGGTGCAAGCCAAGGAATGGGAGAATACTTAGCTTGAAATAATTGTCGCCCATAGCCTTAGTGCTGATGTATTGGAGTGGTTGAAGCTTCCTGTGGGCTTCAATAAATAATTCCTTCTGCACATGCAATGAAAATTTTCTACCCACTTGAAACTTATGTGGAACCCAATGTTGATCATGATGTTGTTTGTAATTAGCATTGGATTTATCCAGGATATCATGAACCTGTTGGAAGATGTGATGGATTTATTTAATAAGCCTGGTGTCTTTATCAACTTCAGAGTGAACATGTGTAGATTCTACTTGTGTAGTCACAAGAGGCATTGCAACATCAATGGGACACAATGGTTGAAATTTGAGGCCCACTTGAAAGGGGATGTGGCTAGTCGAGCTATGGAGAGCTATATTATAGTTGTGTTGCACACATGGAAGACTCTCATCCCATGTTCATGGTGAGTGGAGTTGTACATGCGTAGTATGTGCACTATCATCCTATTTACAACCTATTTCTAGCCATCAGTTTGAGAATGGAATGCATTTGACTTGGTGATCTTAGTGCCCAATGACGACCAGAGGATTGACTAGAATACGCTTAGGAAATTGTTATCATGATATGATATAATGGTCTGTGGGAACCCAAAATGTACCCACACTCGTTCGAAGAAGAGTTTACAATGTATTATGCCATGATACTCTTCTTGCAAGCAATCAATATAGCCATATTAGAAAATATATCAACGACCAAATATATGTAGTTATTACCATGCTTTGAAGATGGAAGGCCAGACATATAGTCCACGGAGATGGATTCCCAAGGCTAGCTAGGAGTGTAAAAGCCTTTCTTCTTTATTTTTGGCTTGGTGATGGCATAGGAAATGTGAGATTTGATATATTTTCCAACATCCTGTTGGAGTATTGGTAATTAAAAATACTTCTGAAGTATTGCCACAATTTTCTCCAAGCCAAAATGTCCTACAACCCAACTGTAGTGTGCCTCCCAAATCAGCTTGGTACGCTCACTTGAACGAATAAAAAGATTCCCCATGTAGCATAACAATGTGTCCTGGAGGTTGAATTCTGGTACTTTCTCACCATCCATCAACATCTTGTATGTGGTGAAAAATTCAAGGTCATTTTTGTATAGTTGTGACCATCCAAAATTTTTGTGCCCACAAGAGTTGAGAACAGTGGTCAATGCCACAATTGAGTGATGACTGAAGTAGTATGAAATGTTATTGGTGTTTCCCTTATTGTATTCAATCTTCAAATGGAATTGTTGCATATATTTGGACCATTTCTGATGGTGATCATTCTACAAATTTTCTTGTGTCTGCATAAATTGAGGAGGTCGATGATTTGTGTGGATGATCATTTCCTTCTCCAGAATGAAATGTTTCCACTGTCAGCAAGCCTACATAATGGATTACATCTCCTTATCGTAGGTGGGGTATTTTCAAATAGTTTCAGAGAGTGTATCACTATGATATGCCATTGGATGCCCTTGCAGGGAAAGAACTACACCAATAACATAGTCAGAGGCATTTATCTCAATTTCAAATGGTTGTTGCAGGTTTGGCAATGTGAGTATTGGCACAGACGAAAGAAATTTTTTTGGCTCAATAAATGCCTTATGTTGTTCCTTATACCAAAAAAACTTTTCTTTCACTCTGCTCTTGGTAAATTGACTCAAAGGCCAAGCTATATGAGAGAATCCCAACACGAACCTTCGATAGAAATTAGTAAGGCCCAAAAGTCTATGAAGCTCTGTGAGAGTTGTCAGGGTTGGCCAATCCTGAATGACTTGGATCTTAGCCAGATCCACATGTACGCCTTGTTCATCAACTATGTAGCTTAGATATTAGACCTGGTTCATGCCAAAGGAGCATTTCTCCAAGTTGGCACATAGTTTTTGCTACTACAGGGTTTGAAGGACCTGCCAAATATGTTGCAAGTGGTCTTCCCAACTCTTGCTAAAGATGAGGATATAGTCTAGATATACTAACACAAATGAATTGGTGAAAGGCCACATGATGTCATCCATCAACATCATAAAATCTACAGGGGAATTTTTCAACCCGAAGGGCATGACCAACCATTCCAAGAGGCCATCCTTGGATTTGAATATAGTCTTGCATACATCTATGGGTTCTATTGGAACTTGGTGATAGCCATACTTTAGATCAATATTACTAAAGTACTTGGCCCCCTTGAGCTAGTCCAGAAGGTCATCAATCCATGGGATCGAGTATTTGTTCTTGACAGTGATCTTATTCATTGCCCGAAAATCAATGCAGAGTCTCCAAGTCACATCCTTATTTTTTACGAGTACAATTGGGTTCCCACAAGGTGAGGAATTTGGTTATATGTGCCCTTTCTGTAGCAACTCCTAGATATGCCACTTTATTTCCTCATTTTCCAAAAGAAATTTATGGTATACTAGCCCACTGGGTAGAGGTGATCCAAGAGTTCGATCGATTGAATGCTTGACCTGACAGTGCAAGGGTACCCCTATGGGTGAGGAGAATATGGCCCTGCACTCATCCACGACCTTATCAACTTGATTTTGATACACAGAGGAAACTTTTCTAAGGGCCATGGATGTGGCCACAATATTCCTCTTACTTTGTGAGTGAATAAAAAAGAAATAAATTTCCCAGTCTGAGAGATGATCTTACTATGTTTCTTATCAAAGATCAAAGAAATAGTAGTAGGCGGGGCTACCTTCGATATCTTGTATAATTTTTTGCCCAAAGTAATAGTAACAATGTGAGGTCTAGGCTCATACACAACACGAAGCTTCCAAAAGTATGGTTGGACTAATAAAACATCACAGACTTCAAGAGGAGCAACATCACATAGTCCCTCGTTCATGAAGGGCTTGATGTTGTATGGAAGGCAACATTGTTGGCTAACACAGAGATCTTGCCCTTAGTGGAGCCACCTGATGGTGTATGGTTGTGGGTGTGGTGTCGTTGGTAGGCCTAAACACTTAATTACCTTTGTTGAGATGAGGTTCTTTTGGCTCCCATTGTCTACAATGAACTATAATGGATAACCATTCACCCACATATGTGAGTGGAAGAGATGCTCCCCCTCCTCGGGATCTTCGAGGTCAATCTTATGGACCTTGGTGGTGGCAACAACGACACTAGGTTATGCATCGATAATATGCTTACCCTTTTTTTCCATTTTTTAGGTTCTGGCTCATATTCTAAACATGCATCTTACTCTAAAGCTTTTAGCTTGGCCACTAGTGACTTATTGGTGTGACACTCATTTGTGTTGTGGGTGGGGCTCTTCTGGAATTCAAACCACTTTCTGGTGTCCTTATTTTTTTTCGTGGTGCTATTCTTTGGTTATAGCTTCAATGGGTTGTCTTTGGTTTCTCAACCTTATATTTGTCCTTTTTTTTTTCGGTTTGGAGGTGCATTTTCCCTACTTCATATTCACAATTTGAAAGTCTCACTTCTTTTGTTTAAATTTTTGTTCGATCCTCACAACATATTGGTATGTTGCATCAAGCAAGGAGATGTCCAAGAACTCCATTTCTGCCTGGATGTATTTGTGTAGACAATCACGGTACTTGAGTATCAAATGCTGCTCAGAATCCTTGATACCCAACTTCGTGCTTAGGGTATGGAAAAATTTTCATGAACTTCGACACGTCTTGGTCCCTTTCCTACATTAGTGTGGTCCACTTTATGTACTTATATTCATAGCTCCCGCCAGGGTAATATTGTTCCTTGATGACATCTCAGAAATAATTCCAAGAGGGTTTGGTTGAAAATAATGAGAGTTCCTCCTTGTCACTCTGCTCATAGTAAGTTTTCCATCAATCCTTGACATGGGGGGTAGCTTTGAGGAGTGCAAAAGTAAGATTTTCCCTATCAGAAAATTTATGGACAAAAAAATATCCTTCCAACAGATTTAACCATCTATCTAGGGCATTTGCAACTATATAGCCTTCAAATATAGGAATGTCAAATTGAACTTGTATCTTAAAGGGGGAATCACCTCCTAAGTGACTTCTAGATGAAGATGCTTCGCCCACTGATACCCGTTGAAGGATCTAAGAAATATTATCCATCATTTCATTCCTTTGTCACTTGAAGACCTCTTTGAGAAAATTTTTGAAAGGATACCTTGATTCCTCATCTTTCTTTTCTTCTACCATGGGAGGTTGCCATGGTTCACAAGGTCATTCTTGCAAGGGTTCAACCAGCTTAAGTCCCAACTCCTTATAACCCGACCTCATTGGGGACATGCACAAAAAGACAGAGAAAAGTCATACTACTCTGATATCACTTATCCATATTTATGAACAAATGAAATGAAATACAAATTTAAGAAAAAATACATATATTCAATGAAACAAAACATCAATTGAAAATTGTTTACATGCAGAAAAGAAACAAACTAGCTAGAGCGATGGTAGCTTATCTTTGAAAATAGATGTGTCAACTACATGCCTTCTGAACTAAGCTACAATGAGGCTCTGGGGAATTTTTATCGTGAAGAAATAATGAGAAACCCTAAACATCCAAAAAATTACCCCTAGGATATGAAGCACCAAAATTTTGTGGGCCCCGATGGGGTTAATTGGAACGTCAACTTCCCGGGGTCATAACTTGGGCATACAATCTTTGTTTAGGGTGTGTGATACCTTGATACCTCGTTATAAATATCTATCAGAGGAAAAAAAAAAATTTGATTGCAAATGTAGGGGTTGTTAGCCTTTTGGTTTCTCATTTCTCAAGAAAACATTATTTAGGGCCTCAAAACGGCTTCAGAAGTTCAAAACCCAAAAAACTGCCAAAAATAAAAAATTATCGAAATAAGAAACTGGGACGGAAATTAGGAAACTGAAAGGACACATTGCTGGGGTCCAAGTGGAATAGGCGTGTGTCCACAAATATCCACATGAATCGATATCTTACATTAATAAAATAAGGTCGAGTTTCACGAAATGTGCATTTTCTCAATTTTCAATTGCAGTTTATATTTTCCATTTTTGTTGTTAAATTTGTGGTTCAACTTGTGCAATTTTTTTTTGCAGTTGACAACTTAAAATTTTGAAGTAATTTCCACTAAATTTGTATTTGAAATATCACAATGGTATCATAGATGGTTTTCCTGCTAGCATGGGGGTTTTATTGCATATCAACTTCGGAGGAAGATCGAGGGTTTACGAGAAACTAGTATTCAGTGATCCTCCATAATCATCGTAGCTAGAGTCTAGACAATTTCAGTGGATCTGTGTGGCCACCCTAATTGGCTTATTTTTATTAAAAAAAAATCCAGAATTTACTAATTGGCTTATTTGTATAAAAAAAAATTTCAGAATTTATTATTTTGCAGATGAACTTTGAAGCCCAAATTCGTTGTGGTAATCATTTTGTGTTGCAAAAGATATTTATTTTTATAATGGTGGAGCAAATATTATGTTGGCCAAACTATTTAAGGGTTTATCATGAAAAGGCCAAATATTTAATTACTTGGCAAAATTTATTTGTATTTTTAAAGAGGATAAATATTAAGTGGCTAATTATTTAATTATTTTTGAAGGGTTGATTACTAATTTGTAAGGAGGGTAGTCTAAAAAACTTACAGAAGAACTCATAAATTTTGGTAAGATTATGAAAAATTTCGGCAAAGATTTTTGAAAATCTGAGTTATAGTCCCTAAATTTCAGTATTTTGGGTGAAGGTGCTGAATCCATTTCCACCATTAAAAATGCAATTTAAACACTGCAACTACCTTATTATTTGAATTTCTTTTATAGGCAAAAAAAAAAAAAAAACTGCCATCAAACTATTTTATTGAGTGGATAAACAACTCCCCAAACTACTATTAAAGAGGCAAATTCTTCTTTGAAAGCCAAGAGTTGAACTACTATTTTAAAAAGGGGCCATGAATTAAATCTCATAAGGAGGTCAAGTATTAATTCACATGACCCATTTTTTTTAAGGTGGAATTTTATAATTTAATCAAACCATAATAAAAGTCAGAATAGAGACATAATATTAATAATTAGCATAAGTTTGTCATCGTGTTCGTGCCAAGAAATTACAGTGGCCGAATTAACTTGGCCGAAATTTATCTTGGCTGAATCATGTTTAAAAGGGCCAACTTTTACATTTAGGGATGACCATGGAGTTGAATATTGATTTCCGGAGACACATTTTTGGAAGATCGATTTATTGCTCAGTTATTATTATTTCAGAGATTCGATAGTGCTTGGAGGTGGCCGAATTTTGTTCATTAAGAGTGTCGAGTTCTATTCTACAGGTGGACCGGGTTTTGAAGTTTCAATTTCATCAACACTGATGGGTCGATGCAAGCCGACAATTCTTCTTCTCTTCCCATATCAGAAGGCTGAAACAACTAGCGAATGTGGAGTTCGATCTTATCAATTGAGATTCTGTCTCTTTTCTAGATGGATTGAGGGTTTTAGATGGCTTACTCCCATGATTTTTTCAGAAATCCATCCGCAAAAGACCAAGTTATATTCAGGGAGAGAAGTCGTATTATTTTATGCTCAAATGATTTGTGAGGATAAATTATTGCATTTTTTTTCGGTAGGAAAAAACGTTACGTCTGGTTTATACTGAGTAACAGTTTAAAAAAAAAACAAACAAAAGATTGTTTACATCCAAAAATTGTTCCATCTTCATAAGACCTTGTATACTATGCCCTGTACACAGAAATTACAAAAAGAGGCCGCCGAGGTAATAGATTCCTCTGCGCTATCTCCTTCACAAATCTAAGCATTCTTTACCTTACGCCATGACTGTAGTGTAATCGATTCAGAACTTGAAAATTTTACCATATTTGAACTCGGGTTCCTTTATCTCAAAAAACAAAAGCAACATCCTCCAGCAGCCTGTGGCCCAATATCCTTAACTTCGTTGTGTTTGCCGATCAGAAAATTTTTAATGTGCCTTTTGCTCCTTGTCCTTCTCTTTGTCCCCAGGCATCCAATAGTTCATACTATAATTCGCCAAATATCCCATTCAGCCCCTTTTTAGAAAGGTGGACTGCCACATGGTTTTCTCCCTATAGATATGAGTGAATGAAATATTGGTGAAAGATCTTCTCGACTTACTTATCCCATCAAGCCATGCTTAGAGATGGCTAGGAGCCAAGTTTGTTCTATTGTTCATATATTTAATGAAGACCTTGGAATCCCCAAACACCCACAACTTATCTATATATAGTTGTTTCGTGAATCAAAGTAAACCTCACAGCCTAAGCATTTCTGCCCTTTTATTGGTTCCCTAGTCTCCATACCAATGAATTTTATAATAGCATTGTGGAGTAATCATTAACCAAGCTCCACAGCCACATTTCATATTTTGTGCTCCCTTGTCGAAAAATCCGACCAGGTAGTGGATTTCAAATGGTCAAATCTATGTCAAAGATCACTTGGAGGTTTTTGTTGAATCTTGTGATTATGCTAGTGATGGATGATCATCAATATAACCATTATTGCATCATAAGGAGGATCGATAACTTGTTGCACTGAAATTTCGTTCCAGATTTAGCGTCTTGTTTGGTTGCACTATTGTCACTCTAGAAGACTTATCTTTTTAGGAGTGGATCAAATTATCTCTTCATCTTCCATCTATATCTATAAGGGGAAGGACAAATAGTAATTGTAACCTCCATAAATCAAGAGGAGACCGAGGTAAAAAATAGAAGTCCCTTATTGTTATGATCCGGATTTGAAACTTCTCTTTGAAACCATATTTTGCATACTTATAGCAACTTATTTGAAGGAGCTGAATTAGTTTCAAAAACATCTCCAAATCAGTCTAATGTGGTAGATTTTATTGAGACACTTCCAGATAAGTTATGTCCATTGGCGTTAAAATACCAGAGACAATTTAGAACACATGTGATTATTAGTGGGCACTTGTTCACTTGTAGCAGAAGCACAAATTACTTCATATTCGAGCACTATAGCTATGTATTACTTTGACAGAATCATCATATATATGGGTACACATTATTTTGGGAAGGTCAAGGTTTCCAAATATTAGAAACTGAGCATCAAAAGGTTGTAGCAAAGGCATGAGTTTCTATTGAGTAATAATCAACACCTTCAGTTCTGTGTGGGTCAATTTCATAATGGGTTAAGTGGGTTGAAGTTACATCTATTGGGGCTTGTATATTGAACCTACATTACTAGTTTGATCTTCACTTATGGCTGATATTTTGGAGCTACTCTCTAAATGAGGTTCCACGTTCCTCTATTTCCACTAGTCATTGTGTTTTTTATAAAATTTAATTAAAAGACAACTGCTCATGTTTGTCCCTATTATGATATTGGCATTATACCAGCACTACATACATTTATGAGCATTATTAGTTGAGTTATATGAATTTTTCACTTGGTGTATATGGCTTATTGCGCACATCTGTTTGAGAAAAATATTGAAGTAACCTACAACAATTTGTGAACCAATTACTGGTCAAAATACCACAATAAACTTGAATCTATAAACTCAGAAATCTATGTGGGTTTCTCAGGATAAACCAAGCTGGCCATGACATTGTTTAGAGAATTGGCATCAAAAAATATTTGTCACTATTGAGCTAGGGTTGTGAGCTAAGATTACTTTGTGGTCAGTATTTATCCTCTACTTATATGTATATGTGTGTCGTGTATGGTTCATATGTATACTATCCCTGTATTGAGTCAAATATTACCTATTATAATATTTAAAAGTCAATTTCTTTCATAGAAGGTATTGTCATATATGCTACGCAGATTTGAGGGAAAAAGTTGACGGGTATGCCCTATAATAATCCTATTAAGGTATGTCAAGTAGTTCTACTTCTACCCATGGCCACTATAATTGAGAGGCTGGGAGTTGTTTAATGTCATTTCCATGTTAGAAGCATTATATCCTTATTGTTGAACAATGGAGAATTTGAAACATCTCATAAGCCAACACAACAACACCACAATGGACTATGAAACCAAGCAGAACAACAAACCTTTCTCAAGAGGTGTCCATGTCATTATTCAACAAGAGAAACCAAAAGATTTGCAGAAGGGTTGGAGATTCGAGACAAAATATTCACACTTGGGATAGATTTGAAATACATGAGGGTTACAGTGAAATCCCTTCTCAAAATGGAAGAGTTCGACTCACTCTCCAAAGTGGGCCAAACGGGGGGGAAGAATCCAAGTTGGGATTTAAAACCAGCCATGCTTGCACTTATACAAAACAAGTTCTTGGAGTACCCTTGTGAAGGGGTAAAACTTCCAATTGCATCATGTCTCGATAACTTTATGATTTTGACTGCACCTATACCTCCTCACAATGATGATATTATGAGGAGAGTTTTCGGACTGGTAGTAGAGACCTTTCAAAACTTGGATAACAACATGGGGCCTACCTTTGGGAAAAAGCTTCAGATTCTAGAATATATGGCCATGCTCATATCATATGACATCATATTTGATCTAGAGTGTGATGACTTGATTCTTCAAATGTTCCAATACTTCTACAACATCAAGAAACATCATCTGGACACATTCAAAGCACACATGCAATCCATCTTGTCTTCAACTATGGGAGACTGTGGTGCCATATGTAAGAATTTGCAGTCTAATTTGACGGATATTTGGAGAAAGGAATAGATGGTCTCACTCGTTGTTTATGAACTAGCTAAAAGGTTCTTTGAGTACAACATTAAGTTGTTCAGAAGAAAATTTACTAGATAGGACTTACTTAGGATTGGTGGACCATGTAGCAAGAATGAGTTAAAGAGGAAAGGTCTTCTCTTCATCTACAAGGAACCTTGGGGGCCTTACCACTCATATTTGAGTGACACTGAGGAGATGACAGAGGTAGATCAGAAGGAGACTCCTTCTGACTTTTAGGATCAGGATTCTTCTTCTATATTCGATTCCATGGGTTTTGACGAGGATACCTTTGAGGAGCATGAGTGGTCATATGGAGTTGTTGATAGTAGCCTTGGTATGCATCTAAGATGGAGGAGTATGATGAGAAACAAATTATTCCCATGAAGGAAGACGATCAGGGTGCAGACTGGTGAGATTAGAAATTGATGGTCCAACATGGAGAGCACATAGAGGAGTGTGAGTCAATGGAGGAGGTTGATGTGCACAGTGTGCATGATGAGCCATTTTTGGAGAGCCAGTTGGAATATCATGTTTATCCCATGATGGAGGAGGATGAACAACCATATTTTGGACCAACCATCACCAAGGAGTAGACATATGCACATGTGATTGGAAAATTTGCAGTACTTTCAGGCAATAGACCTCTCCAAGAATACATAGACAAGGCTAGTAGCACATTTTCCCCACTTGTGTCAATTATAGTGGGAGAGGAAGGGTATTCTCGGTGGATCTTATTGACTGACCGGGTGGAGCTGCATGAGTTAAGCATGGTGCAACATAATGATCTTGTTCTATATACAGGTACTGATGCATCTGATTTTTCCCACAGGCTGGATTGGCAAGAGATCATGAGTTGGTATCCTATTGATGAAGCGATATTTTTATTTAGGGACATAGTACAACAGGGGCCCTTATATGTGAGGGATACGACATGGCAGTGGGATATTGACCGACATGCCATCAAAATTCAAGTTGCATTAGCCCAGTATCAATAGAATGGGGTTGAACTCAGTCTATGCCATAGGTTGGATTGGAGAGAGGTGATGAGTTACTATTCTATTGGTGGAGAAACATATATAGCCAGATAAAGAGCACATATAGAGCCATGGAATGTGGGTGGAGATGATGGGCCAAGGTGGCATTGGGGTTCAGGCAGATCTATTCATAGCAGGGTGAACCGAAGATTTATTTAGGATCTAGGCATTGAGGGATCCATGCATGATTGGATGACGCAAAGGAATGTGACACAATGGTTTTTATGCGATCCTGGTATCAATGTACAACTTTATTTGCAACAGTCATATATGAATTGCTGGAGGGAAAGAAATCTTGGGGTGGGAGGACTTGTAATATCCCCATTTTCAGTTTTCTCTATAGTACAACCAGGATGGATTTCCAAGATATGTGATGGCTAGGCCACAAGAGTAGGATCACATCATCAAGGGTCCAGGAGGAATTTTGAGGGATTTTTATGGGATCCAAAGACGTTCGTTTGGCGGATTCCATCATCCACACAACTTTCCTTTTGTTTCAATGCATTTTGAAAACTTCTATAAAACGAGGTTATTATTGAGCTTGACTTGATTAATTACACTTAAGGTGGCATTCCTATAGGAGTATTTGATGGAACACCCTAGTGTAATAGATTGTTGGAACCAAGATGAGAAGATCTATAGGGTGGGATGATGATGAAAGACTTCCAATGGTGAAATAAAGTGTGGTGAGTGATTTTCCATTTTCCTAGATTAAAAAGTGTCTTTAATTAGTCACTTGATCAAATAAAAGGAGGGGGGGATAATGAATTGGAGGAAAAAGGCCAAAATTGACTTAAGTAAAATCAAATGAAATTAAAAAGTCACTTAGATTAAGTCAAAGAGGAAATTTTAGAATAATATTAAAATAATCAAAATAATATACTTCTAGAAGCTTGGAGAATTATCTATTGAATCTTTAAAAGGAGGAGATCATTTGAGGACATCTTGGTCTTGTGTATTTGTCTTTGATTTAGATCAAAGAATTAAATTCTCTGCCATAGTATCCCGAGGAGTATGAAACCCTTCGAGTGATTCAGTGAGAGTGGGCGAGAACCCATTTATCCCCTTGGTGAATTAACTCAGAATTCACAGGGGTAGTCATCATATCAACATATTTTGGAGGCTAGATGTGGCATTATTGTAGATATTTTTGAGGCCATCACCTCAGCCATTGCTAATTCTTGTATCAACATATATTACATTAATAAAATAAGTTTGAGTTTCATCAAATGTGAATCTTGTCAATTTTCAGTAGCAGTTTATATTTTCTAGTTTTTGTTGTTAAATTTGTGGTTCAACTTGTGGAAATTGTTTATGGAGTAGACATCTTAAATTTCTGAAGTAATTTTCTATCAAAATTGTATTTGGAATATTACATATTAAGAGGGAAATAAAAATTCCTTTGTTGGATGATTTTGAGGAAGCTCTAAAAGTAGAAGTGGAAATTTCAAGTTTGAATTGTAACTTAGGTTTCAAAGAGAAAAAAATGCACTTGTGGCAAAATAAATGAATGCGATAACATTACCTACCATTGATTCCAGATTGAGTGTTAAAGCTAAATATTCATTATGAATATGGACTATTTACAAAAATCATTTAAAAAATTTCAAATGACATAACAGCGCTATAAAAGAAAGCAAGAGAAGGATCCATTGGACAAATACTTTCAAACTTTTTCAAAAGTATAAAGAAACAATGGTTGCAATACCACTAGAAACTATCATTTCCCACACAAATAGTGGATCTTGATTAAGTGTCCATATAACATTCTTTTTCATGTTCATTAGACAAACCAATGATATGTGGCTAGAGTCGATCAATGTCATCAATCATATCTCCAATTTGGGAAAAACTCCTCCAAAAAATAGAAAAAACCATGGAAGCAGAAGAAGAAGAAGCTTCTTCCAAAGTGGTTTTATGGGATGCTTTTCCTATGATACATACTCCAAGGCAAAAAAAAAAAAATAGTTCCAAAATTTCATTCACACAAACAACAAAGATAGACCTTCCTCTCTATAGGTAAATAAAATATTATGGCTACTACTCTCACTTTTGGATGACTTCTACTTCTACTCCATCATCTTCTTTTATTCCCTCGTGTAGATATGAAATATCTTACCATATTGTGGATGACATGAAAAATATGAGGGATAATATTTATTTGCATAACCTACTTAGTATTACCCAATGTTAGGGTTTGTTTTTGAAGACTTTGAATAATATAACTACTAGAAAGAAGAAAGTAGCGATAAATGTAGCAATTTTGAGGAATTTTAAGTATAGGACTCCTTTCTTTTAACATCTAAGGCCATGATGTGCATAATTTATTGATTAACTTATGAGCGTCCTTGAATGCCTTTCCTTATTCTATACACAATAAATTGAATTCCAAACCCCTTATATCCCACATGCATATTCTTTAGTTGAATGGGACAAAATTCAAGTTCCTTCGTGAGTAAAAGGAGGTTCTTGTCCAATATACTACTAAACCATCTATCCACCAACATATTACATATATTATTATCGTGGATATTATATAATATTACAAACTAGCAATTGCACCATATGTTGCAAAAGAAATGTCATAAGGCAATAGCATAGGAAAGAGTAGCCTATAAGAAATAAGAAGGCAATAGCATAGGAAAGAGTATCCTAGAAGAAACAAGATGTTGCAGAGAACAATTCATCGTGAAGGAATGAAAGGAAAATTTTGCTTCCATGGTAGCAAGTCGTGGAAGTTTCAAAGATATTGACGATAAGAGTTATCAACCAAAATATTTTGTTATAGATTTTGAAATAGGCAATTGGGGGTGAAAAAATATATGTAAACCAACATAATATGTTCACACACACACACACACACACATATATCTATATATATATATATATATCTATATATATATATATATATATATATATATATATATATATATATATATTGTTATAGATATTGAAATAGGAAATTGGGGGTGGAAATCCTTTGGTGATTAATAATCCAACATGTAACTCTTGAATAAGATATTTTAAATACGTTCAAGTAAAATGTATCTAGCATAGATGTCAATAAAGAGAATTTTTATTAACAAAAATAGAGTTTACTTCAAATTCATCTACATATTTGAGCGGCAATTGCATGGTTATCAGAAATTGTATATGAAGAAAAATAGTCTTGGTGTACAAGAAAGTGAATATCATTTTAATATGGAGACATTTTTGGAAGGAGATAGTGTTCTTTATGTTATGGTTTATTTTATTAACTCCAAACTTGGTTTATTCTTTCTCTATATACATAAGAAAAAAAATACAAAGTAAATTCACAAATTTAAGTTATAGTTTTATATTTCATAATTAAAAATCTAGTTTCTTATTAAAATATTTTACACATTATAGGTTATTCTAAATTGATCAAGAATATAGAATTATTAGGGTGGTGTTCTATGTGCACTAAAATTCCTATGAGGTCCATCACAATGTATGGGGTTCATTGCAACCTTGGATACATTCTGTGAGTTGTTGTAATTTTTTGCTTGTGGCTACAACTTAATTTTGGTTTTCACCTAGTTATCATGATTCAAAAATTTGTTATCATCTTAGATCCTTATAGCATTATATATATTATGTGAGTTAATGTGATGTTTTTTTTGTCACAGTGATTCAAAAATCAGTTGTTATACCACACTATTGACAACTTTCTTGTTGTCTTTTTTGTTTATCTTATTAAAATATTTTACACATCCTAGGTTATTCTAAATTGATCAAGAGTATAGAATTATTAGGGTGGTGTTATATGTGCACTAAAATTCCCATGAGGTCCATCACAATGTATGGGGTTCATTGCAACCTTGGATATATTCTGTGAGTTGTGATTTTTTGCTTGTGGCTACAAATTAGCTTTGGTTTTCACCTAGTTATGATGATTCAAAACTTTGTTATCATCTTAGATCCTTATAGCATTATATATATTATGTGAGCTAATGCGATGTTTTGTTTGTCACAATTATTTAAAAATCAGTTATTATAGCACAATATTGACTTTCTTATTGTCTGTTTTGTTTATGAACCCCTTAAAAAACCAGAGGAACATTTGATTTTACAGTGTGATCTCCCCAACATGGGTGGGGGTTTCAAAAATTGGAGAGTAAATTGAGTGGTTATTGTTAGAAATTGTTGTATAAGATGAGAAATTTGGATGGTTTGTAGACAATATAGATGTCATAACATATATCTTTTTTGAATTTTTTAGTGTCTCTGGCCACCATGCATCTAATAGGTTCAATTTCAACTAAGAACGTTAATACATCAATGTGCGAATGATAAATTGTGACATCCCTAGCCATTTTATTTTATTACGGATCAAGTTATAAACTAATAACTTGTGAAATCCCTAGCCATTTTCTTTGATTGTGGATCAAGTTATAATCTAAAATATACTCTCTCTTCAGAAGACTCTACGTTATATATTGGATGGAGGGAAAGGTTATGATAAAAATTGTACAAAAGACCCCTTAAAGTTGTCTCAACATACTCTATTGTTAATAACATAGTGTCAATTTTGTAAAAATATAATCTACAATAAGGACTGAGTGGGTTTTTTCTTTTGTAAGTTTTGTTTGGATTGAAAAAAAAAATTATAAAAGCTAAAATTATGTAGTGAGAAACATTGTTTAAAATTTCATAATAAAAGGTTGAGTAAGTTTGACATCATATAATATGAAATATTATAAGAGCTAAAATTAGGTAATTAAAGATATGTATATAGTTTTTTTTGAACGGAAGAAAAAGTATGTATGTAGTTACAAATTGTTATGTAGTTACAAACTATTACAATTAAGTAATTAAAGGTAAATTTAGTGTTATTTAAGAAATGAGAATTATGAACATTCATCATTATTTCTCAAGATAAATCATGTGGTGTGAAATAATTTGGAAATTTAAAAAGATCACATATTTAAAAAAAAAACGTTATTATTATTATTTTTTAATATATTAAGAAATACTACTCATAAATAATAAAACAATTGTAACATAAATAATATATAACAAAAAAACCATGTATTTTTGGAATACTAAAATAGTTGTAACAAAAATAATATAGAACAAGAAAAACTATGTATATTTGGATGTATGAAATTTAGATACATTTTATTATGTGAAAATTTAAAAGAATAATGGTTATAAACATTTAAAAATAATTTTATTAAATAATTAGTTTAGATCTATATTATTGATGAGAGGGATCAATGAGGTTTTCATATCAAGACATTTGATCCCTCTTGACTCTTGGTAGATCTAGAGTTAGGCCATCTTAATTTCCCCCTTTAGATAAACCACATTCCACATGAATACCATGAGTTAATACCATGGGTTGTTTTTATAGTTTAGTAAATAATTTTATTAAATAATTAGTTTAGATCTATATTATTGATGAGAGGGATCAATGAGGTTTTCATATCAAGACATTTGATCCCTCTTGGCTCTTGGTAGATCCAAAGTTAGGGCATGTTAATTTCCCCCTTTACAAAAACCACATTCCACATGCATACCATGAGTCAATACCATGGGTTGTTTTTATAGTTTAGTATTATTTTTATTTTTTATTTGACCTTGTTAAAATGTTCATTACAATATGTCAATATTTTTATTTAATTTACTTTTATTTTTATTTTTGTGTAATTTGACAAAGTCACCAAAACCTAAATTCAACCACTTATTAAAAAAAAAACTAACATTATAAAAAACATATATAAAACTTTAACTTGTGAATCTAATGGCCTAAAACATTTCAATCGTCTAACATTTGATCTAATGTCTCAGAAATTGACATAGTAGCACCTAGGAGAGTTGTTTTCAAATAATAATGTCTTACAACGTAATTATCGTTAAATAGAGGATGGACATACAAAATCCAAAAATATTTTACAACTTGTATGTCTCATTTGTGGTTGTATTTGTTTAAAAAAAACTCAAATTAGAATAAATTGCGAGATGTACATGAAGTTCATTATCAAAGAGCTCAACAAAAGAATAAACTAGTGATGTTTTTAGAGATGGGTTTGGGAGGATACTTGTTTGATTTACCCTTTTTTATGAATATATGATCTAATGTCAATGCCTTAGCATAGATTCGTAATTTTAATTTCATCAGTATAATTGCAAATTATAACATGTGATATTGGTTTTTTTTGTGGAAACAATTATAAAGAAGGCACATGTATAGAATGCATACTTGTTGATCTAAATCGTAAACACATCCACAATTCTAGATTATATTTCAAATTGAAGGGTATTTAATAAAGATTTGTATATCCTAGTACTTTTAACCAAAGAAAGCACCTTAAAGGATGCAATTATTGCATGCAAAAATCATATTTCTGATTTCTTATCCTTCTTCATGTTGGAAAGTTTTTCATTGATATCAAAGGGTGAATGAGCCAACATTCGTTTGATGATATGCATGCAAGGGACAATGAATTTGGATACAAGGACCTCCTATATTGATAACCATTGGCATACCATTTTGTTTGATAGGTAGCACATTTTGTGAGTCCTCCTGGTTGGAGCGATAATTATTTTTGAATTTTTATGCCCCAAATGGATGGGTTTAGCAACAACAGCTTTCCCCTTGTATTCATGGAAAAAGGAAGGCCATTTCTTCCCTAGAAGGAAGTAAAAACCAAATTCAAATTTTCCTAAATCCATATGTCGAAGTCAACCTTGAACGAAGTCATTATGAGAGAAAAAAATTAATTTTTAATGCACGTAAACCTCCTTGTTCAGGTTGGCTCCTAAATAGAAAAAGCTCTTCAAAGGGAAAACAAAAAAAATTAGTCCAAGTCATCTCTAGTATATACATGACCTTTCAAAAGAAATTTTATTTGTTTAAGGTTGCCCTAAAATAATAGGCCTCCCTCCAACACTATTTATAACCCAACCATGGAGCACAAATGACAAGCATTTGCGAGATGATTTGATTAATTAACTCTCTGAAGTTGATATGAGGCTTGAGCCATATTACATATCTAGAGAAGGCCATAATTCAATAAGGGTATTTAACTTGCTTTATATATATATATATATATATATATATATATATATATATATATATATATATATATATATATTTGTGTGGTTGTTTTTTCTCTGGTTCTAAGGCTTATATTTGGCCTCTCTAAGGCATAATCTTTGTGACCTCATTCAAGATATATGGTGGGAGAAATATAGACCCTAACCAAAATCATTTGTGTTCTTTTCTAAGTATAAAACAAGCATATTCTTGAACGATAACTTTTTGATCTAGAGGAAAAATATGATCTGTATCTTCAATGATCTGAGGTAGTCATCTTGAGGTTGGTATGGAATTTTTATAAGCTTTTGATATTAGACAAAGGTCACCTAAGGCGGACTGAATTTAGGGATCTCTGTGATAGGTTTGAACTTAAGGTTATATGTAGTCTCCTTTGAAGATTTATCTTTGATCCGAACTCTTAAGGAATATTACATATTTATGAATGACAAGATTGATGCAACTCAAAAGGTGATTAAGGATGCATGAGATTACTTGAAGTTAATAAAGTTTTTTGAAGTATCTGAGTTGAACTGTAAGCAAACCTTAATTGAGCCTCTTGACATTATGGAGAAGAGCATTGTGAATAAAATATTCATCAAAATATTAATTAAGTAAATAATATTAGGTAATTACGTAAATGATATTAGATAATTAAAATAATATTCAAATTATATCCTAAAGATGGATCCCCGTTGGGATTCAAAACGTCGACGAAATTCGTGTAACATTATGGATAATTCAAATCACTCTGTTTCAATTAAAAACCACAGAAGTTTAAAAACCATCATTAAAATAATAATTAATTAAACAATTAACTAGGTAATTATTAAAATGTTATTATTTATGAAGGGGTAAAAAGTCAAAAGACATGACTATTCATCCTTCATGGCCTTTCAATTCCTATATAGGAAAACTGCCACAAATGTATTGTACAAAATTCCTATAATAAAATTACTTCTTTACACATACAATACACAACTACATACAATTAAACTTCTGCATACTAGAATTCTTGCTAACAGTGGTATCAGAGTGTAAATGAACTTTTTTCATTACATTAGTATCAGAGCATTCCTCTGAGTAGAAAAACGTTTTCTCTACATTGGTCCTCTAGCTATGGTCCTTTACATTCCAGTAATTATCCAATTGATCATGATAAGAAGAAGTCCTTCTACTATAATTCAAAATATCTTCATGCCATCACATGTGTATTATCAAGAACCATTAAGACCAAGGTCACGTCCTTCACCATAGCTAAAGAAGTTTTAGATAAAATTAAAACTCTATATGAAGGTCATGATAAGGTCAAACGGGTCAAACTTCAAAAATATAGAGCTCGGTTTAAAAACTTGAAAATGCATGAAAAAGAAGGTATTGCGACCTATTTGCTCAGATTATATGAAGTTGTTAACTCCATCAGAGGATTAGGATAAGGTCTTAAATATCCCTTGATTATACAAAATTTCATGAGATCGCTTCCTTTGAAATATGATGCCAAGGTATCTGCCATAGAAGAAACCAAGGACTTGACTAAGATGAAAATGGATTAATCACATAACACTTTTACAACATATGAATTGAGAATAGATACAAAATAAGGACCATCAACTAGAGAATAAGATTTTAAACCAACAAAGAAGACAAGAAATAAAGAACTTAAGGTCAAAGGAACTCCAGATGTTGAATTAGATATAGAAGAAGCAAATTTCATCAAGAAGCTCAAAAGAGGAACCAGAAAACACAAAGGTAAGTTACCTTTTAAATGTTTCAATTGTGGCAAAATAGGTCATTATGCTAAGAGATGTCCTTTTAAGTAAAATAAAAGCTTCCATACGAATTTTTTTATTTTAAAGAAGATAGTAGTTCTTCGTATGAAAGTGACATAGAAGAAGGGGATGCACTGAGAAGTTCTCTCATAACCCAAGAAAATCAAGATAATGATCATGATGACGAAGAGGTTAATGTTTCAAATGATGAAGAGCCAAATATGATAATACATTCTTTCTGGGGACTTAGAAAATATTCAAAGATTGAACAAGAAGATGAGGATATTCAATAAAAATTGAAGAACAATGAAATGAAAATAAAAATTGAGAAACAAAAATAGAGAATTGGAAATCTTGCTTTGCTAAATGCGATGAATAAATTATCTCCTTAAAGATTCAACTTGAAGAAGAAAATAGATTTTAGGAAATAATAAAGGCTCACATGATGAAGAAAAAAGAAGATTATAAGAATCTAGAAGAGGGAATTGTGACATTGAGGGTTGAAGATGATAACATCAAAAGGAACTTGAACAACTCACAAATATTGAATAATATTCTTAATTATCAAAGATAACTAGAAAATAAAATAGGTCTTGGCTATATAGGTGCATCTTCAAGCAATGAGGATAAAATCTCTAAGGAAGAAACTAAAAAATGTCATGTTGATGATTCCAAGAACACCCATACAAGGATATCGTAGGCTTGAAAATGTTCCAATCTTAAAGACAAAGAAGCTAGCTATGGAATAGGAAAGAAAAAAGAAGGAAGATTGGAATCTATAATTGATCGTTGAATATAAAGAAGATGAATGGTACATAAACAATGGATGTTTGAAACATATGAATGGATATAAAAATAGATGTGTAAGCCTAAAAGAAAAAAGTTGTTGTGTTGCGTTTGGAGGTAACTCTTTTATCAAGATAGTTGGAAAAGGTGTAACAAATCTTGGAAGTTAACATATGAAAGAACATTTTTTTTTTCTAGTTATGGATTTGAGGTACAGTATTCTTAGTGTTGGAAAGATATGCGATCAAGGGTATAATCTCTTGTTTGACTCCCATGTTGGATTTATGGCTAGTGTGTTCGCCTTGATGTAAACCTAGATGTTTGACTTGGATGCTAATTTGGACAAGTGGATTTTATCACCATGTTCAAGTGTAGGTTTGATGGAGGATGTCATCTCAATATGTTTACATGATTATGTCATCTTGTGTAATGAAGGAATCTCAGTATGTTTACATGGAGGGTTGTTTGTTGTTTGATCATCTCTTGATTGTAAGTATTCATGGAATGTTTGATGGTCAACAGTTGTAGTGAAAAGCATGAGGAATAAGCTTGACAAGTTATGGATTGTGTGAAGCATATTTTCCCTAGTATATGACTCAACCACGTGGAGGAAGGCTCATCAGTTTGGCTACAAGCCTTCATTAGGAAAATGGCCTTGTTAACAATATGGATACAAACCAAGAATTTAGGAATGGTCCCTACATCCATGTTTTTAGGTGGTAAAATTAAAAAACCAAGAGTGAAACCAAAGTCTCACCCATGTAATTTTTATGCGTGGAGTTGAGTGACATGGTCAACAATACCATGAACTAAAAACCAATGTAAATTCCTGAGGTATTGATTGGATAAAGTGGCTATAAAATGAGGATCCAACTAGAACATTGTTTATGCTTTTGATTAATTATTTTGTGATTTGTCTTGATAAGGTTTGTTCTAGAGCATGAAGAGGTGTAGATCTCCCTACCATCAAGATATATAAGATATGGAGAATATTCGAAAGATTCAAATGGTGGAATTACTTATATACTCATTGGTTTGATTGCAATTTAAATGAATTTAACTGATTGCAGGACAGAGACTCATACGATGAAAATGGTATGTTTGCAGTTCTATTGACAGAGGCTCGTGATTAGTATTTTACATAGATCCTTGTCTTGTATGCTTGGATAACATATATATGTGTTGCAGAGATAAAATGCGGATGCCATAATTGTATTATATTTGCAAGGGGTGTATTTGATAGTATATGTAGAGATTAGTTGTATGATATAGATTTATTGTTGTTTGTACTCAAGAAGTGTTTTATAACTTCCTTTTGACTTGTGTGAAATAACATAGGTAATTGTGACTTGTAGAGATATTCTTAACCTTGACAATGAGAATGTCTTGTTTGGTTAATGTTATTGTAGGTGCTTTGAATATTGTGACAAAGTTTCTTTCAATGGATGTTTGGTCTCTTTGTGTGTGTAGAGAATAGTTTGAGATCGTATGCTACATATTGTTTTGACTTAAGATCCTAATGATAGAAATTTGATGAGATTGCTCTTAAATAAGTTTGTAGACAATGTGTATGCAAAGATCTCTGGGTTATCTTGAATGTATGCAGAGGTTATTGTTTTTGTAGATTGAATCATTCTTGTATGACTAATATTGCATGTGCTTTGAATGGATGAATGTTGTTGGAGTTTTGAGACCCTTATCCCTGACACTTTTCCTAGTGACACTTTCAATTAATATTGATCTATATGTTGGATCTAGACTTGTGTTCATTGTGCTTTATTTAGAGATGCATTGTTGATTATTTATGAAAGATCAACTTGAATGTTGTATGCAATGGTGAATGAATGAAGAGATTTGTCCTTGGTTATATTAGTCTTTTGGCATCAATTAATTTTTTTTTAATACATGGTAAACATGGCAAAAAGTGTAAATGGATAATTTTTGTAGGGGTATACTCACAATGAATGGATGTTATATATTCATGAATCTCATATGGTTGTTTGTACTGCTTGTCTTGATTGATCTTTTGGTTTGTAGTAGGGTTTGGATTTATGTGCATTGCTCAAGGTGTAAGTCAATTTTTGGGATATGCATTGTTGATAGATGCAAGAAGTTCAAGATATATGACTGAAAATGTGCATTCATAAGTGTCATGACAAAGATCATTCATGACTTATTATATATGTTGTTGTTTTTTATTTTCTCATAATCGTGATGTGATGAGCTTGCTTCTTGAAAATGATGTTATATTGAGATGTGATTTAAAGGATTTGATATTAGCTTGGTATTGTGCAATATTTTTGGACATTTTCCTTGACAACTTGTGATTTGGTGGTTGACAGTTTGTGGATGAGATTTGAGAGGGTTTTGACTTGGTGGTTGACAGTTTGTGGATGATATTTGAGAAGGTTATCAATTGGTTAGTAGTGATAGTTTTGATGATGAGTATGGATGAGTATTGACATGGTTCTGGATAGATTGGCATTGCAGTATTTGTTTTTATTGGTATTATGGCTTGATGAGTATTTGGTTGGTTTGGACATATAACAAGGGTTTATAACAAGTTCCTTGATATGGTATCTTGTTGTGTGTATTGATGGACAATGTTTATGAGTTATTTGGCTTAGCATTTGACAATGTTGGACAATTAGGGTTTTAAATTGGTACTTAACAAGTTTTGGATGATATTGTGGCTTAGTTTTCTCTAGTTAAAATGATGTAATTGGTTTGATTCAATGATTTAGTGATTGGTATTCAGTTATTTA